>JAQPPZ010001695.1:0-621749 GCA_028583015.1 Wollemia nobilis | reverse complement strand
TTTATTCAATACATCTCAGTTAGGAGTTCCACAAATGTTTGATCATATTTCATACTAAAAGTTGTACAACTCTTCATTGTGCCACCATGTTGTTGTAGATCCCTCCAATTAAAAACTAATTGTTTTATTCTTCTAACAATATAATTAACCACCTTAAAACAACATCATATCTCAACAAGTCAATATTTCATTGGTTTCTCATAATCTAACCACAACAATTTATATGGTTCCACCTTCTTTAGGTTTTTAAACATATCTATTTAACCAACTCCTTAAGCAAGTTGATCATTTGGATATCACCCTCATTGGAATTCTATCCTCCTCCTTGTTATTATTCATATACATTTGGATTATCTACAAGTCAATTTGTCATAATAGTATTCATGTTATGAATTACCTATAAAAATTTCTCCTTTTGATCAAGTCATTCATTGCCCAAGGTAACCTGAGTATGATCTACTCTAGAGTTATCTTGACTAGTTTACCTTTGAACCTCCATTGAGTAGATACTCTATGTGGTTTTAATTTTGTGTCTTCCTCTTCCTCTTTCAATATTGGTTCTACCACTTTGGTACATAGTTAAACATCCTCTCTTCTTAGGTGGAATCTATAATTAGAGCATTATTTATTACATAATCAATTGGAGATAAACCTCTTCCACCTCAAGCCCAAGTGTTACAAACCATTTTATACTAGATGTAATTCCCCCTAGGCAACAAAGACTTAAACTTAATTTTTTTGTTCAAATAACTAAAATTAATAGTTTATCAAGGATTGAAATAAAATTATATCTATAAGTATTCCTGAGTCACCAATCAAATGCACAATTTTCAACAGTTTTGGATAAAATATAGTTATAAAATTTTATGTGCATTTGGTAGTTACTATTATAACAAGGCAAGATACAATCCTAGAACTACCTAAAGTTCACATTTGATTATATTATATTATAGAGGCTAAAGTTAGTTATGATGCTAACCTTGGGTTTGATGCCCATCCTAACAACTCAACCCATGGACTAGCACCATGACTATTTATGGTACCACATCCATACAAGGAACCAACTCCATTGATGGTGCCTACCTATTATAGTGATGTGATGCAACCTATCCACAATGTCAACTTTACCAAAGTCAACAATAATAGTTTTTAGTGTCAATTTTATCTTTAGCATTGGTGCCAAAATCAATTCTTAGCACGAGTGCTCTATTTAAATTTGACACTGATACCAATAGATTAGGTTCCACCTCCAAACTTGGGTACTAACCTCATTGAATTTTGTGCCAACTTGTCCAATAGAGTACTATGGAGCCAATAAATATGGTACTAACACTAGTCTTGATGCCAACATCCACAACTTCATTCTAGAGCTTCCCCAACTTTACATCCTGGGAAAGTACTATTTTTAGTATCCAAAGTATAGAGATGGCAAACTTCATGTTATCCATTTTTTATCTTAGCATTATGAAAGTAAAAACTTCAAATTCATAGAATACGTAAGTTCACTAAAAGAGAAGATGTGGTTGCGAGTGGAGTGATTGCGAGCAAAATGCAGGTAGAGGCGAGTGAATATGCGATGATCGAGTCATCGATGGATGGGAGGTAGAGGGACGTAAGTAAAAGTGAACACTCGAGGAGTGTCACATCGGTGACTGGGAAGCAGAAAGGTGGAAATAGAAACCTTGGGACCAGCTCACGATCGAATGATGAATCCAACTCCCATCAGGTAGAGGATGAACCAGCAAGCGAAGCTAATCCAGGCACGGGAGGAGATAGGAAAGAAGGATGCAGAGGCAAAGACCCACTAGATAAACATGAAATAACCAATAAGAAGACCAATCAATCTTCTTTCACAGAAGTGCTTCAAGGAAAACCTAAACCTAGGTCCTCGACAATGAACACCTTCATAACCCAAGGTTGTAATGTCCTCTGTCCTGAGCAAGTCATGATGGAATACGCCAACCGAGACGCATTTTCCCTAGTAGGGAAATTTGTTGGAGGGAGACCGGACATGGACTCACTACGGCGGTGGGCAATGATCAAGTGGAAAACCAGAGGGTGCCTAGAGTTGTCAGCCATGTCTCGAGGGTTTTTCATGGTCTACCTCAACACACAAGAAGACGCAGATCACATCTTATCAAGAGGCCCATGGTTTTTTGGGAGGAGAAGTCTCTTCCTCCAGAAGTGGGGAGAATATTTTGATCCTGAGTCATAGAGCATAAATTACGCCCCCATTTGGGTGCGGCTCCCAAACTTGCCACCACACTTCTTCTACGAAGATGCACTCCAAGCGATAGCCCAAGCAATAGGAGAATTGGTAGCCATTGATCTAGCAACTCACGCTCGGACTCGCCTGATGCAAGCACGCATATGTGTCAATGTCAACCTTGAAATGCAACTCCCTAGCTAGGTTAACCTAATTTATAGAAATTATAGGTGAAGCCAACCATTGGAGTTTGAAAACAAACCAGATTTTTACTCCGAGTGTCAGCTACAAGGGCACCTTTCATCTTAGTGCCTAAATCATAAAAACTCATAGATAGAGTCGTAGACTGTGGCCCATCCAGTTCAGGGGGAAAATCCAAAGATGAAGGGTGGAACGGGACAGAACCAGAACCATAAGGGCAAGCAACAAGCTTTTTCCCCTCCAAGCGATGACAAACAAAAGGTAAGTAATCTGTTCACCAGCTCCAACAAATTTGATTTACTTAGCAATTCTGGTCGCAATGATAAATTCCAATTTGAGGAAATCCTCTACGAGGAAGCCCCTGACTCAAACCCTATCATTCAACCGGATGCTATTGAGGCCATCCCTTAGAAAACCCCCTCCCATCCCCACCCCGATGCCCTTCCCCCACTCTCAACAATAGTCATGATTCCCCGAACCCCCCAGACCCCTCCAGCCCCCCATTCCCCCACCTTCGTCTTCCCCACCTAGTAAGACTGGGTCACCCCATTCCCCATCCAGATCCCTCAAAGCCAAAGTCGAAAGTGATGATTCTTCCCAAGAGTCCCCGAAACCATGGAGCCCAAAATAGACCCGAAGTTATAGAAAGACCCAGATTGATGTGGGAGGTGATAGAAAGAAGGGAAGGCCCTCAGGGGTAGACCTGAGAAATAGAGATGCAGCTGAAGATATAGCCAATGGCACCCAAAAAACTCTGCTCTAGGACCTAGGGATATCAAGCAAGGAAGAAACTAAAATATCCAAAACCCCCGTGCAACAAGGCAAAGGGGGTAGAAAACCCTCCAAAAGTTCCAAATGAAAGTCCTCTCCTAGAATGCGAGAGGACTAAATGGGGCAGTCAAACAAATATTGGTTGCTGCCATGCGAAAGGAAATGAATCCTACTATTTTCCTCATCCAAGAAACCAAATTAGGTGAGCACTGGTCACCAAGAGTTGCCAAAACTATCTGGAGGAAGTGTGAGTTTGTCTACACCCCAGCGCAGGGTACCTCAGGCGGACTCCTTTGCCTCTGGAATCCAACAAAATTTGAAGGATGAGTTATTTTAGGTGATGGGCGCCTGGCCAACATCCTCTTTCATGATTCTAACACCCAGCTCTCCTGGGTCTTAACCAATGTGTATGCTCCTAACACCCCGTAGGACAGAATAATACTATGGAACAACCTTTCCCAGATGAGACAAGCATTTAGTGATGTCCCTTGGATCTTAGTAGGGGACTTCAATACTCCCCTGCATCCTTCTGAGAAGAGAGGTGGGAATGCCATTACTTCTAGAGCCACAGAGGACTTTTCTCACTTTGTAGACTCAAGCGAACTTATGGATGTCCAACTAAAAGGGGCCCAGTTCACCTGGAGCAATAGAAGGGTAGGTGAAAACCTTATTCAAGAGAGACTAGATCATTTCTTATTGTCCCAAGAAGCGCTCCCTCTCTTTGGGGATGCTAGTCTGTAGGCTCTTCCAAAAATTGGGTCTGATCACAGCCCCCTGATGTTCGAAACTGCCAACAGACCTCAGTTTAAAACCCCTTTTCTAATTTGAATCTATGTGGACACAACACCCAGACCTCAAAAATTAGATTGCTGAATGGTGGGGGGAAAAGGTCCCTGGGATGGCCATAAACCAGGTAATGCAGAAACTCCGATCAATTAAGGGCAAGTTGAGGGTGTGGAACAAAGAGACTTTCGAGAACATCTTTGAAAATAAAAATATCATCAAAAATAGACTCAATCAGATTGAGGACAGGTTCCAACAGGGGTAGGGGGATGACAATCTTAGAATAGAGGAGAGGATTTTGCTATCAGAATACCATAATACTCTACGAAAGGAAGAAATGTTCTGGTGCCAGAAATCAAGATAGTTGTGGCTCAAGGAAGGAGATTCCAACTCCAAATTTTTCCACATCTCCACCCTTAAGCATAGAGGAGCCAACAGGATAAAAACCCTCACCAAACAAGATGGTTCCTGCACCACTGATATCCACCAAATCTAGGATGAAGTTGTTAATCATTTCAAATCCCTCCTCGGTGTCCCCTCCTCCCCCCAACTAGGCTATGGACTCTCTCCTTGAAAACATTCCCAGATCCATCCCTGAGGCCATGAATACCCACCTTCTCAGCCCTCTAACCCCTAAAGAGATCCATCACGCCCTCTTCTCTATGCAGCCAGACAAATCTCCTGGTCCTGATGGGTTTTCTCCTAGGTTCTTCCAAACCTACTGGGACATCGTAGGGCCTGACCTCTGCCTAGCCATTTCTGAAATGCAAGCTACCAGATTCATTCCCAGGGATGTCAATTCCACTTTCCTAGCTCTCATTCCCAAGGGGCCCAATTCCCAGTCCCTGTCTGATTACCACCCCATCAGTCTGTGCAACATCATTTACAAAATCCTATCCAAAGCCATGGCTAACAGACTGACCAACATTCTCCCATCCATCATTGATCCCTGCCAAGGTAGTACTATCAAAGGTCAAAATATCATTGATGGAGTCATCACTATCCACGAGCTCATCCATTCGATCCAAATGTCCAACAAGTCAACCTTCTTCCTTAAGCTTGACATGAACAAGGCTTTCGATAGAGTGGATCGAGAGTTTCTGATCAGAATCCTCCTCAAGTTTGGATTCCATGAGAATTGGGTCAAGTTGATCTCTAATTGCATCTCCTCTCCCTGGTTCTCTATCATGGTCAATGGTTCAGCTACAGGGTACTTCCCTAGTTCCAGAGGATTGAGACAAGGGGACCCCCTTTCCCCCATCCTCTTCATCATCTTGGCAGAAATCCTGGGAAGAGCTGTCAAATCCGCCTGCTCAAGAAGATTGATTTTTGGTATCAAGGTTGCTTCCAACCTTCAACCCTCGACCCACCAACAGTTTGTGGATGACACCCTGCTGGCCACATCAGCCTCTATCTCTAAAGCCAAGGTCATCAAGTCTATCCTCAATCTATATGAGGAAGCTACTGGCCAGAAGGTTAATTACAGCAAAAGCAAGCTCTACTTCATCAACACCCCTACAAGGAGGCAAGTAAAAATTGTAGGTATTTTGGGGTGCACAATCATTGATCTCCCAACCACCTATCTTGGGCTCCCAATGTTTCAAGGGAGGCCAGCCAAGACCATGTGGAACAGTGTCACTGAGAGAATCCATAAGAAGTTGGCAGGGTGGAAAGGGGCTCTCCTCTCTCAAGTAGGTAAAGCCACTTTAGTTAAGGTTGTTCTCCAAAGTATCCCGATGTTTTTTCTTTCTATCTTCAAAATCCCAAATGTTGTGGGAGAAAGCATAGAAAATATCCAGAAGCACTTTCTTTGGGCAGGGATGGATAATCAATGAAAGTTTCACCTGATGGCCTGGGATAAAGTTTGCACCCCAAAAGACAAAGGTGGGCTTGGCTTGCATAAAATCAGCCTCATGAACCAGGCCCTCCTGGCCAAACAAGCATGGAAGGTGGCCACCAATGCCAATTTGGACTAGGTCTCTATCATTCAAAGGAAATACCTCCAACAACACTCTTTCAAGGATGAAGGGACTCCTAGCATTGGGTCCCACTTCTGGCGATCCATATCCCAAACAAAGCACCTCATCCAATAGGGAACAAGGTGGCAACTTGGGAATGGAATGGACATCAACTTTTGGCATGATCCGTGGGCCAGGGATGAGCCTCTCATCAGAGACCCCGACATTGCAGCAATTAAACACCTCACCAATAGCATATTTGGTCACAGAGTCACTGATTTCATAACAACCACTCAAGACAGCCATAGGTGGAAGGTGATCCAGTTTAGGGTCAGGAATGTTGTTTTAGACAGAGCCAAGTCTGCCCTTCAGTCTATTCTCAGAGTGAATTTCATCCCTCAGACTCAGACGACTGACAAGCTTTGTTGGAAAGGCACCAATGATGGGCAGTTCTCTGTGAAGTTAGCCTACCAGCTGGTTGACACCCCTCCCAAGCGATCCAGCTCCACCAACAACCCTACCATTGCCAGGTCCATTTGGCTTAAACATCTGGTCCCAAAAATCGCTCACTTTTGTTGGCTCACGGTCCACAATAGAATTTTGACCACAGACAACTTGATCAAGAGGGGGGTCATAGTCCCCAACAGATGCTACCTCTACACCCAGGCCTGGGAGTCCACTCAACACTTATTCATTGATTGTCCCTTCACCATTGAGGTTTTTTCCTCCCTGACGAGCAGGTTCCAAGTGAGCTAGGCCTAGCCCAAGTCCGTCCCTGACTTGGTCACCCAGTGGCCCAACGTCTTCAGAAACCCAAGACTCAGGTTTCTCTGGAAAACCTTGTTGCACCATGTCTTCTGGAAAATTTGGCTAGAGTGAAACAATCGCATCTTCAATGACAAGCCCAAGATCCCTGAAGTTGTTGCCAACAAAGCCTTGACTTTTGCTTTGGAAAATGCCAGCATCATCCTGTGCATAGATCCCCCTTCTTGTGGAAGGGAGTCTGTAGTGATCAAGAGCTTGGGGATTTCCACTGAGTGTTCCAGACCTCAGAACCCTCCCAGCTCTAGGAGTAACGTCAAATGGATTCCCCCCCTCCCGGTTGGCTCAAGGCCAATTTTTATGGGTCTTCCAAAGGTAATCCGGGAGATGCGAGGGCCGGAGGAGTTATCAGGGACCATGTGGGCAACATCATTTTGGCCTTCATAGAAAATGTGGGGATTCAAACTAACAACTACGCGGAAGCTCGGGCTCTCTGGAGGTGTATTCAGATCAGCAAAACCATGGCCAACCCAATCATCTTCGAGGGTGACTCACTCATTGTGGTTAATCATATCAACAACAACAACAATGGGGGTTGGAACATCCACAACATAATCCAAGACTGCCAGACTTCCCTTCGATAGTGTCCCCAAAATGTGACCACTCACGTTTTTAGAGAAGCTAATAAGGTGGCAGATCTC
This sequence comes from Wollemia nobilis, assembly GCA_028583015.1. NCBI lineage: Eukaryota > Viridiplantae > Streptophyta > Pinopsida > Araucariales > Araucariaceae > Wollemia > Wollemia nobilis. The sequence goes on along the minus strand of JAQPPZ010001695.1, from coordinate 614,367 downwards.
TTGGCCAACATAGCGACCAATCAAGATAGCCTGATCATTTGGGAAGATGTCTTCCCCCAGGAATTCAGCACGGTAGCCAATCATGATGCAAGGTGCATTCGTAAGGAGCAGCACTAGCTGCCACAATGGTGTTTCATTAACACCTAAGGTGTTTTTTCTCAACACCAGAACAAATCTAAGGAATGTCACAAATGGCAACTTTAGCAGCCACAAAGGCATTCCTTCAATGCCAAAAAGGTGTTCTCTTAACACCATGAGCATCGAGAACCCACTAATCTCCATCACTTCTCGATGTTTCACCTGTACGACCACCCATGTGGTCTGCTCTGCTCGTGTCATCTTGACCAGTCTCCACCCACCACCTCCGCTTCCATCGTGCCTCCGTTCCCTCCTCATTTTTCCCCTCCTCACGGTGACCACTCACCACCCCCATATTTTTCCTCCCATGCTCACTTCTTGCACCACCTTCTCCACTCGCCCCCATCTCCTTTCAGGTCTGGTTGTCTCCCCCCTCGTTCTCTGTCACCTCCACTTTTCGTGCCCTGTGCTCCCTTTTCCTCTTCGGTATTTTTGGAGTGATAGCCTATCACGCTCGCATTAAGCTTAGGCTTTTTAACCCGAGCCCAAGTTTTTCTTTGTGCATTCTCTTGAGAACCTCCTCTCTGCGTGGCAGTAGACATCGTAGTAGTTCATCCGATCCCAGCTCCCCCATCGTGAAGATCAACATGGAGCCCACTAACCTCCAGCTTGAGGCAGAGGTCGAAGCTTTACTCGAAGCTAAGAAATTCACCCCTTTCTTCAATATTTTCACCGACATGGATGAGCAAGTGACCAGGGATTTTGTCAGCACTTGGAATGAAGGCAAAGTTCAGGTCCGTGGCCTTAGGTTTGAGGTAAGTGTCCACTCTATCGCTGAAATTTTTGGTTTATCTTTGGGTGGCAGAAGTGTTCGAAGGGATAGACATAATTTCAAAGAAGAATTAGAGCACTTCCCCAATAAGGGGAAAGACTTGGAGTGGGAGAAGGGGGGTGTGTTGTGCTCATCTCTACCCAGGCCTTGGGATGATGTCGTTGTCCCTGTCATCCAATACATCACTGTCGACAATCCCAATCATCCTCTGCGTGCTTACCACCTAGCTTTTGTGAACCACCTCCGTGATGTCAAACCAATGAATTTCCTCGATTTCCTTCTCCGGTCCATCCGCATCACCATCGCCAATCTCAGAATTAGCATGTCCTCCAAGCCCCCTCACCACCAGGGCTTGTTCCTTGTCCTTTACAAGCATACCCTTGCGCACCAGGTCTCTGGTGGCATCCCTGATCGCTCTCCCAGCCCCGAGCCTTCCTCTACATCCCTTCACAAGGACAAGGATAGCTCCCCCCAATCCCCCACTTCTACAGATTCCCCTCAGTAGTCAGTTTCCCCCACTGGTTCCCCCTGATCTCCCCTACCCCCGCTCATTCCAGTAGCAAGAAGATCTCCCCCCCTGCTCCCACTCCCAAGACCTCTACTCTATCTGATCGTCGCCCCTATGGCCAGCCCCTGAGAAGCAAGCAAAAATCAGTCCACCCCTCTCAAAAAAGTAGGAAATCCTATCGACTGCAGATAAAGAACGTGAGCGCTTCGAATAAATACCTGAGGTCATCATCGATGAGGATGAAGAAGCATCCAAAACTGTCGAAGATGTGTTGCGCATGGCCACCCTTTCTCACATCAACAGAACTATGGACCTCCTGAAGTCAGCAGCCAATATCATCAGGGAGGCCGGCACCAGCCTGTCCAATGCCATCAACGAAGTTCAGGAGCTCCCTGGCATACTCGAGGCCCTCCTTGGCCCTATCCAGAAATAATTTGACCACCAAGATGGGAAAGAGGCATCCCAGTAGCCCTGGGAAGACAGTCTTAGGCAGGTGGAATGTCGGTGATTGTATTAGTTTTTGTTTAGCTCTGTACTGGTTGACTATTTTTTTGTTTTGCCTAGGTTGGAAGGGGTGGACCCTCAAATTTTGTGTCCAAAACTGGTTTGTTTTTGTATTAGCACTGTTTATGCCCTATGTAATAGGGACGGGACCCTTCAACCCGATCAGTAAATAATTTTTTTTACCTACCAAAAAAAATAAGTTCACTAAAGAGATCACAATGGTCATAAGAGAATTTTCTAAAGGTTGGCTAATTATAAATTCCAAGTGTGCTTTAGCATGAAGTTCAAATATGAAATGAATATCAAAGAAATTTATTTAATTTGGACTAATGTAAGTGTATATTCGCTATGTAAATATTTCTACTATGTTCCAATTAACATACTAATAAACCTAAGTAGAATTAAAAACACATAACCATTTCCACCTAAGTTTAGCAACCATGGCTTAATTTTTTCCCTTGTGGGTATGAGAAATGGTAGCAAGGACTTGAATATAGTTATTTCCACCCCCCATGTCAACACTTTAAGAAAGCACACATATTTTGGTTGGTACCATATGGTATAGTTAGCACTAGAGTTGTTAAAGTCGGTGCCACTATTTGTAGTTCATGCTACAATGAACAACCAACTTTATGATCTTCTTATTAAGATGATAAAGCAAATAAATTGGATTAATATCACTATATGTGTCTGATACATGGCTTAAATTTCACATTTCATTCAATTCAAAGTAAGTTAAAGAGTGTACAGAGAAATAATCCTAGATTTTTTTACAACAAAATAAATTTTATGTATATATTCATTGAAGGAATTTACTACTAATCAAGATATGCATAACTATATTTTTAGATATACATAATTAAATTTTCAATTCACCTATCAAGCCACCAAAATAATATTTTTTATTTTCCTTTAAAAATATATATAAAATGAGTCCAAATTCACAATCCAGCCACTAGGAAAATTCGGTATATACATATTCCACAGTCACACATACAAACAATAGACTTTCAAAAAAGAAATTCTTAAAATTTACTTATCCAAAATCATTTATGAGCACATCCTTGTGACTATTAGTTATTTAATACAATAAATAGATCAAGACCTTCCTTGTTCCAACATGGAAGGATCATTACTATAGATGTAGCAAGATTGGTTGATGCCTCTAATGCCTACAAACTTTTTGGAAAACCACAATTGAGGACAAGGCTTCACCTACTCCCTCCAAGCCCCATAAGCATTCCAAAAATGAGATTATATTAGGATTATGTTTACCATATCTCAATTTTAAAAGCATGGACATGTGAGTACCATCTAACCATTTTAGAAAATAGATATATGGTTACCATCTCACCTTTTTAGAAATATAAACATATGGTTAGCATCTCACCATTTTATAATCATAGATATATGAAGGTCAATACATAGTAGCACAAACACATGCAACACACTTGCACCTACCTTAAATCTCCCAACATCCTCATTAGATTATGTTATGATATATGGAATACATTCATCTTTGGAGAAATCAATTTGGTATCATTTCCACCTTATCTAGCCTAGGAGAAGCCCAAGTTACTTGACATTAATTAATAAGAGCATCCCCGCAATCCTTTCCTATGGCATGTGACTGGAGAAGCTATTGCTTTGCTCCATGATAACATATAATAACCCTAGGATATCCTTCAACTTAACCCCAATATTTTCTTCATAGATAAGTTGGAATTAATGTTTTCATATCATTCTCTTCCTCATTCAACTATTTATGAAACTCAAATGCATAGTTTTATTTTCTCACCTTTTTAAACATATATAATTCCTTAGTCTAACACAATAGACAAAACAATTTAGTAAACATAAAAACTAGACTATACTTGCATACAACTCTTGGTTTCGATAACAAACATAGACCACCTAACCTATAAATTTTAATTTTACATGTAATTTTAGAGGTTTCTCAAATTAAAAAATATAAGGGTTTATCTTTTAGCTTAGCCTAATTGTTGCAGGTTTTCCTTCTTCACCCTAGAATTTGATTTTCTTCTTTGTTGCTCTTTCCTTACTTATTCCTAGAATTGAAGATATGTTTGATCAAATTAGGGAAGCAACCATGTTTTAAAAGATAGATTAAATTTGGCTATCATCAATTTAGAAAAAACAATGAAGATATTCTTGAAATGGCTTTTAGAACCATATACGGATATTATGAATTCATTGTAGTACCTTTCACACTCACCTACAACCTTTATGAATCTAATGAACAAGATGTTTTAATATTATTTAGATAATTTTATAATCATTTTTCTTGATGATATCCAGATATATTCACACATTGAAAGTGAACATAATGAGCATATTAGATTGGTAATGAATAGGCTAAGAGAACACCAACTATATGGGAATCTATCCATGTTTTTCTATAGAAAAAGATAAATTATAGGGGACACATTATATAACTTGAAGAAATAACTATAGATCTACCAAAAATAAAAGCCACTTTGGAGTGGCCAACTCTTAAAATTGTCTATAAAGCATGTAGTTTTATGGGGCTAGCAAGATACAATAGAAGGTTTATGAGGGATTATCTAAACTAGTAAACCCCATACATTGCTTCAATTTAACGGAAAACATTTGAATGGGTAGAATGGCATGAAGAAGTTTTTTAGCTTCTAAAATAAAAATTGATAACACAAATTCTGAAGGTGCTAGATCTTAATGGTGACTTCATAGTGATTACTAATGCATCAAGAGAGGGTTTAGGTGGAGTATTTTTTATTTTTTCAACGAGTTATATTAGACTAAAATATGCCACATCCATTTTAAATCATGACCATATAGTGGAAATACAAGTTGAGAATTATACATACATTACTTAGCAAGATTTAAACCTTGGTCTTCTCCTTAAAAGTTGAGGAATTTAACTAGTTAAGCTAGTGTCATTTAATGGTTTAAGTGGAGTGTTAATGCAAGGAAGGTGAGTAATATCCTATGAATCTCACAAACGTAAAACTTATGAACAAAATAATTCTCCTTATGACTGGGAATTGGTAGCTATATTGCATGCACTTCAAATCTAGAGGCATTATTTAATGGAACTGTTGACAATATTGTCACATTCCACCAAGGGGCAGAAAAATTAAAACTTTGTATGATATTTGTTTTGTTTGAAAGTTTTCTTTGTGTACAAGTTATAGCAATTTTGAATTCCCTATCACCCCCTGGTGGACAAAATGAAAAGAAAAGAACTTCGGGCCCGAAGCGCTTCAAATCATCACTTCGGGCGAGAAGTTGCCGAGAAAGCAAAAGAAACGCTTCGCACCCGAAGCATGCCCAGCAGCTACTTCGGGTGAAAATTTTGCGAAGCGGCATCCAAGTAAGTTCGTCGAAGAAGAAAAGACAGCCCGAATCGGCTAAGGCAAGGAAAATACTTCGGGCCCGAGGTATTTCTAATATCCACTTCGGCCAGATTTCTCCCGAAGTAGTACAAGTCGAGAAAGTGTTTCGGTCGAAACTCCCTCGAGCCGCCTTTTCAAAAGAAGATCGGCCCGAAGCATTTTTTCCCGACCCGTCAACGAAGTAATTTTGCCGACGAAGCAGCGAAAGATGGAAGGAGATCGGCTTCGGCACGCCACGCCCCCGAAGTAATTCTGCGAAGCGGAAATCAGCGAGGCGCTTTCCAGGAACGCTTCCCAAGTTGGGCATTTTTCTCGAGGCAGTCAGAGAGCCTCATAAATGCGTATTTTCTTGCCCGATAAGCCCGCTGCTCATTTTTCGTAATTGGATGCGAAGTATCAATCCGAGAAGGAGAGCCCGACAAGCATGGCCGCCACTCGAGCACCGCACCTGCAATCCGAGGACACCCAGGTGGCTCATTTAATGCATCTTTCCCCGGTTGACTCGGTCGCCATTGCCAGTTTTGGTAGCCGATTTGAAGGATCATTCGCAGCAGCAGCGAGGCACCGATTTCTCAGGGCCCGAGGGCGTACTCCGCCATTTTTGTAATAATGATTCAGAGGGCCGGGTCCTCTATAAAAACCTAGGCTCTGTAATGTAAAAGGGGGGGAACTTTCTGCTAGAAAGCTGCTGTAACTTGATGTCCTGCGTCTAATACTAAAGATCTTTTGTGCTCTATTTCTCTCTTTTATGCTGCCTTCTGTGCTTAATTCTTTTGTCTGTCTGCATTCGTATACTGAGACTCTGAATCCTGAATCCGGTGTGCGATTGGGGACTGTACCCTAAAATTCGCCCTGAAGGATACATAGGAGAGGAAAAATGTATTTGTTGCTTTCTTTTATGCTGCCTGGTGGATCGAGGTTTCTGTTATTCCCTCGTCTTAATCGTTGTTACTTTGAACCCTGAATTCCAGCGAGAGAGAGAGGAGAACCCTGCGAACCCGTCCAGAGGATACATAGGAAGGTCGGCACTGCGTTTCTTTCGTCTATTCTTGGTGTTTTTTGTTGCTATTCGAGTTATTAGTGAGTGATCGTGCTTCCTGTTCTTCCCCACCTTGAATCATCAATCTCTAACCCTTACCCCTTTTTATTTCTTTCTCTAACCCGAACTCCTTTTATCTCTTTCCCGCACTCTTATCTCAAACCCCAAAAGTAGATTAGTATAGGAGCCGGCCTTCTCCGGAGATTGGCACGAGGGGCATCTCTTCCCTTCGGCCTTTCAATGTTGGTCGCAGGTCCAGGGCGCGCAAACCCACCGAAAGTCCTTTCCTGTGCGGATTTGATGACCAACAGTTTTTGGCACGCCCGATGGGACTCAAGGTCCCATATTTGAGAAAATTCCTAGCCCGTCTTCACCGGAGCCAGTGGTTCTAACAAGTTCCCGGTGAGACCCGGTCAGTCTCATCCCCTGAGTAGTAGTGAGAATCGATGCTCTCATTACTAAAAGACTCCTAGCATCTGGCGACTCTGTCTTACCCGAGAATCTTCAAGTCGTAAAGACCGGTACTAAAGCCTGTGCCTTCATGCAAACAAGATGGAGAGTTAGGAATAGAGGAGAGGAAACCGATTTCTTTGAGCTTGATATTGACGCCTCTGGGGAACACTCTAGGTTAGTTACCCCCGAATATCTCTTACGCGGGACATCCTCGCAAGAGGCTGCTATTGACGAGCAAGGCCTAACTTTCGATAGCACAGCAGCTAGTTTTCCTCCGAATCCTCCCAACTCACCGAAGCATCCTAGTGCCTCCATTCCCATTGCCCTTCCGACGAGCAACCCAAGAAGGACTTCGGGGACTTCTGTTCCACAGAACCCAGGCACAAATATGGCACAACAACAACAACAACAACAACAGCAACCACCACCCAGATTATTTCCAGCATGGAATTCTTCGTCACCGTTGAATCTCGCGGGCCAAGGGCAAGTTCCACCTGCTGCAATCAAAAAACTCCCGACGTTCGACGAAACCGGAAAGACTGCTCTGGAGCATATCCAGGACATCATTTCCCTGGCGGCAATCCACGATATCATAGAAGAGCGAGTGATGGTGAAGCTCCTGGTTCTCTCCCTTAGAGGAAAACTCCTCTATTGGTACAGATCTCTGCCACCCGACACTATTACGGGATGGGACCAGTTAGCCGGGCAGTTGATGCAAGGCTTCAACGAGTCCGCCGATCCAACTTCTCTTCTGCAGCAATTCACTTCAATCCAAAGACATCCACAAGAAGAGATTGCAGACTTCAATGTTAGGTTCGCTCGAACCTGGCAAAGAGTCCCAGTTGGACTTCGCCCAACTGACGAAGCCGCGACGTACTACTTCCTTCGGGCCTTCAACCCTGATATCGGCCTTATGATAAGGTATTCCAATGTCAATACTTTTCCAGAGTTATATGGGTTAGCCAAGAAAGCAGAAACGGACCTCATAGCCATGGGTAAACTCCCTCAAAGAATGCCAATGCCCATACTCCCCGAGTTCCTTCAAGCCCAGTATGCGAGCGCAGTCACTCCGTAGATTTTTGCAATCCCTGCATATCCGATCTCATCTTGGAACCCGAATCCTGTCGTGTCGCAGATCACCGCTCCACAGATACATTTCCCCACACTTTCAACTACGCCGCCCACTATTACTCCAACATTTCCAATGTTGCCAGCACCCCTCCAACATCCTGCCCTACCTCCGATACCGACTATGGCTTCTTTACCATCAGTTCCTAAGGCCGATGATATGCAAGCCAAGATATTGCAAGAAATGCAATCGTTAAATGCCACAGTGCAGACCTTGTCCAACGACATGACCGTTGTCAAGAAGAAGCAAGCGCAACAAGAGTTTCTACCAAGAAGGTCTTATCCCATGCCTGCACTTACCAAAGATCAAGCGGCCCATCAAGGAAAAGCTTCGACAAGAAATGCTGCGATAGATGAAGTCCCAAGCACTTTCGATCATGTATACTGGTGTTCTACATGTAATGATCCTCACGAGGAGAATACATGCATGTTGCATCAACACTACGTGCAGACGCTAACAAGCAGCAGTCAAGGTGGCCAAGTCAATGTCATTCGACAATCGGATCAGAATTTGTCCATCGACGAGGAAGAGCCAGTCGCGGTCCTCACCAGGGGAGGTAAAAGGTCGATAGAGGTGGATGCTACTCAGATGGCCCCTTTGAAGGTACATGCTCGATTTGAAAAGGGACAACCATCCTCTTCGGCCCCGAGCGAAGCTCCTCCGCCAGCTCCAGTCAAGGAAAAGGCCCAAAAGGCCACTGCCGAACCACCTCAGGTGGAGACCAAAGAACAGGCTAAGGAAAAGCTCAAGTTTCCCTCGCTCACCAAGCGACAAAGGGTCAAAGCGACAGAGCAATATCGCACCAAGTACGAACCAAGAAAGGAACCCGAGGTGCATGGCTCCCCAGCCTACAACATTGTGGAAGAATTAAAGAGGATCCCAGCCAAAATCAGTTTGTATGATGCTCTCCAGCTTCCTGGACAAGTAGACCTGTTGCAAGAATCATTGAAGAAGATCAATACAAAGAAGGCAGAGCCGCTCGCCCTGGTGCAGACCTTGTCCGCGTCCATCACAGGAAAAAATAGACCTCCACCGTTCTACCTATCCTTACGAATGGAAGGATATATTGTGCATAACTGTATGATAGATTCTGGAGCTGCGACGACAGTAATGCCGAAGGCGGTATGCGAGGAGATAGGCATGGAATACACACGAAGTAGTCATGGAGTCCTCCAGTTGGACGGTACCCCAGTAAAAACTGTAGGTGTCATTAAAGACATTCCTATTCGGCTACATAAGACACCTCAAATCGTAGTCATACAAGAGGTGGTAGTCGTGGACCTTGAGCCCTACTTCAGCATGTGCCTGTCAAGGGAATTCATGGCAAAGCTGGGCGGATATCTGTCCATGGACTACACTCATCCGGAGATCCCCTTCAAAGGGAAGAAGGTGAAGATCTATAATGAAAAACCTTCTACGTTCCTGGTTGAGAAGATGTCCGAAGAAGAAAGCAGTGGCCCTGTGCATACGATCGCGGAGGAGCTAGAGCAAGTGGATCTGGTCCAGGAATCCCTCGCACAGTTGTGTTGTGAAGATGAATTTTCATTGGCAGATTTCAATGCCATGATAGAGACTGAGGTGGGGTGCTACACCATCGCCAAGTCCGAGAAACCAGCCAAAATGAAAGGGAAGGTTTCTGCTCAAGAAGGACTATGGAAATTGTTCTTCGATGGTGCCCGATGTAAGAACGACGCTGGGGCAGGAATCCTTCTGATTTCCCCGTCTGGTGAGCAAAAAGAATATTGCTACCGATTGACGTGGAGCTGCACCAACAATGCAGCAGAGTATGAAGCCTTGTGCTTAGGACTCAAGAAAGCTGACAAGTTAGGCATAAGGCATCTTCAAATCTTCGAAGATTCCGAACTAGTTTGCAACCAGGTCACCAATAGATGCTCTTCAAAGAAACACTATCTTAAATCATACCGCAATAGGGTATGGGACCTGTTTGACCAGTTTGAATCTCTCAATCTACAGTCTGTTCCATGAGAAAAGAATCGACATGCAGATGTCTTAGCATCCATCGCAGCCCGATATTCTCCAGTGGATGATATGGTGCATAAGCCGAAGGCTGTAAGGATGATCTATAGACCCTCTGTCCCGGACAGAGATTTACACTGGCAAGTTTTTGACAATGACGAGCAGATTGTTAATTTCATGATCCAAGAAGCCGCTACAGTCGAAGACCGAAGCCCTGATGAGGAAGAATACGAAGGATTGGTCCAGTTGAAGAACAACCACGTTCCCAAGGGATTGATCATGCTTGAGAGCCTTTTCGATCAAAATGATCGATCGCTCTCCCGCAGGATCCAGATCAGCGCGCAGCAATATCAAGACTTAGAACTGGAGCCTGGGAAAGTAATAAAGATCGGGACTGATTGTACTTCGAAAGAAAAAGAGCGAATCCGATGTCTGTGTAAGAGGTACCCAGATATTGTGGCTTGGTCTTATCACGACCTCAAAGGATATGATCGATAGCTGATCCAACATACAATTGAATTACAAGAAGGGGCCAAACCTTTTCGACAGAAGCAAAGGTCGGTTAATCCAAAGATCGAGGTCCTGATGAAGGCCGAACTGCTAAAAATGCTCGAAGCAAAGATCATTTATCCCATCAAGCATTCTTCCTGGGTAGCGAACTTGGTCCCTGTCGAAAAAAGAACGGAGACATCCGGTTATGCGTGGACTTTCGCAACCTGAATCATGCTTCCCTCAAGGACCACTATCCTCTCCCGTAGATCGATCAGATCTTGCATTCTGTGGCTGGAGCTCAACGATTCTCCCTGCTCGATGGTTTCTCCGGATACAATCAAATCTGGGTCAGGGACGAAGACCAGCATAAGACCGCATTCACGACCAAGTGGGGCACATTCGCCTACCAGCGGATGCCTTTTGGTCTCTCGAATGCGGGAGCTACTTTTCAAAGGGCGATGGACCTTGCTTTTGGCGAGCTTCTGAACAAGGTTATTGTTATCTATTTAGATGACATGACCGTCTTCTCCCGAAGGAGAGAAAACCACCCAGAACATCTTCAACAAATTTTCGAAAAATGCCGAGAATTTGGCATTTCAATCAATCCAAAAAAGTCTATCTTCGCAGTCAGTGAAGGAAAACTGTTGGGACATGCAATTTCAGAAAAGGGTCTCGCCGTGGATCCCGACAGAGCCGAAGCTCTGATGAAGCTCCCAATCCCAGCAGATAAAAAGGGCCTTCAATATTTCTTCGATCAGATTAACTTCGTAAGGAAGTTTGTCCCAGACTTCGCCCAGGTCATTAAGCCGATGTCTGAGCTTTTAAAGAAGGGCGCAGAATTCGTCTGGACAGAAGAAAGGAGAAAAGCATTCAAAGAAATCAAGGCCCGAATTGTTCAGGCACCGGTTTTGATCAACCCCGACTACAGTCGAGATTTTATCCTGTATGCAATAGGAGAACCTGAAAGCTACGCCGCAGTCTTGACGCAAAAGGGAGAAGATGGAGAGGAACGTCCCATCGCGTTCCTCAGCCAGATAATCAATCCCCATGAAGAGAAGTACAATTTCATCGAGCGTCAAGTGCATGCAGTAATGAAGTCTCTCAAGAAATTCAAACAGTTCATTTCTCAGAGTCACACGACAGTCTTCGTCATTCACCCCGACGTGCGTAGTTTCATTATCCAAGGGGAACTGGGAAGCAAGAGAGCTGGTTGGGTGAGCAAAATCCAAGAGTTCGATATCGAGATCAAGCCTACCAAACTAGTTCGCGGTCGCGCACTATGTCAAGAGCTGGCGAAGAGCGCGACGATCAAAATAATGGACTGTCAGTCGGATGACTTGCCAACGGGAGAATGCCTCGCCAATCAGGAAGGGGCCGAGAAAGATTGGGTCAGCAAAATAGTGGAATATTTCAACACCGGCAGATGCCCCTCACATCTGAATGCTTCGCAGCGAAGACATTTCAGGATGCGGTCCGCCCGATACACTATGCGCCCAGAAGGCCTATTTTTCAGGAACATTGACGGCGTCCTCCTCAGATGCATAAAAGATGATGATAAGAGGAGAATCCTGGGCGAATTTCATTCAGGACTATCTAGAGGACACTTTGTTGGAAGGGCGACGGTGCTAAAAATAATCAAGGCGGGTTACTATTGGCCCACCCTCTTTGTCGATGCCTTCTCCGTTTGTCGAAGGTGCGAGCAATGCCAGAGATTCGCCGACCGAAGCAGAAATGCTTCGATGCCACTCCGACCAATACAAGTGGAAGCTCCCTTTCAGCAATGGGGACTGGATTTCATAGGAGCCATATCGTCGAACTCCTCCGCTGGGCACAAATTCATTCTGACTGCGACGGATTACTTCACCAGGTGGGCCGAGGCAGTCCCCACAAAACATGTCGATCAAGATACTGTGGTCACCTTCCTGGAAGGATTGATTACCCGCTTCGGCATCCCCGAAGCAATTATTACAGATAACGGTCCTGGTTTCACAGGCGCAAAGATCAACGAATTCCTATACAAGTATGGGATATATCACAAGGTGTCTTCCAACTATTACCCCCAGGGCAATGGATTAGCAGAATCCACCAACAAAACCCTGTTGAGGATTCTAAGAAAGTTGATCGATCAAAACAAAAGAACTTGGCACCTCCTTCTGGATCGGGCCTTGTGGGCCGATCGGGTTTCTGTCAAAAGGTCAATCAAGACTTCGCCTTATGCTCTGGTCTACGGCAAGGAGGCCATTCTGCCCACTCACATTGAGATACCTGCATTGCAGCTGCTAGAAGAAGATGAAGTTAACCCGATGGAGGAACGCCTGGTTCAACTATTACAACTAGAAGAAGAACGTGAAAAGGCCTACCAGAACTTCGCACGGCATGCTGAAGTCACCCGAGAATGGTTCAAAAGGAAGTCATCCGATCGCACATTCAAAGCAGGAGACCTGGTATGGAGGTGGGATTCATGGAAGGCCAAGCCTGGGAATCATGACAAAATGGACGCGTTCTGGGACGGACCGTTTGAAATAGTAAAAGCGAATTCGGCCAACTCCTTCATCCTCAAGGATGCGAATGGCCAAGTCTTACCAATCTCAGTCAATGGTCTTCACCTGAAGACCTTCAATCGCTGAAGTATGTACAGCTCCAAAAAAAAAAAATCTTGCATATATTTTGTATATAGGATTTCGATGCTTTGTATATACTTTGTTCAAAATATGTTGACGAGCAAGCGCCTCTTCAACCGCAAAAGCTAGATTCCTGGCCTCGGCTTCACAAAGCACGGTCGGAATCGCCTTCGGGGGATTTTCGGCCCGAAGTAGCCGATGAAGGGAAGTTCGCCGCGAAGCAGTTCATCCTCGGAGAGCCAAACCACATGCAAGCCAAGGACGTGGAAAATGCTTCGCTAAAGGAATGTGCCGAAGGCATTGTCCGAAGTAATCCTTGGCGAAGCCCTCCTCGATGAAATGGGTTTCGGTCGACGGTATTCATAAACCCAAGCAACAGCATGGCAAAGAAGAACTTCGGGCCCGAAATGAAGAAAATCAGCCCGAAGAAGAGCTTCGTGACGAAGTATTTTCGCCGAACCCCGCTTCGGGGCGAACACATTTAAGATGTGCCTCGGGGACCGAATCAGACAAACTCAATACGAAAGAGGTGGCACTCATCCCGAGGCGGTTAGTTGACCGAAAAGCCATGCAAAAGTACCAGGTGGCAGCAATCCGTGCTCTCGATACAAAATCAAACTGCCGAATTGCATGGCCCCGCGTACGACGCCGCCATATAGCCAATCAGATGCCGCAACGATACTTTCGGGCCAGGCCAGCAAAGTAATTACGGTGGTTGCCATAAATGTCGGAGGTTGCCCTCCGAAGCTATAAAATGCAGGTGCCAGTTAAGAACAGACCATTTGCAAGTGTGAGAGTCGAGTCTGCATTTTGCCACCTCGGAGAACTCCTGCATCAAGGGTTCCGTTGTTCGCCGTGATTACCCCATCCTTTGTTTTGAGGCGCTGAACTCTTCTGCTGCAATCGCTCACAATGGGAAGGAAGAACCCCACGCGAAAGGGAAAAGAACCAGAGGCAACGACTCCAGAGAAGGCGAGAGCCGCGGAAGAAAAGAAACAGACGCCCAAGAGGGTCAATCCTCCCCCACGCACAAGAAAACAAGTGGTGGAAGAAAGGGAAGAATCCGATGACGAGCCCAACATAGAACCACCTGTCGACAAGTGGGCAAAAATCAGAGACCCAGAGCTCTCAAGAACGGTGGTCGAGCTTCGGTATACCATCGATTTTATGAAAAGCAGGCTCTCAGCTGAGAACAAGAGGGCCGTGGCGTATTATTCCCATATATACTGGTACCTGGTTCTTCCTACACATCACTGCCCCGAGCTCATATACGCCATTGCTCAAAACTATCAGCCAAAAACCAGGCAGGTGTTTGACGCCTCGGGTAAAAAATTGTTTTCCATTCTGAAGGAGGATGTGCAGGCAGCATTCGCACCGCAGCAAAGGCCACCAAAAGGCTATACCATTCGCAAGGTCAGCCTGAGCGAACAAACGGATAAGTTTGCCTCTAATCCCTTCATTCTGAGTTTTTTGCGCGAAAGTCTCAAGAGCGGACTTCCTTCCGGCAAGCGACCCCAGATGCCCTTGCCCCTGGAGGCATTTAAGAACACAGATATATTCTCTATCATTGCATGGGTAGGGGGCTTGTCAAGCGATACTTCGGTATGCCCATGGCAGGTGTCGCTAGCCGAAAGCATTTCCAGAGGAGAGTTCTACGCTCCCGACGCTTCGCGGCCGAACACCGACCCAGTTTTCTTCGATTGGGCAGAATGGGTGGCCCGAAATCTGCATATGCGGTTGTCATCCATAAAGGAAGCTAGCAAGGAGCCTCACTTCCAGCCTTGTTCTTTCTTGGTTTGGCTCTTCTTCTTTCATGTACATAAAGCCCTTCCCCATTGTGATGTTTCACCAGTCGGCAAGGATGGGACCCCTTTGCCTGTATATCAATGGACCCGACTCTTGCTGAGGTCGGAGTCTTATTACCCTTTCAATCAGCAGTTTTTGGGACTCGCGATGCACATTCTGACAGGGTCTAGCCCTCGGGTGCCTCTCTGCCTTAGAGATAAAGTGGTACTGGAGAGAAAAGGGGATGTGTTTCAATTGACACAAGGGCTTGTGATCCGCCTTTTTGGCTTCACAGGGAAGCCCTTCTTACTGCCCTTTTTCCCTTCGGAGTACCAATTTGCCCTGGAAGTTGCTCGACAAAGTGACGCGACCGACGAAGCCTACGGCCATGGGCGAAAGTGGGCACACACCTGCGATTTCCCTTTCAAGATGGGAGTCATCGAAGTCTTTGCCCTGAAGCAGAACATATACCTGGAAGAGAAGCTCGCCGATTTTGGTCTGCTCCAAATACCACAGAGGTGGCTCTACGACCCGTTGGGGGTGATGAGAGATCATTTGAAAAGCAAAAATTTCCATGCCTGTCCTCGCCCCAAAATTTTGGAGCAGAGGAATAACCCTAATGGTACGGATCTCGAATGGCACTTAGAGGAGATGAGGACGTTGCCTCCTTGGCATGACTTCTATCCTATGGAGGTCGAATTCGACCTAGACCAGTACCCATTCCCAACTCCCGACTCCACTTTCTGGAGAAAGGCGAAGGACGATTTAAAAGCGGAGTTGAAGGATTGGGACGAGGAGCAGTTGAGAGAATGGTGGATTATGAGAGTCCATCGTCGAAAGATGAATTCTTACGGGCTTCTAACAATGGACAGGGAATTCGCAATTGTGTATCAGACCAATATTGGGTCTTGGAAACCCTTGTCCTTCGTCGATTTCATTCCACCGGCCACTCCAAGTTCAGACGAAGGTCCCGGGAGGACTGATAGTGTCCCCAAGGAAAAAGCAGCCAGGCCCGCGCCTAAGGCTTTACCACAGAGTCCATCCGAAGATCTCGAGACGACGATAGAAGAATCAGAGCAACCCCTCGAGAGGAGGAAAAGAAAGGAGCGGGAACCTACCCCGGCACCCCCGAACTTCCCAAAATGACCATGTACAGGCATGCCGAGCGCCCCTGCCGAAAGATCAATATCGACTTCGACCGAAGTAAATGATGAAGGAACTCCACCAAGTGTCGAAGCAATCCCAAACGTAGATGTCATCGACGTGGAGGAACTCGTGGAGGTCGTGGAAGCCGAGAGTACCGAGGCCCAGAAGGAACAAACGCCAATCACCCAGGAGATCGCCATGACCGCTCTGCCAGGAGGGCACGCAGGTACGTTTTCTTCATCCTATGCTCTGGTTGCTCGTAAGTCCACCCCAGCCCTGGCCGAAAGCTCTCACCCATCCGCCCTGCCTCCACGAAGGCAGTCACCTCCTCACGCTGTGCCCCTAACTACTCCCCCTGAGTCTTCCGGCCAGGACAAACCCGTCAAAACCACTTCGCCCAGCCACACCGCCAATCCTCCAGTCATCAACCAGGGTGAAGCTAATAGTCCGACGTCGAACCCCGAAGCTCGTTCCTCCGTTATACATAACGTGCTCCCACTCGCCGAAGCCCCCGTCACCCCTGTTGCCGAACCTTCGGGTGAGGCTATCCCTTTCAGCTCCCTATATTTGTTCAATCCCTCGGCTTTAGACCCAGCCGCATTCGACTCCGAGCTGTCCTCAATACGGGAGTCCCCCTTGGCCAAAAAACTCCTCCAAGCCCGACAGAACACAGAGAGAATGTTGAAAGAGGCAAGAAAGAAGAGAGGGCGTTCGCTCGCTCAAGTTGAGAAATGTGCCGTCTTCGACTTCGAGGCGGGAAAGATGCATAAAGTAAAGAAAATACCCAAAGTCCAGAAGCCCCTGGATGAAATGACTCCAGCGGACTATGAATATCAAGATAAAGAAAAGGACCTGGAGCATCTGAACGTGGACGAGGAGTCCGCCTCTATGCACATTGGAATCGAGACCTTCAAGGCGCACGCCAACATTGCCAACAAGCGCAGGTTCGAAGCCGAGAGTGCTAACATCAAGCTAGAGGAGGAGCTAGCAAGGACTCGCTCCAAATTGGCAGAAGCCGAAGGACAATGCAAGCTGATGCGGAAAGAAGCACACGCCCTAAAGCTGCATATAGCACAGCTGGAGTGCACAGCTGAGAATCAGGCACAAAGGCAGATCAAAAATGATTTGAGGGTCAAGGAGCTTGAAAGTAGGATCTTGCAAGCTCAGATCCAGCTGCACGAGAAGGAAGGCCTAGGGCTATTTGACAGGAGCAAAATCAAAGAGATTCGCTCATGTCTGCTCAAAAATTTTAGGTCTCGGGCTGCCAGTGCTCTTTCAGTTTTAGTTTACACCGTAGAAGCCCAAGTTGCTATCGTCGAAGGAGGACCAATCGTCGAAGAAGTCATTCAGAATGTCAAAGCCCGACTCAAGCTGGCCCTAAAAGTCCAAGATGCAGGATATCAGGATTTGAAGCTCGCAGCAATGAGTCGGACAACAAGGGATTGGTCAACAGCCCAGGACACAGTTCGCGCCTTTTTCTCCATAGCCAAGAAGGCTCAAAAGGCAAAAATCCTACTGGATGCATTCGAAAGCGAGAGGCACGCGTCGATGGGCTACTTCGAAGACCTCTTCTCCTTAGGTTTCCCGAGCTTCACGGATGATGATGGAAAGCCCTTAGCCAAGGAAGAAATCATGCCGAAGTGGCAGCAGTTTGGAGACAACGTCTCGAAGATAGACGAGTGGGCCGAACCTATAACAGAGAAGCAGGTTGCTGATTACATACTGAAATACTGTAGAATCGCCGCTTCCCTAAACGATCTATATACCAGGTCCCAGCATGCAAAAATCGGGCAGATCGATAGGTTTCGTGCCTTGGTCAAATCTCTGGGGGATCAGGAGCTGTTCACGAAAAAAGTCTGGTCTCAGGTTCGCCGAACCCTGAGAAATATCCGCGTCCGCCTGGCCCCATTGCCAACGGCCGAAGAAGTAGCAGAAGCAATGGCGACAGAAGAGGAAGAAGCAGAAGCAGGAGAAGAGAAGGAAGAAGGACAAGCTGTGGAAGCATCCCCAGAAAAAGAACAAAGAGAAGGGTCTGGAGGTGACTTTGGCCCAATGGATGAAAGCTGAGGGTTCTACCACCGAGACGAGCTCGTTGCCCCGCGAGCCGCCAAGAATGTTGACAATATTGTCACATTCCACCAAGGGGCAGAAAAATTAAAACTTTGTATGATATTTGTTTTGTTTGAAAGTTTTCTTTGTGTACAAGTTATAGCAATTTTGAATTCCCTATCACCCCCTGGTGGACAAAATGAAAAGAAAAGAACTTCGGGCCCGAAGCGCTTCAAATCATCACTTCGGGCGAGAAGTTGCCGAGAAAGCAAAAGAAACGCTTCGCACCCGAAGCATGCCCAACGGCTACTTCGGGTGAAAATTTTGCGAAGCGGCATCCAAGTAAGTTCGTCGAAGAAGAAAAGACAGCCCGAATCGGCTAAGGCAAGGAAAATACTTCGGGCCCGAGGTATTTCTAATATCCACTTCGGCCAGATTTCTCCCGAAGTAGTACAAGTCGAGAAAGTGTTTCGACCGAAACTCCCCCGAGCCGCCTTTTCAAAAGAAGATCGGCCCGAAGCATTTTTTCCCGACCCGTCAGCGAAGTAATTTTGTCGACGAAGCAGCGAAAGATGGAAGGAGATCGGCTTCGGCACGCCACGCCCCCGAAGTAATTCTGCGAAGCAGAAATCAGCGAGGCGCTTTCCAGGAATGCTTCCCAAGTTGGGCATTTTTCCCGAGGCAGTCAGAGAGCCTCATAAATGCGTATTTTCTTGCCCGATAAGCCCGCTGCTCATTTTTGGTAATTGGATGCGAAGTATCAGTCCGAGAAGGAGAGCCCGACAAGCATGGCCGCCACTCGAGCACCGCACCTGCAATCCGAGGACACCCAGGTGGCTCATTTAATGCATCTTTCCCCGGTTGACTCGGTCGCCATTGCCAGTTTTGGTAGCCGATTTGAAGGATCATTCGCAGCAGCAGCGAGGCACCGATTTCTCAGGGCCCGAGGGCGTACTCCATCATTTTTGTAATAATGATTCAGAGGGCCGGGTCCTCTATAAAAACCCAGGCTCTATAATGTAAAAGGGGGGGAACTTTCTGCTAGAAAGCTGCTGTAACTTGATGTCCTGCGTCTAATACTAAAGATCTTTTGTGCTCTATTTCTCTCTTTTATGTTGCCTTCTGTGCTTAATTCTTTTGTCTGTCTGCATTCGTATACTGAGACTCTGAATCCTGAATCCGGTGTGCGATTGGGGACTCGTACCCTAAAATTCGCCCTGAAGGATACATAGGAGAGGAAAAACGTATTTGTTGCTTTCTTTTATGCTGCCTGGGTGGATCGAGGTTTCTGTTATTCCCTTGTCTTAATCGTTGTTACTCCGAACCCTGAATTCCAGCGAGAGAGAGAGGAGAACCTTGCGAACCCGTCCAGAGGATACATAGGAAGGTCGGCACTGCGTTTCTTTCGTCTATTCTTGGTGTTTTTTGCTGCTATTCGAGTTATTAGTGAGTGATCGTGCTTCCTGTTCTTCCCCACCTTGAATCATCAATCTCTAACCCTTACCCCTTTTTATTTCTTTCTCTAACCCGAACTCCTTTTATCTCTTTCCTGCACTCTTATCTCAAACCCCAAAAGTAGATTAGTATAGGAGCCGGCCTTCTCCGGAGATTGGCACGAGGGGCATCTCTTCCCTTCGGCCTTTCAATGTTGGTCGCAGGTCCAGGGCACGCAAACCCACCGAAAGTCCTTTCCCGTGCGCATTTGATGACCAACAGGAACAACCCTTTACATTTAAAACAAATTATGAAGGTTTGAGATACAATTTTACACAAACAAATTTAAATGGTAGGTAACAAAGATGGTTAGAATTTCTTTCTAAGTATGACCTTGATATAAACTATATAAAAGGAAAGGAAAATAGAGAGGTTGATGCACTAAGTCATAAGAGACATCAGTTGTCACTACTATGAGGAACTTAGAGAACTTGAGAGAATTTTGTGAAGATGAACAATATAAAAGGGTGAAGGTTGTCTTAGAGACAAACACAAATAATAAAAATTTTGAGGGTTATAGTTTAGAATTAATTGGATTACTAAGGTTTAAAAATAATGCATGTATATAAAAAATATTGATAATCTGAGATAATTTGTGCTACAAGAGGTACATTGTGTCTCATACTTAAGACATCTTATAGTAAAAAAAGTAGTGTAGACCTAAAAAAGTATTTATGGTCTAGGTTGAAAAATGATGTGATAGTTTTTATTGATAAGTGTTTACAATGTCGATGAGTTAAGGTTAAGTTTATACATCTAGCATGTATTTTATATCCTCATGATATATTAGATTGAAAATAGTAGGTAATCACTATGGATTTTATGCAAATATTATCTATGTTTAATAATAAACATGGTGATATCCTAGTGGTAGTTGATAAGCTAACTAAAGTAGGACATTTATTCTTGGTAATGTGAAATATGATACCCATTTTACGGAAAAAAATAAAAATAAAAAGTTTATACCAATCAATATCACATAATATTGAAGCATTATTCTCATATTCTCTAAGTATACTATTTACATATTCCATTCCTTGGAGCATTTTGGATTCAGGACATCCCTTGGCATCATGTCCATTTATTAGAAATCACTTGCCAAGAATGTATCATGGTTCCCCTTTATGCCCATGAAAGGAACTACCATTGAAATTCGATGCACCACCACTATGTGAACATGATACAAATATGTTATTATAAGGAGAGTTTCTATAAGTTTTAGCTTGATATACAAGTGCCTCTAATTTCTTTAAATATGATAACTATTTTTTTTTATGAAGACATACTATATGTATTAACCTAATAAACAGTGTTTATAACTATTTTTTTATCTTTATGATTACAAATCCATGATTTAAAATCTTAATGAAAATATCTTTAGCAAAACATAATGCAATCTAGTTTTTATTTTCAATTGGTTATATGGGATTGAAACAGTCCCACCCATATTACATCATCACTTCATAGTGATATTACACAACAACTTGGATATTATACATGTATCTCTTGGCAAGATTTAAACCTGGGTCTCCTCCTTGAATATTAAGGAATCTAAACAATTGAGCTATCACCATTTGATAAAAAAATTTAGGATAAAGCATGGGTTTTTAAAAGGGGATCTAGTCCCCTTGTACTAGGGTTTAAACTTGGGTCTCCTAGATGAAACCATAATGCAATCTAATTAAAATTGAAGAGCTTTTGAATTCATGCACGATCTTAAATGATATCCTTTTTTCAAGAGTCCCAAAACATATTACTTAACCAATTTTTATGGTACAATGCTTAGGTGTGTCCAAATATGGTGACCACTAGATGAACCACTCAAATAAGTTGTCATTGCATATTTGAAAAAAAATCATCAAGTATTTTATTGCTTACAATAAAATAGAAAATGACATAGTGTGATTACGGTAATGAAAGACACCATTAGATGAACCACTGAAATAATTTTTCAATGCATATATAAGAGAAATCATAAAGGATATTATTTCTTACAATAAAATAGGAAATGACAGCGTTATGTTGCCAATGAAACCTTTAATATATGCTAAGGAAAAAATAAACTAAAATTTTATCTTATTTATGCACATGAGATGGCTATAAGTTCTTACGATATAATTTTTTTAATTTTGTAAATTGGTTATATAAAATTAAAATAGGTCCTACACATATTACATCATGACCATATAGTGGTATTACAACTTGGAAATTATGCATGTATTGCTTGGCAAGATTCAAACATAGGTCTCCTCCTTAAAAGTTGAAGAATAAAACCAATTGAGCTAATTGTATTTGATTACAATATGAAATTAATATGATAGATTTATTAAATATATTAGTGAGTGAAATCTAGAGAGTAAATGAGTTTTAAGAAATATTATTTAAATGGTATGGTTTTTAGGTGAATATCAATAATATCCATCAAGTTAAAAATTTCCACCACCTACCCACGTATTGTAGGTGAGTTGGAGAGGGTAGGGCAATTCTCCAAGAGAGGTCCTTGGTTCGAATATCCATCCTACCAAACACACATAGGACACCCAAAATTAAATTTTATAATGCTGGTGCAGTCAAGGTCGGGCGCGACTCCTGGGTGATTTTAACGGTGTAGAACCCCCTGGTCGTGGTTTCTCAAACCAAGGCAGCTCCGAAAGGGGTTTTTCGTTAAATTCAAAAAAAAATCACCACCTATAAAAAATAAGATGATGTGTTTTTTAAAGAGATATATAATTTAGAATTTTAAATTTGATCCTCATGCTTCTAAAGTATGCCCCTTGAGTGTCAAAGACTCAACTCAATTTTTTCTTTCAAACAA
Organism: Wollemia nobilis; assembly: GCA_028583015.1. NCBI lineage: Eukaryota > Viridiplantae > Streptophyta > Pinopsida > Araucariales > Araucariaceae > Wollemia > Wollemia nobilis. The sequence continues at coordinate 592,050 of JAQPPZ010001695.1, read as the reverse complement.
ATACAATTATTATTTTAGCAAGGCTTGAAATAAGACTATATCCTTAAGGATTCCGAAGTAGCAAATCACATTTGCAACATTCAACAGGGATGATAAAAACTACTTTATAGAATTTTATTTTTAAAGAAGGAATTTAGCAGTTATTGTTGTAATAAGGTCAAATAGAAGCCTAGAAACTACCTTAAGTTACACTTTAATTATATTACATTATAGAGGTCAAAATTACTTATGATTCCAACCCTAGGTTCCCATCCTAATTTCTTAGCCTATGGACTAGTGCCATGACTACTTATGGTGCCACATTCATACACGATGGAAACTCCATTGATAGTGCTTATCCCATTTTGGTAATTCTATGTCACCTATTCATAGTGTCAACTTTAGCAATGTCAACAATAATGATGTATAGCATCAACACCAACTTTAATGTTGGTGTTATAATTAGTTTGTAGTGTCTGTGACATGGCCCACATCGGTGCTTGTACCACTAAAATAGGTGTCACCTATAGATTTGGCACTACCCTTAGTGTCTTTGGTGCTAATATATCCACCAGAGTACTTATAGTAGCCTAACTACTACCTTGGTATTCCTAATGCTTAGGACATAAAATCAACAAATTGAGTAATCAAAGCTTTAGAACACTTAATTTTTAAAATGAAATTAGTATGTATGATCTCTTTTGGAGATACAATTGGCTCACATAGGAGTGAAATGTTGTTATAGAAGGATGGAATCACTCCTCTTTCTAGAACAAAACACTCATTAGTGAGGTAGGTAGGATAAGTATGCAATAATATTAAGGAAGATATTCAAGAAATAAACTTTTAAATCTAGGTGGTTCCATAACTTGTATAGAAGGATTATAAGCAAATTAGAAGTGTATTTAGAGGTATGTACTATTTCAACGTGTATCATTTTATTAAAGATGCCCCAAATTAGTAGAATTACTAGAAGTATACATTTCTCATCCTAAGTAACTCATAAGTGAATTTTTAGTATAAGTAGATGCCATGGGCTCTATTGTAAACATATTTTGACCTTGAGTAAATCATAGCTACACTCTATGAGACCCACATTTTAAATGTTTTTATTTTAGAAATCATAGAGAGATTGTGCATGAATTTTTGCTTTCTAATTGTGGGATGCAAAGTGAATATGGAATTGCTCTTCTACCTTCTTGTCATTTCTTGTTATTTCTATTAATATATGCAAGAGCACACCATTGTTATTTGATTTCCTCATGACTTAATTGATCAGACAATTTCCTTACCATGACTATGACCATATTTCATTTTCATGCATTTTACTTTAATTGTTTGCTCCCTTCCCTTCTACACATTTACTTTCATGAATTTATTTTCTACATTACATTACATACTTAGATTAAATTAGTTTGGTTTATCAAGGATAGTCGGATTCAACCTAAATTTGGAGGTTAAAGGGGGCATAATCTCTCTTCTTCCAATACTATTGATGAATTTAAAAGTGCATAAGAAGTTAGACATTATTATAATCAATAGTAGTTTTTAGCATGTTCGATGGGCCCAAGGGCTTGATTTCCATGTTGAAGTTGAGGCTAGTTCTATTTTAAAATCTAATTTGGGTTATTTTAAAAAAAATTGCATGTGATTTTGTAGGCACTTTACAAATGGTGACATTGTTTTGAACTTTATCAAATTTCTAAATTCTTCACAAAGAGACATTAAATTTCATGTAGATTCACCAAGTTTCCCAATTTCAATACTAAATTATATTTTTCCATTAGCAAAAAGTGATTTTCCAAAATTTGGAATATTTTTGCAAAGTTTCAATCCAAGAAGCAATATGCCTGTGAAAGAACAAAATTATTTTATATTGAGAGAGCATATATCCTAACTTCATAAAGAAAGTCACTTAGAAACAAAAAATAAATCACCCCATGGAAAAATATAAATTTTATAAGTGTTGGAAGAGCAAGTTGCTAAAAAATTCAAAGTGAATTGCTTGAAATGATTCACTCCAAATTTTTCATGGAATTTTTTTCTAAGTATTTGGAAGCAATTTGCTCAAGCTCATGGAGAGATTCACTCCTTAGTTCAAGGTTTGTACTTTCTAACCCAAAAATCCATTTATTTAGGTACATATGTGGGATTATCTAGGCTTATGAATACAAACTCAAAGACACAACAATCAAGGAAATAATTATCTCTAGTCAAGCTTATACCATAGTTGAGGAAGAACATGAAAGGGAAAAACAAGCAAATTGTTTTGTAGAGATACAAAGAGGAAGAGCTTAAAATAAATTCAAATCCAAATCCATGAAAGGGAGAAGTTCCAATGACAAATCCATATAATCAAGGTTAGAATCCTTTATCTACACCCCCTTTTTAGTCTACAAAGTTAAATTTCCTTAATCATCCCTTAGTTTTTTACTATACCTTTTCTAGTTTTAATCAAACTTGTGTTGAAAGTGTAATATGATTCATGGCCAAGGCCGATATTGTATAATGTAATGTTGGATAGGGATGAGGGCATAAATGTAAAATATATTGAATTTATTATAATATTTTGTTGTGTAAGCCATATGGGCCATGATTAACCTTATTGTGGTTAAACCCACCTTATAAACTTGTAATTATCCTTAAGTATTTCTTGTTATGTCAGCTTAAGGTTAGGTTAATTTATGTATTTAGGGATTTGATATTAGTATAAATACTCCCACTACTCCTCATTTAGCTATTAGAGTGAAGTGATTCTTATCCATAAATAATATGATGTTTATTTATGGTGCATATATGCCCCCATTTCTATGTCTACTTTTTTCTTTTGTCCTTTTATGCTTTTTGTATAAGATTTGAGTGGATGGATTGCTTTTGTTAATTTTTGAAAAAATGTATGAATTACAACATGGTATCAAAGTAGGTATGAAGCTACCTCACTTGGTCAAGTAGAAACATCTTTTTGAGCCTCCAATTTTTCCTCTAAATTTTAGGATGATATACTCAAAGTTCCACAAACATTAATAGTATAAGAAACATAAAGCATTCCTCTTTCATCTCTTTCTCATTTGTTTTTTTGAAATTCTTGGAGTTTTTTGGACTACTTTAATGTTCTAATCCTTTAATTGAAAATTTGAGTTTGCACGATGGCGGTCTTCTTCCTTATCAAAAATGCTTTAACAAAATAATTTAAGGAAGAAATGTAGACACAAATTAAATTCATATATGAACTTGTATGATTTTTATTCATGCATGTTTTCATGTGCTTCATTGTTTGATTGTGGTGGACTTTTTGCTTTGGAGGTTCTTTTCAAATTGGTATTGTACCTCACGAATAATATCTCCAAAATGTTTCATGGCTAGTTGAAGGTAATTGAAGGTGTTTTTCATAAAGGATCGCAAGTTTGACTCCACACTTTGCTTCCCAAACTATGATGTAAAGGATGATGAAAGAAAGGTTTTGTATTTGTGTCAATCGCATGGCACAATGGTTAAATGGGATCACTCTTGGCAATAGGAGAAAGAAGGTTTGCAATTCAAACCATCGTGCCTTCATTTTTGCATGATCTTAGTAAAAGCATAGAATGACATCTGTTATGAAAATATCAATGGTTCAATCACAAATCAAAAGCCTAGCGAGGTGGTTATGTAGAGCATGTGGGATCTTTAGGACATTTTACATCTAAGGTTTAATTCACTTTTTGTAAGTTAGTACTTTATTTTTAATTCTTGGCACTCCTTGTGTAAGTAAAGACATAAGATGCATCACAATAGACATGTTGATCTCTTGGATAGCATAACTTTCTTGGGGATCTTGTGTGCTAGGGTTAAATATCCTATAACCCCATTTTGTTTTTTAAATTAAATGGATATCTTAGCCAAAGTGGCAGCCAACAAAGCTACATTGGGTGCCACATAATTTAAAAAAAAAAAAAACTTATTCAACCAAACAAATTATAGTGAGTGGTAGGGTTCTAGTCAATCATATATGACTAGTTGGCATAGAATGAGTGACTATGACTAACAAACAAGTGGCTATCAAGTGGAAAAGTGGGATTCACTTTTAATTTTTTTAGTTTTGAGGCTTAATTTTTTGTATTTTGGGGGTTATTAGAGAAAATCTTCTAGAGGTTACAACTTTTATAAATGGAAGCTTTTTGAGCCCTTTGTTTCAATTTGCATAATTTTTTGAGTTCTATGCATTGGTGACATGATTTTACATAATTGTTCTAATTAAGGATTGAGTTTTGCAGATCCTCAATTCATATTACACCATTTTGAAAGGGTGATATCATCATATTCTATGTAATCAAAATATTTGACCTATTTTTTTGGGAGATATAATTGGATTCATGATAGTTGCAATAGATTTTTAGTCTTTTGGAGGCTTACAAAAAAAATTTAGGATGTGATTTAGTCAATCTCTCTTCCTCATTGGGGTGATTCATTCAACTTATTCATAAAGATATAATTATTCATGATCTCTTTCTTTTTATATTTCTTGTTCAAGTACTCTTGGAAGTTTGTTATGGCTCTTCTTTTAAGTAGGTTCATGTAAATTCTCTTTTGGTGATAAAAATTAGGTGGCTCAAGGGCAAGTGGAAGTATTCAAACAAGGTTATGTATATAGTAAGAGAAAATTTTATTCCTTTAAGTCATACCTTATGTGACTCTGGAAGATTGGAAGAGATTATCTTTAGAGGAGGTGGTGATTTTGACTTCTTTTCTTCATTTTAAGCCATATCGAAAGTGATTTTTAGATGTGTCCAAGAATATTTAATAGTGGTAGTTATGACTACGATCTAGCCCAAGGAGACTCTTATGAAGAAAGCATTTTTGCAAGCAATATATTTTAGATGGTGAGGTGGATTCAAATAAGTCTACATCAAAATACAAAGGCCCACTAGAGCATCCATTATGGGAGGGAGATATTGTTATTACTATTGTCTTCTCTTTTTGGCTCCTCAATTTAGATTATAAAGGGGTGTAAAGTGTAATCTAATTCAAGACCAAGACCAACATTGTATGATGTAATATTAGATAGGCCTAAGGAAATTCAATGTATAATGTATGGATTTATTTTAATATTTTATTATGTAATTCCCACGAGCCATGGTTAACCTTCTTAGGTTAAACCCACCTTATAAACTTGTAATTAACATTAAAATATTTCTTGTTATATTGTCTTAAGGTTAAGTTCATTTTATATTTGGAGATTTGGTACTAATATAAATAATCCCCACCAGTCCTCATTTAATTATCGAAGTGAAGAAATTCCTATCTATGGATAATACCATGATTATTTATGGTGCCTACATATGCTCTTCCAATCTATATGTCTAATTTTCTTTCTTCTATCCTTTCAGGCTTTCTATATAAGATTTTAGTGGATGGATTGCTTCTATTCATTTTGTGAAAAATGTGTAAATTACAAAAACTTGGGATTCCATTAGACCTACCATTATGCAAATAATTACTAATCCTTTGTCTAAAATGTTATAAAATTTATAAGTATTATCAAACATATCACAACTTCCCAACTAGATGGGATTCTTGGTTGGTATACCTAATCCTACAAGTAAAAATTTTCAACCATCAACATCTTGAAATACCCGAGTCAAAGAGAGTCAATATCCAAGATCTTCCACTCAAAATAATCCTTTAATGAGTATTTCATAGAGTCTAGCACTGCTCAAATCAAGCCATTAAATCAATATTTTGAATTGGCAACCTATCCAACTCAATATTCACCTCAAAATCAATCAAATCCACCCAATACCAGCACTAGTAATGTTATAGGGAAAATAAGCATTCCATTGTCAAGCCAAAACATAACACAAAATTAGAAGCACTGCCTAGTCACATGGGGACACAAAAATTTAGGGTACTACCCTAAATAAAATATTACTTCTAGCTAGTCATCCAAGCCCTTAAATTAAATTAAATTAGTGGGTGCTTATTGGTCCTACCTAATATTTTCCAAATCTAGTCGAAGGGACCTCTAAAAAAGTTCCGGTTCGAGCGATCGATGGTAGGGGAGTTCTTCGCGGCGCTCGGGAATAAGAAAGAGGAAGGTCGTTCTGGTTTTTTAAAGTGCTGTTGGTTACATAGCCTTTTCATGATCTCTCATGATGTAGGCATACATGGATGTGACATCCTTACGTTCAAAAAACAAGATAACTTTATTTTCTCCTATGCTTTTTTAGTGTTACTAGTGGGTTGTTTCTAGGATCAGGTACTTCAAGAAATCTATCAAGCCTAGGGTGATCCTTCCTCTCATTTCTATGAGAGGCCTTCATCAATCATGAATGAATGGAATACGGGTCCAAAGGTAGGGTCAAACTAGGTTTAGCTGATGGAGAAATTGACTCTTTTGAGAATCAATAACGCGTAAATTGTGTCGAACTAGGACCATTCAATATCTAAACAAAATTAATTATAGCTTCTTCCTATACAACATGTCTCATCCTAATTAAAAAGTCATACAATATGATTTGTAGAACCCTCTACCTATGCAAAAAATATAAGACATACCTAATCAAAATCAAACTTAGCCAAATCCACCCCCTCTATGGAACTTGAACCCATAGTTTCCATCGTAGTATTGCATTGCCCCTCAAAACCCACAAGGTTTTCCATACCACCTAATTTCCCCATATATGACAAATCCTCTAATGTACACAACCTCACCTCATGGTCAAATGATGTATCCTATGCTAATGCAATATGGGCAATTCCCTTAGTATAACAAAGTGCCTACACCAACTAGACCCCAAAATTGATTTTATGACTAGACCTATCAAGGGACTTTGAATCTATTGGAAGGAAAAAGGGGGAAAAGTTTCATAAAGGAGTCATTTGCAAGGTGTTTTCACTCTCCTCTATGTCACTTCAAGACTAGGGATAGTTTGTGTGCACTTTGTGTTTAATGGATTAGTTGAATAACACCTACATTTCTTCTAAGATACCTCTTTGTCTAATATTAACTCTAATATAGCCCTAATGCACATACAAATGCAATAATCAAGATCTAAAAGCTAAAATGCTATTTAATTTTTATGAGGAAGGAGATAACAATTTATTTTAGTAGGAAAGGGTGCAAGAAGATTCAACAAATAGAGACTAAGATAATATGCAATATTGATTAAATGCTAAAGATTGATGATTAAGTCGGTCCCCTATATAATTAAGGCTAATTAGTTCTTTATTTACCTTCAATATATTTTGCCAATAAATATAAAATATAACCTAGTTTAAGTAGACAATAAACAAAATCTAAATCCTAAATGTTTAAATAATAGAGATCGAGAGAAAAAATTACCTATTTTTTCCATAGAGGCAAAAGCACCACCAATTTGTAGAAGCATCTTTGACACTATCACCTATAGATGACACTATCACTTAACTTGCAAAACATCCAAAAAATTTGAAGTTGGTGATAGAGGAGTCTGTTTAAGTTGGCAAAGGATGTTGGTCTTCATTAAATAACAATCAGGCCCTTATTTAGATAGAGGGAAATGATAAACTAATAAAATGACTAAAATAAATTTAAGGTGGCAAAAGAGCCACTAGGTCACGATAGCACCATTAATGATTTTGATTAGTGTTTGTGCTTTTGCTCTATGTAAACCAAAGAATGATAGATCCACTGACCTGTAATGTAGCAGATATTTTACTTTTAAGAGCATAATAGCAAAGATTAAATATTAGATAAGCTAATCCTATTATAGTTATATTGAAGGGATCTAACTTGGGAGAACAGAGGCCCTATCAAGCAGTAGAAAAATAGAGATTTATTTGCTTAAAATTAAGACTAAATAAAAAAGAAAAGATTATTTAAATCCAAGTGCAAAACACAAGATTAATTCTAAATACAACAAGATAAATCTTAAAACACAAGTACAAGGAAGATACAAAATCAAATAAGTGAAAGAGCACAACCCAAGACACAAGGTTGTCTTCCCTTTTTAGAAGCTTATCAAGAGCTTGCTTGTTAATGACACTTGAATGCTTGAGCTTGTGGGCTTGAAGACTTTATGATTTCTTGAGAGCTTGATTGAAGACTTGGTTTTTTAGCTAAATTCAATCACAAGTCCCAATATATAGGATCTTGAGTAGACTCAAATATTAGAGCAATAAATATTGATGGCCAATATCATTCATGAAATAACATGAAGAAAAACTAACAATAATATTGCTCAAATTATATACAATCTCAATATGCAACTGCACTTGTTTCTTTAATACATTTAATGGAGCTTTGTCTCCATAATATAACCTTAGAAATGTGACTCTTGTACTCTCTTAATTTTTATCTCCTTACATATCCAAGAGATGCATCCTTTCTTATTCCACACATAAGACAAACCTCTCAAGACTTTTAGCTTCTCATCTTGCCACCTGTATACATGATACTTTACTATATAACACTTTGCACATATTGTTACATGACATATGTGCACATCCTACACATATACACATACATAAGATAAAACATAAATCACACTCCTAGACTACCGACTCATACCCTATTATGATAGTTACATATTTACAATTATACCATAAGGTACCATGGGGTACTCGAGTCCCCCACACTTGAAAAATCACAACTCTCTTTTTTAGAGCTTGAGAGTTTACAAACATATTCAATTATTGTCTTGATTGAGTTGCTATAGCTAGAAACCTACATTATTTTACATAAAATGTTTGAATTCTTTATTTTCATTTTCTAGATCTTTTTCAATTTTCTGTGTGAATACAAATATTCTAGAATTGAACATCCTTCTTGATATTTTCCTACAAAATCCTTCATAATACCAAAACTTCACCTTTACTATATATGCATTGCATCTTAGTAGAGTAATATTTCCAAATCATCACACTACCATAGTCCGCTTTACTAGATTTGGATTGCTAGTTTCCATCTTGAAGCACAAGTGCAACCACAAAAATTATAATAAATAGTCTAATATGAAAGCACGTTAATGTTATAAAATAAAGCAATATTACCAATAGAAAATATTAAAGTAAATATTAATCATTATTTTAATTAGGTAGTCAACATTTTCTTGTCAAATTCAGCTTATCTCACTACTTCCTCTAACCATAGAGAAGATAATTTAACTTCACGATCCTCAATTAAAACCCCTCTATTGGCTAGCGTATCTATACATTTGTTTCCTTCCATTAACTTATGTGTAAACCCGATTTCTTCAAACTCTATAACAAGGTCTTGAATTTCCACAATTATCTCTTGTATCTTCCAAGAAGCCTTTGCTTTCCTCAAAATTGCATTTATTACTATGAGTGAATCAACTTCCATCCATACTTTGTTCCATTTTATTTTTTTGCATATTTTTAAATCTTTCAAAGTTGGCCAAGCTTCAACATCATTATTTGTCTTAAATCCACTATTGAAAGCATAATGAGATAAAATATTTCTCTTATTTCTAATTATTCATCCTCCTACTAGTCCTGGATTTACTTTAGAGGCTCCTTCAAAATTCAATTTGACCAGCTCCACATCTGGTGGTTTCCACTTTATATTCTTTGACTTCTTTTTTTTCTCTTATATCCAACATCATAATTCCATTTGATAACTTAAATCCATATATAAAGGCTCGTTGCTTCCATATTAGGGATTGGGTGAGTTGATAGGGTTGGTTTAGACTCCTCTATATCTAAACAAATCTTTATTTTCAATACATCTAAACTACTTTCCTTTCATTTAAATAATCTTCTATTCCTTTCTAGCCATACCATCCAAAGTATTGTATATTTTAATATATCCTAAATTGTTTGTAAGCCTCACTTTTAAAAGTGCTCTACCATTGCTTTAATCATTCTTCAATTCTATAATTCATCACCATGCATTTACCAAACATATTAAGAATCCATTGCCATAGTTTCCATACTATTGAGAAGTGTCCCAAGAGATGGTCTATACTCTCCTTTTTACAAAGAATGTGTTGTGAGGGGCCATGAAAACACCTTTTCATAAGGTTATTTGAGGATAAAAGTCTTATATGACCTCCTATCCAAACAAACATTTTGACTTTAGGAATGCTTGGGCTATCCCAAATATCTCTCCATATTCTTTTGAAATTCCTATTTTTTTGGTGCTTTACATTGTATCCACTTCTTGTTATGTATTCTTCTAAGCTATTCAAATCCCAAATCAACTTATCCTTGGCTCCCCTCATAATAATCATTATCTTTATACTCAACTACCTCCTAGCATCAATGTCTTGTATACTTGTAAAAATATTCTTTCCATTTGTATCTTCCTTCCCGATCCTTATACAAAATGTTTAAAACCCTATCACTATATTTATCTTGAAGTAATCTCATCCATGGTTTCAAAATTGGATCTAGATTGAGTGGTTTTTTATCACACCAAGTATCCATCCAAATATAAATATTTTCTCTAGTTCCCACCACCCATCTTAAACCTTTAATCACTAGATCAATTAATATTTTTAAACCATTCCATAGTGTAGAACTATTTGGTAGAGAGAATGCAATAAATATTAAATTTGGGTCATTGGGATCAACATACTTAGAAGAATTCTTGCCCATTTTTATTACTCTCTTTGTACAATCTCCAAAGTAATTTTCCCCTAAGGGCTAAGTTTGCATCTGTAATAACTCTTAAATCGAGACCACCCCTAGTTTTTCATCACACACCTTGCTCCACTTCACTAAAGGCATTTTTTTTTATCATGTAATCCTGAACATAAAAATGATCAAGTAATATAGATTAGAATTTTTTCTATTGATTTTGGCATAGTATACAAGGACATATAATATGTTGGAATAGAATGTAAGACTAATTTATTTTGTTGCACTCTTCCTGCTAATGATAATCATCTACCTTTCCATATCGGTAGTTTATTCTAACTTTACTTAAAACTAATTGCCATAATTCTATCCTTATTATCCCCTAAAATAAGGGCATCCCAAGATAATTTGTTGGCTAATTTACCTTCATTTAAAGTAATCTACATATCCCTACTTTGATTTTAGTTTGGGTGTTTAGGAAGTAAATTCTGGATTTTGCCCTATTAAATTTTTCGTGATACTCTTTTGTATTCCTTTAATAAGTTATTCAAAACTTTGACCTCGTTTATCCTTGCCATCCCAAAAAGGGTTGTATCATCTACAAATTGTTTATGGGTGATATTGTCGATGTTATTACTAGCCTTAAGTCCACTTATATGCCCATATTTGTTAGCCTTATCCAAGTTTCTACCCAAAATCTTTGCCATAATAATGACCAAATATGGTGATAGAGAATCTCTTTGTCTAAGACCTCTCTTGGATTTAAATGATTTTGTTACTAACCCTAAATATGAAATTGTAGAGACACAAGCTTTAATCCATCTAACCCATTTTTTCCCAAATCTGAACTTTCCTAATTGTAAAAAGAAAATCCCATTTAACCCTATCATAGGATTTACTCATATCAAGTTTTAATATCATTGCTTTCTCTTTTCTTGAAGTTGTTGAATGCATAACTTCATGAGCTACTATGATCATGTCTAGAATTTGTCTCCCTTTCATAAATCCTCCTTGCTCTTTTGAAATAATTTTGTCTAACAATGGTCTTAATTGATTTGCCATCACTTTGGATATAATCTTATATGCCACATTACATAGGCTTATGGGTCTAAAAAAATTATACAATTATGCATCCTTCTTTTTTATAATAAAGGTAAGATATTTTGTATTTATTTTATAAGGTATGCATTATTTTATCCTAGATTGTTCCACTACCACCAAGAAATAATATTTCACTATATCCCAATTATGTTGATAGAAGTTGTAGAGAGCCCATCTAGACCTAGGCATTTTTCCTTATTAAAAGAGAAAAATAACTAAAAGAACTTATAGAGTAATAGGCTCCATCAGTTTCCTATTGTCTTTATTTGTTATAACCGAAGTAACTACTTGCAGAAGTTTATCATTAAGAACTTCAAACTCCTCTAATCCTAGAATATTCTAATAAAAATACCTTGCCTCCTTTATAATTTCACTTTGGTCTTCAATACAAACCTCTTATATTGATTTAATTATACTAATTCTAGATGTTGATCTTTGTACTATAGCCATCCTATGAAGAAACTATGTGTTTTTATCTCCTTTTAACCAAGTCTATCTCAATTTTAACCTCCAAAATTTATCTTCCTTGCTCAAAATATTATGATATTCACTAAGAAAATCTCTTTCCTCTTATATTGATTATTATAATCACCTTTTTGGAATTTTGAAAGTTTATCTTTTAGTTCTTTATTCTCAAAAATATTTCCAAAAGTGTTCTTGTTTCATTCTTTTAATCTAGATGTCATTGATTTAATTTGTTTTGGAAGTGTATACAACCCACCATTTCCTGAAGAATTCTATGTTTTTGCTATCATATCAACAAAATAAGGAGGTTCTTCCCACTTCTGCCTCATATTTAAAATATGATATTTTTTATGAATTCACTTACCACCATTTTAACTCTTATTGAACAATGACATGAACCATTCCTTTTCAAGGTATTAATTTTAGCACAATTCCCTTCATATAGACAATGATCTAAGAGTATGCATCTATCTATTTTTTTTGCTATTAGGTTCTGTCCTCTCCTATTGTTGGTCCATGTATAGTTGTCTTCTTCAAAATCCACCTCCCATAGGTTATTGTTTTGAATAAAAGCTAAGAAATATCTTATACTTTGGGTTAATTTCCTAATTCCCCCCAAATTTTCATCCAACTTGGTTATGGTATTAAAATCTCCTATGATTTCATTTGTCTAGATCTAATTTTTGGAAGTTGAAAATCATCCTCATCCATAACCATTTGTAATTTTCTCTTGCAATTTTCCACATATTTCAGTTGGACTCTTTTTAGGGCATGATCTCTCAATATGCCCCACCTCATGACATCTTCTACATATAAAATATATGTTTTCATAATCTATGGTTTGGGTCCACATCTTATCCTCATACTTAAGAATGATTGATTCTAGTAAAGCTTTATCTATATAATTCATGACCAATATCAGAGCATAAATAACCAAGAATCCATATTTTGTAGTTTCTAAAATCTCAAGGATTTCTTCCAAAGTGTTGCCAATTTCCTTGAAGGTATCCATATCCCAAAATTCAATGGGCAATTCATACATCTTAACCCTTCATACCAACGGGTAAGTAAGAGTCGTACTCTTCCCATAAACCAAGGACCCCCTTTTAGGATTCTATCTATTTCTTCCCTAGAACAAAAAATTGCTAGGAAGAAACCTTTGGGAAGAAAGGATAGAATCACTCTTGGAGACTTCCAAATCCTATCAATCCATTAAATTTACCAAAAATTACCCTATCCTTGAGCAACACAAATTGATCCTCTGTGGTGTGCTCACTAACCTCTACTACCAGAGATTAAGGATTTAGCTATAAATTGATCCATGGGAAGGAAACTAAAACTCAAAATCTACAAAATTTAACATTATATCCTATAGTGAATATAATATTTGATAAAATATTATAATAATTTGCATTCAAAATTTCTAAGATAAAGGGAAAAAGAAAATTAGCCAAAAATTTCTATGTCCAGATAGAATGTATTGCCTCACTAAAGCCCTAGACCTCCATTTATCCTCCCATCATTCAAATATTGGCTAACAAATATTTGCAATTTTGTATTTCATGACTTGAAAAATTATCATTGCACTTGTTCTAGATGGCTAACTTTATAAGCTCGTATCTCTCTCAATATTTCTCGGATTCCTTCATATGGCCACTCTTAAAAGCTCTTAAATTTTCACACAAACTGATCTAAGAATTAGTTGAATCGAACAACCCTTCGTGAAGATATGGATCCTAAAAGATGAGAGGTTTTTCAAAAGAAAAAAAAATCCCTAATCCTTCAAAAAATTTTGTATAGATCATATCTACTTTTATTACAACATCACCATGGGGATAAATTAGCATGTACAAAATAATGTAATATTCTCCAACATCCCCCTGTATACATTATTTTTTTATTGAAGACTTCATTCTTCAGTCTCTAATTCTTGAATTTGTTCTTTTACTCTGACTCTTGCATTGCTTGAAATTCTGATGTTGGTCTTCTAACTTGTTTCCTGTAGTATTCATTAGACTTTCTTTGTGACCATAAAAACATTTTAACATATCCATGATTCTATTTCAATCTGATTTTTTAATCCATCCATAGTGAACCTCAATTTTCTTTTCATAAATTTTCCTTACTTTGGTCTTCTCACAAAGTCTACAAATTTGAGATGTTTTGAATTTCAATTTGTATTTTTTATTTGTTTTTGTAGTCTTATCTACTACTTTTACTTTATTACTTGTAACAACGATGCCAATAGAAATTTTTGTATGAGCTTCCTTTTTATTCTCTTCATAATTGTCTTGATCTTTAACTATGATCCTTGTTGTAAGTGCTCTAATTTCATTTCCTTCTATAACTTCTTCTACCTCTTGAATTTCTTGAACTAAATTGCCCTTTTGACTTTTTTCTCTTCATTTTAACTATTGTTCATGTCCATATTGATAATGAGGCTAATATTGCCTACACTGAATATTTTGGAAAGGTTTCATTCATTTAATTTCTTTGATTCAAAGAATTATATCTACAAAAGTTTATAGAATGACATTTTTTCCTGCATATGTGATAATATTTTTATTTTCACCTAGGTGATACTGTGATGATGTTGTAGTATTACTTGGTATATTTTCTTTAGATATCAAAGCATTATTAGTCATTTCATCTTTGACTAAATTATCCACCTCATACTCTTGAAGAATATTAACTAATTCATCAAAGGTTGTTTCCTTATTTAGCACTTGAAGTGAAGTGACTAAATGTTTGTAATTTTCTGGAAGTGCTTTTAATGTAACTTGGACAAGAAACTTATCTTCTACTTTTTCTATCAGATTCAATAGCTTAGCTTTTAAATCCATTATTATTCGAAGAAAGAGTTATATACTCTCTCCACTATTAACCTTTAATGAATATAGTTGAGATTGCAAATGCAATATAGTGGCTTTGTTCTTTCCTTCAAATATATCACATAATTTTTTCCAAGCAACTTTAGAATTTTGTGCATCATTTATATATGGCTAGATTTCATCAATCATCCCAAATGTAATCAACATGAGGGCTTTTGCATCATCTTCAAATTTTGTTTTCCATTTTTATCTTTTGGTTCATCCTTTGTTCCATTCACTTTTTTGAAAGTTTTTCAACAACGAGAATTGATTTTATTTTGCTTTTCCATGATGAAAAATTAGGTCCTCTCAAAAGTTGTTATTTAGAAAGGAAAATTTTGCTATTTGACACAATGGAACTCATTAAATTTTAAATATCAAATTTATCAATTTTGGAGTAGACAACCTTATCTCTACAAACTTTAAATTTCAATTTTTCAAAAATTAAATTTTTGAAATAAACAAATATATTTTAAAGTAGAATTTCTTTTGAATCCCTATTTAAACAATTTTCAACTTTCAAAAAATTAGTTTTCTTGAAATCAATTTCAATTTTCAAAAAAAATCTAATATCACCTTATAACTCCTAATTATTTTCCCTTCTTTAGATTTCCTTTGCCAAATATTTTCCCTTCTTTAGATTTCCTTTCTATTTAAATTCATTGAGCATGAATATATATACACCTTTTCTTATGTGCTTCCACACATGGTCTTTTGCATGCGTCCTCTTTTGACTGTTTTAACTACACTCTTTCTCATGCAATTAATTGTTACTCTGGCACAAACATTACAATTCATAGTTCTACTCACACTCTAATCCAAGTGCTTCAATTTTTGTTGTGATGTAATTTTCTTCTCAAACCTTAAGTATATTCCAAACGCAGTCCTTAGAGATGTTTTCTCAACACAGTCCTCAGGAATAGAGATGTTTCTTCTAATCCTAATCTTTGTATGTATTTTGGCTTGACTTAGGTCACAAGCTCATAGGTGGATCAAGGCAAATTCTACTCTAATTAAGATGTATTCATAGAATTTTTTTGTTGTCAAACTTTGGTTTAGCTCTATGGTAATTCTTCATCTTCTAATGGAGGAAATGTTGTCTAAAATATGTCAGGACTAAGCTATTTCCTTCATAGATGCTAGCTTTCACTTTCATTTAGGTGCTAGCAAACTTATCCAGCTAATTTTCTTTGACTCTTTCTCTTATATGCTCTTGACTAGAATATTTGGCTAGTTTTCCTTTCGAACCTTCTCTAATAGGCACCATATTCCAATATGATCGATACAACTCACTTTCTTAGGCACTCACACTTGAATATTCTCTTAGCCTGCTTTCAATAACATGCCCACAATAGTAGACATATTTTTTGTCTACCTTCTAAACTTTGAATGCTCGAACTCTTCCTTTAATAACTAGCGCTCTCTCTACCTTTTCATTTTAGCCCATGTTCTCTTCAATGGAATCACAAATCTTCCTACAAATATCAATCTTCACAAAATATATCAAGGTAATCAATAACCTAAATTATATCTTGACCTACATTTTCTTCATGTGGCTCTTTCTCCAATCCACATTCATACCAAAGTTCTCTAATGCTAGCTCTTAACCTACAACTTATCTATCCAAATTCTTTGAAAAATATTCACACCAAAATCAAGTCTAGTGCTAGCTTTTAGAAACTACTCAAGGTAGCTCTGAAACTTATCTCTATAGATTCTTAAAATATTCACACCATAGTTTTTTATGATTCTAGCAACATAGACTGTTCAAAGTAGCTTTGATAGAGTCTACACAATGTGGATCTGATACCACTCTTGGCATTTTAGGTAGATTCAATCATAGGTCCCAATATCTAGGATCTTGAGTAGACTCAAATATTAGAGCAATCAATATAGATGGTCAATATCAATGAATATAACATTCATGAAAATAACAATAATAAAAAAATAAATGACCAATATCATTCATGAAATAACATGAAGAAAAACTTACAATAATATTGCTCAAATTGTATACAAGCTCAATATGCAATTGTACTTTTTTATTCAATTCATTTCATGAAGCTTTGTCTCCATATTATAACCTTAGAAGTGTGACTCTTGGACTTTTTTGAATTTTGCTCCTCACATATCTAGAAGACGCATCCTTTCTTATTCTACACATAAGATAAAACTCTCATACATTTTGGCTTCTCATCTTGTTGCTTGTATACATGAATCTTGACTCTCTATTTACTTGCAAACTTTATTCTATGACACTTGCACACTTTACTATATGACACTTTGCACACACTTGCACAAATTATTACATGACACTTGTGCACATCCTACACATAGACACATACATAAAAAAGAAATATAAATCACACTCCTAAACTATTGACTCAAACCCTATTCTAATATTTACATATTTACAATTGTACCATAAGGTACCATGGGGGTACATTAGCATGTACCAAATAATTTAATATTCTCCAAAAAAGACTTGCTTAGAAACTTCGAAGCTTAGATGAACAAGAGCTTAAGTGCTTGTAAGGATGGCCTTTATAAAATTATGCCAAGATTTTGGCATAATCTTGCCATGCAAAATGACAAATGCCTATGATGCTAGATAGCTTTTGACATATTTTGCTACTACTAAAATGTTTGATGAAATGGTTATACCAAGTGTTAGTTTTATAGGCAGTCATGGCTCCTTAGGGGAACTGCATTGAAGATGACAAGATTGGAGATGGCAAGAATTTAAAAATAAATCAAGAGGTCATTAATGAAAGAAGATAAGAATGTCAATTCTTGGATTTGGGATTCTTACAAGAGCTATGGATAAGATTTTGGAGATTTGATTCATTAATGGTAGGTGGCTTGAGAGAGATAGGAAGTCATTTTTTTGTTTCAGCTTAAGAAAGTCAAAGGTTTTGTTAAAGTATCATTGATGCTATCACTTATGCCCCAATGCTATCACTTTTGGAGCAACAAATGCTCTAAATTTGGACACAAAGAATGTTTATTCAATTTGGTTGATTGAAAAGTTGATAAGTGAAGGGATTAACAAGGTTGAAGATTAACAATGTGTGCAAATTTGGGTATTTACATTTACCCCTTTTTGATGTATTTATTGCATAAGAAATGCTTCAAAAATTAACACAGAGGTCAATTTTGAGACAGGATGATTTTCTATTGCTTATTCGATGATGCTAGATGACTAATGCCATGATTTTTTCCTTGGAAGTGATATTTTTTTTTAAATCTTTAGAAGTGATGTTAAAAATTGTGTTTTAGGTAGTATTAAATGTTGTCATGCCTGGATGTGCCCATCGAGTTTTAGAGGAAAAATCAAGTTGGGTCAAGAAAAACTTGACTTGACTATGATCCACACTAGTGTAGTGATGAAAGATGTGTGTGATTAATTAATGATGCAAGTGCCCCTCGAGTTTTAGAGGGAAAATCACGTTGGGTCAAGAAAACTTGACTTGATTATGATCCACATTTGTGTAGTGATGAAATATGTGTTTGATTAATTAATAATTTGTGATGCATGATTAGATTCAAAGTTGCAAATGAAGAACACAAGCTTATACTGAGAGGGGGGGTGAACAGTATAGTGCCCACTTTTTACTTTCTTTCCAAACTAATATCAATTAGTGTCCTTAATTGCAATAACCAAATATAGTAGTGTGCATTAATGACATAGATAGCAATAGTAAACAAGTGTACAAATCACCACACATAATTGAGACACAAGATTTAACGTGGTTCCCCCAATGTGGGGTACTCCACAAGATAATCTCCTTATAATATTTCACACAAAAATAAGGATCCTTATCCCAATACAAATGATTACTTTGATCTGCTCAAAGCTAGGCAATACACTGATATGCTCAGGTAGGCAATCCACTTATCTGCTTCAGCAAGCTCACCAAGAAATTGCCCAAAACTGCTCTAGCAAGCTCACTAAGAACTTGCCCAAAATATGCTCTAGCAAGCTCACTAAGATCTTGCCCAAAACTGCTTCAACAAGCTCACTAAGAACTTGCCCAAAATATGCCCTAACAAGCTCACTAAGAACTTGCCCAAAATTGCTTCAACAAGCTCACCAAGAACTTGCCCAAAATCGCTCTAGCAAGCTCACTAAGAACTTGTCCAAAATATGCTTATAAAGCTCACCAAGAACTTGTTCAAAATCTTCTCAACAAGCTCACTAAGAACTTGCTCAAATGTTGTCCCAAATCTGTCCACAAATCTGTCCCAAAAGCCTTCTCAAAGGCTCAATCAATCATACACAAAAACTGCCACAAATCTGTCCCAAAAGCCTTCTCAAAGGCTCAATCAATCATGCTCAAGTAGCACTCCAATTTCATCCACAAATCTATGAAGGTAAGGCTCAATGATGAATTCAATAATGAAAGGCAATGCACTCTACAATGGATGACAACAATGATCCACAATGATCTCAACTCAAATCAATCTCAACTCAACTCAAGTCAATCTTAACTCAACTCAAATCTTATAGAAGCATGAAGAGAATTGTTAAAGACTCAATATGTTCTAATATTAAATCTCAATCTCAACTCGAATCAAAATTATAGAATAGTTTTTTTCATGGGACTTGAACAATCACCTCACACAATCACTTGACTAGGCTCAATCAACCCAACTCAACCAATCACCACAAGGGACAACTCTTTCTCACAAAACCTTAGTCCAAGCATGTATCAACCAACTCAAATATTTCCAACAATGCTCAACCACAAATCTCACATAACAATGATACTCATGTTCTTTTCTAACTCAAGTTCTTTGCATAACCAATGGGCTTCAACGAACTATGCTTATAAAACAAGGTTTAAACACAACTCTCAAACCAGAAAACCTTGAAGCATTCAACCAACCACTTTCGAAAAGGAAACCACAATCAATCCTTTTCTCTCCAATGATATTTCAGAAATCAACCACCATAAACAAAGTCAATGGAGAATATTGCTCATACCTTTTTATGCCTTATTGGATGTCCACTAAATCTGCCACACTCAACAAACTTCTTTTTCAACTTTCAAGAAGGGTTAGAGATCATGATTAATATCACAACAATAATATCCAAATAACACCTTATCACTCCTACTCAATAAGGTACAATATGTCCCCTCATGAAAGAATTAATCACCTTTGAAAAATAACAAAACAACCTTCACTTTTGAACCCTTTTACAAAAACATAAATATCTCTTTACATACACCTTATTTCTCCCTCTAAGCAAGTTAATAAAATAGCCCTCGAAATAAGCTTTCCAACGATATATAATATGATATACTTTCAAAAAGGAGAAACACCAGAAATCTCTCTTTTTCTAAACATGCATCACAACCCTTATTCCTCCTAGGGCAACTTTAGAAAAAATAAAATATATTAAAAAAAATTATTAACTTGCCTCTGTCCTTGACGGGATTCAATCTTGTGACGTCTCCTTGCTCAGTGCCTTAACCATAGCCAACCTATCGTTGGGCCACACGCCCTCACGTGTCCAAAGGGACACGAACAAAAACTTATACCATAAACTTCTTCACCCTTTGAAAAACTTAACAGTGCTTCAACAAAGCAAATAACCATGGCAGGACTCGATCGCAGGACCTCCTGCGTAACACACAGTGCACGAACCGCTAGGCCATAGATGCCTATGCATCTTATTAAACTCCGTGAATGATTTTTCAATATACCAAAGTCACACTTCTCTCTCTTTTTGCAATTCGTTCCCCAATCGAAGGCATTCGAAAAATAAGCGTTGGGGGTCTTATGAAGTCTAAGCTTTTGTTGGCATATATATATATATATATGCCTTTCCTCTTTCTTTAGACATCGGTGCTATAAATTAATATAGCCTTTCCTCCTTTCTTTAGTCGACGCTATAATTAATATATTTAATTTTAAAATTTAAACTAAATATTTAAAATTAAATATCTCCATCACCGGGGCACCTTTTTCGACGAAACAAAAAGCCAACCTGGGTTTTAAGAAAAACCCATTTCAAATCTGCCATCCATGGTTTTAAATAAAACCTTTTATTTTGCCTACCTTGGTTTTCACAAAAACCCTGTATATATCCATGCTCTCCATAATATCATAAATGCTTATTTATGAAATGCTTTGGCCACCAAAAATCAATGTGATCCATGTGACATCAATGACAACATAAAATAACTCAAATTTTCAATAGCAAATAGATTTGTAGATTAGACGAGGATGGTTTGATTTTAGGTTTGATTTGCACAAATTAATATTAGATGTAATATGGATTTATATTAAGATAGTTTGTTAATGATAATTACTAATTATTGATTAAAAAGTTTTAAAAGAAAAAATATTTAAATGATTTAAATGATGAAGTGATTACAAGTTGGATGATGAGAGATGCACAACACAAGGTGCATGATGAGACCAAGAGGGCACTACTATAGTACAACAATATTACAAAAATATTTAAATATATACAACTACATACATAGATATTTTTCAAAGAGGACTTTATTAGCTTTTCACTTGCCCAAGGGGACTTTAGTTAGCTTTACTTAGAGGACTTCTAATAATTTGATATTTTCCCAATGGAACTTTAGTTAGCTTTGCCTAGGGGGACTTTAGTTAGATTTACCTAGAGTTCTTTTAAATAGATTTTAGACTTGCCAGTGGGACTTTAGTTAGCTTTTTGACTTGCCTAGGGAGACTTTAATTATCTTTTACATTTTTCCAAGCAGATTTTAGTTAGCTTTTCCCAGAGGACTTGGTTAGTTGCTATGATACACAAATATATACAAACATGAAAAATAAACAATTTATCTTTAAACAAACTTCTAAAGGACTTTTGCTTTGCCCATAGGACTTTTGATTTAGCCTTGTCCTTATGAATTTTGATTTAGCCTTGTTCATAGGAGTTTTAATATGTGCTTTACCCATAGGAGTTTTGATTTAGCATTGCCTATAGAACATTTGATTTACCTTTTAAAAAATGCTTAAAGGACTTTTGCCTTACCTATAGGCCTTTTGATTTGAGATTTGCCTTTAAGCAAATGCCTAAAGGACTTCTTTGACTTTCAAAATATGCTTAGAGGACTTTTGATTAGATTGATTTTCATTGTAGATAAATGTTATAAAGGACTTATGATTGACATGTGTAACAAAAAATGATGCTCGTAGTTGGAAAGACAAGTTCATTGTTAACCAATTGCCTCCATGCAAGGTGGCACATGGGAACAACTGATGATGAGATTGATATGGCTATCAACACCTATGAATGTCATAGTATTTATAATATAGCGATTGATGAGATAAAAGAATTTGGTTTTGAATTTTTCATCAACACCTACAAACTTTGTAGTATTCATCATATGATGATTTAATTTATAGTTTAGAAGACTCGATAGATATGGCTTGAGATAAACCTACTTAATATAGATAAAAAGAATGATGATAGAGATAGATGGTTGCATAAACCCTGATTTTATTCACAAAGTTAAGACTAGAAGGATCTACTTACATCAGTCACCTAATGCAATGAAAATAAACTATCCTGACTAGGATCATCGTTTGCATGTCATCATAGATCCTTGATTCGAGATGCAACAAGCAATATAGACATCAAAAAGAACACACATATAGGTAAATATAAAATCAAGTAGATGCAAACAAGCAACGAAAGGTAGCTAAAAGAAATAGGCATCCAATGCAAACTCAAATGTAATACTTTTTTAAGATGCACTATGTTAATTGATTCTTTAAGTTCTCTTTCATCAAGCATGGTGATGTGGTAAGCACTTGAAACAAACTTGGCTGTTATGATGAATGGACCTAGCTAATTAAGCTCAAATTTACCTTTGAGTTGTGTTTTGGCATTGGTGTTCTTTTAATTCTCTTTTATAACAAGATCACCAACCTCAAAGGAGTAGGATTGTACATTCTTGCTATAGGTGTTTCTTGGTGATAGCAACACCACTAAAGTGATCCTTGACCCATCATGGACCTCTTTGACAACTGATTGGGTTTCAGCTAAGGTTAGGCACCTAAGGAGAATGCCATCAAGGAGATTATGGTATAAGATGTTGTTAATTATGACATACCTATAGGTGCATTGCTTAAGGTTCTTTCACTCATTATAGTTCAAATCATCAGGTAACATCATCCCTAATGAAAGCAAAGATATCCTTGTACAAAGGATCAAGAGAAGAATACACTTCTATTAAAAATACTCCTAAAGGAATTTGGCTAGACTTTAAGGTTGAAGTCTCCATAAATTGTTGAATGATGATCATGGATTATTTATCATCCAACTCTAAGGGGATATGGGATGCAACCAAGTCCATAACATCAACATGGCGATTATTACTCTTGGGAATAACTTCAATGGTGATTTTGTTAAAAGAAACCATTAGCTTGGTAATGATTTCTTTGTATGGAATAAGTTTTTTGTCTTTTATTTAATAAACACCATTGAATTAGTTGACTACAAGCTAAAAATATCTAAAAATGGAGAGGGTTCTAACATGCAAAGCTAACACTACATGAAGCCCTAGGATATAGGTTTTGTATTCAATGATATTGTTGGTGCAATAAAACTTAAGGACAAAGGGATAAATTTCTACTAGAGAGTGACTAATATGACTCTTACCCCCACCCCTTTGACACATCAAACACCATCCAAGTATAGATTCCAAAGAATAAGATTGATAAACTTCTAGGCTAAAGACTAATTCATATGGGAAGTATATGACTAAAGGGTGGTTGGCTTCTAAGGATGGAACTGCTAGTTGGTCAGTAATGACTTGACCTTTTACAATTTTTTGGCTAACAAACATAACTTCAAATTTTCTAAGTGTTATTACCCACTTAGCAGTTTGTACAAAGAGGTAAGGCTTGGACCTAAGGTATCACAATGAATTGACCCTTATGCTGGCAAATGTCTTATAGTTGAGCATGTAGTGTCTAATATTCTAGGAAGCAAACACCACGTCAAGGCAAAGCTTCTCTAAAGGGTATAGATGACTTTATAATTGACCAAATTCCTACTAATATAGAAAATTACTCACTCTCTATGTTGGTCATCATATTATGCCAACATATCTTCTAAGGCATGGTCTATTATTGCTATGTATATCAATAATGGTCAATAAGGATTAGTGTTGGCTTTTAAGCCTAACTATCTCAAAACATCACATGTTCTAATATAAATAAGCCACAATATTATAGGTCAAAATATCAATAATCAAGAGTAGAATTATATACATGAGCAATCAAATATATATCTAGGTCAATATAATAATGAAATAACATTCACTTATAATATCAAATATGAATATAAATGGCCAAAATCATTCATGTACATGCATGAAGAATACTTACAATATAAATTGCTCAAATTTTGTATACAAGCTTTATTATCAATGTTTTTTATGTGGTGATCGCTATAGATCATTTTACCTTACATTGTATGGAGTTTTATCTCCATTATATAAACATAGTAATGTGACTCTTCAATACTTGTCTATTGCACTCCTTACATATCCTAGAGATGCACCCTTTCCTAATCTTGATCTTTGGTTTCTCATATTGCCACTTGTATACTAGACTCTTCACTCTCTTCTTACATGTATACTTTAACTCTATGACACTTGCACACTTCTACATGACTCTTACTCTCCTGCATGCACTCCTTATACAAGATACTTGTGCACATTCTCACCTTACATATTTGCACCCTTATATACATGACACTTGTGCATATCCTTCACATTACACTCTTACATGAAAGGGATATATAAATCACTCATCTAAACTATAGATACAGACACTAATCTATTACATTTTTACATTTGTACCATGAAGGTACCATGGGGGTATATTTGCATGTACCATATATTGTAATATTCTTCAACAATTAGGAGGCACAAGGATGGGAGGAGACAAAAGGTAGGATTTGAGAGCATCGAAGGCCACTCGACAATTAGCATCCTAATTGAAGACTACATCCTTCCTCAAAAGATTCAAAAAGGGTTGATATTTACTAGCAAATTGGGATATGAATTTTTGAATGGCTTGGATTTCACCCTGGATACTCCTAAGTTGAGTTAACATTAAATGGGATGGCATATCGATGATCATTGATATCTTGTCAAGACCAACTTTTTTGTTGCATTGGGATACAATGAATCCTAGTAGGTTATCCTAATGTAATCCCAAAGATGCATTTTTTAGGCTTTAGACATACCTTGTCCTTCCATAGCCACTCAAAGATGCACCTTAGATCTCTAACATGATGTTCCTAGTTTAAAGATCAACTAATAAGACCATAGACATAGTCTTCCATGATGTCATGCATCATGTCATAAAATATGTATATCATGGATCTTTGGTAGGTAGCTCCTATATTTTTTAGTTAGAAGGACATGACTTGGTAGTAGAAGGTTCTCCACAAGGTAGTGAAAGTTGGTTTGGCTTGGTCCTAAGGAGTAATTTTGATCTAACCATATCTTAATAATCCATCCAATAGAGATAATAGTCCACATCTTAATATAAAATCAACAATCATGTTGATGTTGGACAAAGGGAAGTGTTACTTGGGAAATGCTTTATTGATGTCTTGAAATTCTGTACAAACTCTAACACTACTTATTTTCTTAGCAACTAGGGTAATATTAGAGATCTAGTCAAAATGGTTGATGGATTTGATGAATCCTACCTTGAGGAGCTTTTGGAGATCCTCTTTGACTAGCAAAAATGACTTAAAAATGCATCTTGCATAAGTTTGATTTACAAGCTTTACATTAGGAGTGACAACTAGGTGGTGGGAAACCAAGGAATGATCAAAACTTGGCATATTGACACAGGACCAAGAAAAAATATTATTGAACTCCATTAAGAGCTTAGTGTACTCCTCATGCTTAGTTAGGATCAAGACTTTACCTAGTTTAAGGATCTTGGGATCTTCAAGAGTCTTAATATCAATGCCCACAATTTTTTATTCAAAATACGAAACTTGCATTCTAATTGAGGGGGAGCGGGAAACACTTCCATGTTCTCAAGATCTTCAGGATCTAGGGATGGATAATTGTGCTTGATCAACTATGAGGGAACAACATTGTAATTTGGGAAAAAGATCCACCAAAATATAAGTCATTTTGACTTAAATAGTATGAGGGTCCATCTTAAGGAGGATTGTTTAGGATGTCCTTTATCTCATAATTATCTTCGTCAATAATAAACTTAGGATAGACTAAGGTTAGGATATTTACACTGGTAAATTGTGTAAATCAAGAGAAGCTAGGGTCTATGAGGAGCAATAACCCATTGTCATCCACCTCGTCCCAAGTCAATCCATTTAAGAGAATCATGTCATCATGGGACTTTCTATTGGGAAGGATGGCTTCATCCTCGCTATAGGACAAGGAAGAAAAGGGAAGAGGCTAACCTATCCCATAACATGTTAGCAAGGATTTGGTCTATAGGGTCTCTTTTATGCCCTGCTCATATAGGCTTAGTCATTTAGCCAGAAAAGGGTTAATGCCATGGGTTTTCTCATCATTAGTAGTATCAATGTAAATAAAGGCTCAACTTCTAATTTGCACCATTTTACCTTGCTATTATAAGGGAGGCTTAAGGTTCAAGGAGGTAGAGGAAGCTTAGCCATGTCCATAAAATGTTTATTATTATCTTGATTATTAATATTAAGGTTGGTTAAGTTAGAATTTTGATGTTCATACTTGTTGTTAGGTGGGTTACTTAAGGTGAGAGACCTTAATACATAAATTATTGGAAACTAAGAAGAAGAAGAAGATGTTGAATCAAAAGACAAGTTGAGAGAAGGTCAAATATGAGCTTTAGAATTCTTGATCTCGATCCTGGCAGTAGATGAAGGGCTAATGGTCAGCTAGAATATGATAAGTATTACCCCTATATTCATATTTAAGTCACTAATGGAGAGTTTAAAGAATGATCACATCTCATGGATCCATGGCCTCCCAAGAATAATGTTGTAGGTTAAATCACTTGACACGATGTAGAAAAGAGTGTTGAGAATGTGAGGTATGATTCTGAGGGATAAGACTATAGTCTCACTAGTCTCACATTCCCCATTGTTTAATACCTTAATAACAAGATCAATTTCTTCAAATCTTATTTGGTTAGCCTAAAATGGGTGATGAATATTAGGAAACAAACATCATGAATAGAGTCATTATTGACTAGGATTTGTTTGATGAGTTTATCATTGACATGACCTGTGATGTACAATGGGAGATCTTTGATCATAAAGGATTAAGGGATATCATTCTCAT
The DNA here is from genome assembly GCA_028583015.1 of Wollemia nobilis. Taxonomy (NCBI): domain Eukaryota; kingdom Viridiplantae; phylum Streptophyta; class Pinopsida; order Araucariales; family Araucariaceae; genus Wollemia; species Wollemia nobilis. The sequence goes on along the minus strand of JAQPPZ010001695.1, from coordinate 564,764 downwards.
GGAATGATATATTTGCATGGTTAACCCCAATGGATCCCACCATGAAAGTGATGTCATTTGGGTTAAGGTTTTGAGGAACAATTTATTTGCTCAAGATTTTGAGTAAGATGTTTGTTTGGGTTAGAGAGGTCCTAAGAAGCTCAAGAAAGGATATTTTAGCTAGAGTACTTTCAAATTCCTAAAGCAACTTAAAATTTCCATTACCCTTAGCTCCTGATTGGATGATAAATGGAGGTCCTTAAGGGGAGTTATTTTTGCATGAAGGACTAAAGGAGGTCTTAAAGGTTGGTTAGATGAAGGATCTTTGTGTTGTTGTTACAACACAAATGGAAGAAATATGATTAGAAGAATGGATTCCCCCCATCATAATTTGGTTTGGAGGTAGGACGCTCTGATAGTGAAAGATATTTGCTATGTTTGGATTTTGATTTTGATTGCGTAGAAAAATTTGGAAGATTCCAAGGTTTTGATTAAAAGAGGGTTGAGAATCAAATATTTTGAGAACTATTTGACCTTTGTTGATTAGATATTGGATTAGGTTTTTAAGGCTCATGCATTTATAATTTACATGACGACTAACACAATAGAAGTCACATTGCTCATTGAGGTGAAACCAAATTTTTTTTTCCTTCCAGGATCTAAGGCTTAACAGGTGGAGCTCTACCATTTTGACTTTTAGGAGTTTATCTATGATGGTTGAACGAGGTTCATCCAATAAATAGTACTTCATTCTAGGTTTCGATTGTTGTGGATTCCCTAAGACAAGCCTTTGAAGGGTCATCACAATATAAATGTTGTTGGTTTGTTGTTAGTCTATAACTTCATCGTCTACATGTTTGTTCTTATACTACCCTTTGGGTGAGAGAAATATTTATCTTCCTCCTAAGAGGATTTGGATTTTAATTATCCTCTTTTAGTGATCTCTACTTTCTTGGCTATGTCAATGACATTTTCAAAAGAAGATATACTAGTCCTCTCCAAATAGAAGGTCAATTCCTCATTTAAGTTGCCTATAAATATGCCTAGAAGGTCTCTACATGGAGGGACATATTGGAGTCTCCCCACCAAGATTTGCCATCTTACCAAGAAGTTAGTAAAGTTCTCATATTTTGATTGCTCGAGCTGATATAGGTTACTAATTGCAACCTTTTTCTAAAGGTAGATAGAGAATTGTTTGACAAACATCTCAACAAGATCCCTAAATATCTTAAGGAAAGACCTTGGTATTTAGTAGTGCCATTCCAAGGTGGGGGCACTAAGACTCTTGGTAAAGATTTTGAGTAGCCATGTTTCATCATAAAAAATATCGATACAAGTGGTTCTAAACAAATTAAGGTGGTTGATGGGATCTTCATTCCCTTTGTACATTTTAAAATTAGGAGTTTCAAAGTTGGGAGGGAAAGGATGACTAGCTACAAAAGGATCTAGAGGTTGGTTGCACAAGTCATCATAAGAGTACTTGTGACTAGAGGAAGACCATTGGATTGTGGCCATTTATAATTTCAATAATTCTAATTGATAGGTTATAGTTTGAAGTTTGGAAAAAACTAGATTTGATTGCACAAAAAAAATATGCTAAGAGATAGGAGGGAATTGGTAATTGATATGAGGAGGATATTGATGCACTTGGGTGTACAATGTTGAGATCGGCATCTTATGATTTACCCCCAAGGTATTTGGAATGAAAGGGTTAACAGATGAGGGATGAGAGATTATGTGATTAGGATTTTGAGTAAAACCCACACTTGTAGTTGTGATATTAGAATAAAGATAATTGACATGAGGATTAAAAATTAGGATACTTGATGGTATGTTCGAGTTAGGGATGTAACTTGTATCTGCTTGTTGAGACACATGACAACTAACATTGTCATGTAATAGTTTTATAAGATAAGATAAAAATGAATGATATCCCAAGGAAGATAAGAGGTTTTGTATCATGACATCCATGAAAGTGGTGATGATAGGGACTTTGAATCAATGAAATTGGAGGTTGATGCATTAAGATTTACATTTAAGGATCCAAAGGATGGATCTACTTGATTAAAAGATAAAGGGTTTGAACTAGGTTTTTGGGGATAATCCAAGAGTGAACCTTACCCTATAGAGACACCTAGGATGTCACGACCTTCCTTAAGAAAATATTCCATGGCTTCCCTATGTTTTTGTAAGAAGAGAGCCATGTGAGTAGAAAATTTGAAAACTACTCTTCCTTGCTTGTCATGGATGGGGGTTAGAGAACCCAAGGGAGGAGAATTATTGACTTCCTCAAAGTTTATTTTCTCAAAGGTGGGTTGGTCCTCATGATGTTCCATCAAAGGGTTAGAGTTGATGTCCAATTGATGAGCGACACTATGGGTTAGGTAGCGTCTCTTGATAAGGGGTTGGAAGGAAAGAAGGGTTCAATTAATTAAGTTTAAAGAGTTGATTAAAGAAGAAAGAGATGTTTTAGCAACCTTATATCCCCTTCCCTTGATATATTAAACCTTACCTATATACCTCAATGGCCTCCCTATATACCTAACTCCTCTCTATATATACTTGTTAGTACATGGGAGAAAGTCATTATGTGGGTTACCAACAATATGTGGGAGTGATCTCTTGGATACATGACCAAGATGGTATGTGAGGGGTAATATTATACCTTCTTATGACTCCCACTAGCCCACTACAATATACTCTTTACTAGGTGTAAGTATGCATGACACTCTATATGCATGGCTAGCAGCTCGAACTTGCTATATACCTAATATAGCCTAGTAGCTCATATGACAACTGCTCAAAGAATCATGAAGACCCTTACCAAGACTAGAAATTGGTTATATTCTTATTATTTAGATTTAATGCGAATTAACCTAAACAAACGATTATATGTGACTTGATTAAGGTTTGATAAATTAGATGGATAGTCAACGAGGGAAATTATGCAAATTTTAGATTTGATGCTTGGTTGAAGCCTTAACCACTTATCTTTAATTCAAAGGCTCAAGCATGTCTAGCTTGGAATGGTCCAAAGTTCAAAGATTATATTAACGTGAGAAACAATTCCAAATCATGGATTTCTATTATTAACTTGGTTGAAAGAGAGGAAGTCAAACAAATTGCAGATGAGCCTAAAATATTCTTTAAGAGTTTTATTTTCTTATTTTGATATGAAAGGACAAGTTAGTTTGGAATCTATAAAAAAATAATGGATACTCAGTCAATTTTGAATATAAGGATTTAAAGCAATCAAAATTTACTACTCCCAAAGATTACCTTTAAAATAATGTTTGGTCACAAGCCTTGACATTCCTTTGGTAAGCAGTTCAAATTAAGATTCTTACAAGTGACAATCTACAAAGAAGAGGATATCATGGAACTTTTAGATGTACCCTGTGTGGGAAGGATTTAGAAACATCAGACCATTTACTTCTTCATTGTCCCTTTACTCACACCATTTGGGGTTGCTTTTTTAAAGAATATAAGAATAGTATTAGCTAACTATATCCACATTGAAAGATTTGACGAAATGTTGGATTAATTGATTTAAAACTAGAGCATTCTGTATTTTGTGGAGGATTGGTCTTGTCTTTGTTTGTTGGAATTTATGGCTCTAAAGAATAATAGGCTTTTTAAAAATAAATCTCAAAACTATGCCCAAGTTTGGAACCATATTATTGACTTTTGTAAAATGTTCAATAGATATGGTCTCATCATGGAAAATCTCTAGTGATAAAAAAGCGGTGCTAGCCACTTAATTATAGGATTTGAATATAAATGAAAGAGTCATCTACGACAATGGCCTTAAAACAAAAAATTACTTTGATTTATGGTAAATTGAGTTTATTAGACTTATTTTTTATGGTGCTTGATGGAGTTTTTTTTCAAAACAATGAAGGGAAAATTTTCCTCACTTAAAATCATATAGAATTCAACTAAAAACTATGTAGAGGCTAGTATACTTCTTGTAATTATTATTATTTTTTTATTTGGTTAGTGTGAGAAACCCCTACGACCAACGCTTAGGGTTGAGCATTTCCATCCTAGCCATGACCCCTGATAAGCTCGAGAGCTAAGCTTATCAATAGAGGATTAACACACAACCCCACACACTCGTGGTTTGAACCTTGGACCTCCTGAAGAAGAGCCAAACCTTGAACCGTTGCGCTATCCTCCCGAGACTACTTCTTACAATTATTATTTTTTATTTTTTTTAAATAAACTATATGTGGCTTCTATTGGGGCCACTCCCATTACAAAAATAAAATATTATATTGCTCTCGTTACTTTTATAACAATTTAATTAAAGCATATCCAACTTTACATTTCGATCAAAGATATTCTTCATTTGCCTTTCTATCAATCTCCATATTCATCAAACTGCTAAGTTTCCACAATCAAATCCTTTTATATTAGATGCCTTATGAAATTTAAATTCTGTTAAGATGAAATTCAACATCCTTAATGGCTAAAATATTTGCTTTCAAACTTTTATATTTATAAATATCTTGTCTATAACAAGCTCACAATTTCTTAATACTTTTTGTAGGGTTTTTATTCATTCCCCTAATATTTTAATATATTATTTTCATTGTTATTATTATTATTTTATTATTTGTGGGTTTAGCCCCACTTCTTGTTAGCACTTGTGATATTTGCTTTTGTTTTCTCATATCAATATCCCTTTGGGTTTCTTTTTCTCTTTGTTTTTGCTTCTTGGGCCTTACTCTCTTTTTTCATTTCCAACAATACTTTCATCTTCATCAATCTCTTTAATATTCTCACACTGCTCATAGTAAGACTTATCATCTTTATGTTTGCCTTGCTCTGAAGGATTTGAAGTGCAAGGAATAACCTAAAAAACACAACCTTTTTTTTATGTTTCCCTACAAACCTTAAAGTGCAAGGATGCTCTTCAGTAGCAATTACCTTCTTATTTTGCTTTAAAAAACCTAAATTGTTGTGGCTTTCCTCCATCCTTATTTCTTTATTATGCTGCTCTCGAAACCTTGAAGTGCAAGGGATGGCATCTTCATCCCTCTCACTCTTATTACTTAGAGAGGATTCTATACTACTCGAGAAAAATGAAGATGACTTACCTAGAATAAACTTGACCTCTTTTGTTGTCTTTGTTTTTTAATTTCTCTCCACATATTCTTTTGCACCTTTAATTCCTTTTGAACTTGCCAAATGATACTCTAGATAGGCTTTCTTTACCTCTTCTTTTGGAGTGGAATATTCTTGATTTCATCTAGCTTTTATTAATCTATAATTTCCTTGCTTCATCTTGAAGTTTATATCATGGCTAATTTTTTTTCTCTTTCTTCATAGTTTTCACTTTGCAATCTCTTGCCATGTGTCCAATCTCATAACAATTGTGGCAATGAAATGCGATATTTTCATAATCTACTTGTTGATCCCATTCTCTTGATTCAAATTTTATCTTAATGGATTGTGGCAAAGGTTTTGAAATATCCATAGCAACATATATTCAAGTATATATAGCATGCTTTCACTCCTTAGTAGTTAGTCCTTCCTTGATGAATTCCCCTAGGGTATTTCCAATATTCTTCAGAACATCCTTGTTTATAAGCTGATATGGAAGTCCAAAAAGCCTAACCCATATTGGAAGTTTCTTAATAGTTTTTGTCTCAAAACAAAAAATTTCATTCCATGGTCTCAAATAAAGTGCATCTCTTCTCGTAAACCATGGGTCACCAACCATTATTTTATCTCTAATTTTTAAACTGGAAAAGATGATGAGAAAAAACCTATAGGAAGAAAAGTCACAAAGTAATTTGAATTTAATCTCCACTTGCATTTTTTATCCAATTTTGAATCTCCAAAAACCCTAACCAAGATCTATGGAACTTACATATTAACCCTCTACTTTTAAGAACCATTATACAATGTTCAATCATCACATTCTTGATACTTACTTTTGGTGTAACATTACCTATCTAGATCAAACTTGTCATGTGCTCGCTCTTCTGCTTATCTCCAACTTAGGCCTCCATACTTCCAACTAGGGCATTCCGACTTCCCATTAGGGCTTTCAAATATGACTTTCCTTTCATACTAGCTAATGGGGCTTGATATTGGCTTGCACTCCCTCTTGGCTCACCTTCCCTCTCGGCATACACTCGTTCTCGACTTGTACCCCCTCTTGGCTCATAATAGCCCTTGTCTCTTCTTTTTCCCCATATTCCTTTGCTTCAACAATTTTTTGGAAACAATGTTCCAGGTAAGGGTTTGAAGCATTGATGCACTCCGTATGAACTCGCTGCTCTTTCACCATGACTGAATCTTGGCTTGCACTCCCTCTTAGATCGCACTTCCTCCTCACTTGCACTAGATTTTCTTCAACTAGATCACACTTTACTTTCTATTTCTTGTGCACACTTCCTCCACATTCTTGACTCATGCTTGCACTCGCTTCCAGTCGCACTCACTCCCAACTCACTCTTGCACTCACTACTGCACTCAATCTCGACTTGCGTTTGCACTCGCTTTCGACTGCACTCACTCTCGGCTCATGCTCGTACTCGTTGCTGCACTCACTCCCAACTCATGCTCGCACTCACTTTCGCACTCACTCTCGACTCGCGCTTGCACTCCCTTTCGACTACACTCTTTCGACTCACGTTCGCACTTGTTGCTACACTCATTCTATGCTTGGGCTCGCACTCACTTCTGCTTGCATTCACTCCCAGATCGCACTCGTACTCGCTTCCACATACACTGACTCCTAACTCGCACTCGCACTCGCACTTGTTGTACTCACTCTCGGCTCACCTTGCACTCGTTGCTACACTCACTCCGACTCACGCTCCCACTCCCTACTAATTCTTATAATTTTCTAAAATTACAATTTTGAGTTCGTTGTTGCACTTTGACTCACCCTCCCACTCCCTACTATTTACAATTATTAAAATTACAATTTGTTTTAGTTGAAAGTGAAGTACAAAAAAAAAATATTTTATGAAAGTGATTGCCTAAACATAACACTTTAAAGAAAATGAAGAGTATAATTTATAGAAAAAGATAAAAAATATTTTTAATGAAAAAAATTAATCTAACAACAAATATTTCACAATAACCAAACAAAAAAATTTATAATAAAAACTATATATAATTTATTAAAAAACAACATTATTAAATACTTTTCAATATAATATTTTCATTTAAATATGGACAAATATATTTTTTGGTCAGCCATTATTATTTGGTATTAGATCTATTAATAATATTTTTTATTTTTATTTAAAAAAAAACAAAGTCAAATGACTTTTGAGGGCAACCAATCACAAGCGTTGGGCCGCTACCAGCCATTTAACCTATTTGTTTGGGTAAAAATTTTACGACAAAGCACTAAATTTTTAAAGGGTAAGAATCCTTTTACTAGGGTTTGAATTTAGTTTCTTAGATCAAAACCTAAAGACATACATGAAAATTAAAATTAGAGCAAAGCTCTCTTTTGTTTAGGTAATCCCTTATGGAACTAATTTTTTTTAAAGTAAAACATAGGTATTTTTAAAGGGGACTTGTCCCTTAACCGGGTTTAAACTTAGGTATTTTTATAGGGGCCTTGTCCCTTTATCGGGTTTAAACTTAGGTATTTTTAAAGGGGCTCACGTTCCCCTCATAGCATCCAGGTTATTTTTATTTTTTGGTTACATAGGAGAGGTGGTCACAACCACACTATTAACTGACAAATGCAGGGTTACCAACTATTCCTTTGGAGTAAAAGTTTTTAGCGACCAACCTATTATTTTTAGATAAAAATTTTATGTTAAAGCTCTGATTCCTTTACCAAGGTTTGAACTTGGTTGCCTCATGAAATCCAAAGACATGTTGCTAAGTTTTTGATGAAAATTTTTAGAGTAAAACATGAGTTTTTTTAAAGGGTGGGTCCCTTTGTACTTGGTTTGAATTTCTCGGTTTGAATTTGGGTTTCTGGATTAAAACCAAAGACATTAAGTATTTAGGTAAAACACAGTTTTTGAAAGACCTTGATAACTACTCAACCAAAATTTTTAAAGTAAAACATAAGTTTTTAAAAAGTTTTCAACTCTAAACTCTACACTTGAATTTCCTCAATAAAAAAATCCAAAATTTAGCATTCCCTTATCTACTCATTAAAAAGTCATTAAAAAGTTAAGAAAGGAGGAAGATTTAATTTGTCGGAGACCTACATTCCAAGTGAAAGATTTAGTTGAGGCAATGGCAGCATCAGCATCAGGCGGCCAAGCACTGTTTTCATGCATACCAACATCCACAGGGTCTAACAAAACTTCCAGCCGGGTCCCCGCCAGGCTTTCTTTCAAAGCATTCAATTTTTCCAAGATTGAAGGTGTGTGCAGCACTAACCTTATGAGTGCAGCCGATATTAGGGTTCCACTTGTTTCATCTTGAAACCACTAACCCCTGTGGCTCTTAATTAAAATTCTTGATCTGATTTACAGATAGGGGGAATTTTATCAAAATGTCTTTGTGTATCAAATGTTACGATTTTATCTGATTAAATTCGAATTTTAAGGAGATCTATATCTTATTAAGAGATATAGATATTTGTCAAGCTCTATAATATTACTATTATATACTAATAATAGTAATAATATAATATCTATAACCACTTAAAAAAATAACTAAAATAACTTTCTTGTGTAAGGAGTTGCTTGAAGAGTTCTTATATGACCTGCATATGGTATTGCTAAAAATGTTCTTTGTTGTAAATGTGAGAACACTGTATGAGGCTACGAGGTTTTTTTATTCGTGAGCCTATTGTTCGACAGATGAAGGGTAATGTAGAAGTCTGGCAATAGTAAACTCAACATCCAGGGCAGTGTGATTCAAACAACCAGAAGACCTTTGGCCTACAAACTTCTTAAAATTCCATATTTCTTACAAAACCATGACTGGGAGAACAATACCACAAGTCATGTAAGATGGGCATCCCATCTTAAAAATATATCACCGATGTTGTTCAGATGCCGCAGTAGAAGACTTCGCGATTGGGTTATAGTACTAGAATTTTCAAAAGACCAAAATGGCCTTTTGAGGTCACATCCAAGGCAAAACATCTCCTGGGCATACAAGATATTGTGGGAGCAAGGGAACTTCTTTTATTTTGCCTTGTAATCTTAGTTTCAATCCTTTTTACCAAGTTCATAGTAAATCAAGTCTTGTTAATCTGTCTAAGAACAAGTTAAATGGACCAAGACATAATAAAAGGTTGGGATTTATTTCAAAATCAGCAAGAGGTTTCATAGATGTTCATTAAACACAGATAAAAATATCTCATTAAGTATCAAGCTTGAATAGTCAACAATCTTCAAATTTTCAAGCTCGATAAATATTACATCTATAACTCAGTAAGCACCGTGTTACAAAACCCTTAACAATTTTAGGCTAAATTACCCTCATTTTCAGCCTTCTGACACACTCACTGTCTCTCTCACTCTCTCATACACACACTCATACACATAAAAGAAAAAAGGAACTTTGGCTGATTCCCTTAAAACTTCAACAGGCTGTCATGATGCTTGAAGACCAGAAAAAGGCATCCTTGTGTTAGTCCATCAGCACTTCTGTGGTTTTTAGAATATGTCAGTTATATGCAAGCTAATCATCTATATCGTCATCAGCTATGCAATTTATCAGCTACCCATCAGCTATGCCTTTTTCAATTATGCAGTTAGTCATCAGTTATGTAGAGATCGGGATGCATTTATCAGTTATATGGTCATCAATTAGAACTGTGAGTTACAATAAAATGACCCCACAGGTGTTAAAAGAAGTATAGAGTCAGCTGCCCTAAGACCCACATGTGGCAAATAGAATCAATAAAGAAAATACTGAAGAGAGTTATAAAAGGCCTTTCTGGGGAAGCAGGGTCTTACAAATGTCTTCAGGACTGGTCAAGCGCAGCACTGGTTCTATTCTTGGATTATGCCTAAACTGACACTCGTACCTTATTTAGCAGAAATTCCTATATTTCACATATTTGAGAACATCATTTTACAGTGCAATAAAGTTCCAATTGGTTTTCCTCTCAGATGTTGGTATATTTCCTTTGTTGTCCAAAATTGTTTTGAGAAATTTTGGATTTTAGTTAGAAGATATAGAAGTAAAATAAAAAGAAGTTTACCACATCCCAGTTCAGGTTTTTGTGTTCAGTTCAGATTTTACAACAGTTGTAGTTTTGGATATTACAGTCTTAGAATGTGCAGTGCCCAGTCTCAGTTTACAGAATTCTGCATGTTTGATAATAGTCGCAGCAGTTTTACTGCTAAGAAATTAACAGTTGTATTAGAGCCTATTGCTTGACCTTGTAGGCATGTATGAATGATGATTTCATTTTCAACCACTTGTGGATGGTGCAATTAGGAATAAAACATTGCCTTATCAGTTCAAGAAGCCATAAACATTCCATTGGTTGGCATAAGTGACTCCTTTGAACACGTGAATCAAGCTTTGCATTCCATGATGTTGATAATGATCAAAGGGAGCAAAGAGCCATGCGCAGTATTAAAGGTCACTAAAGACCATGGATTTGAAGAATTGAAGCTGGGATGCATGTTCTTTTCCAAATCCATTTGCAAGAGATGATAATAGAGGAGAAGGTAACTGAAGGAATTGAGAAGAGCAGGATGAGCAAACAGAAGACCACATAAATCGGCCATTAGTCAAAAGGAATCCTGTTTCTAATTTTGTTGGGTATAATTAAAAAACTTATGTTAGGGCTTAGTTGGGAAAATTGAACCATTTTCTAAGATTAGTTCCCATTGGTGAATATGAAAAAAAATTCAGTTTGCAGCATTAACTAGAGGGACTGGTTTTTGATTGGTGGCAGATGAAGGATTGAGAATGTGAAAATGATGATGGGATTGGGGATGGGGAAAAGCTTGAAATAACAAAATGTGATCTTTTTTTAATTGCTTTATACCTTAATTTTGAGCCTCACATCCAAGATCATATCTTTGTTCTAATAAACATGAAGCGACAAGGCACCCTTGCATGACGCTCAACAGAATTTGGCTGAGCCTGCATATTGGTGAAGATATGTATGTTGACGGATTGAAGGTTTCCATTAGAAGGCATGTCAAAGCCTTGAAGCCTTCCACTTTGAAGGATGTCATGTGACAAGCTGAGGCCTCTTTGGAAGTTCCACGGAGTCACCCCATATTGGGATCTACTTCAAACAAAAATTCATCAACAGTAAATGTTTAATCAAAAAGCAATCTCTCTCCAATTTCCGCAGTTTCTCAACAAGGAGTAAAGTCGAAGCTATTGTTGCAATTGCTGGTTTACAATTAAAAAGGATTTGTTTATCTGCAAAGAAAAATGGTCAAATGGACATAATTGCAGGGATCTTGGAAGGATCTAGATGATTGAGACTGCGGATGGAAAATAGTCAGAGGGCAGAAATGTTCGGGAGAACTTTGTAGTAGGATATGACATTACCCATGTAGAGGAGCAATTACAGCATGTGGTTCCAATAGTTTTCCCTGCTGTAGCAGGAGTTTGAGAGATTTCGGTTGTGTGAGCTGCATTTGCTCTCATTGTCATGGGCAAACTTTGTTTCAGTTGATACATGTCGTATTCTCATTGTATTTGTGAGCAATATAAAATATGATCAACATTTTCATGTGGTTTTTCTTCCAAAGGAGGGTTTTCTATGTAAATCTTGTGTTCCTGATGTTGTCTATGGCTATTGTCACGCTGTTATTCTGTCATATGTGCAGGTTTCTGTTGTGATGTTCATTGTTTTGAGCCATTAAACAAAGCATATTGTGTTGTTTTATTTTTGTAGCAAAAACCTGAGTTAGCAAGCCATGTGAGGCTGCCATGTATCTATTGGTATCAAAGCAGCAAGTTCCTTGTGGCTTGTATGAAGTTTGCTAGTTGCTTGGGTGTTTTTATGTTCTAAGAAGTTTGCATGCCAACTGTATGATTAAAGACTCGTGCATTGTTTTTGGTGGGACATGGAGAAATATATTAGAAATCAGCAGCACAAGCCCCACGAGGAGGAAAACAATATTCAGGACTTGCTAACGACCACTTAGCAGCAGTCTCAAGAGATAGCCAAGTTGAGGGAAGATAATAAAGCGTTGAAGTGGAAGCTTCAGGGAAAAAAGAAAAAGAAAGAGCTATTTGCTATGGTGGCAAAGAATGCTCCCAAGATCAAGAATCATTTGTTGAATTTATTAGCGTTGTTTATGATTCAATTCCACAAGTGGAAGATAAGCAATGGAGAAGTCGCAACAAGAGATAGCATCAAAAGTGAAGTTATTCGCTTACCTCAAATTCAAGTGGAAAGATATAAAGAAAGAGAAGAATCTACCTCATTATTCCACAAAAGAAGCTAGCATCATGCCTAAAACAGGTATGATAAGAAAATTTGATCCTGATTCCTTATCCTTGGAAGAGTGCAATGACTCATTTGTAAGTTTTGAAATGCTTACTAAAGGCATAGGTTTCAAGCTTCTAAAGAAGATCGGCTATTAAGGCCAAGGACTTGGCAAGCATGAGCAAGATATGAGAGACCCTATTGAAGTGTTTTCAATCCCTCAACATATGGGTCTTTAATAATTTGGAAAAAGGTGAATTTTTCCACGAAGAATGAAGATATGTCTTTGATATGGAGGGGAGGCCTTCTTTGCCCCAAAGTTTGCACAAAAAATGGAGTGAAACCATCAAACAAGGAGTCAAACAAATGTTTTTTTTTTTTTGGAGTAATACTTCTTATACACATCCACCATGGGGATTGAACCCGGGTCACATCACCGATAATGCAAGTGGCATCCTTGCCGGTAGACCACACTCACGGGGATGAGTCCAACAAATGTTTGATATAGATACAAGAAGAGAGCAGCCTTCCATAGAAGGAGGATTGAGGGCAGTTACCACATTGAATAAATGTAATGCAAGCTCCAATCAAGGCATGCATTGATGAGTATACATCCATGGAAAGAGCTATAAACATCATCCTTCTAGTTTGCCATTCTCTTGTGATTATTGTGGAAGAGGTGGTCATATATCTCAGTTTTGATGGGGCCTTCGCCCATGCAAACATTAAGGCAAAAAGAATCATGATAGCAACATGTGTAAGAAGGTCTTGGTTTCTATAAAAAGGCATCCATGTGAACATTATGGCAAAAGGAATAATGATAGCAGCATGTGTAAGAAGGTCTTGGTTTCTAAATGTAGGCACCCATGTGAACATTATGGGAAAAAGAATCATGATAGCAACATGTGTAACATGTGTAAAAAGGTCTTGATTTCTAAATGTAGGAATCTCTAAAAGGAAATTTAAGGTTGAAGGATACATGCATGATGTTATTGCAAAGCCTGTGAGGTTGAAATATGGGTTTCAGAATGTGTGAGTCATGCAGGAATAAGTTAGCAACTCATTAGTTATGTGAGTTATGCAGTCATTAGTTACTCATCAGTTATGTAGTCATCCACATAGTAGGAAAGCTCGAGCTTGATCATTACTGGGCAGCACAATATTTGACTTGGTAAAAGATTGGCAAAAAAATCCTTGAAAGCAAAATAGAAATTCATTAAAAAGAAAATATTTAAAACTGAAATTAGAGTAAAATTACAATTCATAAAACAAAGTACAATTAAATTCATGACATACAAATGGTCATCAAATAACAAAAACACAAGATACTCAAAACATTTTAAACTGCCCTTTGCTTTCCTTTCCTTTCTGGCCTGGAATTGGATGGTGGAGGATCCTTATGTTTGTCTGGCTCCAATGATTCACCTTATGTTGCGTCCCTCTCCAACTGCTTTATATCCTTCTCGGTGACATGGTTTCCATGTCCTAGACAATCCAATCCAACAGTGGACCTAACTCATCCAAGTCAATTGTGCGTATCATTTAGTCCCTTCCATTTGTTTGACATGAAGTCGAAGATGGTATTGCATAACTATGAGGTTGTTGAGGTGCTTTTGGCTCAAGTTGTTGCGCTTCTTAGTATGTATGCTCCCAAATAATGACCAATTGCACTCACATCTACAACTGCATTAAGGTTGACTCAAAGTGTGAATGGCTAGCCTTGAAGACTTGGTGTTCTAGCATCATAGCATTCCCACCACAGATTTGCAAAAAGAATATTTATAAATTACAAATTTATAATTTTGTATATAAACTAAAACCACATTTCTAAATTCTAAGAATTAACTTTTGTTAGGTAGAAAAGTTTTACTTGGCTGCATAATGCCCCTCACTCGAACACATGGGTGATGAAAAGAACCCCCCTTCTGCTCTTTTGTACACTTGCAACTCTTCAGTGATTTTGGTCTCTAATGATTTCATTAAGTATTAGCCGCGACCAGTCAAATGACTCCATCGGCACAGAAGGGGGATGGCAGATAAGCTAGTTGTAGCTTGCTGGAATTGCAATGGTACGATGTGGTCTACCCCAAGGTCCCTTTTTGATGTGATTGGTAGACATGACATCATTCTTATTTGTGAGACGCACGAGAGTCCTGAGCGGGCCCTACCAGTTATCTCAGGTTACTTTTGGTGGTCCAATTGTTGGCAACTCACTCGACACTTTGGGGGGTTCGAGGTTCAGGAGGTGTTGCTTTTCTTATCAGGGATAGGCTTCAGGGTTTGGTATCCCTAGTTTCGACCGACCCCCACTCCAGGTTTTTATGGATTAACTGTCACCCACCTCTTTGGGACATATACATTCCCACCTGTTACTTTCGCCCCACCACGTCCAAATTTGCTATTTACACGAACGGGGACCCTTTCCAAGATCTCTATGAGGACATTACTAGATACTCAGCTTAAGGGGAAATACTTTTGCTAGGATATTTTAATGCTCAAACCGAACCTATGCAGGTTTCTCTTCATGACCTCACAATCGATGAGTTGTAGACTCGGGAATTGGATCCTAAGGACCTTGGTTTTGCTCGAACCTCCAGTGACACATGTTACTGCTTACGGTAAGCATCTTATTGAGTTGGGTGAATCCAACAAGCTAGTGCTTCTCAATGGTATATCTTGTTTTCCAGATTTTGGTGGGTTTACTTGCTTTCCTCATAGTGGTGGAGCCACTGTCGTCGACTATGCTATTTCCTCTACCACCCTTATTCCATTCATTTCTCGGTTTAGTGTCTCTGATCGCCCTCCCCCCCTTACCGATCATTCAGTTCTTTCTCTTACATTATCCGTTGTTTCCCTTTCTTGTTACTCATCCCCCTCCTCCCTCCCCTTCAGCCCCTCGAGTCATAATAGACTTTGACTATTATTATTCCGTTACCTACATGGACCGATTGCGTCAGGTTCTCCCTAGGGTGTCTTCTCTTCCTGATGTTTCCGATCGTTCTGCTTGCTTGGTCCAAACTATTTGGAAGACTGCTTTGGAATCACACCCCCACTCTATTCATACTCCCCCCCATCCTCATCCCCCTGGTCATTACTCCATGAACATATGGTATGATGAGGAATGTAAGTCTGCTCATCGAAGGTTGAAATATGCCATTCGGAATCCTTCCTAGCTCTATGCCATTTCCCACAAAGACTACAGGATGCTTCTTTGAAGGAAGAAGCGTCTCTTCCTCTCTCAACATCGACTTGATCTTATCCACTCCCTTTAGCAGTCTCCTAAATCATTTTGGCACCTTATCCTCCCCCGTGATTGGATTACTTGTCGGATCGATCTTTCCTCTTGGACCATTCATGCCTCTTCCCTCTATACCATCCCTAATCAACCTCCTATTATTGTTCCCTCCCCCCCTCTTCGTGTCACCTCTTTTCTATTGGTCTTGTCAGGCAGGCTATTAGGAAACTTTATACGAGCAAAGCAACAGATTTGGATGGGTTACAGGCAGAATTTCTGAAGCATGGTATTGACCCTCTTGTTGGGCCCCTCATTGATCTCTTTAATCTCTCTATCTGTTTTGGGTTTCCTGATTCTTGGACTCAACATATCATTCACCCCATTCATAAGGTAGGTGATCCCCATGAACCCAATAATTATAGGACTATCATGATTGGGCATATCTTTGCCAAGCTTTATGCCACAACATTGGATGTGCTTCTCTCCCGCAGGTTGGAGGAGTAGGGTTTCAGGGCTCTTGGCCAAGCTGGTTTTTGGCAAGATCACCAAACCACAGATCACATTCTAATCCTCAAAGCTATTATTGAGGAGGAGCGTTCCAGGTCCTCGAAGGTTTATTGTTGCTTTGTTGACTTTCGAGAAGCCTTTGACACGGTGCCTCGACATTTACAGAGACTTCGGTCAGTTGGCATCTCTGGGAAACTTTTGACAATGGTTACATGGTTATATGAGATTGTGAAAGGTCAGTTTTGCTCCCTTCAAGGGTTTTCAGACAGTATTCTTGGCACCATAGGAGTGAAATAGGGGTGCCCCCTTTCCCCAACACTTTTTAGGATCTTCATCGACAAGGTTGAGACTTTTATTAAGAACGCTCACGCAGAGGATCGTTGCCTTCTTCACTATGTGCTGATTATTCTCCTCTTTACTGATGATGTTGTTCTTTTGGCCTCTTTCCCCGAGGGGCTCGCCATCTGGACAAGCTTGATGGTTTTTGTGACTCGATATAGTTGACGGTGAATTTTTCTAAGACCAAGGTTATGGTATTCAATACTTCCAAAGAGGCTCTATCTCATCTCCACTTCTCTTTCCAAGGTCGAGAGGTCGAGATCATAGTTGAGAAAATCGTGAAAAAATCAGCGAAATCGCGATTCATTTGGCAAACAAGTCAATCGGCATCATATCGTTACATTGCCGACTCATTGCCGATTTTTTCCCCATTTTTTCAAAAAATCAGCAAAAAATCAGCAAAAAATCTGCAAATTTTTTTTTAAAATAATTTTTTTTTCAAGCTGTGGCCAGTTTAGGGTTTTTTTATGCAAGCCCATTTTTCAGCTGTAAATGTTTGAACTTCGAAGTTTAAAGTTTAAACCCTAAATCTGAAACCCTAGTTTAGGGTTTCGGGTTTTTTTTTATTTTTTCCCTTTTTTAAGTAAATATTGCTGCCTGATAACTATGTATGCAAGCCTATTTTTTCAACTGTTAGTGTTTGAAATTTTGAAGTTTAAACCCTAGGCCCTAAGGTTTGGGTTTAGGGTTTGTTTTTTTTCCTCTTTTTTTAAGTAAATAAGTAAATATTGCTGCCTGGTAACTATGTATGCAAACCCATTTTTCAGCTAAAACTTTGAACTTGAAGTTTAAATCCTAAACCCTAGTCTAGGCCCTAGGGTTTTGGGTTTAGGTTTTTTTTCCTCCTCTTTTTAAGTAAATATTGCTGCCTGATAACTATGTATGCAAGCCCATTTTTCAGCTGTCAATGTTTCAATTTTAAACCCTAAACCCTAGCCTTTTGGTTTAGGGTTTAAGTTTTTTTCTTTTTTTTTTTTCAAGTGATTGTAACTTTGTTGTTATTTGTTTCCATGTGTAGGCATATAAAAAATGAAACCTTTTTTTCCTTGTTGTTTCTTTTAATTTGTACCTTTTCATATTATAAGCAATACAAGATGTGTTTTGTCACTTTCATGTGTACTCAAAGCTTGAGCCTTGTATGATGTCTTGATTTGAATTGTTGTTTTTATTGCAATATTTGATTTGCATAATGTTTAATTCATTGTAATATGCATGAAAAAACAAAAAATAAGAAAAAAAAAATCGTTTTCTTCGTTTTTTTTTGCCAATTCATTGCCCAATTTTTTGCCGATTCCGATTCATTACCGATTTTTAAACCAGCCGATTTACTACCCGATTATGATTTTCTCAACTATGGTCGAGATCACCACCTCTTATGTGTACTTGGGGGTTCTTTTCATCGGTCCCACTTTTGGTATGAAACCCCCCGCCCAGGCCTGGGTGTGTAAGGGATATGCAACTCTGTCTTTGCTAGAGAGGAATTGCTTCAAAACACATTTTCAGGATATATCTGCGAAGATGAGGATTTTTGATGCCTTGGTCAAGCCAACTATCACTTATGGGTCAGTGGTTTGGGGTCCTAGTCTTGGCTCGACTAAGTGGTCACGTGTTGAACGAGTCCAGACACTCTTTCTACGACGATTTATTCGTTGTAAGGGCACAGTCCCCCGCTCTATTCTAGCAGAGTTTGGGGCTTCTCCTCTCCAACTTGAGATTATATTCTTGATTATCGGTTATTTTCATAGGATCTGTACTTCCGGAGATACCCCTAAGGGTTGCAGGCGGCACCCTTACCTCGCCCTTCGGCCTCTCTCCGAGTTCTCGGGGAGGCCGGAGGAGCTGGTATTTACAATTTTCTGCCCTTCTAGCCAACATTCAGATATAGATAGACAGGCTCCCCCCTTATTCTTTGTGTGTTCTCCCCCTCTTGGCTTAGTAAGGAGAGGATGCTCCACGAGATCCAAAAGGATGTTGGTCTCCAGTACACCAGATGCACTTGGATCTCTCCTGTTGCCCCTCTTTCCCCCAAGCTATCTTTCTACCATGAGCACTTCTTACAGATACAAGAGTGCAGAATAGTTCCTCCACAATACCTTCAGCAACACATAATGCATAGTATTCGGATCACTATTGGGCAACTTAGGGTGTGTTCTCACCAACTACGGATTGAGTTAGATCACCATCTTCCGACGGAGGAGCGGATTTGCTTGTTTTGCCCCTTGGGTGAAGTTGAAACCCTTCATCACTTTATTTTTTGTTGTCCCATTTATTATGAGATCCAAGGTAGATTCCATTGCCTTTTCAGGGACAACTCTCGATCTGTTTCTACCTTCTTTAGATACCCGGACCAACGGTGTCTCTCACTCTTTCTTAGGGAGATAACTCAATTTCGACGACATAAAAGTTCTTCTCCAGATGGATCTCGTCCTCCTCAACATCGGCTCATCACAACATACTTCACTAGCTCCGACGGACCAAGTGACTTTGGTTAGAACCTCCGCACATCATCTAGTTCAAACGAAAGTTGGGTCACTAGACAACACACCCTCAATTTGTCAGGGTTCCGAACTAACGCTGGTTAGAGTCATGTCACATTTTGCACGGGGTGCAATGTTTTCAATTTTGTAACAGTGCTGCTCCTCTTTTTCCCTCTTCCTCTATTTTCCTTCCTTTTTCTCTCCCTTTCTCTTTCTTTCCCACATTCTCTTTCTTCCCCCCTTTCTTGGAGCCCCTCAGTTGAATTTTAAACTTTCCAGCAAGTTACCTGAAAAATGGCTAAGTGTTGGTGCGAAGTGCGTACTTCGCCCAGTTTTGGTGCGAAGTCCGACTTCGCCCCTCTTCTGGGCGCACCTTGTAACTGGCAGGTTGGCAGGCTGACAAAAGAGTGATAAGTGCTGGAGCAAAGTCCGTACGGCGACAGATACCGGTTTTCACTGTGCACGATCCGACTTCGCAGCGAAGTCGGAGTGCGCCCTTGACAGGTGCGCAGCAGGGAAACAAACTCAGAAATACACCTAAGGCATGAAGGCCTTCCCGACTGCGCTGTTTTCTGCCCGCGCAACCCGAGACGCTCTGATCCCAAGCGAAGTTGGACAAACTGCCTTTCAAGGCCGACACGTGTCAAACAACATCATCCATCATCTGACAAGTGTCCAGCTTCGGGATTTGAGCCAAGACGTGCCGAGCAAAAGGACGAGCATGGGCTGCATTACCTGTGCCAGTGACCTCATTTAAAGCCGATTGGAGGTTCTACCTGCTCCAGCTACCCGCATACCCGCCGAGAAGAAGTTCCGCCCAACACACCGCCGCGCTAGCCGTCCAGCCTTCCAGGAAGACCATGCTCGCGGGTACAGTCCCGATCCGACAAAAGGTCAGCATTTGCAGCTCCTTCGCCGCTTTTGTCAGCTTATGTTTGATTGGGACCTTGTGCCCATTAATGTAACGGGAGGGACTCGGGCTATAAAAACCCACCATGAATTCATTGTAAAGGGTGGAAGGGGAATGTCTGTTAGGGAACCAATGTAACCGTGCTTCTGCTTATAAATATGCACGGTTGCCTTCTGTCTGCTTTTATTTCTTTATGCTTATGCTTTACGCTTCCCTGTGTCATGGCTCGTTGATTCGTTTCAGCATTTGGTGATCAGGCGCCTTTAGCATTGTTTGTGTACTTTTAAATTTCATATAATAGATGTGGTAGCAGCTCCATCAGTTGTGTGTTACGTTGCTGTCCGTAGTGGTGATTGATGCGTTGCCGTGCTGTTAGTTCTCCTTGTAGGGAGAATGTTTGCTAGGGGACCATTGTAGCTGTGCGGTTAAATTCTCTGCATAACACATATACCTGGCTCTGATATCTCTAGGTTGCTTTCTACTTATGTTAGTGTCCGTAGTGGTGATTGATGCATTGCCGTGCTGTTAGTTCTCCTTGTAGGGAGAATGTTTGCTAGGGGACCATTGTAGCTGTGCGTACACTGCTTAGGTATCGAAAGTACACATAGATTTTGCAGTTCTCAGTCATGCTTTGTATTTATAATGCAGTAAGTATTGGTGATTGCTGGTTGCCGTACTGTTAGTTCCCCCCCACCAACTTCGAGTATATTTGTATATTCTTTCTGTTTATTTATCTCTTTCCTGCACTCTTAGCTTGAACATAAACCCCCCCCAAAAGGAGCCGGCCTTCTCCGGAGATTGGCACGGAAGGCATCTCTTCCTTCCGGCCTTTCATGCTGGTGGGCGAATCTGGGCGCATTAACCCAAGATCCTTTCCTCATGGCAGATTCGTAACCAACAGTTAGAACCTCCGCACATCATCTAGTTCAAACGAAAGCTGGGTCACTAGACAACACACCCTCAATTTGTCAGGGTTCCGAACTAACGCTGGTTAGAGTCATATCATGGACTTCTTCAGCTCCAGTACTTCGACCTCGATTGTTAGGAGGGAGTAGTTTCTGGGGGGTTCTTGGAGCTTGCCCCCCTAGGCTGCTCCCTCCCCCCTCCTCTCTCTCCATTCTTCTTTGCGTGCACTCCTCTCTTCTGGACTGCAACCCTCTGCCCCTCTGCTCTCCCTTTTCTTTTCCCTTTCTCTTTGGTCCGGTTGTTGGGTTTCGTCTTGTATTTATCTTAGTTCTTTTCTTTGTTGGGCTTTTTAGCCTGCTAGTTGGCAATCATTATTGTCCTTTTTATAGTCCCTTGGGTCTTATTTTGGCCCACCATGGACATTAATAATATTTCATTTCATTTCATTTCTCTATGAATGTTGTGAGGCCATCCATAACCTTCTCATCAACTTGAAATGTATCACTAAAAAAGAATTTGGGGTTCAAGTAGTACCTCATTGCATGGATGGGTGGATTTTGCTTGGACCATCTCCTATCAATAATATGCCAAATGTGTTGTAACTTGCATTTATCTTCACCATAATAATTTTGGATAGCCTCCTTGGACATATCCATAGCCTCATACAAATAACCCATACGCATTTTTTTGCAAGAATCTTGACCAAAGGTTTTGTTCCCTAAAATTTTTCAAAAATAAATTGATTTAGAAATCTGAATTTAATTTTTGAAATTAAAAAGTGAGTTCAGAAATCTAAAAAATTACAAAAATTGTAAATTTTATAAATGATGTAATAAATTTATTACTTTGTAAGTTTATGACTTGGTGAGTTACTTTTAGTATATCCTATGTGCTCTTCTAAGAAATGTAGGAAAAAACTATCTTAATTATCCTTTCCGCGTCATCTTTGTATGGAATGACAACCTTAACCATTTTTTGCTAATATACATCCTCTTAAGGGAAGCTTGTGCAACTATAATGCTCTACAAGGTGCTGAAGTTTGTCACAAAGTGACTTCTGGTCAAATAATCTTCTTCTCACTAGCGTGCTCTTTCATCAAGCTGACCACCCTTGTGTGATTGTAAATGAATGTGGTAATCTTTTTGCCTCTTCAACCATGTTTTTTACCTGTTATAATATGCCAATGTCCTCAAGGATGAGGTCAATGCGATAGGTTGTACACAGGCTTCAGAATATTTTGGGGTGCCCCTCTTGAAGAAGTATCCTTGCAGCTGTATAAGCTATTGCCTTGTCTGCACTACTTGGACAGTATTCTTGACAACCACTTCGACTACTATCTCCAACAAATTGCATAGAAGCTCTATGGTCTTCATTGGTTGGGAGGCGTCAACAACTTAAACAAGACCAATGGTCCACTCGAAGCCACTATAAATTTAAGTAGGGAATGACTCCTCCCATCTTTCCACCCATTGGACAAAATGTTGCACAACTTTTGCACCAAACAATCTTTTGCTCTTCTAGAAGGCCCTAAATGTTTCTAATGCATTCCTCCAACAAGGGCTCATAGAAATCCTTCATAGGAGGGGGCTTCTTTTTGCTAATTCCTTCCCGAAGTTGTAGATTCAAGGGAAGCCTATGCCTCACTTTGAGGAACAAAGGAACCCCCCTCTTGTCTACTTATTGTGCGCCCCCCCCAAATATTGCCGACTATGTGGGCTAAGATTAGTCTTCGATTCACCAGGACAATCTTCACAGTCCATGTCCATGAGCCCCATTCCACCTATGGCTCTAGTTTTATTCCTTTCTGTCTTCCTCTCCATGTAGGTAGCAAGGTGCATTGGCTATCTAGCATGTGATCTCAAGGTCCACACTAGGGCATAGACTTGATCCCAGCGAGATTGTTTTGAGGCGATTGATGTCTCCCCTCATGTCATTGCCGCAGTAGTTGCATATTACTTGAGAGGGAGGATTCCCTTTTTGCTGTTTTACTAGGCCAGATCCCTCCCTGGATTTGGAGTAACACAACTATTGCCCTTGCTTGTAGAAATCATTCTACACTACAAAACAACACCTCCTTGCCAAAGAAAAAGAGGCATTAAGAAAAGAAAATAAAGAATAAAAAGGGCCCTAGCATTTGCTTAAAAATTCAGGAACCCTACCTCTGAAATCTTTCTCCAAATGATGAAATTGCAAGCACTCATGAGTAATTGATGCATTTTCTAACACTGGTCATTGGTTTCTCATAAGTTTTGTAGTCATCACTAGGACTAAGTTACGATAAACTTACCTTATAAGTGGCAAAAGGAATTTAAAGTTAGTTACGCTAAGGGAATTGACCCACATTTGACAGAAGGGTTGGTGAATAAAATAAGTTGTGAAAGACCTTTAAGAGTTAATTGAGGGGTTCTTTTTATCAAAAAGGCTTTTTCAGGAATCTTTGAGGACTGTGCACCCATATTGCTTTTGGATTAGACTTGAGTTGGCTCTTGTAGCTTCTGAAGAGAGATTCTTCCATTTCATGGTGTTGCTTAAAAGCTTCTTAGCACACGAAAGTTCCACTTGGTTTCCTTGTCAGAGCTTATGTGTCTCCTTTCCTATGCAATATTGTAATTTCTTTTTTTCCTTTTTGATTGGTAAATCTCCCATAGGTGGGGGTAAGCTTTGGCTTCATTGTCACATGCATCGGGTATCTTCTACACCACATTTGCCCAAGACCTGTACCTGGCCATGCCTGTTGGGGTATGCTGCACCCAAATTTGGATGTGGCAGTTTACCCCATTTTAACTCCAAATTTGAATTCCACTTTACATATTAGATCACCTGAAAATTGAACCTAGGTCTTCACTTTGAAGGCCACACACATTAACCACATGAGGTCATCCCATTTGACTACCCAATTCTGTAATTCATTTTACAAAAAATTCTGATTTAAACAAAGATGAAAAGCAAAAATAAACTTTCAACATTTCAGTCCTGCTTACTTTAGACAGCAGCTCTGCTTTAAGGTCTCATGGAGTCTTCGATTGTACCATCTCATTTTCCAGGTTTTCTGTAAATTTCATATTCACGATAGCTACAAAAGTTTCAATGGGGGAAACGATAAGACTTTGGAACTGCAAATAAGGGGTCCAAGGTTCAAATTCAATCAGGGGTAAGAGTTGTGCACCATACTTTGGTAACCAGAATTTGGTTGGATAAATATATATATTAGGTAAATAACATCCTCTATGGGGATTGTGTCATATAGCCTATGGTCTCGTGGATGTTAAAAATTACTTTACATTTTTACCTTTATGTGAAAAAAAAGAGACGGATCAAAAAAGGAATTTCTTTGGAAAAGAAATCTGAGAGAAATTCAATGCTCTAATGGAAACATCAATAGAACCATTAACAACTGTGGTAAATTGAAGAAACAAACATTTACTATAATGATGTCTCCATGGAGCCAGTACTACAAAATATATTAACATTTCAAGCCTCTGAATAAAGCCATTGAATTGAAATGCAAATACCAGTAACTCAAGATCTCTTTCCGAGTCATGTTGTGGATCCCCCATTCTAATGGTATAGAAGCTGAAATAACAACCATTGAATTTTAGCAATAACTATAAACCTTGTCCAAAATTATACAGAGAGCTTCAGCACATGAGTGCCCAAAGAGAAAACACAACAGAACAACAGCCTGAAACTTCTATCAGAAAATAAGGACTAAAATAGTACATTTAAGCAATTGCAGCCTCGTATCTGCTGAAGTGCATGAACTAACATAACAGAAGAACTGCATCATTATCTATCCTCCAGACAAGCCTAACAGGGCCCATTGAACAATCTCAGTGCTTTAACTACATCCACCAATGACCATATACTAACATGAAATTCATATCAAGCTAATGTTAACAGACAATAAGACAATGGAAGAAATCTGGTGCTGCATCCAGAAACCTTTGACATTGGGAAGAAAAGTCTGTTAGAATGTGGAAAGCAATAAACAGCAACCATAGAGAAATTGTGAAAGGTACAGCTGTAAGTTTCTAGTGCACGTATGATACATACATACATACATACATATCATAGTAGAGAAACTCGGACTTGGCTCGGACTTGGCAAGGCTGACTTGGGGCTTGGACTCAGGTCTCGGCAAAAGAACTTGGGAAAAAAAAACCCGAAGAAAATGCAATTTTTCATTGAACAGAGTTCTTTTTCATGCATATCAAAATTAATTAACATTATACAAATCAAAAATTAATAGTGTAAGTGATACAAGCTTAAACTACACATGAAAGTGGCAAGTGATACAAGCTTAAACTACACATGAAAGTGATAAAACACACTTCAATTAAAGAAATTTTAATGCGTCCAAAATTCAAATATTCTTGTATTGCTTATAATATAAAAAAGGTACAAATTACAAAATGTGTCATGACAATGCTTGAATAGGCCCACTATCCATGTCTTGCAATGCCTTTGCCCTTTGCCCTAGTAGAAGCTCTAGTCTCTCTTTGTCGCTGTGCCCGTGCCTCTTCTTGTGCCTTGGTTGCTAACTCCTCCGCTAGGTTTTCAAATTCATCCATGAAGAAGAGAGGCTCTTGTTGTTGTTGCTGCTCTAGCTTTGTGATCCATTCAGATGATGGATCAATGTTGTCTAGATGGACTCGTAACTTGTTTTTTACAATTTTTTTTTATGGTGGAGGCAAAGGTTGTAATGAACAAACACAAGATCATTCAACTTTTGTTATGTGAGTTTGTTGCCTTCTTGGAATGTATGTGCTCAAACATACTCCAATTGTGCTCACAACTTGAAGCGCTGCATGGTTGACATAAAACTTTCATGGCGAAGCACTGTAGATTGGGCGTATATGCACCAAAGTCCTCTCACCATAAATCTAGAAAAAGCCAAGAAAAAGGAATTTTAATAATTCACATGTAAAATCGTAAATTGAGGATTTTTTTAAAAACAAAATCAAAAGACAATAAATAATAATTAGATGAGGGTTACTGTTGGTTACGAATCTGCCATGAGGAAAGGATTTGGTATAATGCGCCCCAGATTCGCCCACCAGATTGAAAGGCCGGAAGGAAGGAATGCCTTCCGTGCCAATCTCCGGAGAAGGCCGGCTTCCTGTGGGTTTTTAGTGTTTTGAGCTAAGAGTGCAGGGAAAGAGATAAAAATGCGGAAAGAGAATCCAAATGTGATTGGAGTTGGGTGGGGGGAATAAGCAGCACGACAACGATCAATCACCACTACTAACAACATTCCTATACAAAACACACATTGAAACTACAGCTATCATTCATCCTATGTATCCTCTATCTATGCATTCCAGGAATACTTAATCACCAAATACTGGAGTCCAGAGTTCAGTACAACAGTAAGCAATGAAATAAGAAACATGAGGCAGAAATGACAAGGAGAGGCAACATACAAAATGAAGACAGTAAGCAGAGCCAAGTATGTATCTTGTATTTAGAAGCAAACGCACAGCTACAATGGTTCCCTAGCAGTATATTCCCCTTCCACCCCTTTACAATGAAATTGTATGGCTATTTATAGCCTCAAGTTCCCCTCGATTACATTTGCGGGCACAAAGTCCCAGACAAGACAATAGCTGACACAAGCGGCTGAAGAGGCTGCTGATGCTGACTCCTGTCGGCGAGGATTGTACCTGCAACAAGGTCTCCCTGAAAGCTGTACAGCTACGTGGCAGTGCGTGCGGTCAAACCTCTGGTCAGCAGGAATGCGGGTAGCTGCGGTAGATGAAACTTCACATCAGCTTAAATGGGGGCAGCTGGCGTAGGTAGTGCAGCCCATGCTTGTCCTTTATCCCGTCATATCTTGGTCCGAATCCCGAGGTTGGACACTTGTCGAATTCTGACGAGTGACACATGTCTGCCTTGAAAGGCAGTTTGTCCAACTTCGCCCGGGATCAGAGCGTTGTCGGGTAGCGCAGGTGGGAAACAACGCAGTTGGGGAGGCCTCCGTGCCTTAGCCAAATTCTGGCTTGCTTGATGAATCTTGCCCAACTGCGCACCGGTCAAAGGGCGCACCCCGACTTCGCTGCGAAGTCGGGTTGCGCACCGGTACTTGGCTGATTTCCCGCCGTTCGGACTGCGCACCAAAAGGGGGGCGCACCCCGACTTCGCTGCGAAGTCGGGTTGCGCCCCAACACTTAGCTGATTTTCTGCACACTGCTTTCCCAAGTGCGCCCAGGAAGAAGGGCGCACCCCGACTTCGCTGCGAAGTCGGGTTGCGCCCCATACTTAGTCAAATTCTGCTCCGTTTCGGCCTGCCTTCGCACTTCGCCTTCCCTACTGCGCACTGATCTGAGGGCGCACCCCGACTTCGCTGCGAAGTCGGGTTGCGCCCTGACACTTAGAATTTTTCAGGGACACTTGCTCAGTTTTGGGAACTTGACTGGGGGAAGTACAAGGGAAAAAAGGGGGAAATGAAACTGCAGGAAAGGGAAAAAGGAAAGATGGAGAAAGGGAAGAAAGAGGAGGAGGGAAGGAAGAGCAGTACACTTAGAAATTTTTGAAAACATGGCACCCCGTGCGAAATGTGGCAACATTCCTGGCGGCTCGCGGGGTGTCGAGCTCGCCTCGACGCAAAGAACCATGCCTTCATCCATTGGGTGCAGAGGAACTTCCTTCCCCTGTTGCTTTCCGCTGCTCTGATGGCTTCTCCCCGGGCAACCGTTCTTCTTCAGGATCACTTCCGGCAGTTGCCTCTTCCGTTTCTCCCTCCGAACCTGAATGTTCTTCGCTGTCAGCTTCCCGCTCGCGGATGCGTTCATATGCAGCCTTGGCTTGGTCCCAGACTGCTGCTTGGAAGGGCCCTAGGTCGCTGACCTCTTTTAGTGTTGCGTGGAATGCAACAACCGTGTGCAGGTCGATGGTGTTATATCTTTTTCCCAACTCCTTGAGGGAGGAGTTGATTTTGCAGTATTTCAACACCATCTAGGTGACTTGAGCCTCTTGGATCGGTTTTTGACCAGCTATCAATTTCTGTTGTGTCTGCCTCGAAAGACAGCCAATTCTGCTTTACCTGCTCAAGGGTCAGAAACTCGCCATCCTTGACGTAGCTCGGGCACCCGTGTTTGGACAGAGTGTGAAAGGGGGCCAGGCAAATGTTCATTTCGTGTTCTAATGCGTCCAACATTTTCCTGGCAGTTCTAATCTTCTCCGTCTTATCAAAATAAATATGCAAGGTTACCCTTGCATCTGCCCACTCTGAGGCAAGTTGGGACATAGGGGGAAATTGGAGGCCTTTGCGCTCAAACTCCTCAAGTTTCATAGCCAGGTCTAGCCATTGCCTCGCTTGGTGTTCGGCCTCCTCTACCACAGGCTTTCCCTGGGCAGATACTTCTTCGATCCTGGACACGAAATCTAGGACCGATAAGGACTTAACAAGGTTGGGCTTGCAACCCTGCAGCAGACTAGCCCGCATCTCCTTAACTCTATCTTTTGAAAAGGCCGCCGTCTGCGATGTTTTCTCTTCAAGCTGCGACTGCGCCTGTTTCAACGAATCCTGGAGCTGAGAAATCTGCTCCAGCGCTGCCTTTTTCTCTTCTGACAGCTGCTCGGCTGTCCGTTTCTGCGTTGCGGCCTCCTGCTGCGAGGCGGCCAGCTGGGCTTTCAGCTCATCTATTTCCTGCTGTGCGGATCCCAGCTGCGCGGTGGCCCTAGCCAGATCTTCTTCGAGTTGTCTTGCGCTATTCTGCAGCTGAAACAACGCCTCCTGGGTCTCAAGCCGCTTGACAAGGAGATTAGTGGTTCTGCGGCGAATGCCGTTGATTTCCTGCTCCTCGTTTATGTCATCGAAGCTCTTCTCCTTGACTTGGTGCTCGTAGTCCGCCTCGGTCATCTCCCGGAGAGGCTTCTTCACTTTTGGGATCAATTTCTCAGTTGTGAGCACTCTCCTGTCCAAGTCGTACCTGGTGCGCTTTACCGGGGCGGCTATCTCTTCGGCCCTTCTGCGCTTGACGCCCTGAAGGAAGGAGGCGGAACCCCCTGCGGCTCTTGCTGCCAGAGGTTGGTCATCTGCGGTCTGCATGAAGTCGAGATCTTCCAGCATCTGGTCCTGTTGCGGCATCCTTCCTGCAAACAGCGAAGTAGGAGGGATTCCAGAAGGAGTGGCCGCTTTTAAGGGCGACCGGGTCCTAGGGGAGGTGAGCGGCTGAGTGGATGGCGTTGGTGGGGTTTTGAACAGCTGAGGTGAAGAGCGCGGCGATATATGTGCAGCTTCAATACTGGCCGCGGGCGAGGGTTCCAGGGTTTGGCTCAGGGACTGGAAGGCGTTAGGGTCCTGAGCGAATTGGTCGAAAGAATGGGGGCTGCTGGATGGTTGGGCCGTTTGGGAAGAAGAGGATGCAGCTACGGCTTGCCCTGATGATATGGGGAGCGGCGTTACGGCAGGGCCGACTGAGACTTTGGGGAGCGGGGAAGTAGACGTACCTGCGGGCTCCGCCTGAGCCGCTGTTCGAGGGACGCTTTCAGCCCGGGTTTCAGCTTCAGCCTCAGGGCTGTCCAGTGAGACGATCTCCGGTGCTGCTGTCTCTGTCTGCGCCGCGGCTGGCTGATGCACAGATTCTTTAGGCCGCGTGGCCTTTTCACTTCTCTTTCTCTTCTTCTCTTCTGGCGCCGTGGCTGGTTCGCAGGGAAGAGATGAGGCTGGAGCGGCAGGCAGTGATGTCCCCACGGTAAACTTGTACCGGGGTCTAGCTGGAAGGATGCCTGCCGCGACCGGTCTGCTAGCTGATAGCGCAGGCGCTTTTTCTGGTTGAGAGGCCACCTCAGGAGTTGACCTCTCTGACCCTTGTGCCCTTTCGGGTACTGCTTTTGGAGCTGAAGGCTGCATTGGGCCCACTTGACTGCTTGTCGGAGTTGCGCTGGAAGTCGCGGGAGTAGGCGTTTGCTGAGAGGGGGGCCTCCTTGTATACCTTTTCTTTGCGCCTCGGGGAACGCAATTTCGAAATTCGAAAGGTTGCCAAGTGGCAGCATACTGGTCATATAGAGCCGAAAATTCATCATCGACGGCCAGCGTTTTCCGGTTGGATTTATCGTGCTGCGTGCGGCACCTCATCTTCCAGCATTCAATGATTTTGTCTTTATGCCAGTTGAGGGGCGCCACCTTGGCGAGGAATTTCTTGAAGCCCGCAGATTCCAACCGGTGATCCGGGTTTCGCTCCGGATCGTACGCTACCTCCTCGCAGTAGAACTCATGCCATGGAGGCCATGATTTCATCGGATCAATGCGCCAGTCAAGGTCTGCGCCTGTTCTATTTCCTCTTTCCTGCATAATCTCTGCTCGTGGGCAGATGTGCGTGAATTTACCCCTGACCCCATCTGGGTCGTACTTCCAGCGCTGCGGCAACATTATTAGACCCATGTCGATGAGTTCCCGCTCGAGGTAGACGTGTTGTCCGATCTCGTAAACTTGGGTGTTCGCCCAGGTGATGGGATACTGAAAGATATGGCCTTTCTTTTTGCCCTGGCCGAACTCTTCTTCGACATAGTCCATCTGTCGCGCAATTTCCATCCCGAACTGGTGGTCAGTGCAGAAGTAGGGCAGCAGGAACGGCTTCCCCTTGAATCCGTAGATTCTGACCATGATGCCCTGCGTCAGCCGGAAAGTATCCCCGTACTCGTTCTTCCTTAGGTATCTTGTCATGACTTCTGGCGGGCGGGATGCCTTACGGTTGAACAACCCAAGGACCATGCACAAAAATTTAAGATTAAACTCATAGAATGACCCTTTTCTGTACAGGATCTCGGTCCATTCGTACACGGGCAGCGGCTCTCCTTTTTCGTTTACTTTCTTCAAGTCAGGAACGTTCATCCGGTAGTGCATGTGATACAGGCACAACCATGTGAGGAAGGAGCAAAACCGGAAATCCGTTGACTGCTTTTGCTGCAGTCTGACCAGGCTTGAATGAATCGCATATGCCAGCCAGTCTGCCCAGTCGAAGAAAATGGGGCGCTTTCCGCTCTTTTGCGCCGTGGAGTCGTAAAACTCCCCGTGCAGGATACATTCTGCCAGCGCCAGCTGGTACGGGCGTACCATCCTGTCAGAATCGCAGCCGAGGACCCACGCCAGGATGACGTAAATGTACTTGTTCTCAAATTTGTCCAGTGGTATGGGGCCTGTCGGCCACTGTCCGGCTGCCAGCGGAGTCTTCAGCTCCGAGTTGAGGAATTCTCTCATCCGCTTGGTCTGCGTGAATCTGCCGGTTTGCTCATCCAGATTAACCCTTCTGACAATTGCGCCGGGTTCGTACTGAAGCCCCGGGGCGAACGCTGGCTGGACGCTCTCCCGGAAAAGTGTGAACAACACTTTTCCCTTGTTGTCGCAGACTTGCCGGGCAGCTGGTTTGTAATATTCTACAATTGCTTCAATCAGCTCCGGGCACTGGTGGGTAGGAGGGCACAAGAACCAATACAGGTTCGATTTATACGCAGCCCCGAGGTGGTGCGAGGGCGAAACCTTGTCTGCCCACTTTGCGATATTCGGCCGCAGCTTGGTGAGGCTGATGGAGAAAGAGCCGTCCTTGTACCCGGCCAGGTGATTAACGGGCGGCGGCGGAATTTGCCCAACTACGCGCCTCTTCGTCCGGGTTCTTCTTTTCTGCTCTTGCGGCACTTCGCTCTCATGAGCGCTTGACTCAGTCTGTTCCTCAGCTTCGGGCTCTGTGTCACTGGATTGCGCCTGTACGGGCGCTTTCCCCTTGTCCATTTTCCCTGTTGGAATGGGTGGAGACAAGAAATTACGGCTCCTGGCTACTCAGTTCTGCGCTTTGCAGTCTCGGAGTCAGCTCGACAATCTGAATTTTCTGAGTATGCCAGGGCCCTTTTTCTAGGCAAGGGTTGTAGCTTTAATGGCGCTGGGGAGGAAGTTAAGGCGGTTAACTCGAAGTTGGTGGAGGCGTTATAAGATTTTGGTGGCCGTGCATGGGTTTAATCTTGAAAAGCGCACCCAAGTTGCAGTTGGTCCAAATGCGCCTTGCTTTCTTAATGACATCGTTCTTGAAAGTTGTGCAATCATTAAACATTCTTTGGACCTCATGCTTTTGATGACGTCATCGCCGCCGTCTGGGCACACCTTTCAAGGGAGAATTTTTGGCCCATGACCCAACTTCGCACCGTGCTGTACTGCGCTCTGGGCCCACACTTAGAATTTTTCATGTTTTCCGTGATAGGTCATTCAGGGTGCGCCCAGAATTGAGGGCGCACTCGGACTTCGCCCATGTTTGACTGCGCAGTTAGACTTCGCCCCAAAAGTTGCGCAGTCTGATTTTGACACTTAGCCGTTTTCAGCCTTGCTTTTCCCAACTGCACCCTCCAGATTGTGCGCAGCCCGACTTAGTCATTTTTGTTCCTGACTTCTTCCGAACTTCGCACTGTTCACGGAGCGACACCCGACTTCGCTGCGAAGTCGGGGTTTGCCTTAAGTCTTACTTGGGCTCTTTGAAAAATTAAAAACTGAATGCTGAAATATATACATTCTGAAAACTAAAAATGCAGAAGGGAAATCTGTACAAGGAAGGACCCATTTGGGTGCCTTCAGCGGTGGTAAATTTTGAGGTGGAACCCGTTGACGGGGATGGGGAGAAGCTGTCCCTCCATATCCCGGAGCAAGAATGCATTGTACTGATTTGCCCGAGCAATCTGATAGGGACCTTCCCAGAGGGCGTCAAATTTCCCGTGGTTGCCCGGCTTTGCCTTCAGTGAATCCCACTTCAGCACTAGGTCCCCGATTTTGAAAACTCGGGCAGTGGTTCCTTTTGCAAACCAGCCTTGTGTCGCTTCAGCGTGTTTGGTGAAGGCCTGGTATGCTTTTTCTCTGTCTTCCTCTAACTGCAGCAAGCGGCACAGTCTGTCGTCCACCGGATCCCCGTTGCCTCTCTCTTCGTCCAACATCCGGAGAGCGGGAATTTCTATGTGGGTTGGCAGGACTGCTTCCTTGCCGTAGACGAGCGCATAGGGGGATGTCTTAATGGATTTTTTGAATGATATTCTGTCCGCCCACAACGCCCGATTCAGGAGTAGGTGCCAAGTCCTCTTGTTCTTTTCTATTGTCTTTCTGATGATCTTCAGTAGGTTCTTGTTGGTGGACTCGGCAAGACCGTTCCCCTGCGGGTAGTAATTGGAAGACATTTTGTGATAAATGCCGTATTTGCCGGTGTACTCCGTGAGTACAGCGCCTGCGAACCCCGGACCATTGTCCGTCACTATTGACTCAGGGACCCCGAAGCGGGTAATGAGGCTCTCGAGGAACTCGATGACCGTCTCCTGGTCCGCGTTCTTGGTGGGGATCGCCTCGCCCACCGTGTGAAGTAGTCGGTGGCGGTAAGAATGAACTTGTGCCTTGCTGCGAGTTCGGCGTAATAACCCCAATGAAGTCCGGACCCCATTGCTTGAAACGGAGTCTCGGCTTGGATCGGTTGAAGGGGCGGGGGTGCTTTTCTATTTCTGCCGACAAATCTCGACATTGATCACATTTTGTACGGATCGCGTGCGCGTACGCAAAGAGAGTGGGCCGGTAGTACCCGGCTCCGATTATTTTCAAGGCCGTAGGCCTTGCGGAATGGTGACCCCCGGGCATCCCGGAGTGAAATTCTCCGAGGACCCCTGAGTTGGTCCGTTTTCTTGACGCACCGCAACGGGATGCCGTCAATGTTCTTGAAGTAAAGCCCCTCGGGGCGAAGAGTGTATTTCGAGTGCACCTAGCCGAAACCTCCTTCTTTGTGAGGCATTCAGGTAGTCTGGACATCTCCCGGTGCAGAAGTACTTCACAAGGTCATCTGTCCAGTCACTCTCCTCAGGTAAGGAGTTGGCTAGGTTGGTGGTTCTTGTTGGATCCTCCCACTTACAGGCGGATATCTCGGCTGCTGCGCTTCGGGCCAGCTCCTGGCACAAGGCTCGGCCTTTGATAAGCTTGGTTGGCCGCACTTCGATGTCGAACTCCTGGATTTTAGCAATCCATCCTGCTCTCTTGTGACCCGGCTCCCCTTGTATGATGAAGCTTCGGACGTCCGGGTGTATCACAAAGACAGTTGTTCTGCTCTGGGAGACGAAGTGCCTGAACTTCCGGAGAGACTTCATGACCGCGTGAACTCTGCCGCTCTATAAAGTTGTACTTTTCTTCGTGCGGCTGAATCACTTGGCTCAAGAACGCTATGGGGCGCTCTTCGCCATCGTCTCCCTTCTGTGTCAGGACTGCGGCGTAACTCTCGGGTTCTCCCACCGCGTACAGGATGAAGTCCTTGGAGTAGTCCGGGTTTATCAACACCGGAGCCTGTGCAATTCGGGCCTTGATCTCCTCGAAGGCCTGCCTTCTCTCATCAGTCCATAAGAATTCTGCATCCTTTTTCAGCAATTCGGCCATGGGCTTGATTACCTGTGCGAAGTCCGGTATGAACTTCCGCACGAAGTTGATTTGGCCGAAGAAGGACTGTAGCCCCTTCTTGTCAACTGGAGCGGGCAAACGGAGGAGGGCTTCTGCTCTATCAGGGTCCACGGCTAGGCCTTTCTCGGAGATGACATGCCCCAGCAGCTTACCTTCTTTTACCGCGAAGACAGATTTCTTCGGGTTTATGGAAATGCCGAATTCACGACATCTCTCAAATATTTGCCGCAAGTGGGGAACATGATCCTCTCTCCTGTGAGAGAATACGGTCATGTCATCCAAATAGATGACAATGACCTTGTTGAGCAACTCTCGGAAGGCCAGGTCCATGGCTCTCTGGAAAGTGGCACCAGCATTAGATAAGCCGAAAGGCATGCGCTGATAGGCGAACGTTCCCCATTTGGTGGTGAACGCCGTCTTATGCTGGTCCTCATCTTTGACCCAGATCTGGTTGTAGCCAGAAAAGCCATCTAGGAGGGAGAATCTCTGGGCTCCAGCAACTATATGGAGGATCTGATCGATTTGGGGAAGCGGATAATGGTCCTTGAGGGAGGCCTGATTCAGATTTCTGAAGTCCACACAGAGACGAATGTCTCCGTTCTTCTTCCTCACGGGAACCAAGTTCGCAACCCAGGATGAATGCTTGATGGGGTAGATAATCTTGGCTTCCGGCATCTTCGGGAGCTCGGCCTTCATCATGGCTTCGATCTTCGGATTTACTGACCCTCCGCCTTGCTCGGAATGGTTTGGCACCATCTTCTAGCTCAATGGTATGCTGGATTATATTTCTGTCATACCCCTTCAAGTCCTGGTAGCACCAGGCTACTATGTCAGGGAACTCTCGGCACAATGTTCTGATCTGCTCGAGTTCCTCTGCGGTGCAGTCTGTCCCGACCTTAATTGTTTTTCCAGGTTCAAGCTCCAGGTCGGCGTACTGCTTAGGGTCTACTTTGATCCTGTGTGATATTGCTCTGTCATTCTGATCAAAGAGACTTTCTAGTGTAATCAGTCCTTTTGGGACATGATTATTTTTTAACTGTATCAACCCCTCATATTGCTCGTCATCAGGGTCTCTACCTTCGATTGAACACGCTTCGTTAACCAAAAATGTGACGATCTCCTCGTCACAGTCAAACACCTGCCAGTGGGTGTCTTTATCAAGCACAGAAGGCCTGTAAATGGTACGAACCGGCTTTGGCTTACGGACGGTGTCATCGGCCGGAACGTGCACGGCTCCAACAGACGCCAGAATGTCAGCATGCTTGTTTTTCTCACGTGATATAGCCTTGACATTCAATGAGTCGAACGACTCCATCAGGTCCCAGACCCGATTACGGTACGCCTTGAGATAGTGCTTCTTGGAGGCGCACTTGTTCGTAATCTGGTTGCACACCAGCTCCGAATCGCCAAAGATCTGCAGGTGCTTAATCCCCAACCTCTCTGCTTTTCGCAAACCCAAGCACAGGGCTTCGTACTCCGCCGCGTTGTTGGTACAGCTCCAGGCCAGCCTGTAGGTGTAGTCCTTCTGGATCCCGGTTGGGGAAACCAAAAGTACACCTGCACCGGCGCCATTTTTGCATCGTGCGCCATCAAAGAAAAGCTTCCACAACTTTTCTGGTGCAGGTCCCACTTCTCTTTTGGCCGACTTGTCAAGCCTCTCAGGCTGGATGACAGTGTAGCAGCCTTGCTCGGTCTCGATCATGGCGTTGAAATCCTGCAAGGAGAACTCATCTTCCACTTGCAGCAGCTCAAGAGCTTGCTCCGTCATATCCACCACCACCAGTTCTTCCTCCGTCAGCTGAACCATGCAGTCCTGCGACTCTTCTCCGGGTATCTTCTCTACTAAGAAAGTGGAAGGCTTCTCGTTGTAGATCTTCAGTCTCCTTCCTTTGAAGGGCACTTCCATGTGTGAGTAGTCTAGAGACAGATACCCACCCAACTTTGCGGTGAACTCCCTGGAGAGACACATGCCGAAGTAGGGTTCTAGGTCGACAACCACAACCTCTTGAATGACCACGATGTCGAGAGCTTTGTGCGGCCGAATAGGGATGTCTTTAATGACACCGACTGTCTTGACGAGGGTGCCGTCCGGTTGCGACACGCCTTGGCTGCTCCTTGTATATTCCATCCCGATCTCGTCGCAGACGGCCCTCGGCATAACGGTCGTGGAAGCACCAGAATCCACCATACAGTTGTGCACTATGTACCCTTGCATCCGTAATGACAGATAGAAGGGAGGCGGTCTGTTCTTCCCAGTGGCTGAGACTGTCAGGGGTTGCACCAGAACAACAGGCTGTATCTGCTTGCCATTCTTCATGCTTTTCAGAGATTCCTGCAGCAGATCAACCTGGCCTGGGAGCAGAAGAGCATCATACATGCTGATTCTTGCGGGGGTCCTCTTTAGCTCATCTACTATGCTGTAGCCCGAGGTGCTAGCTCCTTCCGCTTCTTTTGCCGGCTCGTACTTCGTCGGTACTGTTGAGTGGCCTCAACTCTCTGTCTCTTGGTCAGAGACGGATATCTCAGCTTCTCCTGAGCTTGTTCTTTGGTTTCAGTTGGAGGCTGAGCAGCGGGAGCTTTAGCCGGGGGAGCTTTCGCTACGGGAGGCTTGACTGCGGGAGTCTTCTCTTTGGCTGTGTAGGGCCACAGCCTCTTGTCAGGTGGTAGCCCAGCAGGTTGCGCCTTATCTCTTCGGGCGTATACCTTCAAGGGCTTTGCGGCGGCTTCAGCAGACTTTCTGTCTTCCTTGGCAGGAGGCGGCAACGGATCTTCCTCTGGGACGGCAAAGTTGCCTTCGTCGTCCGAGGATCATGTAGAGTTCTTCGTCCTCTATGGCGCTGCCGGCCAAGGTCTGGAGGTAGTGTTGGTGCAGTGTACGGTCATCCTCCGAATGCGGGTCATTGCACGTAGTGCACCAGTTGACCTGGTCAGAAGTACCAGGTTGGTCCTCGATGGCAGCATTTCTCGGAGGGGGCGCCTTTGCGATTCTTGCTCGGGGCTCGGTCTTTTGTCAGTGCCGGGGGCGGATATGGCCTCCTTGGAACAAGGTCCATCTGGGCTTGTTTCTTCTTTAGAATGGTCATGTCGTTGGACATGGTGTGATATCCAGAGGCCAGAGCCCGTACCTCCTGGAGGATTTTATTCTGAATATCATTGTCAGGAGGCGGCAACTGAGCTAGGGGAGGTAATGCAGCCAATGGAGGAGGTGTAGAATATTGTGCATACTGCGGGGGAGCAAGGAGTGCTGGATAATGCGGAGGAGGAGGAGGCGGGTTAGGATAATGTATCTGCGGCGGGCCGTAAGGATTCACGACCGGCGCTGGATTCCATTGCTGCTGGGGTTGCTGTCCTGAAGTGGACGACATCACACCAGAGGCTGATGGGTACTGAGATTGAGGAAAGTCGGGGTAAATGGACGGCTGTACCATGTGCGGGAGTCTGCCTATGGAAATGATATCCATTTCAGCTTGCTGGGCAGCCTCATACAGGGCGGGGAATGAGTCTATTCGGCTATCTTCGGCGACCAGGCAAATGTCTGAGTTGAAGGACCTCAGGTAGTAGTGTGCAGCCTGACCTGTTGAAGGTCGGAGTTCGCGAGGTACTCGTTTCCAAGACCTCGCAAACCTGATGTTGAAGTCCGACACCTCCTCTTGGGGGTGTCGTTGTATACTTTGAAATTGATGCAGCAAAGAAGAGGGATCAGCAGACTCGTTGCATCCTTTCACGAGCCTGCCGGCCAGCTGACGCCACCCTGTGATAGATCCCTCTGGCAGTGATCTCCACCAGTAGAGAAGCTTTCCCCTTAGGGAAAGGGCCAGCAAACGGGTCTTCACACTTTCGTCTGTAATGGAATGCAGTGCAGCCAGGGCCAGAATGTCCTGGATGTGTTCGTACGCCGTCTTGCCGTAGCCATCATATGTAGGGATGGATTTTAAGGCAGCAGGGGGCACAACTTGCTGTCCGGCTAGGGCCAAGGGCCCCGTAGAGTCTACCGCCGGGAAGAGATCATCATCATTCTGCTGGGCAGCCATGTCTTCTTCTCCTCCGGTGGTGTACTCGGTGTCGGAACCGTCCGAGGATGTAGATTGCTCTTCAGCCTCGACCTCTTCGATTTCAGCCTCGGGTTCTTCTACGTGAGCTTGGTGATCAGCCAGCCTGACGCGCTCGCCTGGAGCGTCAATGTCAATTTCGTAAAAGTCAGGCGGGTTTCCCGGATTCCTTGCTCGCCACCTTCTTGTTTGCATGAAGGCGTTAGGACCGGTCTTTACGGACTCAGAGAATATTCAGGTACGTGCAGAGTCGCCAGGTGCTCTGATTTTTAACAGCAATGAAGCGAACACCCGTGCTTCGATTCTGTTTGGGGGTGGGAAACTACCATGTCCCACCGGGCGTGCCAGAGAAACTGTTGGTTACGAATCTGCCATGAGGAAAGGATTTGGTATAATGCGCCCGGATTCGCCCACCAGATTGAAAGGCCGGAAGGAAGGAATGCCTTCCGTGCCAATCTCCGGAGAAGGCCGGCTTCCTGTGGGGTTTTAGTGTTTTGAGCTAAGAGTGCAGGGAAAGAGATAAAAATGCGGAAAGAGAATCCAAATGTGATTGGAGTTGGGTGGGGGGAATAAGCGACACGACAACGATCAATCACCACTACTAACAACATTCCTATACAAAACACACATTGAAACTACAACTATCATTCATCCTATGTATCCTCTATCTATGCATTCCAGGAATACTTAATCACCAAATACTTGGAGTCCGAGTTCGAGTACAACGATAAGCAATGAAATAAGAAACATGAGGCAGAAATGACAAGGAGAGGCAACATACAAAATGAAGACAGTAAGCAGAGCCAAGTATGTATCTTGTATTTAGAGGCAAACGCACAGCTACAATGGTTCCCTAGCGGTATATTCCCCTTCCACCCCTTTACAATGAAAATGTGGTGGCTATTTATAGCCCAAGTTCCCCCGATTACAATTACGGGCACAAAGTCCCAGACAGGACATTAGGCGACAAAAGCGCGCGAAGAGGCTGCGATGCTGACTCCTGTCGGCGAGGACTGTACCTGCAGCATGGTCTCCCTGAAAGTTGTACAGCTACGTGGCAGTGCGTGCGGTCAAACCTCAAGTCAGCAGGAATGCGGGTAGTTGCGGTAGATGGAACTTCACATCAGCTTAAATGGGGGCAGCTGGCGTAGGTAGTGCAGCCCATGCTTGTCCTTTATCCCGTCATGTCTTGGCTCGAATCCCGAGGTTGGACACTTGTCGGATGCTGATGAGTGACACATGGCTGCCTTGAAAGGCAGTTTATCCAACTTCGCCCAGGATCAGAGCGCTGTCGGGTTGCGCAGGTGGAAAACAACGCAGTTGGGGAGGCCTCCGTGCCTTAGCCAATTCTGGCTTGCTTGATTCTTGCCCAACTGCGCACCGGTCAGAGGGCGCACCCGACTTCGCTGCGAAGTCGGGTTGCGCACCGGTACTTGGCTGATATTCCCATCGTTCGGACTGTGCACCAAAATGGGGCGCACCCCGACTTCGCTGCGAAGTCGGGTTGCGCCCCAACACTTAGTTGATTTTTTGCACACTGCTTTCCCAAGTGCGCCCGGGAAGAAGGGCGCACCCCGACTTCGCTGCGAAGTCGGGTTGCGCCCCATACTTAGTCAAATTCTGCTCCGTTTCGGCCTGCCTTCGCACTTCGCCTTCCCCTCATTGCGCATCGATGCGAGGGCGCACCCCGACTTCGCTGCGAAGTCGGGTTGCGCCCTGACACTTAGAATTTTTCAGGGACACTTGCTCGGTTTTGGGAACTTGACTGGGGAAGTACAAGGGAAAAAAGGGAGGAATGAAACTGCAGGAAAGGGAAAAAGGAAAGATGGAGAAAGGGAAGAAAGAGGAGGAGGGAAGGAAGAGCAGTACACTTAGAAATTTTTGAAAACATGGCACCCCGTGCAAAATGTGGCAACAAGTTACTTGGCCTCAAAGTTGACCTTGCTCGAATGCATTACAAGGATGTGAAAAAGATGCCCTCACATCTCTTATAATCCTGCAACTCATCTTGTATCTTATTGCGGATTTGCTCATCACGCACCATGCGGTCAACGCATTGTCAAAGGCTCGACATCACCTCATAGTCGGCCTCAAATGAATCAACATAAAAAAAATTGGGGTTGAGGTAGTACCCCGTTGCATGAAGAGGGCTATGGAGTTGAGATGTCCATTGCCGATCAATTATTTCCCAAATGGGATTGTATCTGGGCTCGGAATAATTATAAAATGAGGCAATTGCCTCTTTGGCCCTATCCATAGCCTCATATACATATCCCATTGGTGATTTTTCTCCATCAACAAGATGGAGAACCCTCACCAAAGGCTTTGACACTTGAAAAAAAAAAGGAAAAATAATTTACAATAAAAAATTTATAATACAAAATTCGCAAATGGAAAAATAATTTAAATAAAACAAATAATAAAAAAAAAAAAAAACTTAGTCTTGTACCTTGATGGCCTCATCCATGGCTGTCCAAAAGGGCTCCTCAAAGATATAGTCATACACCTTCCGCCCCTCATTGGAGAGTTAGTATCTAGTAGCGTCTTTGACACTCCACTCATCACTCACAAACATGCTCTTTAATGCCCCCTTTGCATCAAAGAGGCTCTGCAATGTCATGAAGTTTGTGGTAAAGTGTGTAACTCTAGCCCGCACTAGCTTCCTCCCACTAGTAAATTGTCTCATGAGCTGGAGGACCCATGTATCGTTGTAGATAAATTTTGTAATAGAACTGGCCTTTTGTACAATCTTTGACACCCAAGGTAATTTCCCAATGTTTTTGAGTAACAAATTGAGACAATGGACTGCACATGGGTCCAAAAAAGGGTGGGGAATCTCTCCTTCAACATCTTGTTAGTTGCACATATGTCGTTGCGTTGTTCGTGATGACTTGGACAACATTCTCCTCTCCCCCCTCTAACACAACCTCCCCAACAACTATGCAAGCATACTCTTAACTTCTGCCGATGCATCCACTGACTTGAGGAATACAATTCCTCCTGTAGAAGCAACCAAAAAATTAATTAATGTTTTGCCCTTCTCATCGGTCCATGCATCAGACGTTATAGTGCAAACCCTCTTCCTCCACACCCTGCATTGCTCATCAAGCAAAACCTAAATATCGTCCATGGATTCACGAAGGAGAGGGCCCCTAAGATTGTCATAAGTTGGCGGCTTAAATCTTGTGCCGCAAACTGAGATGGCATCTACCATTCCTCGCCAATATGGAGACCTTGCCACATTGAAGGGAAGGTTGGAAAAATACCATAAACTTGCAACGACCTTCCTCGCTGCCTTGTGCCTCTCCTCTTTCCACGTGGCCCCACCCTCAAGCATGGGTTGTGACCCTGGCGCGAAATGTTCCGCAAAATAGGACTCTTCCGTCCCACTCCCTGGGTGTGCAACTGATGGATTGAAAACTCTGGTGGTAAAACCGGCTATAGGTGCTGTTGGTACCCTCTGTACGAGGTTGAGAAGGGGGGGTTGCCATGGCCTGGCTTGTTCTTCGTTTGAGTTCTTTTTTCTCAGAGTAGTCTGAGAGGATGGCATTGCATTCTCTCTGAACGTTAGTTGGCACCTTTGGGCATTCCTTGACATCTTTCCCTTTTTGCCTTGCCAAGTGGTATTTGAGGCGGTTTATGCCTCCAAAAATTTGAGCCCCACAAAAATTGCAAAAAACCTCCCCTTTCTTATCCCCTTCCCTTGCATACTTCCATGCTGGATCTCTTTTCCCTGACATTTTCTTGTGGTTGCACATGGAAACAACAAACAATTACTTAGAAACTTTATTTAAAAAAAAATCCCTAGGGCTTAAACCCTAGTTTAAACATTGACAGCTGAAAAGAGTTTCTCTAGCTTAAATGCAATAGTTGGGTGGCTGTTGCAATTAGTTCGAGTCTTTAAAAAAAGAAAAAAAAAACCTGCAACTTAAAAAGAGAAAAAAAATGACAGCTGAAAGAGTTTTTCTAGCTCAAATGCAACAGTTGGGTGGCTGTTGCAATTGGTTTGAATCTTAAAAAAAGAAAAAGAAAAAAAATGCTTGAAACTGAAAAAGAGAAAAAAAATGACAGTTGAAAAGAGTTTTTCTTACCTTAGATGAAACAGTTGGGTGGCTGTTGGTGGCTGTTAGATTCCTTCAAACTGCAAAAAATCTGGTCTTAGGATGCACTTTTGTGTTTTCTTTGGTCTGGCAGGAAAAATAGGGGAAATGCAAAATAAAGTTTTTATTGTGTTTCTTGAATCCATGCGATGCCGGCCGAG
Organism: Wollemia nobilis; assembly: GCA_028583015.1. Lineage (NCBI taxonomy): Eukaryota > Viridiplantae > Streptophyta > Pinopsida > Araucariales > Araucariaceae > Wollemia > Wollemia nobilis. The sequence goes on along the minus strand of JAQPPZ010001695.1, from coordinate 522,344 downwards.
TTTTTTCTCAAGCCTCGGAAAATTTTTGAGTTTCTCAAAAACTCGTGAGTCCCAAATACTTGGCAAGTTTTCAGAAAACTTGGCTGAGTTTGAAAAACTCCCGAGTCCGGGCCCGAGCAACTCGGTGAGGCTGAATCGAACCCAAACTCGGCGAGTTTTTCAAAAAGTTGCCAAGTTTTGCTATTGTGATATATATATATATATATATATATATATATATATTTGCTTTGTCACAACAAATTAATTATCTTCCAATTGTGACTTTCTTGTGCGTTATTCTTTGGAGATCAATACAATATTTGAGTACATCTGTTGCTTTCCCAAACTCCTTTATTTGCTTATGCTTCACTTTTACTAACGTGTTCAGTGACTGCAATTGATCCTAAAATGATTTCACACCAAATTTTCTCCAGTTGTAACCCATGTTTTGGGTTTGTGTACCTTTGCAACTATGATCGAGTATGATGTACAAGAGGATTGTTTAGGCTGGATTTAATATTTGAAAATTTGAAAATAAAGAGGAAATAAATAATAAATCTAAGGGATGACAAAATATATAATCATACTACAAAGATTCATAATCGGATATCTAGGACTTTATGCTATATTTTTTCAAGAGTCAAGACGAAAGGTATGTCTATCATTGTCAGCCTCTTTGGTGATCCCCTAAAATATCCCGAGTGTATCATCTAGTGAAGTAGTTTTTGCCATGGAATTTATGGGATTATTTTGATGACCTCACAGAGCCTCTCGAAAATGCAAGAGAAGGGATGAGTATTGCATCATATTAGAGTGAGATTCCTTTATAAGTAACATGTTTGTCATAGTACATACAACATATACAATAAATCTTTAGTATGAGTTCTAGGTAGGCCTTTGTATCAGTCTGTTGATAGCATGTTTTACTTTGACACCAAATAGTCTGATAGTCATACAGTGCCTTTAGGTTGATATGTGTCAGGAAGGTGTAAAGCTGATCATGACCATTAGCATAAGGGAATACAATATTAAATAATGAACAGCTTTATGAATGGCAAAAAGTTCAAGGGATGCATGAATGCTTATTTAGAAAACTATGATGGCTGTCAGTGGTGGCCTTTTTTTGTTTATTATGAAATTTTTTAGTTATGGTTATTTAGGAAAAGGAGATAACTATCATGAACTTTGTGTATTTGAGTTTGTGTTTGAGGAGGACAACTGATGCAAATAACAAAAAAGTGAGTCTTTTTGTTGCAGATTGGACTCCTCGGCTCTGTTAATCATAATTGGAGTGTGAAATGTGATGTTTTACTCCACTGTTATTGGTAGAAAATACTTATTGCAACTGTTGGACAAGCAGCATAGCTAATTGGAACCATAGAAATTGTGCATCTAACTTAATAGTTCCGTTGTTGTGAATGAATGACGTGACATATGCTTTCTCTAAATATTTACTCATTGTATGGTCCATCCAACTAAAATTACAAGGAGCAGAAGCAAAGTTCACTGTTCACTAATATCCACATAGAGTTTGTGTTTTATTTGACAAAATAGCTATAACATAACTGGTTTTGTCATTTAATCTCTTATCTCTTCCCCTATTGCAGCTACTCCTCTATGCGTGGTTTTTGACAGCAATGCAAATCATCGGAGAAGAACTAATATGCTTACCATCTCTGCTGCTGCCCGGCGGTTGACAGGATCCATTACAAAAACAGAAGGCCTTCATTTTGCAGTGGTAAAACCTGCAACTCTTCTTCCTTTTGTATTTTGTTCACAAATGCTTTTATGGAAGACAAGACTTGCACCAATTATATATTCCGATTTGTTAATCTTTGATGGATACTTTGGGTTTTGCCAGGTTGCTGCTCGTTTTAATGATATTATAACCAAATCTCTTGTTGAGGGTGCTTTGGAGGCTTTTGGAAGACATTCTGTCAAAGAGGATAACATTGATGTAAGCCTTTTCCAGTATAACAAGAACTTTTGATTGTTTTTTCTGCTTTTAAAATAGATGGTCACTTTATTGTGTTCACTGTGATATTTTTTCAATGAGTTTACACAGGTTTTTATGAGGGGTCCTAGTCCCCTCATACTGAGTGGGGTTTGAACCTTGGACCTCCTAAAGAGAGGCCAAAGCCCTTACCACTACCATAAGCTTGCAGCTTTGTTCACTGTGATATTTTGAATGCATTATGTCCCCAATATTTTAAGATTCCATTCTCAGTGTATGAACTATGCAAGCAATGCCAAAACAGTCAGCATTTTCTTCATAACAGAAAAACTGTACAACAAGCTTTAGTTTCTGCAGTACTCGTTGAAAATATAGCCCATTTATTATAGTATTTTATGAATTATGAAGCTCTGTCACTCTGCCAGAGGAATTAATTTTAAGATTGTATTTCTATTGCATGGTTTCAGGATATAGACCTCTTGGCTTAGCAATATGTTATAATGCTTTGCAGGTTATCTGGGTTCCAGGAAGCTTTGAGATCCCCTTAGTTGCCCAAACTGTGGCAAAGTCAGGAAAGTATCATGCAGTGATATGCATTGGGGCTGTGGTATGAAACTATCTTGTCAGTGTTAATATCTTTTGCTTTTTAAGTTTTTAGATTGGAGAGTGAATGAATAGATTTACCTTGCCTGTTTAAGTTAGGTTTTATTTGCAGTTTTAACAGGAAACTGGTTTTGGTTAGTCATAAGTTTAATGACTCAACTGAATTAAAATAAAAGAAAATTATTGAGATTTGTGAACAGCACAAAGAAACATTTAATACTATTTATTCACAGAGTAAAAGTTTGTGGACTGATATAATCACTGACTTAAAGTATTGAGAAATGAAATAACATTATTGTGAGAATAGCTTGAGTATTTGAAAGAATCTTACTGAATCTTGTGTGTCCAGAGAATTAGAAAAAATCACCAGTCTTGCTATTAAGGACAAAAGGGGTTATTTGCAAATCATAATATAAATGTAGAAACAGGATCCTTAACAAAAGAAATCATGCCATGCTGAAAAGCTATAAACAATGTTGCTGAAGTAAGTCCTTAGAAAACATCTGCAAAAGGTTTTCACCTTGGATAAGTAAAACTTTTCATAAAAAGTCTGGTACAGTGATTCAAAAATGAAAATCCTACAAATTGGTCTGTGGTTGTTGGTAAGAGTATTTTACTTAGGTAACATAAGTAACCATCTTGTGGCCTACTATGTGATGCTTTCTTATTTTTTTTTAATTGGTCATATGGGATTGAAACGGGCCCCACCCATATTACATTATGACCACATAGTTGTATTACAACAGCTTGGCAATTATGCATGTCTCCCTTGGCTAGATCTGAACTTGGGTCTCCTTCTTAAAAGTCGAGGAACTTAATTGGTTGAGCTCATGCCATTTGATGTAATACTTTCTCATTATTGTGGTTGTTTCATTTGTTTAAATATCTCGATTTAGGAAATCTTGCACTTGTATATGTCCTGTTTTACTCGTGTATGCTTTTTAAAATCTTCCACTTGTAATTGTGCATACTTATTGAATTTTCTAGTTGTACTTATGCATGACTTCGATACTATATAGAAGTCTACTGGTAAATGCTTTTGGACATTAATAGATTATGTGGGTACTCTTAGTATCCACCATAACTTTAATATCCTGGCGTGTGTATTCTATTCTCTTTTTGTTCTTTATCATTTTTTACCATGTTCACTTCATCTTAACAATCACATTGCATCTATTTCTTTGGCCTTAAGCTATCTTTTGCTTGCACACTTGTTTTTTTTTCTTTCTAAAGAGCTCATGACATAAGGCTTCTATACATAGAGCATTCGTGTTTGAGAGGGACCTCCTCCTCTCAGCAAGAGATAGTATAGTGCATGGCTTAAATCATCTACAAATGCTTTGCTCTTTTTTCAATTCAAGATTTGCCTGTATGGCTGATTTAGATTCAAGCTTTGTGACACATTTCAAAACCAACATTTTTCTTTAGGCATTAAACATCACCAAATAATACATCTAAATGCATAAATCGATCTATACTTTTGAAAATGCTTCAGATTTCCATTCCAGCTGAAATTTTACCAGAAGATAGAGAGCAACATCTACATGAATTTTCCCGTCTGCATTGAATCATGGGACTAGAATTTTAAGGGCAACCTCATGACACATTCCCAAATTAAAATATTATGTTCTGGGCTGAAATTTTGCAATGGGCTATTTAAATTTTTTTGTGATTGTAAACTGTTTCCTCCTTTTCTGCTGAACTTGATTACTCTTTGCTTTAAAGTTGTTCACAATTAATTGGCCAATGTTTAACTTGGTTAATTTTTTGGGACATAGTGTGGTGTCAACGTTTATGAATGCTATGGTTTGTTAGCACCTTTTCCAGTATGGGTACTAACCACAGATCATTTTTAGTTGAGTGGCCTCATGTTTCTCTTTGGAAGTATAAAATAGGTCTATGTCATTGCAAAGGCCTCTTGAGCATTGTAAAAAATTAGAATTAGAGTTTACTGATGCCAATATGAAACAAAATGTCTTGCATAGGCCATTGAGGGCTCAATGAATTTTCAAAACGACAATTGAAGAATACCTTCTTTATTGCATTTGAGACAAAGATGAATTTATAAAAGTTTAGAAACATGTGTTGACATCACTTCAGATCAATCCAATGATGCCCATATCATTCAAATCAATGAACAAGAAACGAGGAACATGATAAAAATGGGAGCACTTCTTTTAATTGTTTGAGAATGGTTTAGGTTTCTTTCATACAACCTATACAAAATATTAAAATAACAATTCTTTTCAGTATTTATGACCAGTCAGAGATGAATAATTGAGATAATTATAATTTATAAATTACATTTAGAATATGTAGTATAAACTTTATTTCCAAACTATAAGAGCGAATAGATCAAAAGAACATGCAACAAGGGATGAACAACAATTGTATGAGCAAAACCTTTTCATTATGTGTAATTGATATACATTACCTATAGCCTATGTTGCCAGAAATGAGAAACGTAGAAAGTGATGGCACTAAGAATGTGACAAGAAACAGAGGCTAGCAAATTGTGTATAAGAAACAAATTTACGTATAGAGGCAATTTACATTCTTTCAAGCGCAAAATCCCTTACTTAGTCATTGCAGCTCTCTTTGAAGGAAAGTGCATACAGATTATATGTACAATAGAGGCCTAAAACAGTTGATTGGATGGAAAATACCTAAAAAAGTGATGTTATTAGCCATTTTCAAGGTCAACATATATAGTCAAATACAAAGGTTAAACCATTCACAACGTGCATTTTGATTGCATTTTTGTTTCTCACACGAAAAACATGAAATGGGGCTCATCTGTGAAGTTTCTAGTAACATAGCCTGCAACAACATGATCTCTATGTCATAACACTACAAGATGATCTCTCGTCTTCACTGACTACCAATAACACAACGATACACAATGACGATTTAATGATCCAAAAATACAACACTACAGTACTTCCATTCAACGAATCCCATGTGGAATATATACGAAATGAAGGGGGGGTGGATGGGACCTAAAACGGTTAATTGGATGGAAAATACCCAAAAAAATCATGTTATTAGCCATATTCAAGGTCAACATATATTGTCAAATATAAACGTTGAAAAATTTGTCTACAACGTGTGTTTTGGTTGCGCTTTTGTTTCTCATACAAAAAACACGAAATGGGGCTTTCCTATAAAATTTCTAGTAACATAGCTTACAACAACATGATCTCTGTGTCCCGACATTACAAGATGATCTCTCGTATTCACTACGAATGCCAACAATGCAACAATACATAATGATGATTTGATGATCCAACAATATAACACTATAGTACTCCCATTCGACTAATCCCATGTGGAATATATATAGAATGAAGGTTGGGGGAACGGTTAGAACTCTAACCATAACCCTTGAACCTAATGAAATAATAAATTAAAAACTAATCACACGACACAACACATTGTGTTACCATATTCATGACATGTGACATGTACAAATTGACAACACTTGATCAACACTTGTAACAATACTGAAAAGGAAGTAAGATAAATGTAAAAAAACTTTGTACTTAATCTTTAGAGGAAAGTAGTGTAAAACAGGCCTAGACTTTCATTTCAACAAGCAAAATCACATATATCTCACACAAGATGCAACATATACACTAGGAAACCCTTTTGGGAAAAACCCAGCAATCAAGGAACACTCAAAAATGTATTATTCAATAGTCAACAATCTGCTTTTTACAATACAATTCCCTCCTCATGAGTATCCACTTCTTCAATCCTATTTATCAGCAAAGCTGGAAATAGACCTGCAGTAATGCAGCTGTCCTGCAGTGACACAGTGCTGGAAATAGACCTGCAGTAATGTAGCTGTCTTGCAGTGACACAATGCTGGAAATAGACCTGCAGTAATACAGCTGTCTTGTAGTGACAAAGTGCTGGTAATAGACCTGCCATAACACAACTGTCCTGCAGTAAAACCATGATCTAGTTCACCAATTTTTCTTCGTTTATATATACTCTTAACATAAGACATGAGACAGTTAAGATTTGCAAGGTGTATGACACCTATTCCCAACATTCTCCCACTTGTCATATACCTTACAAGAGCAAAAGAGAAATGCCAACAAAAGAGTGAACTAATTGGTAAGGGCAGAAATGCCTATACCCTTGCAGCACCATCTGAACTTCTTAGTGCTCACAGGCTTTTTATAATCATCTGCAACATTTACCAAAGTATCTGTTGGTCACAAATCCGCCACAGGAAAGGATTTTCGTATGTCTAAGCCCCCTAGACCTGGACCAACATTGAAAGGCCGGAGGGAAGAGATGCCCTCCGTGCCAATCTCCGGAGAAGGCCGGCTCCTATACTAAACTACTAGGGTTTTAAGATAAGAGTGCAGGAAAGAGATTGGGAAAAAGCTAAGGGAACTGGAAAGAGATTGAAAAGCTAAGGGAACTGGAAAGAAATTGAAAGATTGCAGAAAGAAATGTAAATAACTGATTTAAAGGGGAAGAACCAGCAGCACGATCACTAACTAATACCTTGAAGTAGCAGCAATAAATACAAAGAATAAAACATAAATGAACACCACGCTAGCTTCCCTATGTATCCTCTGGAAGAGCTCCAGGATCCACCTATCTTCCTACACCTAAATCCAGATTTCAGAATTACAACAGTTGGGAAAATACATGAATATAGCAGAAACACTAACCACAAGCAGCATACAAGGAAACTAACACAGCGTTTTCTCCCCTATGTATCCTCCAAGAGAATTCCAGGGTTCTGTCCCCAATCACACACCTAAATCCAGGATGCAGAATTACAGTATGCAAATGAAGAAACAGAATAGCAGAAATAATCACAGAAGACAGCATACAAGAGAGAAATGGAGCCCAAAGTTCTTAATATCAATTGCAAAAATCAAGATACAGCAGTTTTCAAGCAAATGTTCCCCCTCGTTTTCATTACAATGCGTGGGTTTTTATAGAGGACCCTTCCCTCTGAGCCATTAATGCGCTAGATCTACAAGGACGCTCAGGTGGCTCCAAAAATCGCGCTCGCGATCTCCTGCAATTGAAATTTCCCATCCTATTACCATAACTAGATACCGGGTCTTTCGGGGCAAAAAAAACTGCATTTATGTGCTGCACCAATGCCTTGGATAAATACCCGGCCTTGGAGTGTGTGCCCCTCGAAAACAACACCGGTGTCAAAAAAAGTTCCGGAGAAGCTTCGTTGAGAAATTGGCCCGAACTGGCAGTTCGTTGGATTTTTGGCCGACTTGGCCGACGTGAGTTTTTGGCCGACATAGGCATTCTGGCCGACGTTGGGATTCGCGGCCGATGTTGGGATTCGCGGCCGATGTTGGGATTCGCGGTCGACATGAAATTTTTGGCCGACATGGGATTCGCGGCCGACGTTGGGATTCGCGGCCGACATGAACTTTTTGGCCGACATGGAGCTTCGGTGGCCAACTTGAACTTCGCTTGTTGAATTGAGCGTCGGGGTCGACTTAGAGCACTTTGGCCGACGTGAGGTTCGCGGCCGACATTGCACTTCGGGGGCCAAAGTGGGGTTTTTGGCCGACTTAGAGCACTTTGGCCGACGTGAGGTTCGCGGCCGACATTGCACTTCGGGGGCCAAAGTGGGGTTTTTTGGCCGACTTAGAGCACTTCGGCCGACGTGAGGTTCGCGGCCGACATTGCATTTCGGGGGCTGAAGTGGAGCTTTTTGGCCGAAGTGGGCACTTTGGCCAACGTTGAACTTTTTTGGCCGACATGAACTTCGGGGCCGACATTGCACTTCAGGGCCAAATTTAAGCTTCGCGGCCGACTTAGGCAATTTTGGCCGACATTGAGCTTTGCGGCCGACATAGAGGATTTTGGCCGACTTGAAGTTTCGCTGGCCGACTTGAACTTCGCTGGCCGACACGAACTTCGGGGCCGACATTGCACTTTGGGGCCGCAGTTAAGCTTCGCGGCCAACATTGAGCTTCGCGGCCGACATGGAGGATTTTGGCCGACTTGAAGTTTCGCTGGCCGACTTGAACTTCGCTGGTCGACACGAACTTCGGGGCCGACATTGCACTTTGGGGCCGCAGTTAAACTTCGGCAACACTTTGAGCGAAGTGCCCCTCATGCCTCAGCTGATTTTTCAAGTCCGAAGTAGGCTTTAGCTGGCTCTGCTTCTCGGGGTCATAACTTTTGATCCGTTGACTCGATTGCCTATTATAATATATTGTCGGAAAGCTTGCAAAAAGATCTGCAATAATGAAACATCAAAAGATCATTTCGTCCACTTTATCATCCTCTTTTAGGGCCTACGAAAACGCCAACACTCCTGCGTGTGCTTTGCCGATTTAAAGCTCCATACTTAGGCAAAATTTTGTCAAAAAATTTAATGTGGCAAAAATGCCAACAGTATCCACCTTCTCAATCCTCCACCATATCACGAACAAAATGATACTGCACATCAATGTGCTGTGTCTGCTCATGAAATAGGGTTCTTTGCCAAGGCGATAGCACTCTGACTGTCACAGTTAATTTTTATTGCTCCTTGACTCAGCCTAACATCCAAACACAATTTCTGAAGCTAGATTGCCTTGTTACTAACACGAGTAGCCACCATATACTCTGCCTTTGTAGTGGATAAAGCGACTACAGCCTACCGCTTGCTCATCCAACTAATTGCACCACCGAACAGGCTAAACACATAGCCATTGGTTGACCTCCTGCTGTCAACATCTCCTGCCCAATCTAAGTCCACAAATCCTTGTATGCCTAGCTGCTTATGAAAATTCTTGGCTGTCAAGGATCCCTAATAACAAATAGAGTATTCAGAAGTACCTTTAAGATATTTGAAAACCCTCTTCACTGTTGCTTAGTGATCCTTTCCAGGATTTGCCATAAACCGGCTCAAGACCCCCACTACTTGGGCAATCTTTGGTCTAATGCAAACCATAGCATACATGAGGCTCCCAACCACACTAGCATAGGGTACATGACTCATGTCCTCCATTTCTCCAGGTGTAGGACATTGCTCAACATAAATTTTTGTTCCCACAAAAATAAGGTTACTCATTAGTTTGCTATTCTTCATGTTGAAACGTTGCAAAATAGAGTCAACATACTTTCTTTGACTTAACCAAAGTTTTTTGTTGGCTCTATCTCTTCTAATCTCCATCCCTAGGATAAACTTAACAGCTCCTAAATCCTTCATTTCAAACTGTAGTGAAAGCTGAGATTTCAAGACCTTAATGATATCCTTATCGTTACCAATTAGCAACATGTCATCCACATACAAAGTGATGACAATAAAATGACCACCCTCCTGTTTATAATAAACACAATGATCTCATTTGGATCTAACAAATCCCAACCTCAAAACATAAGAATCAAATTTCTTGTACCACATTCTAGGCAACTGTTTAAGACCATAAAGAGATTTCTTTAACTTGCAAACTAAGTTTTCCTTACCCTTTTCCACATAGTGTTCCGGCTGTTTCATGTAGATCTCTTCCTCCAAGTCTCCATGCAAGAAAGCTGTCTTTACATCCATTTGCTCAACCTCAAGATTAAATGCAACAACAATAGATAAAAGGAATCTAATGGATGTAAGCTTCGCAACTGAAGAAAATATCTCACCAAAATCTATTCCCTCCACTTGGGAATATCCCTTAGCAACTAAACTTGCTTTATACTTATCTACCTTGCCCTTAGAACTGAATTTTTTTTTGAAAACCCATTTGTAGCCAACAGGTTTCCTTCCCTTATGCAATTGAACTAGGTCCCATGTGCCATTTCTTTAGGGCTGCCATCTCCTCATCCATGGCCATCTTCCAAGACTCATTGTCATTCATCTCCATTGCCTCCTTCACAGTTCTAGGCTCATCGATGTTAGTAGACAAAGCATAAATACAATTTAAATCAAGTGGGCTAGACCTTTTTGGTTGCTTTTTTGTTCATGTGGACCTCCTAACCCAATGGGGTTGAGGTTGAGGCTGTTGATCTTCATTGGACTCGTTGTGATTATCCGAAAGATACTCCTCATTAGGTCCATCATGAGCATCATGCTCATCATCATCATCATGGACACCATCATCTCCATGTGCAATTTCTTTGCTTGCTTTTGGTTCAAATTGCACAATTTGTTTTTATGTTTTACTTTGCTGCTTCTCCTTTGAAGAATCCTTGCTCTCCCTAAAGATCACATCTTGACTCCAAAAAACCTTCTCTATGACTGGGTTCCAAAGCTTGTATCATTTTATCCCATCGCCGTAGCCAATGAAGATACATTTCCTATTTTTGTAATCAAGTTTCGATCTCTTTTCCTTAGGGACATGCACATATGCCTCTCAGCCAAACACTCTAAGGTGTCTCAATGAGGACTTTTTGTCCGTCTAAACCCCCATAGGGGTTTCATCAACAAGAGCTGATGTAGGAGACTTGTTAATCAGATAACATGTTGTACTAATTGCTTCAGCCCAAAACTTCTGTTCTAGATGAGCACTGCTTAGCATACTCCTAACCCTCTCCATCAGTGTCTTGTTCATCCTTTCGGCAACTCCATTTTGCTGAGGTGTATAAGGAGTTGTATTACACCGCTTAATTCCATGCTTCATGCAAAAACTGTCAAATTCTTTGCTACAAAACTCTCCTTCATTGTTTTTTCTATGAGACTTAATCTTTCTTCCTGTTTGGTTCTCAACAAGAGCTTTGAACTCTTTGAACTTAGCAAACACTTCAGATTTTATTGTTAAAAACTAAATCCATGTCATCCATGAATGATCATCAATGAAAGATACATAATACAATGATTTAAATAATGAAGGTGCATCAATTGGACCACATACATCACATTGGTGACAAAGGTCTTACTAGTAAGACAAATGCAGAACAACTTCGTACTTAATCTTTAGAGGAAAGTAGTGCAAAATAGGACTAGACTTTCAATTCAACGAGCAAAATCACATATGTCTCACACAGGAAGCAACATATACCCTGGGAAACCCTTTTGAAAAAAAACTCAGCAATCAAGGACCACTAATTTTTTTTAGTATTCAGTAATCAACGATCTGCTTTTTACAATACAATTCTTTCCTCGTGAACAATTTGTTCATAAGGGATTTGGCTTGGTAGATTGAAGTCAACCTATCCCACAAGATTTTCGTAGTAGAGCACTCACATTCAAGAGCACGGAGTTGGCCAAGCATAGCCGAATGATGCTCCATGCCTTCCGATCCATCATTGTCCAGTATTCATCCATCATAGATGTAGGTTGACTTCCAAAAACAACCCATAGATCTTTGTCTATGAGCAGATCCTCCATTTTAAGCTTCCATAGCTCAAAATTTGTGCCGTTGAATTTTTCTATCTCCAACCGGGATGTACTTGCCATCCTAAAATAAAATCACTTCCCCTGTGCACAACTCCTATTGAAACCAAGATTAATAGCAAAAATCTTTTTTTTTTTTTAAGGATCTCAAAAGCTGGCCAAGCTCTGATACCAATTGAAAAGGAAGTAAGACAAATGCAGAACAACTTCCTACTTAATCTTTAGAGGAAAGTAGTGCAAAACAGGCCTAGACTTCAATTCAACAAGCAAAATCACCTATATCTCACATAGGATGTAACATATACATTGGGAAACCCTTTCGGCAAAAACCTAGCAATCAAGGAGCACTCAAAAATGTATTATTCAGTAGTCAACAATATGCTTCTACAATACAATTCCCTCCTCATGAGTATCCATTTCTTCAATCCTATTTATCAACAAAGTTGGAAATAGACCTGCAGTAATCCAACTGTCCTGCAGTGACACAGTGCTGGAAATAGACCTGCAGTAATGTAGCTGTTCTGCAGCGACACAATGCTAGAAATAGACCTGCAGTAATACAACTGCCCTGCAGTGACATAGTGCTGGTAATAGACCTTCCGTAACACAGCTGTCCTGCAGTAGACCTGCAGTAACACAACTATCTTGCAGTAGACCTGCAGCAATACAACTGTCCTGCAGTAAAACCATGGTCTAGTTCACCAGTTTTTCTTCTTTTATATATACTCTTAACATGAAACAGTTAGGATTTGCAAGGTGTATGACACCTATTCCCAAGAAATACTTGATCAACACTCGTAACAACTTGGTCACCACTTGTAACAACACTTGTAGCAACACAAGTAACAACTCTTGTATACAAACAGAATGATCACATTAACTCACCCATGTGGCCCCTGAGGTGGTGTTTGGTCCACTTGTTGAGACTAATTGCATTGGCTGCCTACATCTATCCCCTCCTCTAGACCTATAGGTGCCCTTGCCAACAAATCAACTAAACATTAGGGATAAAAGGACAGGATGAGCTACTTGGATCTCTTGTTGTGCTCTTGCTTCGTTCTCCATTTCTTGCAACCAGTTGATTCACAAGTATGATGGGCAACACTTGTTGTTGCTTGTGTTGGGGGTTAAGGGGACAGGATCCCCCTTGTAGGGTCAAGGGGTAGTGCCCTTCATCCATACCTTTGTAAGGTTTAGGGTATCCAATGAGAATGATGACAATTCTACTGACAAAGATGATGATTTGGACAAGTATTATCTAGACGATGATAGGCACTTAAACGACAAAAGGGGGTCTTCTAGTGATAGTGTTGTCGAGGGCAATAGGGGGCCTGCCAATGGCAGTGGGTTGATTTAGGGTGCCAACAGTGAGTATACAACTGCCATTGATTCTTTCAAGTGGTTTGTTGACGACAAGAACCATTTTACTGACATCGTAGAAATATTCGCCGCCAACAAGAGTTTGAAATCAGACAAGGTTGGAATGGTGGGTGCCAACAATTGAATGAGTGCTCATGACAACGGCAGAAAATAAATCAACAATGGCACAAATTGCATTGACGATGATAACGAAAAACTTGTTATCTATAGCTTCAAATAGTCTATTGTCGGCAAAGGCTCTGAAGGCTTCCTACTTGTACTTGGAAATCTCAAGTAGGTTGTTGATATCTTCGTAAGGAACAATAGGATGGACTATAGTTCTCAAAATGATTTTGTCAATCCTACGAATGACAATGACCAATGCTGAATCAAATGCTACAACGGGTGCATGGTCATCGGTTCAAATCCTGATTCCTTCATGACCCTTGCAGATTTTAGGTATGCCCTCGACACTTATAGTGCTCACCATTTCCCCAAGGCAGATTTTGAGTTCACTAGTGACTTATTTGCAAATGATGGTATGCCAATTTCGTCGTTTCAACATGGTCAAAATTTTGCCATGCATGTTCTTTATGGAAACACCACTGCCCTGGTTGTGACGGCAAATGCCCACTCTACATTCTCCTTTGCCTTCAATCTCGACCCAACCTAGGGTTTCCCCTTGGCCGTCCTTGCACACCCATTGATACACACGTGTCTCTAAAGGTTATGCCCTAGTTTTGGTAGCTCAAGTTGCAATCATTTCCCATCCATTTGCTTTTCCTTCCTGACTCGAACATCGAAGCCTCCCAATCGGAGCTTGCCTTCTTTCACAATGTCGTCCTTGCTTGTTTTTTCTTGCATCTTTCCCTTATTCAAAAAGCTGCCATTACTGTTATGACGATTATGCCCAATTGTCTCTCTTTTTGTTTCGTGCCTCATGACGTTTACGCCTTTGCACACTTTGTCACAAAGAATAATTTATTTGTTGGCTTGACTTTCCTATTTTAAAATCTGTCATTAAAAGTTTATAAAACTTTTGTTATTCTTTTGGTCATCTCTGTGTCTGTCATTGTGTTCAAGCTTCGAAGCAACTGTCTTGCTCTTACATTTCTCCTAACGCTTGATGATTTTGCCCAAATCTAGTATACTCGTTCACCCTTGCGGAGTTAGGGCCTCAATTTGACATTGCAACCTTTCACTCTTTTGCAACAATTGCCTCCTCTTGCACCTCATCTTCAATTATGTGTGTCCAATTGGCACTAGTATATTGGGTTCGTCTGCCCTATTATTACTTTGCCCTTCACTGTTTGAGGTATTGGTGTTGTCTTTACTCACTACTTTTGCTACACTTGAGGCCGCCCTACCCTCTTCTTGTGGCCTCTAGTATAGAAAATAGTCCATTGTTTGCCACAATATTCATTCTTTTGGTGGAATTCTCATTTTTGTTTGCTTGCCATTTGCGGCCTTGTGTTCTCCCACTTCTTCACTCATTTTTTCATTCGCTTCTTCGTCATCATGTGGTGTCGGAACATGCCCCTCAATGTCGTAGCAAATGCACCTTAACGGATAGCATTCCAAGTCCTTCGGAAACTACACTTATACTTGAAATGTGTGTTTTCAAGGGTAAGTCGGTTCTATCTCCTCTTGTTCCATCATTGGCCAAAGTATCTAACAACTGGAAAATTACCTCTTTCTTTGCTAAATTGCCAACCCAAAAATTGTCATTAGTTGGCAATGCCCCATCTCTTGTCCGACTACTTCCACCAACTTAAAAAATTGCCAACCCCTGGGACGAGTCCTCGGATTGACTAGACATCTGTGGTAGTCTGTCTTAATCTTTTGTCTCTAACTCATAATTGGGAAAGTTCACTTGTTCACTTGCTATGTCTATGTTCTTACTCCCCATATCTAGACACAAACATGCTTGCTGAAAGACTTTGTAGTCACCCATTTGACAATGGAAAAGACCACTATTGGAGTGCCCTTTGTCTTTTGTGCACATTACCTCCAAGATACCATCTTCATTTGGTTCCTAGTCGACTTGTTCTCCCTTCTTCTAGTCAGATGACGAGATTTTTGACTTGTCTAATGATGCAATGTCTTCTCCAACCTTCAGGTCTTGCAAGTTTATCATAAACTTGCGGCGTCCCTTCTTGAATGTCAATTTGTCTTTTTCCCAATTGAGATAAACTTTTGCCATCCTTAGCTAGCCTCATCCCAACAAGGCATCATAGGCGGTCTTATGCATCATAATGACTATGAAATCCACAATGAATGTTTTTTTGGCTATGCTGACTTTTTGTGTTGTTAAGAGTTAAGACACCCATCGTTTTGATGTTGTATTGGTCAGCTAAAACTAGGTGAAAATCAAATCTTAACAACGTTAGTGCTTCCAACTGTAGCACAACAGTGGTATTCTGTAATTGAAGGAACAAAGAAGGAATGACATAGTAAATCAACAATAGAAATCATCAACATACAATCAAGTTGACACTCAGACAGTTTTGTGCTTCACTCTAGTCGACCTGCACAACACAACTTGACAGCCTTGCACAATACAACAGGTTAGATGGCCTAGTCAACAGTTCAAATGACCTTGTCAACAGTTTAGACGACCTTATATAGCATCGGACGGCCTGGTTCAACAGCCTAGACAACTTAGCCTGATAATCAGACGACTCTGTATAGAGGTAGACGATCTTGTGTATACGTCTACCACAAACAAATAAAGATGAAAATAATCTAGATGGTCTATGTACAACAATGTCAATCAGTCTCAAGTATATGCACAATGCTCACACAGTCTACACAACAATGGCTGAATGGAAGTATTGTTATTATCTGCAAGAGTTCATGTCTAATATGCAATGCAATTATCTCTTGATGCACCCAAGCATACACTATATCATCTATGCATAGCATGCCATCCTTCTCGAATGAATGAGGGGTCTTATTTATAGACTTGGGAGGTAGTTATTCCCTAAACCTCCTGTAACTACCTACCCAACACTTTATCAATTTCTTGAATTTAATTTGTTATGCATTTGTCTTACATTACATTTCATTCCATGACTTATTAATTATACATACATTTTGTCAAACACTTTCTTGTACATATAACAAAATATCACAAAATCATAAAACTACTACATTAAAAAATTCCATGTGTGAGTACTTAACTTCTAACGCACTACATTATGTTCGAGGTGGCGCTTGAGATGGTGCCATGCTTGAACTAGCGCCTACATCTACCCTTCTCTCTAGATTGGTTGATGTCCTTGTCGACGACTGTTGCTGCTCTTGAGGGCTCTAACTTTGTTGTGATTGAGGCGTTGGCACAGGTACTCCACCCAACTACTGAATCTGCAACTTCGAGGCTTTAGTTTCTCCCTTCAGTCTCTTTGCATAGGCTTGGTAATGAGCCCATCGAAAGCCATAGTGCTGTGTCTTTTGCTTGAATTCTGCCAACCTATTCTTCAACTCAACCTCTCTCTCTCTGCTTCTTCAACTTTCTTCTTTATAACTTCTGCAAGCTGCTCATCACGCTCCAGAGTCAGCTGATCCTGGTGAGTAATCTCTTGCATCTTTTCTTCAAGTGCTAGTTCCCTCACCGTGCAATTTGACTTCAACTGGCTAATCGACTGATCTTGTTGCCTTTGTGCTTGCCTCATGCTTTGCATTTCATGCCTCATTCTTGCCAGTTTTGCTTTGACTTCCTGTTGCACCTGCCGAAGCTGTCCTATGTATTGCAATTGGTTGGCTTGATCTTCTTTCTTCAGCTTTAGGCTGTTAATCATATGCTAAAACGTCTCTAGGCCTGCTACCAACCACTGAATAAGAAATGCCAAGAAGTTTATTTTGGTGTAAGATTTCTCCAACTCTGGTGCCAATTTGATTTTCTTGACACCCAAGACTTCAAGAAATTCATCGATGATTCCTTTGCCAATGTACACTCGTGGTGGGTGTTGATACAAAGCTTGAGTTCCTTCTGGAAGCTTTGTCACTTCTAGCATTGACTGAATGCTACTGCTGCTAGCTCCAAGCTCCCATGGCTGCACTTGATGGATCTCTGCAAATCTCTTCCTTCGCTCTTCGTCTTGGGCCCAACTCACCGACTTTCCCAATTCTGTCTCCATCTGCAAATGTTATAGTCGTCATTCACGAACACATCTAACTCGGAACTCACTCCTCACCCTGTTGAACAATCTACTTTTGAAAATGCATCAATCTGCACATGAATCCATTCACCGTGAACTGGAGGCTGCCTCAAGTTAGGCACTTTAGTCAAAAAATGCTCACAATGCTCTAGCTCATCATCCATGTCATCTCCAGTGGTTGTCTGTTCAATATATCTCCCTTCCTTGACCCTTTAGGTTGATTTTTGCCTTGGCAGCTTTAACTTTTTGAATTTTCGGTTCTTTTCCTCCCTCTGCATCAACTTGCTTATTAGCAGTATCTGCCGTCTCTTTACCCTTGTTTGGATCATCTTCAGGCAGTTGACTGCTCTGGCCCTTCTTCCACCATATATGTTTTGATGCAGGCTATTTTTCCTTTTCGCCTTTGCTCCGCCCTATCACCGATGAAGTTGGTGGCGTATTTTGTGTTGTCGTAGATGCAATCTCCACAATGCCTCCTTGTCTAAAGAAGGTGAACCACACCTCTCAACTTCTGCAAACTGTCGTAGTGGTGTTGTGGCATAACTCTCCGGCATAAACACATTCATCGTCATTATGATGTCACCTGCATATTCAGTCCCATGTATCATGAGTCCTTTTAATGGCGGTGATGCCTCCATTGCATCAACTGCAGTTTGCACACCATTGTCTACATCCATGATTACCTGTATTGCCTGCGTTTGCTCCTGTGCAATTCTTCTTTCTGGCCATTGCACCTCTTTTCCTGATCATTGTACTCCTTGCACAACAACTCCTGCTTGTTTTGGCCACTGTTCACCTTTTGCAGCCTTAGTTGAAGCCACTTTCCTGGTACCTACAATGGCACCTGCAGTGCCTCCTCGCACATTTTGGCCTCATAATTGTGTTGGAGTGCCCAATGACATTGCAACATAAGCCATTCCACACAGCTTGTAATGTTGATCCGCCATGATTCCTTGCGGATTGCAAAGGCGAAAATGTGCTGATACTTTGACAATTGACTCACTGGTTGATACTGAGGTTGTTATTGTTATTGTTGGGGCGGATGTTGTTGTTGTAACTGCTCTCCCATCTGCTGCCACTGCTGCTCCAACTGCTTTTGTCACTTTTCCTCTCTGACCGGCTCCCAACACTTGGCAACTATTCCTTTGCTCCCTCAGAATCTGCACTTTCCTCAACCAGTGCATCAGTATCTCCTTTGTCCTTTTCTTTTGATGACTCCAATGATAGAACTACACATACCCAACGAAAAGTAGTGGGCTGTCCTTTTGGTATTGTTTGTGGAAGATTCAGTCTAGGAAGCTGAATATTTTCATCTGTCATGGCATCCAGAAGTAACATTGTGGAATGCTATTGAAAAATTCTTTGTATACCACAATAGAAAATTTTGTATGCGGTATGAAAAGAAAGCTGCCTAATCATATTTTTCTCTAGCCATCGCTCCTTTCCATGTATGGTATGATCCAAGTGGGCATATCCGAGGCTCTCTGTTTGCCAGACAACTTGGACATAATCACATTCATTGCGCACCGCAACTCATCGGACTTCAGTGTTGCATCTTCAGTCTATGACTCCCATGCTTGGTCAGCTTAACTATTTCCGCAGGACTGAGGTTGGTGACTTTGTCAACAAAGTTCTTCAACTGGTAGGGCTCCACTTCCTCCTTCATTGGTTTAATTGCAGCAGGTAATTCAAACACTCTCCGAAAACTGTTTGGGGAGATTGATACCTGCATCTCCTTGTTACCCAACATCAACCCACTCCGCTTCTTATCAACATTGTACGTCTCTAGCTTCTCCAATAGGTACGACATGAAAAAAATCTTTGTTGAAGTCTTGAACCTGCAAAATAAACTGAATTCCTGCCCTCTGAAATGTTGTCTTCAACTAGTGGTCCTATAGACTTTTAAATCATTACGTCCTGCAAAATTCACTTGCAGGTATTGTCCAGGTAATTTCTTCCAAGGGAATTTGCTGTGCTCCTTTCCTTTGCTTCTGTGTTGTGGTGAAGCTGCTGCTGGTTCTTTTCCTTTGGATTGCCTATCTTCTGGAGTTCTGGTTCTAGACCTTGATCTAGACTAGCCTCCTCCATGCTTCCACGTTCTCGCTTGTTTGACGTCCATTTCGTGCACTCCTCGTGTCTCCTCACGATGCCAATGTCGACTCCTTTGCGAGTATGGGGTCTTTGTTGTTACTTCTGGCACAATTTTGGGAGGATGCCTTTGCAACATTACTCGTTCTATTCATTCAACAATCCTTGGCCTTCGTTGCATCCCTTTGTAGTCTACTTCCTCGGCTTCGGATTTTTAAATCTTCTAGTAATAGTTAATTCCAACCGCATCGTCTGTTTTTTGGCTGACTTGGCTTCTATTTGTAGCTCCACATGGCACGCTTGCACTCTGTGTTGCTCGTTTCCTTGTTTTGCATGCCTTTCCATCCAATTGTTCGTACGACTTTGATGGCCTAGACAACTTGATTCTAGACGAGCTGACTTCAGATGGCTTTATCTCAGACAACCTAGGTCTAGATAGTTTGACTTCAGATGGCTTGGTCTTGGATGGCCTAGTCCCAAATTGTCTCTCATTAATGACTTGACTCTGCACGACCTCCCTTGTGCGGTTTGTCTCTCGTTAGACGACCTATCTCTTGACGACCTCTTTGATGCAATCTGCTTTTCTCTAGACAACCTGTCTTCGGACGACCTTCGCTTTTCTCCTCGTCCATATGGTGTTCCCTTAGCTAGTTCAAATTACCCGTACCCCTCCACGCACCAACTTTCTGCTTGCTCAGATGGTTGGTCATACAATCACTTGAAAATTTCTCTACAACAGTTGTACATTATTCACCCTTGCTCTTTTGGACTTCGTTTTGCGCAAGTTCCTTTGGTTCTTCCTTCTCTCTTCTGTCTCTAGCCTTGTCTTGCTGCTTCTGAATGTTTTCCACCTACACAAGAAAAACAGAATTTGTTGGCAATGGGGAAGGAGTTTTAGCAAAACCTCTCTGCAATGTAGCTTCCTTTGTAACAGAATATTTCTTCTTCTTTTGCTTGCAGTTTTGCACAATGGGCTGGTACTTATCTTCACTCCTAAATGCCTTCGAAGCTGTTTCGTACGCCTTGCAAAACTTTGTACTAGGAACGTCTCCTTTGTGCTTCTCCTCCTCCAAGGCTTTGAATGCTTGAATGAGCAAACACAAGCTCTTGGTACCTATTTATTAGATGAAAGAGGTAAGGGGATGCTTGGCTTGCATGCGACAACTGCAATTGCCCCTTAACGACCACTTCACCTTCCATAACTAATTTGTATGTAGCTAATTGTTTTGCATGTTCTTTTTGTCTCGTCTACTTGGCTTCTTCCACATTGCGCATGGCGGGCCTATTGCGACATTGTATGACTGCCTGTCTTGGTGGCACAAGGGCCTAAATGACCTCCCCATAGACCTGGACGACCTGTTCTGTTTGACTGCCTCCTAGGTCATCCTAACGACCTGGTATTGCTTTGTTCCCGACGGCCTGGGTGGCCAAATGGCCCACCTCCCTATCCCAATTGTCATCTTCGGCATCTACTTCGTCGTGACTGCCTCTTGGGTTCAACTTCGTTTCCATCAGCCACTCGGTCTTGTAGCAACTTGTCCTCTACTTCTTCGGACGACTTGACATCACTATCCTCTAGTTACACATGTTAGTCGAACAACATCTCCCTTACTACCAGTTGGATTGAGTGCTATGACAGCCCAAGGCCTTCAGAAAGTCTAGACGGCTTTGCCGTTGGTCTTGACAGCCCAAGGGCTGTTCGGGCACTTTTTGTCCTTGCTCGATGATTGGGGAGTGGCCTAGACGACCCATCCTATTGGCTAGATGGCCTATGGGTTGTCTGGGGCAGATTACTCCCCCCCTAGACGGTAGGAAAAGAGGTCGGACTAACCTAGATGACTTGGGGGTCTTGGTGACCCACCCACATTGCCTAAGTAGTCTTTTTTGAATGCCTGCTTTGAGTTGTTAGGTGGTCCTTGCGGACCACTCATAATTCTCAAGGAATTGTTCAAGTTGTTTGGTGGATTTTGTCTTCTCCTATCCATCCGCCTTCGTACTTTATCCTCAAAAGTGTTTTGAGCTTCTCTCCGAGGTACTTCCTGCAAAACAACATTCAGCAGTGGGTTTACATTACTTGTTTGTTGGACAACTCGTTGCCTCCCTCTTGGTGTTCCTCGTCTACCTCTTCTTTTGAATTCTAAGCCTGAATTGGCTCTACTCTAGTCTTCCTCCTCATTGCTTGAACATGTCAGGGACACACTACTAGATTCATTTTCTAAGTTACCAACACATGTCTCTTCACTTGGCAACGTTTGTCCAGGTATTTCATGAATATCTCACCATTCAACTTCTCTTGGCATGGCTCTGCTGTTTGGACGTTTTCTTCTAGAAACTCAACTTTCTCCGTATAGTCATTAGTAGTTCCCAACATCTGCTTTTCTGCCCCAACATTTGCTTGTTTGCTGTGAACCTATAGGGGTCTCCAATGGACTTGTTCCTTCTCTGAGAAGGTTTCTTCTACCAGTCGCTTGAATATCCTGTTGCAGCCTCAACAACTTCTATGCACTCTATCTTTGCAATTTGGCTATTCAAATGTTCAACTGTTCACTTCTTTCACGCAATTGATGCGTTTCAACAGGCATTCCTTGGTTTGTGCGTCCAATGGGTGCTAGCAAGCTCATTCCCTCCTTTTCACTTCCATCACTCCAAGGCTCATGTTTTGGCGGTTCCTCTCGTTCAACAGATATCCCCGCCATTCACTACATGTTTTCAGCATTAAGTGACCTCAATCTCTGTTTGTCCTTGACATCTGGAAACTCGACATGCACATGCACTCTTCTGTGTTTAGTGGATTTGGCTTGCAATTATTTCTAGTCCATTGTTGGTTGCATGTCCACTTCCTGTTTACTTGTGTTTTCTTCTTCATACAACCATTCTAGATGTTTTGCAAGTTTGCTTTTGTTCGAGTCACTTATATCTTCCGCACCATTACCTTATTTTGTTCAAGATGACTCTCCAACTTCCCTTTGAAAGAATCCCAAGACTAACTTGGTGCAACCGTTAGTTTGCTTGTACTTGTGTCATCCTTCGTTTCAAATTTACAAAGTTCACTTGAGGCCTTACTTTGTACAACTTCAACTTCGTATCATTAATTGTCTCAGGACATTGCCTCCTATCTAGTTTCTTCAACTTTATTATGCCATTATTCATTACTTCATCCACTTGGAAGGGTCCAAGCCACAAGGTCTTCAATTTCCCTGGTTTGATTCCTCGCTTGCCATTAAACATCAACAACAAGTCACTTGGCTTCAACTTCATCTTCTTTAGTTGCTTATTGTACATTTCCGGACAGGTCTGGTGGGCGGGAAAGCCAGGTCCGGTTAAATGTGGTAGATGTGGTACAGTTTGTTCTTTAATGTTCATCTACCTCGTACCTTGACAACACATTATCTGTCATATCATGGCATGCACAAATCTCGAAACTGCACACTTGTCCCTGATCTGAAGTCCGCTGATGAAGGGGGAAATGACGGATGGCGCTTAAGGAAGACAGCAAAGTCGGGCGGCCAACACTTAGCCAAATTTTGCACTTTTCTTCTTCCGAAGTCGGGCGGCGGTGCAGCGAAGTCGGGCGGGCAACACTTAGCCAAATTTTGAACTTTTCTTCTTCCGAAGTCGGACGGCGCAGCAAAGTCGGGCGGTGGTGCAGCGAAGTCGGGAGGCCAACACTTAGCCAAATATTGCACTTTTCTTCTTCCGAAGTCGGGCGGCCAACACTTAGCCAAATATTGCACTTTTCTTCTTCCGAAGTCGGACGACGCAGCGAAGTCGGGCGGCCAGCGAAGTCGGGCGGGCTGAACACTTAGCCAATTTTTGCACTTTTCTTCTTCCGAAGTTAGATGGCGTAGCGAAGTCGGGCAGCGGCACAGCGAAGTCGGGCAGCGGCACAGCGAAGTCGGGCGGGCAACACTTAGCCAAATTTTGCACATTTCTTCTTCCGAAGTCGGGCTGTGGCGCAGCGAAGTCGGGAGGCCAACACCAAATATTGCACTTTTCTTCTTCCGAAGTTGGCGGCGTAGCGAAGTCGGGCGGTGGCGCAGCGAAGACGGGCGGCGCAGGGAAGTTGGGCGGCCAACAGTTAGCCAAATATTGCACTTTTCTTCTTCCGAAGTCGGGCGGCCAGCGAAGTCGGGCGGGCTGAACACTTAGCCAATTTTCTAGCCTGAAATTGAGCTTCTTGGTTCTGCTTCCCGGGGCCATAACTTTTGATCCGCTGACCCGATCGCCTATTATAATATATCGACGGAAAGCTTGCGAAAAGATCTGCAATGATGGAATATCCAAAGCTCATTTCATCCACTTTTTCATCCACGTTTAGGGCCCGCGAAAACCCAAACACCTCTGCATGCTCTTTGCCGCTTTAAAGCTCCATACTTAGGCCAAAGTTTATCAAAATTAATGTGGCAAAAATGCCAACATTCCTGGCGCCTCGTGGGGCATTGAGCTCGCCTCAATGTGAGGACCCAAGCCTTTATCCATTGGGAAACATAGTCACCCTCGCTGTCCTCTTGATACTCACTGCCGGTAGCAACCTCCTTCTCAAACCCTTGGCACCCATGGCCCCTTTGGCGCACTAAAAAAAACTGCACAAACTAAACTAAGAAAACAACTAAAACTTTGCTTATTAGCCGATCTATTTATATTGTTTACACAAAAATTTACGACATGATTGGCATGCTGCCACCACAAATCTAGCTTTGGTTGCCTATCCAGTGAACCTGCAGTGTCCGGACTAGATCTGATTGTACTTCAGTCGATCTTTGCAGTCCGGCTGGCCTCCCAAAGTTTGCCAGGTTGCAAACATGGTGCAACGTGGCAGGTTATCATTCATGCCGGTACCCATGAACAATGTGGCAAGGAGATTTGCCACATGGGAGCCCTCTTCGGGTACCGGTTGCGGTGATGGTTGGAGCCAATACCACCACTCTAGAGAGTCCACCGCCTGTGGGCTCTTGAGCACGGGTTCCTCCCACTCCTTGATGCGATAGCAGGAGCTTTCCGGTGATAGGCCTTCTGTCGAGGTCTCCTCAGGATCAGCCTCCTGGTGAGGCATGCTTATTGGGCTTTGGCTGAATGCTTGCGTGCTATGCATTGGGACACAAAAAGGGTGCAAAAATGTGCCCTCTTTGTACTCAGATTTTGCCACTGGATTTTGTTCCTCCGCTTGGCCCGTCTCCCGATGGAAACTGCAAGCAACCATATTATTTATCATTTGGGCGGTGTTTGCATATTCCCATTGTTGGCGTTGGACGAGATCTGCCTCTTGAGCTCCACACAGTTGCATTCTAGGTCTTTGCATAGTATGAGGGATTTGCCATGGTGATTTTGCCAAATGAAGGCAAGCCAAAGATTCACCAACTCGGGCTTCCATATTTCAGCTCAGTCAGAGTCGCCAGGTGATTCTGCCAGATAAAGGCAAGCCAGAGATTCACCAAACTCGGGTTTTTAAATAAGGGTGCAGGAAAGAGATTAAAAAGGTGAAGGGAACTGGAAAGAGATTGAAAAGATAAGGGAACAGGAAAGAGATGTAAATATCATATGTTTCAGGTGGGGGAAGAACAAGCAGCACGATCGCAAATTTGCATCCGAACCAACAACCATCAAAACAAAGCATGTAACAGAAATTGCAACTGCGATTCTATCCTATGTATCCTACTGTTTTGTATTCCAGATCCAAATAATCACCAATGCTCAAATCCAGGATTCAGAATTCAAATAGACGGAAATATAAATGGACATGAAGCAGAAATACTAGCAGAAGGCAGCATAAAAGACAGAGACAAGAAGCAGAGCCAAGGATGCTTTGAATTAAGTAGAAGGTGGTTCGTCACAGCAGAGTCCTCTAACAATATGTTCCCCCCACTTTTACAATCAAATGAACTTCCTTTTATAGCAGGAATTTTCCCCCAAAATACAATAATGCACGGATCCCAAGAACCGGCAAAAGCTGTAAAAAGTTGCTTTGATGAGACCCCTGTCGGCTGTACTTGTACTTTGGATATGGATGTTCTGAAAACTGTACATTTCCGAACAGGTCTGGTGGGCGGGAAAGCCAGGTCCGATTAAATGTGGTAGATGCAGTACAGTTTGTTCTTTAATGTTCATCTACCCCGTACCTTGACAACACATTATCTGTCATATCATGGCAGGCACAAATCCCTAAACTGCACACTTGTCCATGATATGAAGTTTGCTGATGAAGGGGGAAATGACGGATGGCGCTTAAGGAAGACAACGAAGTCGGGCAGCCAGTGAAGTCGGGCAGCCAACACTTAGCCAAATTTTGCACTTTTCTTCTTCCGAAGTTGGACGGCGTAGCGAAATCGGGCGGCGGTGCAGCGAAGTCGATCGGGCAACACTTAGCCAAATTTTGCACTTTTCTTCTTCCGAATTTGGGCGGCGCAGCGAGTCGAGTGGCCAACACTTAGCCAAATATTGCACTTTTCTTCTTCCGAAGTCGGACGGTGTAGCGAAGTCGGGCGGTGGCGTAGCAAAGTCGGGCGGCCAACTTAGCCAATTTTTGCACTTTTCTTCTTTCAAAGTCGGACGGCGCAGCGAAGTCGGGTGGCGGTGCAGCGAAGTTGGGCGGGCAACACTTAGCCAAATTTTGCACTTTTCTTCTTTCAAAGTCAGATGGCGCAGCGAAGTTGGGCGGTGGCGCAGTGAAGTTGGGCGGTGCAGCGAAGTCGGGCGGCCAACACTTAGCCAAATATTGCACTTTTCTTCTTCCGAAGTCGGACGGCGCAGCGAAGTCGGGCGGTGGCGCAGCGAAGTCGGGCGGCCAACACTTAGCCAAATATTGCACTTTTCTTCTTCCGAAGTCGGACGGCGCAGCGAAGTCGGGCGACAGCGAAGTCGGGCGGGCTGAACACTTAGCCAATTTTCTAGCCTGAAATTGAGCTTCCTGGTTCTGCTTCCCGGGGCTGTAACTTTTGATCCGCTGACCCGATCACCTATTATAATATATCGATGGAGAGATTGCAAAAAGATCTGCAATGATGGAATATCCAAAGCTCATTTCATCCACTTTTTCATCCCTGTTTAGGGCCCGCGAAAACCCGAACACCTCCGCATGCTCTTTGCCGCTTTAAAGCTCCATACTTAGGCCAAAGTTTATCAAAATTAATGTGGCAAAAATGCCAACAGGGTCTTCTCATCCAACTTCTTCCTTTTCCGTTTTGGTATGTGCATGAATACCTTACATCCAAAAACCCTTAGATGAGAAATGGAGGGTTTCTTACCACTCCATGCTTCTTGTGGAGTTTTACACTGTAGAGCTCTTGTGGGTGCTCTATTCAGGAGGTATGATGTTGTGTTTACTTCATCTGCCCAATACTCATGCTCAAGATGTGCCTCGCAAGCATACATCGAACCATTTCCACAATGGAACGATTCCTCCTTTCAACAACTCCATTTTGCTGTGGAGTATAGGCTGTAGTCAGCTGTCTCTTAATCCCATGTTCTTGCAGAAATGATGAAAATTCTTTAGAGGTATATTCCCCCCCTCGATCTGAGCGGAGGGTTTTGATGGAACATCCTGACTCCTCAACAAGCTTCTTGAACTGTTGAAAGTACAAAAAAGAGAACCCACATTTTCCATGAGTGATCATCCACAAACAATTGAAAATACCTCTTTCCACCATAGCTGGTTGGCATAGGACCGCACAGATCGGTGTGTACCAACTCCAAAGGTTTCTTAGCTCTCGAAGAGCTAACTTCAAACGGAACCTGGCGTTGCTTCCCTGGTAAGCAATCCGAGCAGACTGGCAATGTGGATGAAATGTTGGGAAGTTCTCTCACCATCTCATATTTGCTCAACTCGAGCAATTATGCTGAACTTAGATGCCCATATCTCTTGTGCCATAGAGAAGCAGCCTCCTTTGTAGTTGCTGCCAGAGCAACATGAGGCATTGAAACGACATCTAAAATGAACAAGCCATGCTTGTATGATCGTGTTGCTACATGTTTTCCTTTTTGGGTTATAAAACATCTTTTCTTGCCTTTCTCAACACTGAACATAACATCCATGTCTCGATCCAAGATCTAAGGGACTGACAACAGATTGTTAGCCAATCCGGGAACATAGAGTACCTTCTCAATCCGACATTTGCCATTTGGAAAAGTGACAGAAACATCACCTTCACCCTGCACTTGGTAGGTCTGATTGTCTGCAATTGTTATTGGCTTACCTTCCTTTCCGTCAAATGTCTCAATCCACGATCTATCTCCAGTCATATGTTTACTGGCACCTGAATCAATATACCACACTGCATCTTTCTGCTGAGATGAAGTATGAGTCATGAGCACCTTGTGTGCTCGCTCAGAATCTGAGTCCGAGTCTAATTCGGCATAAGCAACATTCCCTTTGGGTTGCTTATTCTTTTTCTGTCGTTTGTATTTCCCTGTTCCCTTCTTCTTATGATCTTGGTCATTCTGTTGTTTGTTCTTAAACCAACACCTGTTGGTGTTGTTGGTTACGAATCTGCCATGAGGAAAGGATTTTTGGTTAATGCGCCCAGATTCGCCCACCAGCATGAAAGGCCGGAAGGAAGAGATGCCTTCCGAGCCAATCTCCGGAGAAGGCCGACTCCTTTTAGGGGGCTTGATTTAAGCTAAAGGGAACAGGAAAGAAATAAATGAACGGAAAGAGACAAATGTACAGAAAGAGATACAAATATGTCCAAAGGTTGGTGGGGGGAACTAACGATGACGGGAACACACCAATCACCGCTACTTACCGCATACAAACACAGAGCATGACAAGGAACCGCAAAACCTAGGCGTACTTCCGATACACCAGCAGCGTATGCACGACTTCAATAGCTCCCTAGCAAACATTCCCTACAAGGAACTAACGACGAGGGGATCGTATCAATCACCAGATACATACAACGACAGGGGTAGAAAGTAAACCTAGAGATGTCAGAGCCAGGTATATGTGTTAGGTAGAGAGTTTAACCGCACAACTTCAATGGCTCCCTAGCAAACATTCCCTACAAGGAACTAACAACAGGGGATCGCATCAATCACCAGATACGGGCCAGCAACGTCACACACAACTGATGGAACTGCTACCAAATTTATAATGAATGCTTTAAATAATGAAGTACGAGAAGGTGCTTTAAGCAAGCAATGCTAGAGGAACCCGATCGCCAAATGCCAAAGTGAATTAACGAGCAACGACACAGGTGGGCCTAAGGCATATAATGAAAGACAGACATAAAAGAATAAAGACGAGTAGAACAGAACCAAGCATATAGATTGTATTCATAAGCAGAAGCACGGTTACAGTAAGCACAGTAGTTCCCTAACAAACATTCCCCTTCCACCCTTTACAATGAATTTCAGATGGGCTTTTATAGCCCGAGTCCCACCCGTTACATTAATGGGCACGAGTCCCGATCAAACATGAGTCGACGAAGCGGCGAAAGAGCCGCAAATGCTGACCTTTTTGTCGGATCGGTGCAGTACCCGCGAGCATGGTCTTCCCGGAAGTCGGACAGCTACGTGGCGGAGTGCTGGGTAAATCTTCAAGTCGGCAGACTTGCTAGTAGCTGGAGCAGGTGAAACCTCAGATCAGCTTTGAATGAGGCTATTAACGCAGGCGGTGCAAGCAGCCCATGCTTATCCCTTTTGGTCGGCAGTCTTGGTTCAAATCCCGAAGCTGGACACTTGTCTGATGATGGGTTACGCTGTGTGACACATGCCTGCCTTAGAGGGCAGTCTATCCATCTTTGCTTGGGATCGGGGCTCCTTGGGATGCGTGCAGAAATCAGTGCAGTCGGGGAGGGCCTTCAAGCCTTGGTCAAATTCCGGGTTTGTTCTCCTACTGCACACCTGTCAAGGGCGCATTCCGGCTCTGTTGAGAAGTCAAACTGCGCACAGGCGAACACTGGTGTCTGCCGCCATATGGACCTGCTCCGACATTTTACCCTTTTTCTGCATTGACCTACCAGTCTGCCAGTGCAAGGTGCGCCCAGAAAGTGGGGCGGAGTCGGACTTCGCACCAAAACTGGGCGAAGTGCGCACTTCGCACCAAAACTGGGCGAAGTGCGAACTTCGCACCCAGACTTAGCCAATTTCAGATAGACCTGCTGGAAAGCTGGAAAATCAACTGGGGAACTCCAAGGAAAAAAGGGGGGAGAGAAAGAGAATGGGAAAGAAAAGGAAAGGGAGAGAAGGGAGAAAAACGAAAGGAGGAAAAGAAGAGCAGCACTGTTACAAAACAATATTGAAGACATTGCACCCCGTGCAAAATGTGACAACATTTCTGGCGGCTTGCGGGGTGTCGAGCTCGCCTCGGTGCAAAGAATCCATGCCTTCATCCTTTGGGTGCAGAGGAACTTGCCTCCCCTGCCTTTTGCTGCTCTAACTGTTCTCCTTGCGGCAACTGTTCTTCAGATTCATCTTTGTCAGTCGCCTCATCAGTATCTCCTTCTGAAAGGTCTCCATTTCCTGCTTTCGCCTCGCACATGCGAGTGTACGCCTCTTGGGCTGAGCGCCAAGCTTCCGCTTCGAATGGCTTGCGGTCGCCTATGTCTTCTAATGCTCCGTGAAAAGCGGCGACCGCGTGCGGGTCGATGGTGAGGTATCTTTTCTCTAACTCCTGAAAATAGGAGCGGATCTTGGAATATCTCGGACACCATCCGAGTGACTCGACTGTCTTGAATTGGCTCGATCCAGCCTATCAATTTCAGTCGTATCCGCTTCAAAGGACCGCCAATTCTTCTTTACCCGATCTAGGGTGAGGAGCTCGCCATTCTCAACAAAACCTCGGACACCCAAGTTCGAAAGAGCGTGAAAGGGGGCCAGACAAATATCTTTTTCATGTCCGAATGCGTCAAGCATTCGTCTGGCCACTCTCACCTCTTCAACTTTTCTAAAATATTTGTGCAAGGTCACCCTTGCACCCTGCCCATTCTGCGGCCGAATGAGGACACGGGGGGAAAAAGGACGCCGTCGCGCTCGCGCTCCCCGAAGGTTTATCGCCGGGTCCAGCCATTGCTTTGCCCGGTGCTCGGCCTCCTCTACCACGAGGCTTTCCACAGGCGGAAACTTCTTGAATCCCGGATGCGAAGTCCGGGACCGCCATTGCCTTAAAGGTATGGGGCTTGCATTCCCTCGGCAAACCAGCCCTCATTTCCTTAACTTTTGTCTTTGAAAAGACAACCGCTTGAGATGTTTTTTCTGCAAGTCGCGATCGTGCTCGCTTCAAAGACTCCCGGAGCTGAGAAATCTGCTCCGAGGCTGCTTTCTTCTCGGTTGCGGCTCGTTGTCTGAGAAGCGGCTAGCTGGGCTTTGAATTCATCTCTGTTTCTCGCCGCGCCGCTTCCAGCTGCTCGGTGGACCTAGATAGGTCCTCTTCAAGTTGCCTTACTTTGTCCCGCAACGCGAAAAGTTCTTCCTGCTCCTCCAGACTCTTGACAAAGAGATTGTCAGCTTTGTGCATGATCGTCTGAATCTCATACTGTTTATCAATGTCGTCAAAGCTTTTCTCCTTTGTCTGGAGCACGTAGTCCGCCTTAGTCATTTCTCGGAGAGGCTTCTTCACTATTGGGATTATTTTCTCCGTTGTAATCACTCTCCTTCCGAAATCATACTTTGCGCGTTTTGCCGGGCGGCTATCTCTTCATGTCTCCTCCGCTTCGGGTCTTGGCGGAAAGAGACGGAATACTCTACGGCTCTTGTTGCCAGGGGCAAGTCATCTGAGTTCTGGAGGTCGTCCATAAAATCTGGTTCCCCCGGCCTAGGGATCTGCTGAGACGTCTCTCCTGCGGGGATGGGATCAGGAGGAACCGGACAGACCTTGGAAGAATCGGTCGCTTGTGGGGGCGACCGGGAAATGGAAATGGGAGCGGCTGAGGCGGAGGATGTGATGGTGAACGGACAGCCTCAGCATTAACCTCGGGCGAAGGGTTTGGAGTTGTGCTCAGAGAAAGAGAGACGTTAGGGTTTTGAGCAAACTGGTCGAAAGAATGGGGGCCGCTAGAAGGACGCGGAGACGGGGAGGAGGATGTGGTCATGGCTCGCCCAGATTGAGCGGGGGACTGAGTGGAAGTAGAACTGGGTGAGACTAGAGAGACAGGGACAACAAACGTACTTGCGGGCTCCGCCTGAGCCGATGCCGGGTGAATGTCTTCGCTTCTTGTCTTGGCGGCTGGCTTGGGACTGTCCAAAGGGGATGCCTCTGCGGCGGCAGGACGCGGCTGCGGCTCTGCGACCGGTCGCTGCACTATCGAGGCTAGGGTCGCCCGATTTTCTCAACTCTCCTCCGCTTCTTTCTTCTCGGAACAACTGTCGGATCGGGGGAAGGAGACAGAGCGAGGTGCGAGCAAGCGCCGATGCTCCCACGGTAAACTTGTACCGGGGTTTGACTTGCGAAGGTCCGCCGCGACCGGTCCGCTTTCGGCGGTGCTTGGCGCTTTCGTTGCTCGAGGAAGTGCCTCGGGCGCCGCCTTGACTAACTTTTTCGCCTTTTCGGCGCCGCCTTAGGAGCCACGAACCGCATTGGATCGGCCTGGGTACTTGTTGGGCCGGCGCCGCGATTGCCGAAGTGTACAATCTGTTTGGGAGGAGACCCACTTTTATAATCCTCAAAGGGGCCTCGGGGAACGTAACCTTGATATGCGAACGGCCGCCAATCGTCATGATGCTTGGTCATAGAGAACCGAGAAGTCGTCATCTACGGCCAGGTTTCTCCTTGTGGATTTGTCGTGCTGCGTGCGGCATCTCATTTTCCAGCATTCAATAATCTTTTCTTTAGACCAGTTAAGGCCTGCAATCTTGGACAGAAATTTTTTGAACCCTGGAGATGAGAAGTGATGGTCCCGGTTTCTCTTGGGGTCATATGCCACCTCCTCGCAGTAGAAATCCTGCCAAGGGGGAGAAGCTTCCATTAATTCAATCTCCCAGTCAAGGTCCACATGGACCACGTCGCATCTATCTTCGGTTATGTCCCGGGGGCACAGATGTGCAAACTTTCCCCTTATCCCATGAGGGTCATACTTCCAGCGCTGCGGCAGCAAAACCGGGCCAATCCGGGACAGCGCTTGCTCTAGGTAGACATGTTGTCCTACCTCGATAATCTCAACATTGGCCCAGGAAAGAGGGTATTGAAAAATCTGTCCTCTTTTCTTCCCTAGGCCAAACTCTTCTTCCACATAGTCCATCTGTCGGGCAACCTCCATCCCGAATAGATGCTTTGAGCACCAATAGGGCAGCAAATAGGGTTTGCCCTTGAATCCGTAGATTCTGATCACAATCCCCTGCGTCAGTCTGAAAACGTCCCCGAGCTTCTGATTTATCAAAGCACTCGTCATTTCTCTCGGGGGACGGGGGATTTCACTTTCGGTGAAGAGCGACATGACGAATCCCGAAAGTTGAAGTTGAACTTGTAGTAGGACCCTTTCCGGTATAAGTCATCCGTCCGGTTATAGACGAGTCGGGGTTCTCCCTTCTCGTTAACCTTCTTCGGGTTCGAGGATCGGCATTTGGGGGTGCGAGATGGTACAAACAAAGCCGGACCGGAACGGAACCGAAACGAAAATTGGTTGATCGGCGCTTACGGATTTTCAGCAGATCGGAATGAATGGCGTAAGCCAACCCGGTCTGCCCGAAAGAGATGGGGCGTTTTCCGCTCCGCTGCGCCCTCGGTTCGTAAGATTCTCCACACAGGAGGCATTCCGCGGCGCCAGCTGGTACGGGTGCACCAACTCATCGGAGTCGCAGCCGAGGATCCACGCCAAGATGGTATATAGATACTTGCTCTGAAATTTTACCAAAGGCATGGGGCCAGTCGGCCATTGTCCGGCTGGAAGCGGGGCGCTCAGCTCTGAATTGAGGAAATCCCTCATTCGCTTGGTGTGCGTGAAACGTCCCGCTTGTTCGCCCAAACTGATTTTTCTGAGGATGGTGCCGGAGTCATACTCCAACCACGGGGCGAAAGTCGTGCCGCACGGTCTCCTGCGCAGATGCGAACAAGGGTTTGCCGCCGGAACTCGCAGATTTTCCGGGAAGCTGGTTTATAATGTCTGACAATTAAGTCTATCAGCTCCGGGCATTGGTGGACAGGAGGGCACATGAATCTGAAGAGGTTTGATTTGTACGCCGCTCCAAAATGATGGGAGGGCGAAACCTTGTCAGCCCAACTCTCCACATTCGCTCTCAGCTGAGTTAGGCTCATGGAAAACGAGCCGTCCACATATCTGCCGGTGTAATTCACCGGAGGTGGTGGGGATTGCCCACGCTGTACCTTCTTCGTCCGGGCCTTTGACTTTTTCTGTGGCGGAGGATCGCCTTTGAAAACTCCCCGGCCGCGGCAAATCCCCCGGTTCATTGCTTCCACTGGACTGCGCCGACACGGGGCATTTTTCCCTTGTCCATCTCTCCGAGTCAGCAATAATGACGAGGTTCAGGTTGTCTGCAACAAATTTCGCTATCAGAGGAATAATTAGCATTGTCCGAGGAATAATCTCTGCAATCTGGAATGTTGGCATGATTCTGACCCCCTTTTCTAGATAAAAACAGCGCCATTAATGCAACGCAGGAGGGGTAGGTCGGCTGAGTTAAAACCCTTGGTGGCCGCGCAGGAGAACGTTTAGGAAAAGACGCGCCCGGCAGCCGTGCCTTGCTTTTTTAGTTGCGTTTCGCTTGAAAAACGCGCAATCATTAACTCGGCGTTGGGGACTGCACCATGGCTGACGTTGCTGCCACCACTTGGGCACACTGATCAAGACAAAACCTTCGGTGCGGAAACCCACATTAAAACAAGTGCAAACGCGCCTTGGGCCCAGCTTGGGGTTTTTGAATTTTTTTTTTTTTTTATTATTCTTTAAACCGCGTCCCAATACTGGCCCGGAAAACTAGGCGCAGCCGGGCTCGCCCGAGTTGGGCACGGCCCGACCTCGCCGGCGAAGTCGGACTTCGCCGATTTCGGCGATGTCGAACTTCGCACCAAGCCGGCGAAGTACGAACTTCGCGCGAAGCACGTGCTTGAACTGTTCTACCTCTGTTTTTAGTTGCGCCCAAGGTTTGGGCGGGATCTGGGTTTTTGCCGCCTTTCATCTCTAGATGGACTTCGCACGAGCGCTGGCCGCTTTGTTCGGACTTCGGCCGAAGCTTGATGCGAAGTGCGAACTTCGCGCGAAGTTCGCACTTCGCCCAAGCGTTGAGCGCAGCGCGCACTTCGCACGGGCGCTGGCGAAGTCGGACTTCGCTGCGAAGTTCGCACTTCGCACAAACTTTGCGCGCAGTGCGTACTTCGCACGAAGGGTTGCGCAGTGCGGACTTTGGTCTGCTTCAGCTTTTCTCGGACAAACTTCGCAATTCGGCTGGGCCGAAGTCAGGCTTCGCTGCGAAGTCGGGCTTCGGCCAACACTTAGTCGATTTTTTGCTTTTTTTTCTCCTTTCTTTCTTTGCATAGCCGAACTTCGCCCCTCCTGCGGGGCAACGACAGACTTCGTTGCGAAGTCTGTCTTTCTCTCCCATGCCACATTTAAGCTCAAAGAAGGAAAAATAAACTGAATGCTAAAACTGGAAACTATACATGCGGGGAAAAATAAAAACACAAGGCAAAATTTTTACGAGGAAGGGCCCCTCGGGCACCTTCAACAGACGATAAAGCTTCAAGTGGAACCCGTTGACGGGGATGGGGAGGAGCCGACCCTCCATATCCGAAAGTATGTAGGCATTGAACTGATTCACCCGGGCAATCTGATAAGGGCCCTCCCAGAGAGCGTCAAATTTTCCGTGATTACCCGGTTTTGCCTTGTATGAGTCCCACTTCAGCACCAGGTCCCCGACTTCGAAAACTCGGGCAATGGTGCCTTTGGCAAACCAGCCTTTAGTGGTTGCAATGTGATCGGCGAAGGCCTGGTATGCACTTTCTCCGTCTTCTTCCAACTGCAGGAGTTGGCACAACCTGTCGTCTACCGGGTCTCCGCTGCTCTTGTCTTCGTCAATCATCCACCGGGCGGGGATTTCAATGTGTGATGGCATAACAACTTGCTTGCCATAGACGAGCGCATAGGGGGACGTCTTGAGGGATTTCTTGAACGCAACTCTGTCCGCCCATAGCGCCCGGTTCAGGAGCAAGTGCCAAGTCCGCTTATTTTTTTTAATGGTCCTCCGGAGAATTTTCAGGAGGTTCTTGTTAGTAGACTCGACAAGGCCATTCCCCTGCGGGTAGTAATTAGAAGACATCTTGTGATAGATGCCAAGGCCGCTGGTGTACTCCGTGAGTACAGCGCCTGCAAATCCCGGACCGTTGTCCGTCACAATCGACTCCGGAACCCGAGCGGGTAATCAGGCTCTCAATGAACCTGATGACCGTTTCTTGGTCGGCGTTCTTGGTCGGGATCGCCTCCGTCCACCGTGTGAAATAGTCAGTAGCTGTGAGAATAAACTTGTGGCCGGCGGAGGAGTTAGGAGAAATCACCCCAATGAAGTCCAGACCCCATTGCTGGAACGGAGCTTCGGCTTGAATCGATTGAAGGGGCAGGGGTGCTTTTCTGTTTCGGCCAGCATACCTCTGGCATTGATCACACTTGGCGCAGACCGCATACGCGTCTGCGAACAGAGTGGGCCAATAGTATCCAGCCCTTATTATTTTTA
The DNA here is from genome assembly GCA_028583015.1 of Wollemia nobilis. Lineage (NCBI taxonomy): Eukaryota > Viridiplantae > Streptophyta > Pinopsida > Araucariales > Araucariaceae > Wollemia > Wollemia nobilis. The sequence goes on along the minus strand of JAQPPZ010001695.1, from coordinate 486,277 downwards.
AGGCCGTTGGCCTTGAAGAATGGTGACCCCCAGGCATCCCGGAATGAAAATCTCCGAGGATCCTAGGCTGGTCAGATTTTATGACGCACCGCAACAGGATGCCGTCAATATTTTTGAAGTAAAGCCCCTCGGGGCGAAGAGTGTACCTTAATGCACCTAACCGAAATCTCCTTCGTTGTGAGGCGTTCAGGTGATTGGGACATCTTCCGGTGCAGAAGTATCTCACCAGTTCATCTGTCCAATCACTCCCCTCCGATAAGGAGTTGGCTAGGTAGACGCGTGTCGCTGTGTCCTCCCACTTATAGGCGGAGATGCCGGCTACAGCGCTTCGGGCCAATTCCTGACACAAGTCTCGGCCTCTGATAAGCTTGGTGGGCCGTACTTCGATGTCAAACTCCTGGATCTTGGCAATCCATGAAACTGCGAACATCGGGGTGAATCACAAAGACAGTGGTCTTACTCTGGGAGACAAAGTGCCTGAGCTTTCGAAGGGACTTCATGACCGCATGGACCCGCCGCTCTATAAAATTGTACTTATCTTCGTGTGGCGGAATCACTTGGCTTAGGAACGCAATGGGGCGCTCCTCACCGTCGTCTCCCTTCCGAGTCGGGATCGCAGCGTAACTTTCGGGTTCTCCCACTGCATACGGGATGAAGTCCTTGGAGTAGTCCGGGTTTGTCAACACCGGAGCTTGCGCAATTCGAGCCTTGATTTCCTCGAAAGCTTGCTCTCTCTCATCAATCCATTCGTAAGGTGTATCTTTCTTCAACAGTTCGGCCATAGGCTTGATCACTTGTGCGAAATCCGGAATGAACTTCCGCACGAAGTTAATCTGACCGAAGAAGGACTGCAGACCTTTTTTATCAGTGGGGGCTGGCAAGCGAACGAGGGCTTGTGCTCTGTCAGGGTCAATGGCGAGGCCTTCCTCGGAGATGACATGTCCCAGCAGCTTTCCTTCCTTTACCGCGAAGACAGACTTCTTCGGGTTTATAGAGATGCCGAATTCTCGACAACTTTCAAATATCTGCTGCAGTGCGAAACATGATCTTCTCGTCGGTGAGAGAAAACAGTCATGTCATCAAGATAGATGACAATAATCTTGTTGAGCAGCTCTCGGAAGGCCGAGGTCCATGGCCCTTTGGAAGGTGGCACCAGCATTTGATAAGCCAAACGGCATGCGCTGATAGGCGAACGTCCCCCACTTCGTGGTAAACGCCGTCTTATGCTGGTCTTCGTCTTTGACCCAAATCTGGTTGTAGCCGGAAAATCCATCTAAAAGTGAAAATCTCTGGGCTCCAACAACGATATGCAAAATTTGGTCGATTTGGGGAAGCGGATAGTGGTCCCGGAGGGAAGCCTCGATTTAGGTTTCGAAGTCGACACGAGACGTATGTCGCCATTCTTTTTCCTCATGGGCACCAGATTCGCGACCCGGGATGAATGTTTGATGGGGTAGATGATCTTGGCCTCCGAGCATCTTCAAGAGCTCGGTCTTCATCATGGCCTCAACCTTTGGATTTACGGCCCTTTGCTTTTGTCGGAACGGCTTGGCGCCATCCTCTAGCTCGATGGTATGCTGGATGATAGATCTGTCATACCCCCTCAAATCTTCGTAGCACCAGGCCACGATGTCGAGGAACTCCTGGCACAGTGATCTAATCTGCACCAGCTCCTTCGACGTGCAGTCTGTTCCGACCTTGATGGTTTTACCAGGTTCGAGCTCCAGGTCGGCATATGGCCTCGGGTCTACTTTGATCCTGTGGGATATTGCTCTGTCATTTCGATCAAAGAGACTTTTCGATGTAATCAGTCCTTTTGGGACGTGATTATTCCGTAAATGTATCAACCCCTCATATTGCTCGTCATCAGGGTCTCTACCTTCGATTACACACACTTCGTTAACCAGGAATGTGACGATCTCCTCGTCACGACTGAATACCCGCAGAAGGTATCCCTATCGAGCACGAAGGCACTGTAAATGGTGCGGACCGGCTTCGGTTTACGGACGACGTCTTCGACCGGAACGTACTGGCTCCAACGGACGCGGAGAATATCCGCGTGCTTGTTTCTCTCACGCGATATTGCCTTAACGTTCAATGAGTCAAACGATTCCATCAGGTCCCAGACCCGATTGCGGTACGCTCTAAGATAGTGATGCTTAGACGCGCATTTATTCGTAACTTGATGACACACTAACTCTGAATCTCCGAAAATTTGGAGATGCTTGATTCCTAGCCTTTCCGCCTTTCGCAAACCCAAGCACAGGGCTTCGTATTCCGCCGAATTGTTAGTACAGCTCCAGGCCAGCCTGTAGGCATAGTCCCTCTGGACTCCGGTTGGGGAAACCAGGAGGACCCCTGCACCGGCGCCATTCTTGCAACGCGCGCCGTCAAAGAAAAGCTTCCACAGCTCTTCGGGTGCAGGTCCTACTTCCTTCGCAACGGACACGTCAAGCTCCTCGGGCTGCTTAATGGAATAACAACCATGCTCTGTCCCGATTACGGCATTAAAATCCCGCAACGAGAACTCGTCTTCTAGTTGTAGCACTTCGAGAGCTTGCTCGGTCAGTTCTCATCGTCACCGGTTATTCTTCCGACAAGCTGGACCATGCAGTCCATCTCTCCGCCGGGTATCTTGTCTACTAGAAAAGGGGAAGGCTTCTCATTGAAAATTTTCAGTCTCCTTCCTTTGAAGGGCACTTCCATGTGCGAGTAGTCTAGAGACAAGTACCCGCCCAACTTCGCAGTGAACTCCCGAGAGAGACACATGCCGAAGTAAGGCTCCAGGTCAACAATCACGACCTCTTGGATGACCACAATGTCGAGAGCTTTGTGCAACCGGATAGGGATGTCCTTTATGACACCAACTGTCTTGACAGGGGTGCCGTCTAATTGCAGCACACCTTGGCTGCTCCGTGTGTATTCCATCCCGATCTCATCGCAGACGGCCTTCGGCATCACAGTCGAGGAAGCACCAGAATCCACCATGCAGTTGTGAACTATGTGCCCTTGCATCCGCAAAGACAGATAAAAGGGTGGCGGTCTGTTCTTCCCAGTGGCGGAGACTGTCAAAGGTTGAACCAGGACAGCAGGCTGCATCTGCTTGCCGTTCTTCATGTTCTTCAGTGATTCTTGCAGCAGATCTACCTGGCCTGGAAGCAGAAGGGCATCGTACATGCTGATTCTGGCAGGAGTCTTCTTTAACTCGTCTACAATGCTGTAGCCCGAGGTACTAGCTCCTTCTGCTGGTTTAGCCGGTTCATACTTGGTCCGGTACTGTTGGGTGGCCTCAACTCGCTGTCTCTTGGTCAGAGACGGGTACTTCAGCTTCTCCTGGGCTTGTTCTTTGGTTTCGGCTGGGGTCTGAAGTACAGGAAGCTTAGCGGGAGTTGGGGCCTTTGCTGGAGGCTTAGCTGGAACAGCAGCGGTCTTTGCTAGAGAAGGTTTGGCGGGAGCTTTATCTTTGGATGCCTTCTCCTGGGCTGTGTAAGGCCACAGCCGCTTGTACGGTGGCAGCCCATTGGGCTGCGGTCTTTCTCTTCTCGCATATACTTGCAAAGGTTTAGCCGCGTCCGCAGCTTTCTTTTCTTCCTTGGCGGGCGTCACTGGGTTCTCTTCTGGCAGGGCAAAATTGGCCTCGCCGTCCAAGATCATGTACAGCTCATCATCTTCTATAGTGCTGCCGGCCAAGGTCTGGATGTAGTGCTTGGTGCAAAGTGCAATCTTCCTCCGAATGCGGGTCATTGCACGTAGTGCACCAGTTGACCTGGTCAGGAGGACCAGGTGGGTCATCTATAGCAGCATTTCTCGGAGGCGGACGCCTCTGCGGTTGGTTTTCTAGGGCTTTATCTTTTGTCAGCGTCGGTGGCGCATACGGCCTTCTAGGAGCAAAGTCCATTTGGGCCTGCTTCTTTTTCATAGCTGTCATGTCATTGGACATGGCATTATATCCGGAGGCCAAAGCCCGCACTTCTTGTAGAATCGTGTTCTGGATGCTGCTGTCGGGAGGCGGCAACTGTGCCGGTGGAGGCAAAGTGGCCAATGGAGGAGGGTTAGAATAAGACGCATACTGCGGGGGAGCAGGAAGCGCTGGAAAATGCGGAGCGGGAGGAGGCGGATGAGGGTAATGCAACTGAGGCGGGCCGTATTGAGTTACGACCGGCGCCGGATTCCACTGCGGCTGGGGCTGCTGCCCTGAAGTAGACGGCACACCACCAGAAGCGAGAGGATACTGCGATCTGGGAAAGTCGGGATGGATCAGCTCCTCGCTCTCGGACGGAAGCCCGCCGATGGAGATAATGTCGCCTTCGACTTGTCTGGGCAGCTTCGTACAGTGCAGGGAACTCGTCAATTCGGGCGATCTTCAGCAGCAGGCATATGTCTGAGTTGAAAGACCTCAGATAGTAGTGAGCAGCCATGCCGGCTGAAGGCCGAAGTTCACGAGGTACCCGTTTCCAGGATCTCGCAAACCTAATGTTAAAATCAGACACCTCCTCTTGAGGATGCCTCTGGATTGCTTGGAACTGATGCAGTAGAGAGGTAGGATCAGCGGACTCGTTGCATCCTTTTACGAGCCTCCGGCGAGCCAGGGCCACCCGGTGATGGATCCCTCACGCGGCGATCTCCACCGGTAGAGAAGCTTTCCCCTCGGGGAAAGGGCCAGCGAGACGGGTCTTCACACTTTCATCGGTGATGGTATGCGGTGCGGCCGGGGCAAGGATGTCCTGGATGTGCTCGTACGCCGTCTTACCGTAGCCGTCGTATGTGGGAATAGACTTTAAAGCGACGGGGGCACAGCTTGCTGACCGATCAGGGCCAAAGGCCCTGTAGAGTCCACCGCCGGGAAGAGATCATCGTCATTCGGCTGTTGGTCAGCCATTTCTTCTTCTTCTCCGCCGTCGGTTGTGTACTCGGTATCGGTACTTTCCGAGGATACAGGATTTTCTTCTTCCTCGACCTCTTCTACTTCGTACTCGGCTCTTCCGACCTCAGCTTTGGCCTCTTCTTGGATCTCAGCCTCGGCTTCGTTGAAACGAGCTCGCGGATCAGCCAGACTGGGTATCTCGCCTCGAGCGTGGATGTCTAGTTCGTAGAACTCGGGCGGGCTTCTCGGATTTCTTGTTCGCCACCTTCTCGTGCGCATGAAGGTGACCGGACCGGTCTTCTAGACTCAGAGGATTTGTTCGTGCAGAGTCGCCAGGTGTTCAGATTTGGAACAACAATGAAGCGAACACCGGTGCTTCGATTCTGTCGGGGGTGAGAAACTTCCTTGTCTCACCAAGAGCTCAGGAACTGTCAGCGCCAGGTGGAGACTGATCGGAAAATCTCTCGTCAGATGTAGGACCCGTGTTCCGTCGAGCGGGTCAGAAGAACTGTTGCGCTAGGTGGAAACTGGATGGGTACTCTTTCTTTAGATCGTGGGACAAGCGTCCCACCGGGCGTGCCAGAGAAAATGTTGGTTACGAATCTGCCATGAGAAAAGGATTTTTGGTTAATGCGCCCAGATTCGCCCACCAGCATGAAAGGCCGGAAGGAAGAGATGCCTTCCGAGCCAATCTCCGGAGAAGGCCGACTCCTTTTGGGGGGGCTTGATTTAAGCTAAAGGGAACAGGAAAGAAATAAAGGAACGGAAAGAGACAAATGTACGTAAAGAGATACAAATATGTCCAAAGGTTGGTGGGGGGAACTAACGATGACGGGAACACACCAATCACCGCTACTTACTGCATACAAACACCGAGCATGACAAGGAACTGCAAAACCTAGGCGTACTTCCGATACACCAGCAGCGTATGCACAGCTTCAATAGCTCCCTAGCAAACATTCCCTACAAGGAACTAACAGCAGGGGATCGTATCAATCACCAGATACGTACACTGACAGGGGTAGAAAGTAAACCTAGAGATGTCAGAGCCAGGTATATGTGTTAGGTAGAGAGTTTAACCGCATAGCTTCAATGGCTCCCTAGCAAACATTCCCTACAAGGAACTAAGAGCAGGGGATCGCATCAATCACCGGATACGGGCCAGCAACGTCACACACAAGCTGATGGAACTGCTACCAAATTTATAATGAATGCTTTAAATAATGAAGTACAGAAGGTGCTTTAAGCAAGCAATGCTAGAGGAACCTGATCGCCAAATGCCAAAGTGAATTAACGAGTAGCGACACAGGTGGGCCTAAGGCATATAATGAAAGACAGCATAAAAGAATAAAGACAGTAGAACAGAACCAGGCATACAGATTGTATTCAAGTCGGCAGGCTTGCTAGTAGTTGGAGCAGGTGAAACCTCAGATCAGCTTTGAATGAGGCTATTAACGCAGGCGGTGCAGGCAGCCCATGCTTATCCCTTTTGGTCGGCAGTCTTGGTTCAAATCCCGAAGGCTGGACACTTGTCCGATGATGGGTTATGCTGTGTGACACATGCCTGCCTTAGAGGGCAGTCTATCCATCTTTGCTTGGGATCGGGGCTCCTTGGGATGCGTGCAGAAATCAGTGCAATCGGGGAGGGCCTTCAAGCCTTGGTCAAATTCCGGGTTTGTTCTCCTACTGCACACCTGTCAAGGGCGCATTCCGGCTCTGTTGAGAAGTCAAACTGCGCACAGGCGAACACTGGTGTCCGCCGCCATATGGACTCGCTCCGGCATTTTACCCTTTTTCTGCATTGACCTGCCGATGCGCAGTGCAAGGTGCGCCCAGAAAGTGGGGCGGAGTCGGACTTCGCACCAAAACTGGGCGAAGTACACACTTCGCACCAAAACTGGGCGAAGTGCGCACTTCGCACCAGAACTGGGCGAAGTGCGCACTTCGCACCCGAACTTAGCCAATTTCAGATAGACCCGCTGGAAAGCTGGAAAATCAACTGGGGAACTCCAAGGAAAAAGGGGGGAGAGAAAGAGAATGGGAAAGAAAAGCAAAGGGAGAGAACGGAGAAAAACGGAAGGAGGAAAAGAAGAGCGGCACTGTTACAAAACAATATTGAAGACATTGCACCCCGTGCAAAATGTGACAACAGGCCCCACCCATATTACATCATGACCACAGTGATATTACAATATCGTTTGACGGTTGCGCGCGTAGGGAGGTTGTTGTCCCAGTTTTCCCTTTGGTGAAGATCCGTCCTTTTGAAACCGACCTTGTTTCTTACCTCCTTGTTTGGTGTAGAGGGCATTATCTGGCACTTCATCCTTCTGAAATTGATTTGCCTTCTCAGTTTGAAACAAATTCACCAACTCCACAAAGGAAACTTGTCTACCAGATACATTAAGAGAGGTTATCAACACCTTATAGGACTCTGGCAATTCTCTCAAGATGACAGAGGTCAAAAGAGCATCGTCCACGGGCTATCCCATAGCATTCAGTTTGGCTTTCAATTACGCCACTCGACATCAGGAGTAGGTCAACTAGGTGAAATGCCAAGATTTACATACCGAGTGAATGTAGTTGCAGTTTGGAAGGTGTAGAATGAGAGCGACTGATGCTTACCTTGATGAAGTAGTAATCAAAGCATCCCAAGAGAGTTCCTTAATAGTGTTGGTGGCATGACATATATGATCCTGGACCTCATCCGTAGTAGCATTCAAGAATGCATGAGACATCATTTTGTCCTTCGGAGTTTTTCAAGAAGAATCTTGCAACCCACCACCCCCCCCCAGGGGGGGAGGAGGGGTGGGGGGGGGGGGTAGTCCCCCCCGGGGCCGGGGGGGAGTGGTTGGGGGGGGAGTGGGGGACTCTGGGGGGAGAGGGGGGGATTTGCACCAATAACTGAATATTATAAATCGGGTCATCAATTTCAGTAAAGAGGTGGCTCGTTGGTCACAAATCTGCCACAGGAAAGGATTTTGTATGTATACGCGCCCTAGACCTGGACCAACATTGAAAGGCCGGAGGGAAGAGATGCCCTCCGTGCCAATCTCCGGAGAAAGGCCGGCTCCTTTACTAAACTACTGATTTTTTAAAGATGAGAGTGCAGGAAAGAGATAAAAAGAGTAAGAGTGCAGGAAAGAAATAAAAGAGTAGGGAAGAAACATAGTTGGTTGATTTAATGAGGGGAAGAACCAGCAGCACGATCACTAACTAATACCTTGAAGTAGCAGCAATAAATACAAAAGATAACACATAAATGAACACCACGCTAACTTTCCTATGTATCCTCTGGACGAGTTCCAGGATTCACTTATTCCCCTACGCCTAAATCCAGATTTCAGAATTACAGCGAACAGGAAACATGTAAATATAGCAGAAACACTATCCACAGGCAGCATACAAGAACATTAACATGGCATTTTCTCCCCTATGTATCCTCCAGGAGAATTCCAGGGTTCTGTCCCTAATTACACACCTAAATTCAGGATTCAGAATTACAGTATACAATCAAAGACAGAATAGCAGAAATAATCACAGAAGGCAGCATACAAGAGAGAAATGAGCCCAAAGTTCTTAATATCAATTGCAGAAATCAAGTTACAGCAGCTTTCTAGCAAAAGTTCCCCCCTTTTTCATTACAATTCATGGGTTTTTATAGAGGACCCGACCCTCTGAGCCATCATTGCACAAAACCTAGCAGTACGCCCTCGAAAAACTGGAAAATCTGCCTTCGCTCCTCCCGTGACTGAGCTCTCACATCCGTTTCTATATTTAGCAATTACGACCGCATTAGCCGGGGAAACTCTCATTAATGGGCCGCCTGACTCGTCCTCAATCTCTCGGGCGCAATGCTCGAGTGGCTGCCGGGTCCATCGGGTTTTCCTCCTGCGGCTGACCTTTCCTTTTCCATTGCTGAAAACGAGTCCCGGGTCTTTCGGGCAAGTAAAGATGCATTAATGAACCACTCAATTGCCTCGAAGAAATACCCAGCCTTGGGGTGTGTGCCCTGGAGAACTTCGCTGAATTTTAGTTCGGGGAGCTGCTTCGCCATGGATGAGAGCCGAAGTGGGATAGACTTCTTTGTATTGGTGCTTCGCAGCGAAGGGACATCCAGAAACAGCTTCGCTGCGAACCTTCTTTCAAAGTGGCCGTTCGGGGAAAATTCAAGCGAAGTAGAATTTTGCCTTAGAAAATTTTGGGCATACAGTTAGGCTTCTACCGAGGGAGCTTCGCACAAAATTCAGCCGAAGTGGACCTACAAAATTGCTTCGCCGCGAACCGTTTCAAAAACAGCCTTTCGGGGAAAATTCAAGCGAAGCTCCTCCATGCCTTAGAAAATTTTCAGGGACAACCAGCCTTCGGAGGGGGAAGCTTCGCACTTGAGTCGCCCGAAGCAGGTGCTTCGGGAAGATTTTGAGCGAAGTAGATTTTTTCCGAGGGATGGTTCGCCAAAAGGGACGGCCGAGCGGGTGCTTCGCTAGCATTTCTGCGAAGTGTTTTTCCACACTTAAGAATTTGTTTTGGCATTTTACTTTACATTGTATGCTTCGCAAAACTTCGGCCCGAAGCTAGTTTTGTGGGGGCTTCGCTTGCGAAGCTCTTTTTGTGCCTTAGAAAATTTGGCTTGCACCTATGTTTTTCCTGTCTGCTGTTTGCGAAGCTCCTTTTTCTTGCTATATTATGGGCGAAGCTCTTTCAAATTCAGTTATTTACAAGGGGGATCCAAAAAATGACAGCCAAAATTGCTGCAACACTACTATCAACAAAAATAAGGAAAACTATATCAAGAAAATCAACATAATCAAATTTCACTACCCCTTCAGAAGCAATGTGACAAAACTTGTCAACATTCTTGGCGGCTCGCGGGGCAACGAGTTCGCCTCGGTGTGAGAACCCTCTAGCTTTCATCCATTGGGCCAGAGTCACCTCCAGACCCTTCTCCTCTTTGCTTTTCTGATTCCGGGGGCACCTCATCAACTGCTTCTAATCCTTTTCCATCTCCTTCGCCAGGTATCTGCTCCAACGGCGGCGGTGGAAGGCGGTCACGGATCCTCTCCATGGTTCGGCGAATATGAGCCCACGCACCTTTCTGGAAAGGCTCTCGGTCTTGCAATGCCTTAACCAGGACATGGAACCTGTCAATCTGCCCAATGTCAGCAGATTTGGCCCTAGTGCTCAAGTCATTTAAGCACGCCGCGATCCTACAATATCTCAAAATAAAATCTGTGACCTGGCCTTCTGTAACTGGCTCTTTCCACTGATCAATCTCAGAGACATTGCTCTCAAAGCCGAGCCAGGCAGGTTTCAATTCTTCTTTTGTCAAAAGGTTCCCGTCATCGTCACTGAAACTCGAGAAACCCAGCTTTGAAAGATTTTGAAAATACCCCAGAGAGGTACGCTGCTCTTGTTCAAATATATCCAGAAGTTGCTTCGCCTTCTGTGCCTTTCTCACCTTGGAGAAGAAGGCGCGGACCGTGGCCTGGGCGGTGGACCAATCTCGGGCCATCCGACTCATAGCTGCGACTTGCAAGTCTTGGTACTTTATGCTCTGCACTTCAAAAGCTAAGCCGAGCCGGCTTCTAATCTCCTGGATAATTTCGTCCACTATTGGCCCCTTTTGAGAAGCAGCGTTCTGGGCTTCTGTAATATATGACAATATTGAGAGGGCACTAGAGGCCCGAGATCTGAAATTCCTGAGCAAATGAGAGCGGATATCCTTAATCCTGTTCCTGTCGAACAGTTCCAAGCTCTCCTTTTCGTACAACTGCAGTTGCATCTGCAAGATCCGGTCCTCAAACTCCTTGGCCTTCAATTCAGCCTCGGCCTGGGTCTTGCTATGATCTCCTACTTTACTTTGCAGTTGTTCTATCTGTTGTTTTAAGGCATCCCTATCATCCTTTAATTGCTCACATTGCCTTAGAGCATCCTCCACCGAGAGCGTATCCTAGCTAGATCCTCCTCCAGCTTGACATTGGCATTCTCCGCCTCACGGCGGCGCTCGGTTGGCGATTTGGGCATGTGCGCGGAAGGTCTCTATTCTCACATGCATTGATTCCGATTCATTATCAATGTCTATATGTTCTAGGTCCTTGACCTTCTCCTGATACTCATAATCTGCAGAGGTCATTTCGTCCAAGGGTTTCTGAACCTTGGGAATCTTCTTGACCTTGTGCAATTTCCCATTCTTCAGATCAATGACCGCGCACTTCTCTTGTCTTGCCAATGAACGCCCCCTCTTTCTCCTCGCCTCCTTGAGCATATTATCAGTATTTTGGCGGGCTCGGATCAACTTCTTCGCTAGAGGGCTCTCCTTGATCATGGTTAACTCATTTTCTAATAAGGCTGGGTTGACAGCCGAAGGGGTAAGCAGGTACAAAGACTGAATCGGTGACGTGTCGCCAGTGGGCTCAGTGGTGGGTGTAGTGGATGGTGAAGCTATGGTATGTGTGGATGCGAGGTGGGGGTCGGGATTTGGGGACGAAGTGTTGCCCTTAGTCTGGCCAAGTACCAACGGGATGGTGGTATGGGTGAGCGAAGCGGCGGTTGCGAACACGTCCCGGCCTAATGACTCGAATTGGGTGGAAACACATACGGGAGCGGCGGAACCATGCGACACATTCGTAATAGTTAGAGAAACTTCATGTTGGGGTGACTGTACAACTGGATAAGCAACTTTTGGAGAAGGCTCAGAGGGACCTTCGGCCGGGACTAGAGTTGACACAAGTTGGGAAACGGGAGCAGGAGAAGAAGAATGCGTACCTGCGTGCTCTAACGGCAGAGCAAAAGTGGCAAATTCCTGCGTATTGGGTTCGCTGCTTCCCACGGTTCCTGCATTTTCAACATTTTCGACCCTTTCTCCAACGTCTCCCGCCTCCTGTAGGAATTCCTCCACATCAATGACATTTATTTCAACACTTCCCTCGGCCTGTGGAGATGCTGTTTTTTCCGCATTGGCTTCCGCTGATCCCGCTGCAGATTGTTCATTAGAAGCGCCAGAGGGTTTGGTGCGGGGCCGCTTCGGGTGAGGAGGAGGCATTTGGACCTGTCCAAGTCTCTTTCTTTTCTTTGCATCCTCTTTCCCTTGTTGCTGCGATGGCCTTTTGACCTCAACTTCGGAACCTCCCACAGGCTCCTTGAGCGACTCCTGAGATGTTGCTACAACTTCATCTTCCTCTTCTTGTTCAGAATCATCGGTCACTCTCTTGGGGCTGTCGCCCGAACCTGGGGGACTGGGAGGAATAAAATCAGCAAACGCGAGAGGTTGCCATGATCCGACATTCGCTTCATAATAAATGGCGAAATCTTTGTCCATCTCCAAGAGTCCGTATGATTTCTGCTTACGTCGATGGACTCTCATTATCCACCATTCTTTGAGTTGTGGCTCGCGCCAATTCTTTATCTCCCCTCTCAAATCGTCCTTCATTCTTCTCCGGGAAAGCAGCGTCGCGCTCGGGAAAGGGTGTCTAGCAGGATCATATTCAACTTCCATAGTGTAGAATTCGTGCCATGGTGGCAATGTCTTCATTCTTTCCAAATGCCACTCTAAATCTCTGCCGGTAGGGTTATTCCTCTGCTTTATTATCTCTGGTTGAGGACATATATGAAAATTTTTAAACCTCAAATGATCTCTCATCACCCCCAAGGGGTCATAGCACCACCGCTGCGGAAGTTGCAGCAACCCGAAGTCAGCAAGTTTATCATCTAAAAATACATATTGTTTCATGGCGAAGACCTCTACGACCCCCATTTTGAAAGGGAAATCGCAAGTCGGGGCCCACTTCCGGCCGTGGCCGTAAACTACATTTGTCATATCGCTCTGGCGAGCGACCTCTAAAGCGAATTGGTATTCAGAAGGATATACAGGCAAAATGAAGGGTTTCCCCGTGAATCCAAACAGACGGATGACAAGGCCCTGAGTCAACTGAAAAACATCCCCTTTCCGCTCATTGACCACTTTGTCCCTAAGGTCCACGGGTACTCGAGGGCAAGAACCCTGCAATAGCTGAAGAGCAGGTCCTAAAAATTGCTGATTGAACACATAATACGACCCCGTCCTGGCTAGGAGGGGGGTCCACTGGTACACCGGCAGCGGGGCTCCGTCTTTGCCACTCTGAGTAATGGCAATATGAGGAAAATGCTTGTGGGTGTGACAGAAGAAGAGCCAGATTAGGAAAGAGCACGGCCCAAAATATTGGCCTGTCCCGGCATTCTTCAAACTCGCCAGCCGCGTGTGCAAGGTCCGCGCTACCCATTCTGCCCAGTCAAAGAAAACCGGGTTCGTGTTTGGCCTTGAGGGGTCTGGAGCGTAGAACTCTCCTCGGGAAATGCATTCGGCCAGGGACACTTGCCAGGGATAAACGTCGGCGTCTGTAGACAGACCCGCGACCCATGCAATAATGGAAAAGATATCTGTGCTCTTGAAGTCTTGCAGAAGGCGAGGCATCTGTGGTAGCTTGCCTGAAGGTAACCCATCCTTAAGACTTTCCTTCAAAAATTTCACAATGTGGTTGGAGGCGTTAAATCTGTCCATTTGTTCATTCAATAGAACATTGCGCACTAAATACCCCTTGGGTGGCCCTTGCAAAGGAGCGAAAGCTACTTGCACATCTTCCTTAAAAATCGAAAATAACTTATTACCCGCAGCGTCCAAAACTTGTCTGGTGGACGGCTGGTAATTCTGGGCTATCGCGCAGATTAATTCAGGACAGTGGTGAGTTGGTGGAGTCAGATACCAATATATCTGCGAGTAGTATGCGGCAGCCCTCTTATTTTCTGCAGATAATCGACTCTTCATGTAGTCGATAGTGTATCTGCGATGCTTTTTGAAAGTTCGGTGTCTCTTATCTTCTCCCACCCATCAATGGGAGGTTCTGGAAGTTGCTCATCCTCTGATTCCTCCCCTTCTTCTATGGGCTGCTTCTCAGGGCGCAAGTTTAAATCAACCTTCTTGGGCCTATGCTTCTTTTCTTCCTTGCCCCTTTTTGGCCTTTTCTCGAGTCACTACCTCGGGCTCTTTCCTTTTTCCTTAGAATTCTTCTTCCCCATTTCGTTTTTTAAGGAGCAGAATTTTAATGCAGAAAATGGGAATATCGTAGAGCTCTGGCTAAGTTTCTTACAGTATTGCTTGTATGCGGAATAAACAACTTTTTCCTTGGTGAAGCTCGGGATTTATAGCCGAAGGTTATAGCCACCATCATTAATGGCAACTGCCAAAATTAAATTCGAAAATCAGGCGGAAGGGATTGCTTTGCTTTTTCATTGGCTTTGTGGCGAGGTTGCACGCGGGTCGATGTACTTCGAGGACCTGGCCCGGCTTTGAAAATCTAATCCCCCTACCACCTCGTACCTGGGCACAACTTTTAATCATAACGACATTCTCTTGGGATGCGCTCCGCCACCTTTGCATTAAACCCCCACGTCCTGGACGGTTTCCTAGATTGTAGTTGGCACACATTTCAAGGCATATTTTAAATGCTCTTCTACGTTTTGCTTCAAGACTGATTTGGAAAATTACTTCGCGGCGAACCTTAAACTTTTCCTTGGTCTTCTATGCTTCGGACCCGAAGGTTGTCTTACGGACGCTTCGCGTAAGATTAGCCCCGAAGTGGGGCTTAGGATACCTTAGGAGCGAAGCGCGCTCCTTTGTCTCAAAGAAGTGGTTCGCAAAATTTCCCTTTGAAGTTGCTTCGCTCGCTTTCCTTTTGCGAAGCATTTTCCATGCCTTTATACTTGAGAAATGAGAAATTTTTTTTTTTAAAAGAAAACTTTTAATGATGGAAGGTCTTCAAGTGAAGACCGTTTACGGGAATTGGCAGAGTCTGACCAGTCGCATCCTTGAGGATAAAGGAGTTAGCTGAATTTACTTTGGCAATCTCGAACGGTCCTTCCCAAAACGCATCCAGTTTATCATGATTACCTGGCTTAACCTTCCATGAATTCCATTTCCAGACCAAGTCTCCCACTTTAAATGTCCGGACGGATGACTTCTTCTTGAACCAGTTTCGGGTGACCTGGGCATGCTTTGCGAAGTTCTGATATGCTTTATCCCGTTCTTCCTCTAATTGCAATAATTGGGCTAGCCTAACTTCCATAGGACCGGATTCTGCTTCTTCATCACTTAACATTTTCAATGCAGGAATTTTTATATGGGTTGGTAGGACAGCCTCTTTACCATACACCAAAGCATACGGTGAGGTTTTGATCGACTTCTTAATAGATATTCGATCAGCCCATAAGGCTTGATCTAAGAGAAGATGCCAAGTCCTTTTGTTTTTGTCTATGAGCTTTCTCAGCAACCTCAACAGGGTCTTATTTGTTGATTCTGCTAATCCATTACCCTGGGGATAGTAATTGGAGCTGACCTTGCGGTATATCCCATATTTGCAAGTGAACTCATTAATTCTGGCGCCTATGAATCCGGGGCCATTATCTGTTACTATTGCTTCGGGGATGCCGAACCGGGTGATCAAGCCTTCTAGGAAAGTGACTACCGTTTCTTGATCAGCTTGTTTGGCGGGCACTGCTTCGGCCCATCTGGTGAAGTAATCGGTCGCGGTGAGGATGAATTTATGTCCTGCAGAAGAGTTCGGCGAGATGACCCCTATGAAGTCCAATCCCCACTGTTGAAATGGTGCTTCCACTTGTATTGGCTGGAGGGGCATGGGAGCATTTTTGCTTCGCCCGACAAACTTCTGACACTGTTCACACTTTCTGCAAACCGCGAAGGCATCGGCAAAGAGCGAGGGCCAGTAGTAGCCCGCCCTGATTATCTTTAAAGCAGTTGTCCTTCCTGCAGAGTGGCCCCCTGATAAACCTGAGTGGAATTCACCAAGGACCCATTTCTTATCATCCTCCCTTATACACTTCAGAAGAACGCCATCAATATTTCGGTAGAACAGGCCCTCGGGGCGTAAGACAAAGCGAAGGGCTTTCAGCCTGAAGTGTCTTCGCTGCGAAGTATTTAAATGCGAAGGACATATCCCAGTGCTGAAATATTCTACTATTTCATTGACCCAGTCCTTTTCATCCTCGTCTCGGTTTGCGAAGCTTTCTTCTGCCGCTAAGTCATCCCACTGACAAGCTGTTACTTCGGCTGCTACGCTCTTCGCAAGCTCTTGGCATAGCGCGCGACCGCGAACCAACTTTGTGGGTCTGATTTCAATGTCAAATTCCTGTATTTTGTTGACCCAACCAGCCCTTTTGCTGCCCAACTCTCCTTGGATAATGAAGTTGCGTACATCAGGATGGATGACGAACACTCGTAACTCGGCTCTGAGAGACGAAGTGTTTGAATTTCCTTAGGGACTTCATGACAAGCATGCACCTGTCTTTCTATGAAGTTGTATTTCTCCTCGTGGGGGTGTATTACCTGGCTTAGAAACGCAATGGGGCGCTCTTCGCCATCTTCTCCCTTTTGCGTCAGGACTGCGGCATAACTTTCGGGTTCTCCTACAGCGTATAGGATGAAATCCCTACTGTAGTCAGGGTTAGTCAGGACGGGTGCCTGAGCGATTCGGGCCTTGATTTCTTCAAATGCTTCCCTTCTTTCATCAGTCCAGACAAATTCGGCATCTTTCTTTAAAAGTTGGGACATCGGCTTGATGATTTGGGCGAAGTCTGGTACAAACTTCCTCACGAAATTAATTTGCCCGAAGAAGGACTGCAGCCCCTTCTTATTCATTGGTAATGGAAGTTTTAGGAGAGCCTCAGCCCGGTCAGGGTCTATCGCGAGCCCCTTTTCCGATATAAGGTGCCCCAGCAGTCTTCCTTCATTCACTGCAAAGATGGACTTCTTAGGATTGATTGAGATGCCAAATTCTCGGCATTTTTCAAATATTTGCTGCAGGTGCGAGGGATGGTCCTCTCTTTTTCGGGAAAAGACGGTCATGTCATCCAAATAGATGACGATAACCTTGTTCAGCAGTTCTCCAAATGCTAAGTCCATAGCTCTCTGGAAGGTAGCTCCTGCGTTCGAAAGGCCAAACGGCATCCGCTGGTAAGCGAACGTCCCCCACTTAGTAGTAAAGGCTGTTTTGTGCTGGTCTTCATTTCTAACCCAAATCTGGTTATATCCTGAAAAACCATCGAGTAGGGAGAAACGCTGGGCTCCAGCTACTGAGTGCAAGATTTGATCAATCTGCGGGAGGGGATAGTGGTCTTTGAGTGAAGCCTGATTTAAGTTGCGGAAGTCCACACATAGCCGAATATCCCCATTTTTCTTCCTGACAGGAACTAAGTTTGCTACCCAAGAAGAATGCTTTATGGGATAGATGATCTTTGCTTCAAGCATTTTCAGAAGTTCAGCTTTCATCAGAGCTTCGATCTTTGGGTTGACCGGCCTTTGCCTCTGTCTGAAAGGTTTTACCCCTTCTTGTAGCTCGATGGTGTGTTGAACCAACCTTCGGTCATAGCCCTTTAGGTCTTGGTAAGACCAGGCTACTATATCTGGATACTTCCTGCATAGAGACCTGATTTGTTCTAACTCAGCCATGGTACAGTCCGCTCCAACTTTTATCACCTTCCCGGATTCAAGCTCTAGATCTTGATATTGCAGCGTCGACTTTGATTCTCGTGAGAAACTACTCTGTCATTCGATCGAACAGGCTCTCTAGAGTGATCAATCCTCTTGGAACATGGTTATTTTTTAACTGGACCAGTCCTTCATACTCCTCGCTTTTCATTCTCCTTTCTTCAACAGGATCGCTTCTTGGACCAAAAAATTGATGATCTGTTCATCATTGTCAAAAACTTGCCAATGCATGTCCTTATCCGGCACAGAGGGCCTATAAATCATCCTCACGGCCTTAGGCTTGTGTACCATGTCGTCAGCTGGAGAATATCTAGCCGCGATGGAGGCCAAGACATCGGCGTGTCTATTCTTCTCTCGCGGGATGGACTGCAGATTGAGTGACTCAAACTGTTCAAACAGGTCCCATACTCTGTTGCGGTATGCTTTAAGATAATGCTTTTTTGAGATGCACTTGTTGGTGACCTGATTGCATACCAGTTCTGAATCTCCAAAAATTTTGAGGTGTTTTATGCCTAGCTTTTCCGCTTTTTTCAGTCCTAGGCATAGGGCTTCATATTCTGCTGCATTGTTGGTGCAGCTCCAAACTAATCTATAGCAATATTCTTTCTGTTCTCCGGATGGTGATACTAGAAGGATCCCTGCCCCAACTCCGTTTTTGCACCGGGCACCATCAAAGAATAATTGCCATAATTCTCCTTGGGCAGGTACTTTATCTTCTGACTTAATGTGTTTCTCTGGCTTTGCAATGGTGTAACACCCTATTTCTGTCTCTATCATAGCATTAAAGTCTGTCAATGAAAATTCATCTTCAGAACTTAGTTGTGCAAGGGACTCCTCTACTAAGTCCACTCGTTCAATTTCTTCTGTTATCGCATGGACGAGATCATTGCATTCTTCTTCGGTCATTTTCTGTACGAGAAACGTGGAAGGTTTCTCGTTGTAAATCTTGACCTTCTTCCCCTTGAATGGGACCTCCAAATGTGAATAGTCCATGGACAGGTATCCCCCTAGCTTCGCTGTGAATTCCCTCGAAAGACACATGCTGAAATAGGGTTCTAGATCTACTACTACCACTTCCTGTATCACCACAATTTGGGGCACTTTGTGTAGTCGGATGGGTATATCTTTGATTACCCCGACGGTCTTTACAGGAGTGCCATCCAGTTGGAGTACGCCATGGCTGCTTCTTGTATACTCCATCCCTATTTCTTCGCAGACCGCTTTAGGCATGACCGTCGTTGCTGCCCCCAAATCAATCATACGATTATGGACAATGTGACCTTCCATTTGTAATGACAAGTAAAACGGGGGAGGTCTGTTCTTTCCTGTTATGGACGTAGACAGAGTTTGCACTATGGCGGGCGGCATTGATTGCCCAGCTTTCGCGGACTTCAAAGACTCCTGCAACAGGTCTACCTGTCCTGGTAGCTGTAAAGCATCATATAAACTAATCTTGGCAGGGGTCTTTTTTAGCTCATCCACGATATTATACCTTATGGGGGTATGCACTTCGGGCCCTTTTTTAGCTTCGTACTTTGTGTGATATTGCTCCGTGGCTTCAACTCTTTGCCGCTTGGTTAGCGAAGGGAACTTAAGCTTTTCCCTTGCCTGCTCTTTAGTTTCAGCCTGAGGCGGGGCTGCGGAGCCTTGTTGGATCTTCTCTTTTGCTGGCGCTGGGTGTGAAGCTTTGTCTGGGGCTTTAGCAGGTTGCTGCTCTTTTTCGCGGCGGGTATATACCTTCAAGGGAGCCATTTGAGCTGCGTCCACTTCCATTGGTCTTTTTCCCTCCCTAGTAAGCATCGAAACTTGCTCTTCTTCGTCCACGACCGGGTTCTGATCTGTTTGTCTTATCATGTTGACTTGTCCGCTGGGGTTGTTTCCTGACAGCGTCTGCACAAAATGTTGATGCAACATACAGGTGTTTTCCTCATGTGGGTCATTGCATGTAGAACACCAGTGCACGGTGTCAGAAGTGCTTGTTCCTTCGTCGATCACAGCATTTCTTGCCGAAGATCTTCCTGGCTGCACCACTTGATCTTTGGTGAGCGCTGGCGGTGGGTAAGACCTCCTTGGAAGAAATTCTTGTTGTGCTTGTTTCTTCTTCATGATAATCATATCGTTGGACAAAGTCTGTACGAGAGAGTTCAAAGACTGAACTTCCTGTAATATTTTAGCCTGCATATCTTCAGCTTTGGGGGCTTGCGGCAATGGAGCCATCGTAGGTATTGGGGGCAAAGCGGGGTATTGAGGTGGTGCCGGTAACGCAGGAACGGTAGGCTGTGGCGTTGAATATGCGGGGAAATGCACTTGTGGAGTAACGATTTGGGTTACAACGGGGTTAGGATTCCATGATGAGAGGGGATATACAGGGGTTATGGAGGCTTGCGACGTAGCTGCATTCAGGCATTGTGTCTGCGGAAACTCCGGGAATATAGGCATCGACATCCTTTGGGGAAGCTTTCCTACGGCTATCAGGTCCATTTCCGCTTTCTGGGCTAATTCATAGAGCTCAGGGAAAGTATTCACATTCGAATACCTTACCATCACACTGATATCTGGATTGAGGGCCCTAAGGTAGTAGTATGTTGCAGCCTCGCTGGTTGGCCGAAGTCCAGTAGGTACTCTTTGCCAAGTCCGAGCGAACCTCACATTGAAGTCTGCAATTTCCTCCTGCGGGTGTCTCCTGAATTGTCGTAAATTGATGCAAGAGGGAGGAAGGGTCAGCAGACTCGTTGAAACCTCTCATCAGTTGTCCAGCTAACTGGTCCCAACTTGTTATGGTGCCAGGCGGAAGCGATCTATACCAATAAAGGAGTTTTCCTCGGAGGGATAGAACCAGAAGCTTCACCATCACTCCTTCGGTGATGTTGTGTATTGCCGCCAGAGAAACTATGTCTTGAATGTGTTCCAGAGCGGTCTTCCCCGTACCATCGAAGGTAGGAATTTTCTTCATCGCAGCAGGTGGAACCTGTCCTTGTCCCGCCAGGTTTAATGGTCCGGAAGAGTTCCATGCCGGGAACAACCTGGGTTGTTGTTGCTGTGGCGGCAGCTGCTGCTGCTGTTGGTGTGCCATGCCTGCGCTTGGAGTCGGAAAGATAGGGATTCCCGAAGTCCCTTGTAGGTGACTGACTGAAGCGGAAGCGCTTGGATGATCGGGGGAGTTAGGAGGATTAGGGGGAAGACTAGCTGTTGTGCTGTCGGAAGTCAGGCCCTCTTCATCAAATACAGCTTCTTGCGAAGGCGCCCTCCGTAACAGTTGTTCGGGTGTTATCAGCCTAGGGTGCTCTCCGAAAGCATCAATGTCGAGTTCAAAGAACTCAGTTCCTTCTCCACTATTCCTAACTCGATATCTTGTTTGCATGAAGGCACGGATACTTTGGTATCGGTCTCAACGACTTTGAGATTTCCAGGTTAAGCAGAGTCGCCAGATGCTAGAGTCTGTTTGGTAATGAGATAAGCATCGGCTCTCACTACCACTCACAAGGTGAGACGGACCGGGTCCCACCGGGCGTGCCAGAAACTGTTGGTCACAAATTTGCCACAGGAAAGGATTTTGTATGTATACGCGCCCTAGACCTGGACCAACATTGAAAGGCCGGAGGGAAGAGATGCCCTCCGTGCCAATCTCCGGAGAAAGGCCGGCTCCTTTACTAAACTACTGATTTTTTAAAGATGAGAGTGCAGGAAAGAGATAAAAAGAGTAAGAGTGCAGGAAAGAAATAAAAGAGTAGGGAAGAAACACAGTTGGTTGATTTAATGAGGGGAAGAACCAGCAGCACGATCACTAACTAATACCTTGAAGTAGCAGCAATAAATACAAAAGATAACACATAAATGAACACCACGCTAACTTTCCTATGTATCCTCTGGACGAGTTCCAGGATTCACTTACTCCCCTACGCCTAAATCCAGATTTCAGAATTACAGCGAACAGGAAACATGTAAATATAGCAGAAACACTATCCACAGGCAGCATACAAGAACATTAACATGGCATTTTCTCCCCTATGTATCCTCCAGGAGAATTCCAGGGTTCTGTCCCTAATTACACACCTAAATTCAGGATTCAGAATTACAGTATACAATCAAAGACAGAATAGCAGAAATAATCACAGAAGGCAGCATACAAGAGAGAAATGAGCCCCAAAGTTCTTAATATCAATTGCAGAAATCAAGTTACAGCAGCTTTCTAGCAAAAGTTCCCCCCCTTTTTCATTACAATTCATGGGTTTTTATAGAGGACCCGACCCTCTGAGCCATCATTGCACAAAACCTAGCAGTACGCCCTCGAAAAACTGGAAAATCTGCCTTCGCTCCTCCCGTGACTGAGTTCTCACATCCGTTCCTATATTTAGCAATTACGACCGCTTTAGCCGGGGAAACTCTCATTAATGGGCCGCCTGACTCGTCCTCAATCTCTGGGCGCAATGCTCGAGTGGCTGCCGGGTCCATCGGGTTTTCCTCCTGCGGCTGACCTTTCCTTTTCCATTGCTGAAAATGAGTCCCGGGTCTTTCGGGCAAGTAAAGATGCATTAATGAACCACTCAATTGCCTCGAAGAAATACCCAGTCTTGGGGTGTGTGCCCTGGAGAACTTCGCTGAATTTTAGTTCGGGGAGCTGCTTCGCCATGGATGAGAGCCGAAGTGGGATAGACTTCTTTGTATTGGTGCTTCGCAGCGAAGGGACATCGCGAACCTTCTTTCAAAGTGGTCGTTCGGGGAAAATTCAAGCGAAGTAGAATTTTGCCTTAGAAAATTTTGGGCATACAGTTAGGCTTCTACTGAGGGAGCTTCGCACAAAATTCAGCCGAAGTGGACCTTCAAAATTGCTTCGCCGCGAACCGTTGCAAAAACAGCCTTTCGGGGAAAATTCAAGCGAAGCTCCTCCATGCCTTAGAAAATTTTCAGGGACAACCAGCCTTCGGAGGGGGAAGCTTCGCACTTGAGTCGCCCGAAGCGGGTGCTTCGGGAAGATTTTGAGCGAAGTAGATTTTCCTGAGGAGTGGTTCGCCAAAAGGGACGGCCGAAGCAGGTGCTTCGCTAGCATTTCTGCGAAGTGTTTTTCCACACTTAAGAATTTGTTTTGGCATTTTACTTTACATTGTATGCTTCGCAAAACTTCGGCCCGAAGCTAGTCTTGTGGGGGCTTCGCTTGCGAAGCTCTTTCTGTGCCTTAGAAAATTTGGCTTGCACCTATGTTTTTTTTTCCTGTCTGCTGTTTGCGAAGCTCCTTTTTCTTGCTATATTATGGGCGAAGCTCTTTCAAATTCAGTTATTTACAAGGGGGATCCAAAAAATGACAGCCAAAATTGCTGCAACACTACTATCAACAAAAATAAGGAAAACTATATCAAGAAAATCAACATAATCAAATTTCACTACCCCTTCAGAAGCAATGTGACAAAACTTGTAAACAGTCACTACATCCCACAAATCTTCCACTTGAAGAATAGCACGCATCTTTGTCTTCCATGGTGCGAAATTATAACCTTTCGGCAACTGTGAATCTGAGAGATACTTGTGAACAGTGGCCATTGTGAAGGTTATAACACCAAATGGTCTTCCTTTCTTTATACTTGCAAGAGTACGTGAAAGGGAATTCAATCAAAATTGATGGCACCTGCCTCAAAACCCTTAGAAAAAAGGTTGAGGAAATTAAGCCAATCAATCAGAATGAATTAGGGTATTGAATGGAGTGAATATGAGAACTGGTTTGCCTTATTTCTCCCCGACGATTTATAGAGAACAATAGCTCAGACGTCGTTGTTGCAGCTATATTAGGCGTTAGATACAGTAGTCCAAGCACGACAGCATTACTTGTAAGTGTGGACCAGAGGTATCGTAGATACCGAACGCTGTTGTGCAATAAATTGCACATATAAGTGAATAAATTTGGGGTCTTTTCTTTTGCTTTATTTTATGATTGATAATGCAAGAAAACAGGAAATTTAAATGCAAAATACAACCACAAATGCCCACAAATTTAACTACTCTAGGTGTCGGTTTCCACCGAAAATGCACCTATTACAATGCCAGTTTTACAATGATAAATATTCACTTTCCATAAAGCAACAATTTTTCTTCCCCCCTTTGTCTTAGAATTTTGCAAAAAGAATGCTTGAAATCCCCCCTTTTTGTTGCAAAATAAACAAGGATGAAAAAATTGTAGTTGGACCCTTTCTAATTCCAAAAAAAAACAACTTATCCCTCCAAAATTGCTTTGAAAGGAAAAAAATCGAAGTATAGAAAAATACCTCGAAAAATGTGCGCTTCCTCTGGCTTGTGGCAGAAAAAAAATCTCCTGTGCCCTCCTTGGACAAAAAAACTGCCCCTGGTTTGCAAAAAATGACCCTCGCAAAAGGTGTCAAAAGTTCAAAAAATTGACAAAAAATTGTCAAAAAATTTTCAAAAAATTGTCAGCAATATTGGTGACAAAAAAAAACCTGCTGTCAAAAAAAATTGCTAAAGCAATTTTTGTGTGTGAGCAATTTTTGTTGGGTTGCAAAAAAAAACTTGTTTGAGAGTCCTTGTCGTCGGTGGGGTTGGAACCCCCGACCTCGGCCGTGGTAGAGCATAGCCGAACCACCTCGGCTAGACAAGCCGATGGAAATATGGACTCATGACTTGTGTTTTATCTCCTGCAATGGACCCTTGTAGCAAAAAAAAAAATTGGAGAGGCTTGCTGGGCGCCCAGGGGAATCGACCTCGCAACCGGTGCTTGGCAAGAGCGTCGCGGCGACCAACTTGCCTACCGGGCGGATGAAGAGGAAGGGACGGAAGGTCCCTTATATCATAGGAGCGCTCAACTGCGAAAAAAACTTTGGTCTTTTGTCCCACATTCATGATGTGAATGCAATGGGACTTGTTTAAAAACACTGTGAAACACATTCAATTGCCTTTGGGCAATCAACGCCGCTGACCAACCCTTTTGCCGCCCGAAGGACCCTTTGAACGACCGCCACGTGCTCGTCAAAGAGCCACTCACATGCTGCCACGTGGTCACAATCTAGTTAGCCGCCACATGATCGAAAATTTCCACGTGATCACAATATAGTCAGCCGCCACGTATCCAGTCTCTGTCCAGCCGCCACGTGTCCAGTCTTTGTCTGCGTTCTGTCACCTGCAAACAAAGAAACCATGCCGCCTCGGGAAGCGAGCCCAACTTGGGCTGCGCTCTTCGCCCGCCTGCGCCTAATGTTCACGTGCCTGCGTCCTCGTGCTGCCTTGGGAAACGAGCCTGCATGCGCCCAACGATCTCCTTGCTTCCGTTTCAGGTCCAGTATAGGGAAACGTTCCTTCACGTTCCTCTCCCCGAAACAAATGCTCTTGTACCATGTAAAAGTAAGCGAGCAGCAGCAATTGTATTGATAACGTTGGATTAAATAATACATCTGAAGGTAGGTATGGTAGGTAACCAACTACCATTCATTTGATGAAACTGTCCCCCCAACTTGACTGAGCGCATAATCACATTAGCGCATGAATAAAATAATGTAATACAATATTATGCTAACAAGTCATTTGTTTTTCATTATACACATGCTTCACATTCTTTATAAGAAAGTTGAGGAAAACGATACTTGAGATACCTCTAAAATGGTCTTTCACTTGCGATTCTTGGGGATGTCTTTATAGATGTTTTTTGGCGTCTGTAGTCCATCTTATCTTTATTCATTTATCTGCTAAAATCAGCAAAGTTGAAGAATGTATCTGTTAAGGTATAAATTGCTGAAAAACCTCCATATCTTGAAGTTAAAAGGTCATATACAATTTCATTAAACAATCACAATGTTATCCTCCATCTCATGCAGACTGCTGCACTAAAGTGGAGATTAGGTGATATGTTGGTGTGTGCCAAACAGCTAAAGTAACATTTATGTAAATTAAATATAGCACAATGTTAGCACATCAAATATGCCTTGCATGTACTTGCCAGAATTTTTACTTCTTATTTTCCTTGGATGCTACATATTTTAATTGATAAGGATACATATTGGATTCAGATTATCAACATTATATTTATGGTTGTACCTGCATGTACACAAACAACACTACTCATGTAAATTATATGTTACCTATGTGATCAATTCTTTGTTCAAAATAAATGAAGAGTTAGGCTTATGTTTTATTCAGGTAAGAGGTGCTACTACACACTATGAAGCTGTGGCAAATTCTGCAGCTTCAGGAGTACTTTCAGCTAGTCTGAATTCAGGTTGATATATAATGTGTTACATCTTTTGTCATTTCCTTGAAATACTGTTTTCTATTATCATAAGGGAACTATTTTGTTCAGGAGTACTTTCAGCTAATCTGAATTCAGGTTGATATTTAATGTGTTACATCTTTTGTCATTTCCTTGAAATACTGTTTTCTATTATCATAAGGGAACTATTTTGTTCAGGAGAGGTTTTGTGGAAACATTTCAAAACGTCTTTAAGATTTTCAGAGCATTTTGTTTGTTAAATGAGATTTTTATCACTTGAACCTGATAAAGATATTTTGTTACTTGTTAATGTTTTAAATTTTATTCTAGATACTACAAAAACTATTGATAATTTGGCCTTAGAACACATCTGATTGACATCTCTTAATAATAATTTGAAATCAATCCATGACATACAATGCTATATATTGTAGCATTTGCAGGCTACTCAAAGTTCAGGGGAAAAAAATGTCATAGGCTTTGTTTTCTACAAGTGTGATATGGTTGAAATAAGCTCATGGTCAAATAAATGGTTTCTTAAATTCTCCTTATTTGAAGTACTACATATTGTCCCATTGGGATACTTCCCTACAATTGCCAAAAACAAAAAGAAGAAGAGAACTATATGTTTACATAAATAGCATGCACATTAACCACCCAAATTAAAGTAATATATGTAGTTAATCCTTCTTAATTATTAAAGAGTATACTTGTAAAGTTATGGCTCTATGATCATACCCATTAGCACTTGTGTATTATACCCACTCGCTCCTTCCCCTACATTCATCCATCCATCATATTCATCTTTATTCTTGTTTTGTGATTTGGATATTCGAGCCCTCTGCACATCATTGGTTTGTTTTGGTCCATGGCATTCTAACACTCCTGCAAAATTCCCCCATAGATGACATTAATGGCACTCAACAATGGATCTTCCATTCATATCATAATCAATTCACTTTCTTCTGTTGCCTTAGCTTTTGTTATGAAACCAACCACTGGTGGAACCTCTCTGTGCAACAGTCTCCCTTTGTGCCATATACTCTTTATGGTTGTTCTTCAAATTAAAAGGGCATTTTTTTTTTACATGTCTTTCCACCTCACAAATATCATAGAATGGTTGTTCTTCATCTTTGGAATCACTATACTATGTCTTTTCATTCTTGAGTTCATGAAACATGCACATAATGTCTTTATGAATAGCATCTATCAAAGTTCTTTCTCTGTCATTTGTTCTCCAAGTCACTCTCGTTCTTGGAGCCAACCATTTTCATCTTTGAATTTGCTCCTGTTCTTGGAGTCATCTCTCATTCTGGGAAGCATTGACTTCTCAAAGCTAACATCGAGATAATGTCTTCGAATTGTTTTCTAAGTTCATAGCTAGCTCTGGGGCCTCTTAACATAATGTCAGAGGGACCACCTTGATCTTCCTCTTAAGAAGAAGTCCCTTTATGAACCACCTATTCTTTGGCTTATTTGACAACCCCTTCTTCGTCTTATTTTCGTTTGTTTTATAGTTTTTGCATGACCTCATTTTTATTGTGCAACAACTTAAATTTCTTCTCAAAGGATCCCCACAACTCCTCCCAAGTCTAGTACTTTACCTTTGGCAGTTTTGAATACCATTCTACTATAGATCCACGTAGTGTGCAAGGAATTATCCCCTCCAGTCTGCCTCATATATCTGTCCATTGTTCTTCCAAATCATGATACATTTTTTCTAATGTTTGACTGGGTTCTCTAAACTTTGGGACAATTTTTTGTTACCCCAACATTGGTGGTTGTTCTAACAAGTTGATTTGGTTGGTTTGACATAGGCAACAATCGCTTCCGTAGTGTACTCTCATCCCACGCACTAATAGATGCACCAACGTGCAATTGCTCCTATGTTGGAACTTTTGTCCCACGTATTATCAGATGAACCATTTTGCAATTGTTCCCGTGTAGGACTATTGTATTGCGCACTATTGGACGCACCACCTTGCAGTTGCTCCCAGAGTCCTTCTTGTGGACCATTGGATGTGCAACGTACATTAATGGAGTCTAAGATTATCGACAATATATTCATATCACTTGGGTTATACCATCCCAACCTCTTTGTCCTAAGTTGGTCTTCTACTCTAAACATTTCATGAGGATTGAGAATGGCATTATTACTCATCCTAATTATGTCCAACGACTTTAGGCACATGGCCTTAGGATTCCTCTCGGTTAGCTTAAGAGTATGCTCACATCAGTTGTAGGCTGAGACAAACCATCATATTCCTCAGGAGGATAGTGTTTGTTGTCTTTCCTCTATTTGGGAGGTGGAGACTGAAGAACATTTCATCTTCAGGTGCCTCGTGTATGATGAGATTCAAGGGAGTACTATTTCTTGTGTAGAAACTTAAGGGGATTGCTTGCAACTTCTTTCAGCCATCCTAACCAATGGTTCTTGGCTTTATACCTTAGGGAAGCTATCACTCTTCAGCTTCAATCATTATAGGGGAGACAAAAGACTACTCGACAAATCACCTCGTTCTCTATCTCTATAGTAAAGAGTAATAAGCGTTCATTTGAAGCTACAACTCTCTCCAAATGTTAATGATAGATCTATTTTCCCTTGTCTACATACAAGAGTGGCCACTAGGGCTTCAATTCTTTCATCTTGCTTGCGGTAGGACAGGACTACAGTTTTTCGACGTCAGGTTTTGGCTACCCCTCACATACTGAGTTGTAGACAGATCCAACTTACCAGTTTCTTGTCCTTGTCTATTGATTCCATAGCTATAGATGCTAGAAGAGTTTTTAGGGGTCAAACTCCATGTCCTCCTAGGATTATCCATCTAGGCCCTCTTAGTCCTGGACATTCTCCTGGTAGCATCATTAGCCCTTGTGTTGGCCCTTTTAGGATAGTTGGTGATGATGATGATTGTGCTTCTACTTTCATCCTACTATAGAGTAATGTTGGCGCTTGGATCCATTGGAGCTCCTTTCTATCTCTGTTGTACCTTGACTTCTAATTCTCTCTTTGTTATTACTTTTAGCATGTTAGGGTTAATCCATTTTGGATAACCCTTGAGCCTGTAATTTTATGCCATATAGTTGTTCCACTTCTGTGTAGTTTACACTAAATTCTTTACTCTAGTTTAGCTTATTTTTGTAGTATGTTTTGGTTACTACAGTGCATTGTAACAGCTCTTTTCAATGAGTCTCATTGGCCTACTTTGGCCATCTATGAACATTAATAAAATATCTTATCTTTATTCTTGTTTTCACTTGGCCCTTATCTATCTTATCTATCTTTGGACATCAACAAATGTAGCACAGCAATGGTATTCCATGTTTGAAGGAACATAGAAGAGTAAATGATAGAAAATATCAGCAGTAAACAACATTCAACATGTACAAGAAAAAGATATTCAGATCTGAAATGGAACAGAACTGCACATTGTCATTTGCATTATTCATGAACAGCAATATACATTCATGTACAACAGCAATATTATTCACTACAGTTGCTCATAGACACATGCAATTAATTGCACATACATAGATATCCTCCTAGGTACAAACAACTAGATTGCTGAATGAAGTATTTATGTATTCGGAAAATGTAAGGGGTCTCTACTTATACTATTCCTAGGAAAGGGGAGATAGTTGCCAACTTCCGCAACTTCCTCGTACCTAACCTTAACTTCCCTTACATGACACCTTAAATTACTTGACATTTGACTTACATAACATTTGAATTACATGCACACGAATAATGTTTGATAATCATTTTGTCAAACGCTTAGCGTGCAAACTAGAAAATGAAAAAACTGTATGTACAAACAAATTTGCTTTTGCATACTTGGCTCCGTACATGCTTGTTCATGCTTGAGGTGGTGCCACGTCAGAACTGGCTGCTACATTTGCCCTCCCCTTTAGATTGGTCGATGTCCTTGTCGATGACTGTTATTGCTCTTGAGGGCTTTGGCTTTGTTGCTGCTAGGGAGTAGATTGAATTTGAACAAGTGCAACTTCCAACTTCTGTACTTGCATCTTCAGTTTCGTCCTTCAGGTTCTTGGCATAGGTTTTTTATCTAGCCCATTGGAAGCCATAGTGTTGTAACTTCTGCTCAATCTTTACGAGCCTTGCGTGCAACTTTGCTTCCCTCCTCTCAACTTCTGCACGCAGCTGATCCTCTTTTGCTATCAGTTGATCATGATGGGCTACTTCCTGTACTTTGGCTTCAAAAGCCTGTTTTCTCACCACACACTCTGACTTGAGTTGCCCGATAAGTTGATTTTGCTCATCCTATTTCTTCTTCAATAGGTCCATTTCCTGTTGCAATTTTGCCAGTCCTGCTTCGGTTTACTGCTTCGCTTGCGAAAGCTGCTCATCTATTTCTAACAACTGGATGGACTGTTGTTCTCTTTGCAACTTGAGGCTTTTTGCCATCTCATGAAATGTCTCCAATGTACAATCAAAATTGCTTTTGCATACTCGGCTCCGTACATGCTTGTTCATGCTTGAGGTGGTGCCATGTCAGAACTAGCTGCTACATTTGCCCTCCCCTCTAGATTGATCAATGTCCTTGTTGATGACTTTTGTTGCTCTTGAGGGCTTCGACTTTGCTGCTGCTAGGGAGTAGATTGAATTTGAACAAAAGGAACTTCCAACTGTTGTACTTGCATCTTCAGTTTTGTCCTTCAAGTGCTTGGCATAGGATTTGTATCTAGCCCACTGGAAGCCGTAGTGTTGTGATTTCTGCTCAATCTTTACGAGCCTTGCGTGCAACTTTGCTTCCCTCCTCTCAACTTCTGCATGTAGCTGATCCTTCTTTGCTATCAGTTGATCATGATGGGCTACTTCTTGTACTTTGTCCTCAAGAGCCTGTTTTCTCAACACGCACTCCAACTGTAGTAGCCCGATAAGTTGATATTGCTCATCTTGTTTCTTCTTCAATAGGTCCATTTCCTACTGCAATTTCGCTAGTCTTGCTTCGGCTTACTACTTCGCTTGTGAAAGCTGCTCATCTATTTCTAACAACTGGATGGACTATTGTTCTCTTTGCAACTTGAGGCTTTTTGCCATCTCATTAAATGTCTCCGATCCAATTGCCAACTGCTGTATCATGTAGGCCAAGAAATTCTTTCCGGTGTATGCTGATTCCAATTGTATGCCTGAGGTCTAGGATAATCATCAAATCTATCCTTGACAAAATATACTGGGGGTGGGTTCCTATTCAAAATCGTAGTCCTTTTGGGTAGCTCAATCACTATAATAATCATTGTCTGCATGTTGCTGCCTACACCAAATCCTACGGCTGAATTCGATGAATTTCAATGAGCTTCATGCGTTCTTCATCTTGGGCCCAACTGATCAGTTTGCCCATCTTTGCATCCACTCCCAACTGCCATAATTGCCATTGGCCAAGGGCACTGACTCGAAACTCGCTGCACACCTTATCAATCACCCCAGTTTCTTAAAGAGATAGTCTACTTGCTCATTTATCTTTGTGCCATAGTCTAGGGGCTAGTGCAGGTTTGACACTTCAATCAGTAAGTGTCGACTCATGTCACCCATGCCCTAGGCTCATTGTCCTCCGTGGTGGTTTCTTCCTTTTCCTCCCCACCAAATCCCCCTATGGAGGCCTTCTCCTTGTCGGCCTTACCTTTCTCCTGAATTTGTGGCCCGGTCAATTTCTTTGCTTCAATCATAGCTTCATCTCTTGTCATCGATTGACTACTCTAACCCTTCTGCCACAAGACTTTCTAATATAGGGTGTTTTCCTTTCTCCAAAGACACCAAAGGTGTCTGTGTTTGTGTCGTAGTGGTAGATGTGATCTTAGTAGGCCCCTCATTTTCCAAAGGCGGAGAACTTCATTGTTCTACTTCCTCTACGAATTGCCGCAATGGAGTAGTGGAAAAAATCTCTTGCTAGAAAGTTGGCGTGTCCACCATAAACTTCTCCATACAATCTTGGTGCCTGTTGGTTACGAATCTGCCATGAGGAAAGGGTTTGTTGTTATTGCGCCCAGATTCGCCCACCAGATTGAAAGGCCGGGAGGAAGGAATGCCTTCCGTGCCAATCTCCGGAGAAGGCCGGCTCCTATGGAGGGTTGAGTTAAGATAAGAGTGCAGGAAAGAGATAAAAGGTACAGAAAGAGATAAAAGTGCAGAAAGGAATTCCAAATGTGATTGGAGTTGGGTGGGGGGAATAAGCAGCACGACGACGAATCAATCACCACTACTAACAACATTCATCTACAAACATACATCGAAACTACAGCTATCAGCGATCCCATGTATCCTCTATCTATGCATTCCAGGAATACCTGGCCATCAAATGCTGGAGTCCAGAGTTCAGTACAACAACAAGCAATGACACAAGAAACATGAGGCAAAAATGACAAGGAGAGGCAGCATGCAAGATAAAAGACAGTAAGCAGAGCCAAGTATATGTCTGTATTTGAGGCAAAGGCACAGCTACGATTGTTCCTTAGCAATATATTTCCCTTCCACCACTTACAATGAAAATGTGGTGGGTATTTATAGCCCAAAATTCCCCCTGATTACAGTCATGGGCACGGAGTCCCAGACAAGACAGTAGCTGACACGAATGGCTGAGGGGCTGCTGATGCTGACTTCTCGGGCCGGACTGTCCTTGCAGCATGGTGTCCCTGAAGGTGGTACAGCTACGTGGCAGCGCGTTGGGTCGAGTCTTCAGTCAACAGGAATGCGGGTAGGTGCGGCAGATGGCACTTCACATCGGCTTAAATGGTGATAGGTGGCGCCGGTAGTGTAGCCCATGCTTTGTCCTTACGCGGTCAAGTCTTGGCTCGAATCCCGAAGATGGACACATGTCGGATGTTGAAGTGTGACACGTGTCTGCCTTGAAAGGCAGCTTATCCAACTTCGCCAGGAATTCGGGCGCTGTCGGGTTGCACAGGTGAAAAACAACGCAGTTGGGGAGGCCTCCGTGCCTTAGTCATTTTCTGGGTTCGCTTGCCCAACTGCGCACCGATCAGAGGGCGCACCCCGACTTCGCTGCGAAGTCGGGTTGCGCATCGGCGCTTTGCAGTCTTCTCCGCTGTTCGGACTGGGCACCAAAAGGGGGGCGCACCCCGACTTCGCTGCGAAGTCGGGTTGCGCCCAACACTTAGCTGATTTTTTGCTGCACCGCTTCCCTAGTGCGCCCGGGAAGAAGGGCGCACCCCGACTTCGCTGCGAAGTCGGGTTGCGCCCCAGCACTTAGTCAAATTTCGCTCATTTTCTTGTTCTATCGCACTTCGCACTGTCCCTACTGCGCTCCAACTGGAGGGCGCACTCTGACTTCGCTGCGAAGTCGGGTTGCGCCCTGACACTTAGTCATTTTTAGGGAACACTTGCTGGAACTTTAAGAAACTGAAAACATGGCACCCCGTGCAAAATGTGGCAACATTCCTGGCGGCTCGCGGGGCATTGAGCTCGCCTCAATGTGAGGACCCAGGCCTTTATCCATTGGGCAACAGAGTCACCCTCGCCATCCTCTTGATATTTACTGCCGGCAGCAACCTCTTTCTCAAACCCTTGGCACCCATGGCCCTCCTGGAATACTAAAAAAAAGAACCGCATAAACTAAAATAAGAAAACAACTAAAACTTTGCATACTAGCCGGATTATTTATATTATTTACACAAAAGTTTGCAGAGCATGATTGGCATGCCGCCAAGACAAATCTAGCTTTGGTTGCCTATCCGGTGAACCTGCAGTGTCCGGACCAGATCTGATTGTACTTCAGATGATCTTTGAAGTCCGGCTGGCCTCCCAAAGTTTGCCAGGTTGCGAACATGGTGCAACGTGGCAGGTTATCATTCATGCCGGTACCCATACAATTGATGAACAATGTGGCAAGGAGATTTGTCAGACGGAAGCCTTCTTCGGGTACCGGTTGCGGTGATGGTTGGAGCCAATACCACCGCTCTAGAGAGTCCACCACCTGTGGGCTCTCAAGCACGAGTTCCTCCAACTCCTTGATGCGATAGCAGGAGCTTTCCGACGATAGGCTTTTTGCCGGGGTCTCCTCATGATCAGCCTCCTGGTGAGGCATGCTTATTGGGCTTTGCATAATATGAGGGATTTGCCCTGGTGATTTTGCCAGATGAAGGCAAGCCAGAGTTTCACCAACTCGGGCTTCCATATTTCAGCTCAGTCAGAGTCGCCAGGTGATTTTGCCAGATGAAGGCAAGCCAGAGATTCACCAACTCGGGCTTCCTTATTTCAGCTCAGTCAGAGTCGCCAGGTGATTTTGCCAGATGAAGGCAAGCCAGAGATTCACCAACTCGGGCTTCCTTATTTCAGCTCCGGATTCGTCTATGCGAGCTTGGCGGTCAGCCGGCCTGACGCGCTCTCCTGGAGCGGCAATGTCAATTTCGTAAAGGTCAGGCTGATTTCCCGGATTCCTTGCTCGCCACCTTCTTGTTTGCCTGAAGGCGTTAGGACCGGTCTTTACGGACTGAGAGAGTATTCAAGTTCGTGCAGAGTCGCCAGGTGCTCTGATTTTTAACAGCAATGAAGCGAGCACTCGTGCTTCGATTCCGTTTGGGGGTGGGAAACTACCATGTCCCACCGAGTGTGCCAGAGAAACTGTTGGTTACGAATCTGCCATGAGGAAAGGGTTTGTTGTTATTGCGCCTAGATTCGCCCACCGATTGAAAGGCCGGGAGGAAGGAATGCCTTCCGTGCCAATCTCCGGAGAAGGCCGGCTCCTATGGAGGGTTGAGTTAAGATAAGAGTGCAGGAAAGAGATAAAAGGTACAAAAAGAGATAAAAGTGCAGAAAGGAATTCCAAATGTGATTGGAGTTGGGTGGGGGGAATAAGCAGCACGGCGACGAATCAATCACCACTACTAACAGCATTCATCTACAAACATACATCAAAACTACAGCTATCAGCGATCCCATGTATCCTCTATCTATGCATTCCAAGAATACTCGGCCATCAAATGCTGGAGTCCAGAGTTCAGTACAACAACAAGCAATGACACAAGAAACATGAGGCAGAAATGACAAGGAGAGGCAGCATGCAAGATAAAAGACAGTAAGTAGAGCCAAGTATATGTTTGTATTTGAGGCAAACGCACAGCTACAATTGTCCCCTAGCAATATATTCCCCTTCCACCACTTACATTGAAAATGTGGTGGGTATTTATAGCCCAAAACTCCCCCCAATTACATTCATGGGCATAGAGTCCCAGACAAGACAATAGCTGACACGAGCGGCTAAGGAGCTGCTGATGCTGACTTCTGTCGGGTCGGACGGTACTTGCAACATGGTGTCCCTGGAGGCGGTACAACTATGTGGCAGCGCGTTGGAACAAGTCTTCAGTCAACAGGAATGTGGGTAGGTGCGACAGGTGGTACTTCACATCGGCTTTAAATGTTGACAACTGGCGTCGGTAGTGTAGCCCATGCTTTGTCCTTGCGCGGTCAAGTCTTGGCTCGAATCCCGAAGGTGGACACTTGTCAGATGCTGAAGCGTGACATGTGTCTGCCTTGAAAGGCAGTTTATCCAACTTCGTCGGGGGTTCGGGCGCTATCGGGCTGCGCAGGAGGAAAACAGCGTAGTTGGAAGGCCTTCTTGCCTTGCGTTTTCTGAGTTGACTTCACCGAACTGCGCACCGGTCAAAGGGCGCACTCCGACTTCGCTGCGAAGTTGGGTGTCGCACCGGTGCTGGCTCTCTCATGCTGTACGGACTGCGCACTGGAGCAGGGCGCACTCCGACTTTGCTGCGAAGTCGGGTGTCGCCCCAACACTTAGCCATTTTCCTGATAGGCCATTCCCCTAGTGCGCCCAGGAAGGAGGGCGCACTCCGACTTCGTTGCGAAGTCGGGTGTCGCCCTTTGACACTTAGTCAAATTTTCTGTCACTTCCTGTCCTGTTGCGCACGGGTTACCTACTGCGCTCCAACTGAGGGGCGCACTCCGACTTCGCTGCGAAGTCGGGTGTCGCCCCAACACTTAGATGCTGAAGTTTTACTGGGGGAAGAAAGGGGGAAAAGAAGAAGAGGGAATGAAGCTGTGAGGGAGAGGAAGAAAGCAAAGTCGGAGTGCACCCCTCACTTAGATGCTGAAGTTTTACTGGGGGAAGAAAGGGGGAAAAGAAGAAGAGGGAATGAAGCTGTGAGGGAGAGGAAGAAAGGGAGAGAAGAAGAAAGGGAAAATGAGGAGGAGGGAAGGAAAGAGCAGCTCACTTGCAGAAACCAAAAACATGGCACCCCTGTGCAAAATGTGGCAACAAGTGCCCCTAGATCAAACCCTTGTGGCCTCTTGAACTCTGTTGAAGGTGAGGTGTCCATTGTCTCCAAAGTAGCGTTCACATCATTTGTCATTGTCGGTTCTGGTTG
Source organism: Wollemia nobilis (assembly GCA_028583015.1). NCBI lineage: Eukaryota > Viridiplantae > Streptophyta > Pinopsida > Araucariales > Araucariaceae > Wollemia > Wollemia nobilis. The sequence goes on along the minus strand of JAQPPZ010001695.1, from coordinate 450,322 downwards.
TGCTACTTCTTGCACAACTCCCTCTTCTTTACTCTACTACGTTGTCTCCTCCACTACCCTTGTGGCCTCTTGATCTGGATTATGCTCTGGATCGTAATCTACCTCCACACAGTAGAAGTCATGCCATGGTGGCCATGACTGCATTCGCTCAATGTGCCACTCCAGGTCTGCCCCTGTCTTGTTGCACCTCTCTTCTATGATTTCTGCTCGAGGGCAAACATGTACAAATTTTCCCCTGACCCCAATTGGGTCGTATTTCCAACGCTGCGGTAGTTGTATCAGGCCTATGTCGAGGAGTGCCTGCTCCAGGTAGATGTGCTGCCCAATTTCATGGACTTGAATGTTCGCCCAGGTAAAAGGGTATTTGAAAATATGGCCCTTCTTTTTTCCCTGGCCAAATTCCTCCTCGACGTAGTCCATCTGCCGCGCTGTCTCCATGCCGAATTGGTGCTCAGTGCAAAAATAGGGCAGCAAGAACGACTTCCCTTTGAATCCGTAGATTCTGATAACGACGCCCTGGGTCAACCGGAAAGTATCCCCGTATTTGTATTTCCTCAGGTACTTCGTCATGGCCAGGGGAGGGCGAGACGCCTTGCCGTTGAACAGTGCCAGGGTCATTCCCAAGAATTTGAAATTGAAATCATAATAAGACCCCCTTCTATACAGCGCCTCGGTCCACTCGTATACCGGCAGCGGTGCGCCCTTCTCATCTACCCTCTTAAGATCAGGCACCCTTATTCGGTAATGCGTATGGTAAAGGCACAACCATGTGAGGAATGAGCAGTGCCGGAATTCAGTTGTCTGTTTCTGCTGTATCCTAACCAGGTTTGAATGTATGGCGTACGCCACCCAGTCTGCCCAATCAAAAAAGATTGGGCGCCTTCCGCTTCCCTGCGCAGTAGGGTCATAAAATTCTCCATGCAAAATACACTCTGCGAGTGCCAGCTGATACGGGTGCACCATCCTGTCCGTGCCGCAACCAAGGACCCATGCAAGGATAATATAAATATATCTGTTTTCGAACCTTTCCAGGGGTATGGGACCTGATGGCCATTGTCCAGCTGGTAGGGGACACTTCAGCTCTGAATTGAGAAATTCCCTCATCCTTCTGCTCTGACTGAATCTGCCCGCCTGCTCTTCCAAATTAATTTTCCTGACGATGGCATCAGGGTCGTATTGGAGCCTCGGGGCGAAGGCTGGCTGTACGCTTTCTTTAAAGAGGGTGAACAACACCCTTCCTTGGCAGTCGCAGACCTGCCGGGTGGCTGGTTTGTAATATGTCACAATTGACTCAACCAGCTCCGGGCAGTGGTGGACGGGAGGGCACAAGAACCAGTACAGGTTCGATTTATATGCGGCCCCAATGTGGTGCGAGGATGAGACCTTGCCTGCCCACTTCGCGATATTGGGACGCAGCTTGGTGAGACTAATGGAGTACTCGCCATCTTTGTATTCGGCCAGGCGGTTGATGGGCGGCGGCAGAGGACCTTGCCTTTTACTTCGCCTCGACCTGGATTTCTCTTTTTGCTCTTGTGGTGCCTCGCTCTCATGAGCGCTAGACTCTGTGCGTTCCTCGGCTTCCTGCTCTGTATCACTGGATTGCGCCTGCATTGGCGCCTTCCCCTTGTCCATTCTCTGTCCTTCACTCATGGTGCCGGAGATAGAAATTACAGTCGCTGCGGACCTTAGTTTCGCACTTCTCTTCTTTTTCACTGCGCAACTCAGATTTACACTGGTAATTCTGGTGTTCTGAGTAAGGGCCCTTTTCTAGGAATGGAAAAATAGCATTAATGGCGTGAGGGGGAATTTAAAATGATTTGCCCGAAGTAGGTAGAAAGCGCCGTTATTCCTCGGCGGCCGCGCGTGGGATCTTCTATTGGAAAGCGCACCTCGTACGTGGTTGGCCCCAATGCGCTCACCTCTTAATGACATCTGCTTTGAAATCCGCGCAATCATTCCTTAAAATCTTTGAACTTCGTGCTTTCAATGACGTCACCGCCGCCATCTGGGCACACGCTTCGAGGTACCAAACTTGAGGAAGACTCTGACCAAGTGCGCTCAAAAAGTGAGCGCGGTCCAACTTCGCGTTATGCACGGTGCGCCCTCGGGGGACCCATACTTAGAAATATTTCTTCATGCACCTTGCTCTCCAGGATGCGCCGGTCGGAGTGCGCAAAAATTTGAGTGCGCAGCCCGACTTCGCTCAGAAAATTTGCGCAGTCGGGCAAGGACACTTAGATAATTTTTCGGACTTCTCTATCCTTTCTGCCCGGCTGCGCTCCGAAAAGGGTGCGCAGCCCGACTTCGCTGCGAAGTCGGGCGGCGCGCCCAACACTTAGAAATTTTTCGGATTTCTCTTGGTCGCTTTCTCTCTTCTTAAGCTCCCGACGTCGCACAATGCAAAGAGCGAAGCCCGACTTCGCTGCGAAGTCGGGCGATTTTCCGCCTTGGTCAGACTTGAACAGCCACGCAAAATTTTGCTTCTTTTTTCATACTTAGCCTTCTTTGGACTTAAAAGCTGAAAACTAAATGACTGAAAGAAATATTTACATTCTGAAATAAACTGAACTGCAGGAAATAAATAAGAAAAATATGTACAAGGAAGGACCTCTTGGCAACCTTCAATGATGATAGGCCTTCAGGTGGAAGCCATTAACAGGGATCGGGAGAAGTTGTCCCTCCATGTCTCTGAGCACGAATGCGTTGAATTGGTTTACCCGAGCGATCTGATAGGGGCCTTCCCAAAAGGCATCAAATTTGTCATGATTGCCCGGCTTCGCTTTGAGTGAATCCCATTTGAGCACTAAGTCCCCGATTTTGAAAACTCGGGTGGTGGTCCCTTTTGCAAACCAGCTCTGAGTTGCTTCGGCGTGCTTGGTAAAGGCCTGGTATGCCTTCTCCCTTTCCTCTTCTAGCTGCAACAGTTGACAAAGTCTGGCATCCACTGGATCCCCGTCGCCTTTCTCATCTTCTAACAACCAGAGTGCGGGCATTTCTATGTGGGTGGGCAGGACAGCCTCCTTGCCATATACAAGCGCGTAGGGAGACGTCTTGATGGATTTTTTGGAAGATATGCGATCCGCCCATAACGCTCGGTCCAGAAGTAGGTGCCACGACCTCTTATTCTTCTCCATAGTTTTCTTTATTATTTTCAAGAGGTTCTTATTTGTAGATTCTGTCAGGCCATTTCCCTACGGATAGTAATTTGAAGACATCTTGTGGTAAATGCCATACTTGCTGGTAAACTCAGTGAGCACCGCACCTGCAAATCCTGGACCGTTATCTGTAACAATTGCCTCTGGAATCCCGAAACGGGTAATGAGGCTCTCAAGGAACCCAATGACCGTCTCTTGGTCAGCGTGCTTTGTAGGCAATGCCTCAGCCCATCTGGTAAAGTAATCTGTGGCGGTTAGGATGAACTTGTGTCCCGCCGAAGAGTTGGGCGTTATTGCCCCGATGAAGTCCAGACCCCACTGCTGAAACGGAGTCTCGGCTTGAATTGGCTGGAGGGGCAAGGGTGCCTTCCTATTTCTGCCGGCGAACCTCTGGCATTTTTCGCATTTCACACAGACTGCATGTGCGTCTGTGAAGAGGGTGGGCCAATAATAGCCGGCTCTGATAATTTTTAAGGCCGTAGGCCTTCCCGAATGATGTCCTCCGGGCATCCCAGAGTGGAACTCTCCGAGAACCTTTGGCTTGTCTGATTCCTTGACGCACCGCAACAAGATGCCGTCAATATTTCTAAAATACAGCCCCTCGGGGCGCAGTACATACTTCAGGGCGTTCAGCCTAAACCTCCTTCTCTGTGAGGCGTTGAGATGGTCTGGACATCTCCCTGTGTTGAAGTACCACACTAGATCATTTGTCCAATCATCCTCCTCTGATAAGGAGTTGGAAAGGTTGGCCTCTGTTACTGGATCCTCCCACTTGCAAGTGGAGATTTCGGCTGCAGCACTCCGGGCCAACTCTTGGCATAGAGCCCGACCTCGGATTAGCTTCGTTGGCCGTACCTCTATGTCAAACTCTTGTATCTTGGCTATCCATCCTGCCCTCTTGTGACCTGGCTCTCCTTGGATGATGAAATTTCTGACGTCCGGATGTATCACGAAGACAGTTATCCGACTCTGGGAGACAAAGTGCTTGAACTTTCTGAGGGATCTCATAACTGCGTGCACTTGCCGCTCAATAAAATTGTATCTTTCTTCGTGCGGCTGAATCACCTGGCTTAGGAATGCTATGGGGCGCTCCTCGCCATCATCTCCCTTCTGAGTCAGGACTGCGGCGTAGCTTTCGGGCTCTCCCACCGCGTACAGGATGAAATCCTTGGAGTAGTCTGGATTTACTAACACTGGAGCTTGGGCAATTCTGGCCTTGATTTCTTCAAAGGCTTGTTTCCTTTCGTCAGTCCATACGAATTCAGCATTCTTTTTTAGGAGCTCGGACATGGGCTTGATTACTTGTGCAAAGTCTGGGACAAACTTCCTCACGAAGTTGATTTGGCCAAAAAATGATTGTAGCCCCTTTTTGTCAACTGGGATGGACAAGCGAAGAAGAGCTTCTGCTCTGTCAGGATCGACTGCAAGGCCCTTCTCAAAAATAACGTGTCCTAGCAGCTTGCCTTCCTTCACCGCGAAGACTGACTTCTTCGGGTTGATGGAAATGCCGAATTCACGACATCTCTCAAATACTTGCCGCAAGTGGGAGGCATGGTCCTCTCTTTTATGTGAAAACACAGTCATGTCATCCAAGTAGATGACAATGATCTTGTTGAGCAGCTCTCGGAACGCCAAGTCCATAGCCCTTTGAAATGTAGCCCCGGCGTTAGAAAGACCGAAGGGCATGCGCTGATATGCAAACGTTCCCCATTTGGTGGTGAACGCCGTCTTGTGCTGATCTTCGTCTTTCACCCATATTTGGTTATAGCCGGAGAAACCGTCCAAGAGAGAGAATCTCTGAGCTCCAACAACTACGTGGAGGATTTGATCAATTTGGGGGAGCGGATAATGATCCTTCAGTGAAGCCTGATTGAGGTTTCTGAAATCCACGCAGAGGCGGATGTCTCCATTCTTTTTCCTCACAGGGACCAGATTTGCGACCCAAGAAGAGTGCTTGATGGGGTAGATGATTTTGGCCTCCAGCATCTTCAAGAGTTCAGCTTTCATCATGGCTTCAATCTTTGGGTTCACCGCCCTTTGCTTTTGCCGGAAAGGCTTTGCATTATCCTCCAGTTCTATAGTATGCTGGATCATCTCTCTGTCGTACCCCTTCAGGTCTTGGTAGCACCAGGCCACGATATCCGGGTACTCTTCGCATAGAGATCGGATCTGCTCTAACTCCTCATCGCTGCAATCCGTCCCGACCTTAATCACCTTTCCAGGTTCCAGCCTGTGTCCATGTACCGCTTGGGGTCCACTTTGATCCCGTGGGATATGGCTCTATCGTTCGATCAAAGAGGCTCTCCAGGGTAATCAGTCCTTTCGGGACATGATTATTTTTTAACTGTATCAACCCCTCATATTGCTCGTCATCAGGGTCTCTACCTTCGATTGTACTAGCTTCATTTATCAAAAAGGTGACGATATCTTCGTCACAGTCGAACACCTGCCAGTGGGTGTCCTTGTCAGGCACAGAAGGCCTGTAAATGGTACGAACCGGCTTCGGCTTCTGGACAGTGTCATCAGCTGGGACGTACCTGGCTCCAACAGACGCCAGAATGTCAGCATGCTTATTCTTTTCACGAGATATGGCTTTGACATTCAGAGAGTCAAATGACTCCATCAGATCCCAGACACGGTTGCGGTACGCCTTGAGGTAATGCTTCTTGGAGGCGCACTTATTGGTAATCTGGTTGCACACCAGCTCTGAGTCGCCAAAGATCTGCAAATGCTTTATCCCAAGTCTCTCTACCTTTCTCAAGCCCAAACACAAGGCTTCATACTCCGCCGCATTGTTAGTGCAACTCCAGGCCAGCCTATAAGTGTAGTCCTTTTGAATCCCGGATGGCGAAACCAGAAGTACACCTGCACCGGCGCCATTCTTACATCGGGCGCCATCAAAGTACAACTTCCATAGCTTTTCTGGGGCAGGTCCAACATCTTTCTTTGCAGACTGATCAAGTCTTTCAGGCTGGGTGACAGAGTAGCAACCTTGTTCGGTCTCAATCATGGCATTGAAGTCTAGTAAGGAGAACTCATCCTCCACTTGTAACAGCTCGAGGGTCTCTTCCGCCAAGTCTACCTCTACCAGTTCCTCAGTCGTCAGATGAACCATGTCGTTCTGCTGTTCTTCCCCAGGTATCTTCTCGACTAGAAACGTGGAAGGCTTTTCATTATAGATCTTCAATCTCCTTCCTTTAAAAGGCACTTCCATATGTGAATAATCCAACGACAGATATCCACCCAGCTTCGCAGTGAACTCCCTAGAGAGACACATGCCGAAGTAGGGTTCCAAGTCAACCACCACGACCTCTTGGATGACCACTATGTCGAGCGCTTTATGCAGTCGGATTGGGATGTCTTTGATGACACCAACTGTCTTGACAGGAGTGCCGTCTAGCTGCAACACACCTTGGCTGCTCCTTGTGTATTCCATACCAATCTCTTCGCAGACAACCCTCGGCATGACAGTAGTGGAGGCACCAGAGTCCACCATGCAATTGTGTACTATATGGCCCTCCATTCGCAAAGACAGATAGAAAGGTGGCGGCCTGTTTTTCCCAGTAGCAGATACTGTCAAGGGCTGAGCTAACACAACAAGCTGCGTCGGCTTTCCATCTTTTACGCTCTTCAAGGATTCCTGCAACAGGTCTACTTGTCCTGGGAGCAGAAGAGCCTCATACATGCTTATCTTCGCCGGAGTCTTCTTGAGCTCATCAACTATATTGTAAGTTGAAGTGTCGGCTCCCTCTATCTCTTTCGCTGGCTCGTACCTGGTTCGGTATTGTTGCGTGGCTTCAACCCTCTGTCTCTTCGTCAGCGATGGATACCTCAGCTTTTCTTGAGCTTGTTCTTTTGTTTCAGCTAGAGGTTGGGCCGCGGGAGCCTTGAGCGTCGGGAACTTTTCTTTGGCTGTAGGAGGTAAAGGTGGCTTGTCAGGTGCTAGCACAGCAGGCTGCGTCCTCTCCCTTCTGGCGTATACTTTTAACGGCTTCATCTGGGCCGTGGGGGCCTCAATGGGCCTTTTGCCCTCCTTGGTCAAGAGAGACACGGGATCTTCTTCTGGGACTGCAAAGTTACCTTCATCGTCAAGGATCATGTATGCTTCGTCCTCCATGGCGCTGCCCGCAAGGGTCTGAATATAATGCCGATGCAACATGCAACCCTCCTCTCCATGTGGATCGTTGCATGTAGAGCACCAGTTAACATGGTCAGAAGTGCCTGGTTGAGCATCATTGGCAGCATTCCTCGCCGGGGGCCTTTGCGCTTGAGCAGCTTGATCTTTTGTCAGCGCAGGGGGAGGATATGGTCTCCTCGGAAGAAACTCCATCTGGGCTTGCTTCTTCTTCATGATTGTCATGTCGTTGGAGATAGTATGGTAACCAGAGGCAAGAGCCCGCACCTCCTGAAGGATCTTATTCTGAATATCATTATCAGCAGGCGCCGGCCGGACCGGCGGAGGTATTGCGGCTAATGGTGGAGGTGCAGAATATGCCGCGTACTGAGGGGGAGCTGGGAGTGCAGGATATTGCGGAGGCGGAGGTGGCGGATTAGGATAATGGATCTGGGGCTGACCATACGGGTTTATAACTGGCGCTGGATTCCATGGTTGCTGGGGGTACTGATTTGACGAGGATGGCGTCGCACCAGACGCGGGTGGATATTGTGACTGAGGGAAATCAGGATAGATGGGAGGCTGCATTCTATGAGGGAGTCTGCCTATAGAAATTATGTCTAATTCTGCTTGCTGGGCAGCTTCATATAAAGCGGGAAAAGTGTCGACCCGGGCTATCTTAAGAAGCAGACAAATGTCTGAATTAAAAGACCTCAGGTAATAGTGCGCAGCTTGTCCCGCGGGAGGTCGCAGCTCGCGAGGTACTCTTTTCCAGGACCTCGCAAACCTCACGTTGAAGTCCGATATCTCCTCTTGCGGATGGCGTTGAATACTTTGAAACTGGTGCAGCAACGAGGAGGGATCAGCGGACTCGTTGCATCCCTTCACTAGCCTGCCCGCTAACTGGGGCCATCCCGTGATAGCTCCTTCTGGCAAAGATCTCCACCAGTAAAGGAGTTTCCCTCTCAGAGAAAGGGCTAATAAACGGGTCTTAACACTCTCACTAGTGATAGAGTGCAGTGCAGCCAAGGCCAGAATATCTTGGATGTGCTCGTATGCTGTTTTCCCGGAGCCATCATAAGTAGGAATGGATTTCAAGGCAGCAGGGGGTACAACTTCTTGTCCAACTAGAGCCAAGGGCCCTGTGGAATCAACTGCTGGGAAGAGGTCGTCATCATTTTGTTGGGCAGCCATGTCTTCTTCCTCTTCAGTCGTATAATCAGTATCAGCGTTGTCCGAAGTTGTAGGTTGTTCTTCAATTTCGGCCTCTCCAACTTCAGCTTCTTCAACCTCAGCTTCTTCTATTTCAGCTTCAGCCTCGAGTTCGTTTTGGTGAGCTTGGTAGTCAGCCAGCCTTACGCGCTCCCCAGGAGCGTTGATGTCAATTTCGTAGAGATCAGGTTGCTGTCCTGGGTTCCTTGCTCTCCACCTTCTTGTATGCATGAAGGCACTTTTGATATCGGACCAGTCTCACGGACTCAGAGAATATTCAGGTAGTGCAGAGTCGCCAGGTGTTCTGATTTGACAGCAATGAAGCGAACACCGATGCTTCGATTCTGTTTTGGGGTGGGAAACTCCCGTGTCCCACCGGGCGTGCCAGAGAAACTGTTGGTTACGAATCTGCCACTAGGATAGGATTTAGTGTAATGCGCCCTAGATTCGCCCAACAGATTGAAAGGCCGGAAGGAAGGAATGCCTTCCGCGCCAATCTCCGGAGGAGGCCGACTTCCTATGTTTTCTCAATTTGGTTTAAGCTCAGAGTGCAGGAAAGAAATTAGAGATGCAGAAAGAAATATAAATATGATTGTTCCGGGTGGGGAAGATAAGCAAGCACGGTAACAGCCAATCACCACTACTAACAACAATTAAACACAAAATATGTTGCAGAAACTATCAACACCATTCATCCTATGTATCCTTCACTTTTGCATTCCAGGAATACTTAACTATCAAATACCGATATCCAGAAAAGCAGAATAACAGTAAGCAATAACATAAGCAACATGAGGCAGAAATACTCAGTAAAGGCAACATACAAGACAAAGACAATCAATAGAGCCAAGTATATTTCATATTCAGAAGCAAACGCACAGCTACAACAGTTCCCTAGCAATATATCCCCCTTCCACCCCTTTACAATGATATGGCGCAGCTATTTATAGCGCAAATTTCCCCCCCATTACAACTTTGGGCACAGGATCCCAGACCTGACAATAGCTGACAAAGCTGACAAAAGCGGCAAAAAGCGGCTGATGTTGACCTCTGCGGGTATGGAACGTACTTGCAGCAAGGTCCACCTGAAAACTTGGCAGCTACGTGGCAGTGCGGTAGATGAAACTTCGAGTCAGCTTGAATGAGGGTAGTTGCGGTACAATAAGTCAGTTCACGCTCGCACACCTTCTGTCGCATCTCTGACTCGAATCTCGAGGCTGGACACCTGTCGGGATCTGATAAGGGGAAAAATCTGCCTTTGAAGCTCACACTTTCTCTCCTGCCCGACTTCGCCCAAAATTGGAGCGCAACCGGGCAGCGCAGGGTGGAAGCAAGTTGGGAGGGAGCAGTTGGGAAGGCCTTCGTGCCTTAGAAATTTTCTGGGCAGTTTTCAACGTCCTTTGCCCGAGTGCGCACAAGTCAGTGAGCGCAGCCCGACTTCGCTGCGAAGTCGGGCGGCTCAACACTTAGCCGATTTTCTGAGGTCACCATGGCAAATCGCCCGGCTGCGCACCTCCTTGAGGGCGCCGCCCGACTTCGCTGCGAAGTCGGGTGGTCCCAACACTTAACCGTTTTCTGGATCTTTCTCATTGACGTCGCCCAGGTGCGCATAAAATTGGGAGCGCAGCCCGACTTCGCTGCGAAGTCGGGCGGCTCAAGACTTAGTATTTTTTCTGGGCTCAGCTCCACACGTCAGCTTCCCAAGTGCGCATGAAACTAGGAGCGCAGCCCGACTTCGCTGCGAAGTCGGGCGGCTCCACACTTAGAGAATTTCTGGGCACGTTTCTGACAATCCTGCCCAGGTGCGCACAGATAGGCGAGCGCGGCCCGACTGCGCTGCGCAGTCGGGCGAACAACAACACTTAGAAAATTTTGGGCTCTTTGCCCTCTCAGAGAAACAGTCAGAAGTATGGGGGGGAAATGGAGAGAATGAAACTGATGGCAGAAAAGATAGGGGATAGTGGAGAAAGGGAGAGAAGAAAGAGGGAAGGGAAAGCAGCATCCTTACAAAAAATTCGAAGACATGGCACCCCGTGCAAAATATGGCAACAGGAACCAGTCCATTTCTGGAGATTGGCATGAGAGGCATTTCTTCCTCTCGGCCTTTCAATGTTGGCCGGGTCTAGGGCGGATGAATAGACAAATTCATACCTAAGGCAGATCTTTGACCAACATGTGGCATTTTGCATGTAAGCCAACCTTGGGAGTTAGGTGCTAGAGGAATTCCTTAAAACTGCGAGGGGCAGTTTAATATGTATCTTTTTTGCATAATTGAATGAAGTATTGAAGGAGGTTGCCCCCTCGAAGAGGCTTGCGATTCAGTGCTATTTTGAGATTGTTCATTTTTTGGAATTTATTTCCATAGTGTGTTATGAGCATATATGTTTATTTTCCGTATATGTGTGTGTGCTTATTTTTAATAGTAGGTTCCTAACAAGTGATATCAAAGCGCGCTTTCCCGGGCCGTGTTCTGCTGCTATTGTGACGGTTTCTGCCATTTCGACGTTTAGGTATAAAATTTATTTATTTATTTTTTGCTAGTTTTTCTTATTATTAAATAAAAAAAAGAAAACCAACACAAAAAAAATACAGTCTTTTTTATCCACAGTAGTTGAGTAGGTTAGAAACCTTGTGTCAGGGGTTTTAAAATATCGTGAAGGAGTTATCGTTATTGGCTAAGCAAGATAGCCCATAAAGTGTCTAGTGAAGTGAGGGGTGATTAGGATCCAATACCCAAGTCTCATACAACACTCGCACATGGAATTGAGCTCCCACGCATCTTCGGGTGTATCGGGAGACCATCTAGGATTAAATAAAATTTTATCTTTGGGAAGCTTTTTTGGCCTTGTATTGTTCATAGTGCATAGGACACAACATCCTGGAAGATTACCCTCCCGTATTGTTAGAGGCAGATAGTGTGCTCAAGGGTATATATGGAATCCTCCTTGAGTAGTGGCTTGAAATATTGGTCCGAGCACTATTGTTCGTCACTGCGGTATAACAGAGGGCCTATGGGTATTACATACACCTTTGCCTAGCATACCCTGGTTCTGTTCAAACTTGCAAACAAAGTCTGTTCTCACGTCTTTTTGTTTTGCTAAACCTGCAACCAAAATATTCGAAACTGTTACCATATCCTTCACAGAAGTTGAGCATACGAAAAAGACATCCCTATTCTAGAATTTTTGCATGCAAAACAGACGATACAAAATCATTGAAAAATATAATAGGCAGACCACAAGCTTCAGAGTCTGTGACAATCAGGAAAATTCCATCAGTAACAGTCAATACAAGGTTGTCAGGATATCATTGTCATCACAGTAACTTGCACAGATAGAACAGTTACTTGTTACATTCAGAATGAAAACAGACAGGGAATATCTGTGACAAACAGTGTTAGGAATCAGTCAATGGTCAAATAGTCTCAACAAGCGTCAGAAAAGGGTGTTCGACACATTACTCAATTTTTGATCCAAACATCCAGAGAAAAACCAACTACATAGTAAATAACTCATTGTGATTGTTTTTTCGAGCTGATCATTTTGATATACCACACCCAAACCATTTTTTGGACCCTTACTAAAAATAGTAACTCCTAGAAATCACCTTTCTATTTTTAGTAAGTCCTCAAAAAGGTTACCACCCTCTAAACATGGTTGAGGGTACTCGACAACAAGCATTAGACAGGGACATTCAAGCTAGAGTGGACGCTATGAGCACCAAAGTATGGAATTCATTTGACCAAACCCTACAGTCGATACAATCACAACTCTTAACTGTCCAGGAAACTATAAGTGAAATCTCCATTGCAGAACAGGAAATGAAGGTTGAGTTGGATAGTCTTACCTCTGCTGATTCCGCAGGTAACCATGACCACGAAAAAATTGGTACAAGCAACCTTGAAAAAATCCCAAGGCTTCGCTACATTTTGAGCCGAGGCGGTGCTTCGCTAATTTTGAGCCTCGAAACGAAGGTTCGCTCGGCTCGGTGACAAAGAAAAGGGACAAGAGGAAGCTTCGCGCATCGGTTGAGGGCAGTAGGCACTTCGTCAGTTTTCGGGCCGAAGTGGCACTTCGAGTGCATCACTCGACGAAGCGGCAGTTCGAAGGCGATCACGACGAAGGGCACTTGGAGGGAAAAGCTTAAAAGACAGGCGCTTCGCTCACCGCCACGTTAAAGGGCCGTTCTTCGGGCATGATTTATGCCGAAGTTGAGGTTCGCTCCAATTTTCGGCGAAGAGACGACACTTAATGCAAGTTTCAAAAGGGGCGCTGGGGTCCACTTTGGGCGACTTGGTGGTCAAAGTGGAACTTCGCTTCATTTTTGAACGAAGCTCCCCTTATGGAGCCGTTAAGCCTTAAAAGGTGCCTCAAAGCGTGCGAAAAGTGGTGGCTCCCGTTTAAAGTCCCTAAGCGCTCACCTTAATGAGAAGTGACAATGCGCATCCCAAGGGGGTTGGTCGGAATCAAAACTAGTGCCTTGGATAGCGGAAACAAAGAAGTTTAAGGTTTCAATGCGGATTGAGATTCCTAAGGCGTTTAGAGCCTCGAATGCAGCACCGAATCTCCAATCAGAGAATGATGCGATCCATTTGCGGTCGGTTTGGGCATTTACTATCCGTAAGCGCCATTAATGGGGTAGGTCCTGCCCATGTCTATAAAAGAAAGACGCAACTCCAGCATAAAATTATTAAGCCCCTTGCAAATTGCTTCCCTCTCTGCCGAACTCCGCTAGCAGACCTGTTTACTGATAACTGCCAGTCCGCCTGTATACCTTTGCTGGTCATAATGGGCAAACGCACAACAAAAAAGAAGGAAAAAGCGCCAAAGGAGGGAGGTTCGGAGAAGACCAAGAAATCGAAGGAGGAAAAGAGGCAGAGATCAAAAAAGAAAGAGCCAGAGGTTCCTGCAGGGAAGCAGATAGTGGAGGAGGAAGAATCGGAGGAAGAAGAGCCAATTGACCCACCCATTGATAAATGGGAGGGCATCAGAGATGGCATCCTCTCTAAGAGTGTTGGGGAGCTGCGTCAAGAAATTGACCAAATGTTAACGCGAGTTTTTGCTGAACACAGGAGGACAGTTGCTTACTACTCGCAATTATACTGGTATTTGTGCATCCCAGTACACGATTGTCCAGAGCTGGTATACGCAATTGCCCAAAACTATCATCCCCTGACCAGACAAGTTCGGGATTCTTCAGGGAGAAATTTGTTTTCCATTTATCGCGATGATGTCCAGTATGCCTTCGCTCCAGGCCAGTGGCCGCCTTGGGGATATGTTGTTAGGAACGTTAACACAAATGAGCAGAAAAACAGATATCGCCCCTCTCCTAATATGCTGCAATTCATGGGGGAACAACTGAGACAGGGGCTTCCAACTGGTGAGCTGCCAGACATGCCGATGCACCTGGACAATTTCAAGTACCCGGATATTTACTCTATCCTGGCATGGGTAGCGGGTTTATCTACCGACACCGCAGTATATCCCTGGCAGGTCGCCATGGCCGAATGCATTTCACATGGGGAGTTCTACTCCCCTGACCCTGCGAGGCCGAATACCAACCCAGTATTCTTCGACTAGGCCGATTGGGTAGCCCGCGTGCTGCACTCGAAGCTGACTAATTTGAAGAACACAGGAGCTGAACAGTGCTTTGGGTCATGCTCTTTCCTGACCTGGCTGTTCTTTTATTATATACACAACGAATTTCCTCATATCCTCGTCAACAACACTGACAAAGATGGAAAGTCGCTGCCAGTATATCAGTGGACTCCAGTCCTAGCACGGACTGAGTCCTATTATGTATTTAACCAGGAGTTTCTGGGACACGCTTTAGAACTTGTATGCGGCTCTTGCCCCCGGGTACCAGCGTCAATGCGAGACAACATAGTATACAGGAGGCTGGGCGATGTCTTCCAGCTTACACAAGGGCTGGTGATTAGAATGTTCGGGTTTACTGGTAAACCCTTTCTCCTCCCGTACTACACCTCAGAGTACCTGTTCGCATTGGAGGTTGCTCGCCAGAGCGACTACACGGATCAGATTTTCGGCCACGGAAGGAAGTGGAGACACACTTGTGAGTTCCCCTTCAAGATGGGTGTTATCGAAATCTTTGAAACAAGGCAGAATGCCTACCTTGCAATGACGCTCAGCGACTTCGGTCTACTCGAGCTGCCCCAATGGTGGCAGTATGATCCCCTGGGCAGGATCAGGGATTTCCTTAGGTTCAAGAACTTTCATGTCTGCCCCCACCCAGAAATCGTGGAACAACGTAACAATCCGACAGGCCGTGATCTTGAATGGCATATCGAGAGGATGCAGGCCTTACCTCCATGGCACGATTTCTACCCCGTTGAAGCAGAATATATTCCATCGCGACATCCATTCCCTGATCCAAATTCTACATTCTGGAAAAAAATGAAGAACCTGAAGGGTTGGTCTGAGGAGAAGCTCTCAGAATGGTGGATCATGAGGGTTCACCATCAGAAGCAAAGATCTGATACCTTCCTCCTCATAGATGGACAGTTCTCGCAAATATTCGACGCCAACTTTGGCTCCTGGCAGCCAATCCCATTCTCAAACTTTGTACCCCGAAGCGCCCCCGGCTTTGGCGAAAGCCCAAGGAGGATCGAAGAATTATCTGAGCATTCGGGGCAGGAGGAATGGCAGAAGGAGTGGTTGGAAGCACAACAGGAGCAGCACGAGCAGCCGAGCGAACCCATGGCAATCCAGCCAGGCTGCCGAAGAAGATGTGCAGCCGCCTAAAAAGGAAAAGAAGAAGAAAAGGAAGAAGGTTGTCGAAGTGAAAATGCTGCCTCCCCACCCAAAGAAGCCTCAGACTAAGTCATCCGATTTAGCTAGCGAGCACCCTTCAGAAAGTCCTGTTGACGTAGGCACAGGCAAGGCTGTATCCGCCGCCCCACCGCAGAAGGAGGTAGAGGTCGTTGACCTAGAGAAGGAAATTGTCAATGTGGAGGACGACCCTCAAGGAGAAGGCAACAAGGGGCAAGAAGGGGAGACCAATCAGAATCTCGTTACGCAGGAGTTTTCATCCAAAACTCTTAGCTTAGCCGTCGAGGTGCAAAGAATCAAATACCAGGATTTGGAGGTCCCGGCTATGAGCCGAACTGCGAGAGATTGGTCCACCGTCCAATCGACCATTCGCGCCTTCTTCTCCAAATTGAAGAAAGCTCAGAAGGCCAAAAGGTTGATGGATGCTTTCGAGCAGGAGCAGCGCACTTCGTTGACGTACTTTCAGAATCTCTCGCAGCTAGGTTTCCCCGGTTTCACAGATGATGACAGGAACCTTTTGACGAAGGACGAGCTCAAGCCTGTGTGGATCGCTTTCGAGAGTGATACGTCAGAGATAGATGGCTGGGCGGATCCCATCACGGAGGCGCAGGTGACGGACTTCATATTTAGGGCGGATCCCAAATCGAAGCCTGCCTGATAGACCTAAGAAACAGGGCCAGACATGCCGACATCGATCAGATTCAGAGATTCCACTGTTTGGTGAAAGCGCTTCGCGATCGCGAGCCATTCCAGGAAGGGGCTTGGGCCCACATCCGACGCACTTTGGAGCGCATCCGTGCACGTCTCCCCCAACAGCAAGAGCAAGAACAAGGTGAAGAGGAAGGAGAAGAAGGAGAAATATTGAGAGAAGAACCCCCAAAAGGCGATGAACAACCTGAAGAAGGGACAGGCGGTGACTCCGAGCCCAATGGATGAAGGCTTAGGGTCCTTGCATTGAGGCGAGCTCAATACCCCGCGAGCCACCAGGAATGTTGACAATTTTGTCACACTTTAAGGGGTAAAATTTTGAAATATTGTTTGTTTTTCGTTCTTGAATTCTCCTTCTCCTTAATATTTTGCTTTCTTCGCTCTTCTGTCATTTTCATGGCGCTCCGATGCAATTAGTCCCCGTCGTTCGCCTGCCCCCATGATCAGTTTAGGTGCAGGAGCCGCTTTCCTGGCAAAAAAGACCAAAAGGGTGAAGCTTCGCTCAAAAACAAGGATAGTAGGCAGCTTCGCTATGAAGATAGGCAAAAAACCCCATCGGGCTTGAAAATCGGCTAAGGCAGGGGGAGAGGTTTGGCCAAAATGGTTTCCGAAGTTGCACTTCGGCTTCAACTCCAACGAACCTCCCCGTCCCAAGTAACAAAAAAATCTAAGGCAGCTCGCTTACTTCCCCCAAAAGGTTGCCGAAGTTGCACTTCGGCCAGTGTCTCCAGCGAACCATCTCCAAGAAAAGCGCTAGTTCGGGCTTAGGCTTAGCGAAGCATGCACTTTGGGGCATGGAGATGCCAAACCTTCACTTCGGCCCCTCATTCGGGTGAACTTCCACCCAGATGATCGAGAAAAACTCTAAGGCAAGTGGCCCACTTCGCCTTGCCGAACTGCCACTTCGGGCCTCGACATCAGCGAAGCACCCATCCACAACGAAGTACGAGCTTGATCAGGGATTTTTCCAAGGCGAGAGTTAGGATTTTCTTCGCCCCTCGCCGCAGCTAACTGCCACTTCGAGCAAACTCCCTGCCGAACAGCCACTTCGGGCTCCAAACCCAGCGAAGCGTCCATTTCCAGCAAGGTGGCAAAGGCATGGTGGGTTTTCTGCTTCGCTCTCCAGGCCAGCGATCTTCCACTTCGGGTTAATCCTCTGGCGAAGCTGCACCTCGGGTCCAATCCATGCGAACCGCGCCTAGTAAAGTTTGTTTTTGACTTAGGCGATCTGATGCATTCAAGGTCCAATTCCCCCTCAGCCTCCGCACACTGTCAGTTTGGCCAAATGTCCTGGCGGAGTTGCACTTCGGGTGCAATTCTAGCAAACCTCCATCCCAGGCACGATTCAGGCCGAAACATCAGCGAAGTTCCTTTCAGAGTGGTCCCCTCACCAACTGCAGTAATGAGACAGGAGGTCTCAACTGCAAAATTCATCAGGGGTCAAATCTCAGCTACCCCAACGTCCTGGTATGCTTTG
Organism: Wollemia nobilis; assembly: GCA_028583015.1. NCBI lineage: Eukaryota > Viridiplantae > Streptophyta > Pinopsida > Araucariales > Araucariaceae > Wollemia > Wollemia nobilis. The sequence continues at coordinate 432,868 of JAQPPZ010001695.1, read as the reverse complement.
TCATTGATTGTTCAGAGGTGGATACTAAGAATCTTTGGCTCTGACTCTGTCTCTTTCTTGTATGCTGCCTTCTGTGACTATTTCTGCTATTGTCATTTATTTTTCTGATTGCTGTAATTCTGCTATCTGGATTTAGGCATTGGAAATTAAGTGAACCTGGAATTATCACTAAGGATACATAGGAAAGTAAACGCAGGGTTAGTTTCTGTTTCATTCTTTGCGTTGATAGCTGCTGGTTTAGATATAGATGAGTGATTGTGCTGCTTGTTCTTCCCCACTGTTACTGCTATGCAATTTACATTTCTTTATGCAATTTTCAAATCTCTTTCCAGTTTCCTTACCTAAAACCCCTAGTTAGAATAGAATAGGAGCCGGCTTTCTTCGGATATTGGTACGTAAGGCATCTCTGCCTTGTGGCCTTTCAAGGTTGGTTCGGGTCTAGGGTGCATATGCAAACCAAATCCTTCCCTAGGGCAGATTTGTGACCAACAGGTACCAAGTTTCAACATAAAAGGGGTCTATATCGATGCTTTGGAAATTATCCTACTTGTCCCATATTCAGCATGGCTAGCCCCCTAAGTAAGCACAAAGAAAGTTCTTTATTTGATTCTTGGTTATAGTTTCGTTATTTTTCACACCAAGCTTCAAAAATAAAACTTTCTTTTTGTAGAAGTAAAAGGCTATGGGGCTTATTAACAGCCAAACCATCTACGGTTGGGCCTTTAGGGCTCAAAACCCAATGAAAAATCTACATGGCAATCCCCATCACACTCTAGTGTAGGAGGAATCACCTCAACCCATACACTAGTGCCGGTTCCCTTCAACCTTAGTTGGGTCAAGGAAGGGCCCACTCCCTTGACTATGTTGCCATAGTCCTGGGAGTTTAGGGTCTAACTCATGCGTCAATTGATGCAAATGTTATGCCTCCTAGTGATTAAAATCTAGTCACCTTGTCTTCTATGGTTTGACACAAGTTTGCATGTGGATCAATGTAGTCTTCTCATCTTGCCTTGTGATAATCTACTTGTATTCTTTTGTCATTTGATAGTTATTTTGGGTGTTTTCTTTGCAAACAAATGGAACTACAATGAGACATGAAATTCATCTAAGAAAGGATTTGAAAGTTGAAACCAAAAGTGCACTAAACTTGGATCAACGACTTTAAACAAGCTTGAGATAATAGAGAATGACCCACATAAATGTGATCACTTCTTTTTTTGAATCAATTATATGGGATTGAAATGGGTCCCACCTGTATTACATGACCACATGGTGGTATTACAACAAGTTTAAAAATTATGCATATGCCGCTTGGCAAGATTCGAACCTTGGTCTCCTCTTTGAAAGTTGAGGAATTTAACCAGTTGAGCTAATGCCATTTGATGATATGATCACTTGTTTGAAATCATAGACTATCTTAACTTTTGGATTATTGGATATGATTAGTGAATATATGATATCTTAACATGGTCATTATAGGATTTTAAACACAAAACATTTTATTACCTTCATTCAATCTTGAATTTGTACATGTATATAAATTCAATGTATGTCACTTGGTTGTCACAAGAGACTCTTGGTGCTTCACCTTCATCTCTAACTGTTCAGCTTCTCTCAACCTCCCGTGAGGTGTAACGTATTAATCAAATAATGTAATAATGGTCTAACATCCCCCCTTATTACATTATTTGATATAACAAATATTTGAAGGTGTTGGTGACAGTTGGAATTGCATCTTTTACAAAAAATTACTACCACCCCATAATTTTGAGGGCGATGAAGTTGTGGTTTTGGCTTTGGCTCTGGCTGGGGCAATCGCCTCTAGGTCTGCCTTTGCGTCTACCTCTAGGTTTGCCTTTGGGTTTGCCTCTGTGTCATCGGCTTTGGGTCTAACTCTAGATCATTGCCTTTGAGCTAGCCTCTGGGTTTGCCTTTGGGTCAGCCTTTGGTTAATTGCCTCTTGGTCATCCACCACTTATCATGATGTTTTACTACAGGCTTTCCGAGCATAGCCCGGGACATCTATAAATTTTGATGCAGAAGTCATGCATCTTTTCTCCTAAAAAAAATCCCAAGATTGCATTGCTCCATGGGAAAACTGTGGTCTCTCTCAACCACCAAACTTCATTTTATCCTTGCTCTCTTCTGAGGACAAAACCTTCTCTTGTAAAATCCATTCAACATTTCTTTCACTTTATCCCATTCTATCACATTCATCCATCCACAATCAACATGTATTTTGTTGGCCATTTTATCTTTGTGCCAACACTGTTTTGAGAGTGATTATTACCCCCACAAATCTCACAAGGATGCAGATTCCAACACCTAGTTTTCACATGTTCGGGTTGTCCACAATGATTGCAACAATTTATTCTAGGATTTTCATTATCTACATAGGTTTTTCTTTTTACAAACTTGGTCTCACCACTTCCTGTTAGACCATCATAAGGAAGGCCTTATTTTTTGGCCTTAAATTTGGTTCTATGGGCTTTCTCATGCCTTGCCCATCTTCCCAATCCTGTGCCATTATAACCCATTCTTTTCATTAATTTTAAGCCAATTCCTTTGGCATGCTTTTCAAAACACCCAAATTCTTCATCATCACTATGACCTTTGTTATGGCCAACACTACTATCACCAACAATATTCAAATCACTAGTATCACAAATGAAATTTGTCCTTTTGATAAGGTTGCTTGTGTCACAATAAACATCTGCCACTATAGACTTCAAATCACCGGTATCACAAGCGAAATTTGTCCTTTTGATAAGGTCACTTGTGTCACAACAAATATTTTTCAACATAGGCTTGAGATTGCTTGTGTCACAACAAGCATCTGCCATCATAAGCTTGTCCTTCAATCTTTCCTTTGTTTCCCCTTGCTTTTTACACTTGAAGATGTCGAGTAATTAATCCCATGTATACTGTCCTCACAACATCTATAGGGAATGTAATACCATTTTCAAAACAATGTTTTTAAGCATCAACTTCTTTGAGTATTGTTTGCATGCAGCTTCTAAGTGTTTAGAATTTTCCATCTTCATAAAGATCTATACCTTCTGGAAAATAAAGAACTTTCTCTGGTGTCAAACTTTTGAACTTCAACTTGCTTCTTGACTTGTTTCCTCTTTGCCTTTCCCATTTAGTCAAGTGATGTTGATTCTTCTTCTTGGAGTCTTTGTTTTCTTCAACACAATAGTGAGGGTTCCTTATGTCTCCCAATTGGTCGTCCTTTAAGTATACCACCAGTCTGATATACCCTTTCTATACACCCGCCCTTCCTATATACTCGTCAATACATGGAAGAAGCTAGTATGTTCGATATACGTGGCCGTATGTGAGAGAGACCTTAAGGTATATGAAAGAGAACGATATATTGTACCAAGGTAGTATTGAAAATGATTCACCCTATCAATGAACCTGCTTCAAGAGAATTCCTTGTACGTGGGCGTCACTTCCCTATATACTTGGAATTTCTCCAATTTCAGGATTTACGTCTAGCAATAGTGATGAATAGGGTATACAATGGAGTGAAGAATCACAAAAAGTGCTGTCCTTATTTCTCCCCAATGATTTTTAGGGTTGATGCCTATACATCGTTATGGCAGCTATATTAGGCCTTAGACACTGTAGCTCAATGCAACAACTTTACCTATAATCGCAAGCTAGAGATGCCGTTTATATCAAATATTGTGAGTGTGCTTAAGCACATATACAATGTGTGTCAACCATAGACCAACCTTTTGAAAAGAACTCTTTTGATAAATTACAAAATTTAATGACTTCTCACTACATTATACCTCTTCCACCTTTTCAATATAATCTCTTGACTATTTTAATTATTGACCATAACACCTCGACCTTTGACTAATTACAACTATGACTCTTTTCACAACATGAGTCTTGATTTAAAGTTTTAAAACAAACACACATCATGAGTTGACAAAATACAACTCACCTTGACATAGTACACTTACACTTAAAAAAAAACATATTTCTTTACTCAAACAAGAGGTTTTGACTCTTGATAACCCCAACTTAAACAAGGCTTTGATAACCCTCACTTTAATATAAAGACTTCATGTGTGCCTCAATAGTCTCTTCTTTATTTTATTTATTTATTTTTTATTTTTTAAATCATCCAAGACAAAGTATAGTAATTTATATTTATCTTATGATTTAGTTCGATCTAGTTATATCGAGCGTCTTTAAATTTACAGACCAGGTATGAAAATGCCCTCTTAGTACTCTGGCTCGCAGAATTCCCTTCCCAAATCATTGCACACCTCTCCAGGAAACACTTTCTTCTGACTAGAATTGTATTCTACATATTCTCGTTCAACTCCCTCTGACATGGAAGAGGAAGTATCTGGAAATTTATCTTCTGCCTCGGCCTTCACTTTTGTACTGTGGTCACCTCATTTGCAGGAAAAAACAGAGCACGTCAATCCATCGCACATCCACCCACCATGTGGTAATTATTATTATTTTTTTAAACTCCACACTTTAATTTGACACAATAGCACCAAAGCCTATCAGAACTGTCCTGAATATCAGTCAGCCTTCCAATCCTTATAGCTCGATAAATAACCTCAACCGTTTGAATTTGAATCGGGAAAAAACCCCTTGCACAGATTAAATAACGCATGCCTGCGCCATTCTGGCTCCTTTCCTCAATGCCCTCCGAATATACAGATTCCAGAAAAAACAACACAATATATGGGATTTAATTAGTGGTCTCTCTCTCTGTCCATTTTTTGAAACGGTTCTTGAGAAGTGACAGAAATATGCGGGCTGAGTGAAAGAAAAAATTGACTGCAGGCTGAGAAAAAACAAATTGACTGCAAGCTGAGAAAAAAAATAATACGTGGAGACTAAGTGGGCTGAGAGAAAAAATAGTATGCAGAGCCTAAGGTTTTAATCATAGATATGAACACGTTTACAGATATTTGGGTGGCACTAGAAGGAGGGCATTCAAAAAACAGAGCACGGGTAGATATTAAAAAAAATGAGAGAGCATGACCAACAGGTAAACATGTAACAACAGATATGGGCAAAAGACATCTCTTGATCTGATACCACATGTAGGATTTTAAACACAGTATTTTATTACCTTCATTCTATCTCAAATCTGTACATGTATATACTGTATGTCTCTTGGTTGTCACAAGAGACTCTTGGTGCTTCACATTCATCTCTGACTGTTCAGCTTCTCTCAACCTCCTGCAAGGTGTAACATATTAATCAAATAAATTGATAATTATTCAAAGAATGTAATAATGTTCAGCCAATGCCCTTTGGTGGGTTATATTAGAGTTTGATCTTGTGATTAAAAGTCATATGAGTAAGACAATGGATTTGTGTTGCCAAAAATCTTATGGGTGAGGGGGTGTACTACTTCTTAGAGGTAACTTCTATAAGGTTGAGTTGCATTGAGAAAAGAAACAGATGGCTTGTATGTTTTGATGATATATAGGGAATGTAGCGTATGGGGTGGAACGAACCTATGAGTTGACTTCACTTACGCATTTTCAACAACTTATTCAAGTTATAAGCTTTAGGGGAATTAACTATACAAGGAGGTTATCTTCATTGTGTTTAAGCTTTCCATGGTTTAAAACTAGGGAACAAGAGCCCAAAGGTTTTTTAGACAGGAAACATTAAATTTTTCTTATATATACTTCTATGTAACATACGATAATAATTCTCTTAATCTCCATGGATGACTAAAATAGGACAATGGGATTTGTCAAAAGAGTTAATGTAATGCATTATAGAAACCAAGAAAGTGATATTAATTTAAACTAGAGATGAATAGAGGAGAGAATGTACTGTCCCACCCCAAATCTGGTTTCTGATTTTTTTTTTATATTTTTTGAAAAGTTGATAATGCAATAAAATATGAACAGCTTTGCAAATTAAAAGATAATGCTCTCAAAACTTGGATAATGCAATATATTGTTATTTTGAACACTTTTACAAGGATTTTTCAATTACATCAAATATTGAGCATACCCGGATAAATTTCTGATCAACAGAAGCCTGTTGCAGTCAATACAGAAGTGCATAAAATATGGACAGCTCTGAAATGATGACTTTCTCCACTCCACGAAAGGTCCCAATCTGTCCACAAACCCTAGGCGCCCAAAATCAAGCACAAGGACAGCCTAAAAAGGCAGTGATTCACTTTCCAGCTCACACGTGCCTCTCCAGATGGTACGGCCAGGTCTGATTTGGTACGGCCTGCAAGAAGTGCCCTGAAAATTGCTTCAAATGTCTGAAAAATGGAGTCTTTGAGCGCTGAAATCAGTCTTCACAGAGGTCGACCAGATATTTGCATGAAACCCTAACGTCAATCTACTAAAAAATGATTCAAACTCTTACAACAATGGTACGACTAGCTTTGAAAATGAACAGCAACATTAATGATCACTAATAGTCCCAAAATCACTCTGCAACACAATGAAAATCTGCTCTTTTGATGCACGAATGCATTCCCTGAATGAGAATGCCAAAAATCATCCAGAGGTGATCTTCCACACCCGAAGACAATGTTCTTTTTGGAGGTTTTCGTCCCCAAAAAGCTCGAAATCCCTACTCACAAACTGCTGCAAGTCTTTCTCCTCAAACCCTTGTTCTCAAATCAACATAGTGTAAAAATAAAATGAGCCAAAAAAACTCCTTTTATATCTCCTTCAAATCCCACGCTCACTTTTGCCCTTTTTAAATAAAATTTGCATTTAATATATTGATTTACCTTTTTTCAAGGTTGGGCGCCCACTTTTTTTTTATGAAGTCACTTTATAAAATATTAAATAATACTTAAGTGACTTAGGCCTACTTTATATCTCTTGGCCCCATTTAAAACATAACCATAAAGCAAACATTATAAAGTTAAATAATAAATTTAACTTTAAACGCCATATCGTTAAAATAAAATAATATAGGCCTCATGAATTAAATTCACCGACTGAAAGCAAAATGGTCACCCGGACTGAAAAAAGCATCTCATCACAGCTACAGATCAAGTTGGTGCACTAAAAATGTACTTACTAAAAATAGTAAGGCATAACTCATCCGAAACTGCCTCGAAAAACGACAACTGACAGCTTGCAGCAACTGAACGGCTCCACCAACCCAATGAACTCCCTAAACACCACCATTAGCCTACGGGAGTCCCGTGAATAGGCTAATCTCCATGTCCTAGACATCTGCTTAGGAAGGGGACATTACAGTCCTCCCTCCCCAAAATTGCTTGTCCTCAAGCAATTGCAACTCTGGATGTTGTAGAATCTGCTCATTCTCCCAAGTAGCATCCTCAACCGACAAGTTCTTCCATTTGACCAGATACTCTCTGATCACCCTTTTCCTGAGAGGACGCTTCTTGCTATCAATGATGGCCTCTGGGATCAAGATTAGCTTCCCTTCTTCATCCAAAGGTGGCAACACTGAAGAAGGAACCACATTGTGACCCAGCTCAAATGGCCTAGTGAAATCAGGAATAGCTAGAACTGGACAAGTAGACATAACCTGTTTGGAGTGATCAAAACACTTTTGTGCTGCATCTGACCAAGAGAAGGTCCCCTTCTTGGTCAAGTCTGTAAGAGGGCTGCAATCTGTGAAAACCCCTTCACGAACCTCCAGTAAAATCCACACAATCCAAAAAATCCCCTAAGCTGAGTCGGATTGGTAGGTGGCGGCCAATCCATGATTGCTTTGATTTTATCAGGGTCCATCCTAACACCTTCGGAGCTAATAATGTGGCCAAGATACAGAAGCTCAGTCATACTGAAGTCACATTTAGATTCCTTTGCATACAATGACTCCTCTAGTATACCCAACACCTCATCGAGATGTCTCAAGTGCTCCTCCCAAGTCCTACTGAAGATCAAGATATCATCAAAGAAAATCAAAACAAATTTTTGGAGCTGCCTGCTGAAAACTCTGTTCATACAGGACTGAAAGGTGGTTGGGGCATTGGTTAAGCCAAAAGGCATCACCAAAAACTTGAAGTGACCGAAATGGCATCTGAAAGCAGTCTTCTCTACATTGGTCTCCCTCATTCGGATCTGATGGTAACCCAATCTTAGATCAATCTTAGAAAAATAACATGCTCCATGCAGCTCATCAATCAAATCATCACTCCTAGGAATGGGATACCTTTTTTCTATTGTCTTTTTGTTCAAGGCCCGCTGCCAAGCATTGAATGCTCGAAGGAAAGGAATGTCCTCCGTGGCAATCTCCAGTAGGGCTGGTTCCGAAAATAAAAATGGGGTTTTTGAGATAAGGGCTAGGAAGATACTGTAAGGGATAAATAACTGAAAGGAAAGGGAAATGGCTAAAAGCCAGAAATGCGAGGTGATGGACCGAAAGCACGATAGACAATCTAACTACTTGAACCAACAACAATCAAAACAATAGACTTTTAACAGAAACCAATATTAAATTCTCTGAACTATGTAAACTCCAGCAAGTATTCCAGGGACTAGTCCTCTATTAACAGTGAAATCCAGAAAACAAAATTAAACTATGTGATAAAGAGACTAATTTAATAGAAATTACAGAATAGAAGTCATACAAAGGGATAGAGAAATTAAAACCGGAGCCAGAAGCCTTTATTTCAGAAGCAGATTTCGAAGTACAGAGCTGCTTCTCTAGCAAAAGTTATCCATCCTTGGTTACAGAGAAGAAGCCGACTTTTATAGAAGAAATCTGCCGCTTAGAACATTAATGCCCAACCACTCCCGTGACAGGCAGACTTGGTCTCGGTGATGACTTGAAACAGTCAATTCGGGCTTTTCAAATAACTGAGCATTGAAGACAGAAGGTTCCGACAATGACTTGAAACAGTCAATTCGAATTTACAGAATGTAACTTGGAGCTGGTCCGAACTGTCCATGGTAGATTTGCAACAATTTCTCTTAGTCACTTGCTTGAGGAGTTCGCTCCACTAGTGGAGCACTTGGGAGAGGCGCTCCACTAGTGGAGTGCTTTTCATTTTGACCAAATTGACCCTTTCTACCTTGGGTGCTTTTACATTTCTTGCCTTGGAAAGGTGCTCCAGCTGTGGAGCGCTTTTGAAGGGGCGCTCCACCTATGGAGCGCTTTTGAAGGGGCGCTCCACCTGTGGAGCGCTTTTGAAGATTTGACCGTTTGGTTGACCTTTTAGGATTTTGCCTTTTTCACTTATGTTATAACTTGTTTTCTCTTTGCTTTGCCTTTGCCTTGGAGATGCGCTCCACTAGTGGAGTGCTTTGGAGAGGCACTCACTTGTGGAACGCTTTTACTCATTGACCCTTTTTATTTCTCTTACTGCACCCTCATCCTTAGTGCTCTTTTTCCTCTATCTAGTCTTTGCGCTCCTTCTTGCCTCAAGCGCTTCCTAGGTGGAGCGCTTTGGAGAGGCGCTCCCTGGTTGGAGCGCTCTGCCTTTTTACCAGATTTGACTTTTACACTTAGCCTTTATACTTGCTTTTGTTGTTTTTAGAATGTCGCTCCATGGGTGGAGCGCTTTGGGAGCCCGCTCCAGAAGAGGAGCGCCTGCAACTCTAACTGTTTAGATTTTCATACTTAGTCGCATTTGCCCTTTTATATTCCCTTTTGGCCTCCCGCTCCCATTGCCGGAGCGATTTTACAACTTATCATAAAAACGAAAACAAGCGCCTAAGTGCCGGAAATCAAAGCCATATGTGCAAAATATGTAAGGTTTTGAAGACAAAGGTAAGGAAGAGGAAATAACAGAAAAATGCCCATGCTAAAACATTCACAATTTTGCATGCAACATAACAGGGAAAAGTACAGAAAACGTAGAAAAGTACAGCAAAGATGAGGAACCAGATAAAGCAACAGAGTACAGTTTTAAACTAAACGAGACAGCCTGCGAAAGTACAGTAGCATAACCACATCTTAACCATTTTTCTATGGAAAAAGAGAAGTTTTTACAATGAATGGTCTCAAAACTGTATATAATATAAATTTCAACAAGGTGTGGCAAAATTGGCAACAGTAATCAATGCACATGCGCATTGTCCCATCCTTTTTCTTCACTAAAACCACAAAAGATGCAAAAGGACTCTTACTGGGTCTAATGTGCCCCATATCAAGCAATTCCTTGTTTGCTTTTTCTATCTCATCCTTATGTTTTTTGGGATGTCTGTAGGGAGTAGTAATTACTGGTTTGGCTCCCTCTAGCTCGATAACATTCTCAATTCCCCTTTCAAGAGGTCTCCCAGGTGGTATACTGTTAAACACCTTACTGTGCTTACTCAACAATCCCTGTATATCTGGATGGTAGCTCTTACTCTGCTGATCTCCCACTGTAGGCATCATGACACACTCTGTTGCCCACTCTACCTGATCATGCCGAAACAGTCTCTCCATTTGTTTTAATGAAACCACTCTAGCTCCCCCATCTGACATGCCTCGGAGAACAATCATCTTCCCCCTTGAATCAACCTCATCTCCATACTGTGCAAGTTCATGGTGAACTCGCCAAGGGTACGCATCCAGTGCATACCTAATACCACATCCGTGTCTCCTATGCCAACCACATAAAAATCATCTCTAAGTTCATACTCCCCCAACTGTATGCTTAAATTAGATATCTTCCTCGTGCAAGTGAGGGTGAAACCATCTAGAACCATCACCTTGAAACCCTCAAAGGCTTCAGTCTTCAATCCCCTTTTAGCAACAAGGCCTTCATCTATAAAATTATGTGTGGCACCTGTGTCAATAAGAGTGATGATTCGCTGCCCACAAAGTACTCCATGGACCTTAAAAGATCCAAACCTCTGAAAACTATAAAGTTGTGCCACAGCTCCATCCTGTCCATGTGTTTTTTCAGCCTCTATCACTTTCTGATTCACTACTCTCTGAATCATCCTGCTGATCTGTTTTTTCTAAGTCTGAATCATCAGCTGAAAAGTACTCAATTTGTTTGGCCTTTGCCTTAACTGAGCATTGGTGAGATGGGTCCGAAGGTTCCCTACAATGGAAGCATAGTTATTAGGAACACTCTTTTGCTGATTAGTATTCCTCTGAAAATGTTTTTTGTCCTTGTCTTTCTTATACCCAAACCCCTTGGACTGGAATTTGCTCCTGGAAGTAGAAGACTCCATGTCTCTAGCCTTCCTAATGGCTTCCTGCAAGCTAGGTGGATTAAGAGCCTTGATCCAACCCCTCAAAGGATCAGCTAAACCATCTATGAACAACACTATTAGTCTCCTCTTTGAAATATCAATCACCAAAACAGAGTCTCAGGAAATCAACAACATATGCCTCAACTGAACCCCATTGTTTGAGTTGTGCTATCAAACCTTTCAATCAGCCTCTCGGTAAACTCCCCGTATGAATCAATCTGAGCATGTCCAAGTGTGATCATTCCATGGTGCCACCACTCATGTGCTAACTCGTCAAGATGTAAAGCAACATATTTTATAAATTCCTCTTCAGGCATGGGATTAAGATGAAGGTAAGTGTCCAAATTTTGGACCCAAGCTCTGGCTGTGCTCTTTCGTGAACCATCGAAATATGGAATGGATAGTTTTTTCACTCTTTTTTGTAATTCCTGGTTATGATGCCTTCCACCTCTATGTGGTCTGTTCTTTGCTCTCCAATCAGCATACTCACGGAAAGTCATCTCCGCTCTGAACTCTAGACTAGATTCCTCCCAATCATGCAAGATTTGTTCCTGTAACTCATTTTGAGTTGGTTCTACCTCCGCTTGTGGGTTGTTTCTAGGTGGAAAAGTTGGCATTAAGGGTCTTGTACTTGCTGATCCAGCTCTGAAATTCTGATTAGCAGTCCTATTATTCACCGAACCATCACCATTTCCATTGTTCTTGTGGTTCCCATTCTGCCCACCATTTTGTCCTCCATTTTGCTGGTTGTTGTTTGCATTATTACACACCATTTGCTGAGTTACTAAGGCTACCAATTGAGCTATGTTCTGCTGCAAATCTTGCTGCCCTCTTTGTAACTCTGTAATCATCTCCCTGTTAGTGGGTTCTTTCTGCTCCCTATCTCTCTGTTCTCTGTTTTCTCTATCCTCTTTCGGAACTTCTCTTTCTGTTTCCCCAAATATATCAAATGGTTCTTCAATATTAGGGTTTGACCTGTTTCTTCTAAGGTAGTATTGATGGCTAGGATGCATTACTTATTCCACACACTGAAATTTTCAATAACCCTTCGGATGGCAAGAAATCTATGCTTTGATACCACTGTACTGTCCCACCCAAATCTGGTTTTTGATTTTTTTTGTATTTTTTGAAAAGTTGATAATGTAATAAAATATGAACAGCTTTGCAAATTAAAATATAATGCTCTCAAAACTTGGATAATGCAATATATTGTTATTTTGAACACTTTTACAAGGATTTTTTCAATTACATCAAATATTGAGCATACCCGGATAAATTTTTGATCAACAGAAGCCTATTGCAGTCAATACAGAAGTGCATAAAATATGGACAGCTCTGAAATGATAACTTTCTCCACTCCACGAAAGGTCCCAATTTGTCCACAAACCCTAGGCGCCCAAAATCAAGCACAAGGACAGCCTAAAAAGGCAGCGATTCACTTTCCAGCTCACACGTGCCTCTCCAGATGGTACGACCAGGTCTGATTGGGTACGACCTACAAGAAGTGCCCTCAAAATTGCTTCAAATGTCTGAAAAATGGAGTCTTTGAGCGCTAAAATCAGTCTTCACAGAGGTCGACCAGATATTTGCATGAAACCCTAACTTCAATCTACCCAAAAATGATTCAAACTTCTGCAATAATGGTACGGCTAGCTCTGAAAATGAACAACAACATTAATGATCACTAACAGTCCCAAAATCACTCTACAACACAATGAAAATCTGCTCTCTTGATGCACGAATGCATTCCCTGAATGAGAATGCCAAAAATCATCCAGGGGTGATCTTCCACACCCGAAGACAATGTTCTTTTTGGAGGTTTTCGTCCCCAAAAAGCTCGAAATCCTTGCTCACAAACTGTTGCAAGTCTTTCTCCTCAAACCCTTGTTCTCAAATCAACATAGCGTAAAAATAAAATGAGCCAAAAAAACTCCTGTTATATCTCCTTCAAATCCCACTCCCACTTTTGCCCTTCTTAAATAAAATTTGCATTTAATATTTCGTTTTAACCTTTTTTTCAAGGTTGGGCGCCCACTTTATTTTTATGAAGTCACTTTATAAAATATTAAATAATACTTAAGTGACTTAGGCATACTTTATGTCTCTTGGCCCCATTTAAAACATAACCATAAAGCAAACGCTATAAAGTTAAATAATAAATTTAACTTTAAACCCCATATCGTTAAATAAAATAATATAGGCCTCATGAATTAAATTCACCGACTGAAAGCGAAACGGTCACCTGGACTAGAAAAAGCATCTCATCACAGCTACAACTCAAGTTGGTGTACTAGAGACGTACTTACTAAAAATAGTAAGACATAACTCATACAAAACTGCCTCGGAAAACGACAACTGACAGCTTGTAGCAACTGAACGGCTCCACCAACCCAATGAACTCCCTAAACACCACCATTAGCCTACGGTAGTCCCGTGAATAGGCTAATCTCCAAGTCCTAGACATCTGCTTAGGAAGGGGACACTATAGACCAACTTTAAGGTAAAGGAGAGATAGAAAAGAGCTCAAGCGAATCCAATCACCAACATTAATCTTTTTTGGGATGTAAAGCGATAACAGAGTCATCATCATTCCTAATGTCTCAGAAGGGCCAACATAGAATCTAATGATGCTTCCAGGATAATGGCCAAGACTAAGGGGGATGAGTTGGACAACCTTGGGAGGGCAGATAATGTAGTGACCACCCCCGAATGAACACCAAGAATTTCTGTCCTGGTTTTTGGGTTTTTGATAGTTTTGTACTGTTTTTGTAGTTTTTTGCAAATACTTGAATTTTTTGGTGTTTTTTTGCAATAATACAAAATTCTGGAAATAAAATAGCAGCAAACTAGAAATGCTCGTAACTTTTAATCTACTACTCCAAAGCTATGAAATTTTAACACAAGTTTCTTCTAATACAAATAAGCAAACCCAGTGAAGGAAACTGCATAGAAACAAATGTACCCGAAAATATAGAAGTCTGAAACAAATCTGGAAATTGTCATCAGCAACAGGGAACTTCACAAATTCATATGATAATCTCGAAATACAAATTTCTCCAGCTAGCAAATTGCAGATTTAGACACCCAATAAAGAGGCGCCTCCAATACAAATGTGAAAGGGCCCCAAAATGAGGCGATTCAATTACACTCAGCAACTCGCCCCTATGTGGATGTGTACGGCCTGTCAAAGCTGAAGTTGGGTCTCGCAATATATCACCAATCTGCCCTCAAAGCCCATGATTTGCTTAAAAAAAGGTTTGGCTAGGTTAAAGAAACCAAGGAATGAAGTGATGCTCAAACCCTAGCTCCAATGAAGTGACAACAAACTGCAGAAATGGCCCTTCAAACTGTACGGCCAGATGGGAATGATGACTGTAACTTATTGTAACACGAACCCCTTTCACTCTTCTAGAAATCTCTTCAATAAACCTCTGAAAATCTGCTCTTAATTAAGCCCAATGCAACCTCTGAAATAAGATTGCCCCAAAGCCCCCTGAGAGTAATCTTTCAACTCCGAAGGTGTTGATCCTGCTGGTGGTTTTCGTCACACAACAAGCAATAAACTCTCCCTGCAAATCCTTGCTGCAAGTCGACTTCTCCAAGACAAGATAACATAGCCAAAGATAATGCAAATGAATTCCAAACCTCCTTTTATTCCCTTCCTCAAATGAGTCGGCCAAGAATTGGAGGGAAACTTTTAATTTTAAATTATTCTTTATTATTAAATGGGTCCCTAGAGGGGCGTAGCATGTCTAGGCCTCCTTATTTTAACACTTTATAACATGGCCTTTCTTTTAAGTGGTTATATGACCCCCTTATAACATCCAATTAATAAAATATAATGCCCAACATTATAAAGTTACATTATTATTTAATATTTTTACATTAATAGTTGCCTACGGGAACCCGTGAGTAGGCAAGTCCCATTCTGCACTGGACATCTGACTAAGATGGGGACATTACAGTCCTCCCTCCCTGAAATTGCTTGTCCTCAAGCAATACTTAACATAACATCAACATCATCAGAATCACCTAATCAGAACCACCTGTGATTCCAGTGTCCCAAACCAATCTCAAAACAATTATTACACCTGCCACTTCTATATAAAAATCAAAACAAAAATCTGAGTGTGAGGCCAAGATGCAAATGAACAATGTGTGGAACCAAGGTTTCCTCAGACATTCATCCAAGACTGTTCCCAAACCTGCTTCAAGCTGACCAAAGATTGTCTTCATGCTATTCCAAAACTGTCCAAAGGCTGCAATTGTGCAAAAACTGAGTGGAAATAGGCTCAAACTCTCACAGACCAGATCTGAAGTGATGCATAGCAGTTCCGATTTGTCATATACAACAATGGTATATAACTGTTTAATCTCTTCAAAGATGTGTAAACTCAGTTCTCCTTTATTTATAATGGCTGTACTATGCAAGAGTGTGATAAAACTAGCAAAGGTAATGAATGAATCAACACCAAAGAGAGTGAAAAGGAAATTATATTCAACAAACTCTGGCTCTCCATATGCATAAGTCAAGTACATCACCTCTTCCTTTTCCCCAGGGAAATCCAATACTCCCCAACCTTGAGAAACATTATCAACATCATAAATGTCAAGTTTTATGACCAAAATACTCCTACATACCTCACTCCATGCTTTTCTTAATTGCTATTCCAAAATGGGACCGAAAGTGCATGTCAATGGCTGAAGCTCTACTTTTTCCATGTTTCCAACTCCAAAACAACTTGCCCCCCAATGTATCAAAACTGAAAATGCAACTTTATCTCCATTATGTGCCATCAAATCTAAGTGTAACAGCTGCTCCAACTTCCTCAAAAACTGACAATGCTCCCTCTTCATGTCTTGCAAGTGAGCATACCTGTAAACTACTAACTTATGCTCATACCTTATGGGTGTAATATCATGGCTGACCCATGATCCCAATGGATGTAGAGATGACTCCAAGTGGCGGACGTTCTCATCCAAACACCCCAAAACTGAAGATGTACTCTCAACTCTGTCCAAGACTGAATCTAAGCTAGGCTGGTTGGAAAAATAGTTGCCACCATTTATTATGAATAAACTTGGAATTTTTGGGTGTGTATTTTTTTTTTTTGAATTTACATGGTGGAATCGGTAGCCGCCATGAATCCGGGCAGGCTGTCCAGCTATATTTGGGTGTGTATTGCTCTCTTCTGGGATCTCCAAATCTGAATGCTTTTCTTCAAAGGCTGAAACTGCGAAAGAGAAGCCTCCAATGGCCTCCATGCCTTCATCATACTTTGGTACCAAAACACCTGGATCCCAAGGAACTAGGAGCTGATCTGAAAAGGTATGTTCATTGTGATCCTCATGAGGGATTGATTTCTCCCACACATCACTCACCAAATCCAAGGAGTTGGAACTAGTGTGAACACTTCTATCCAAGGATTTAGTTTGGGAATCTAGACCATATCCATTATCATCACAAACTGATTTGGGAACTTTAATACATTCATCTACATCATGTTCTTTTACAACAATCTCATGTGGTGATTCAATCTCTTGGTTAACAATTTCTGATTTGAATTCTTCTTCGTCTAGGGTAGGTACAACTTCAGAAATTTCCACTGAATTCTTCTTTAGATCCACAAGTTCTTTACTAGCTTCCTCATGTGAAATTTCTGCCATGGGCTGCTCTTCTCCCCTAATCTCCTCATTGTCCAAGAAAGGTTTCAGCTTCCTCTCACACTGTTTAACAACACTATTAACCAATTCATGTGCAGCAGTGGAAGCAACCAAGTCTTGCCTCCAAACGTCCAATAACATTGATAAGAGTGGTTGGTAAATATAATCACTTTCATCTATAATCAAAATCATAATGTCTCTCATAGCTGCAATAACATTATTAGCATGTTCTTTTCTAGTTGAAGCAATGAAATGATGAAACATTTCGTAAACCAACTCATCCATGTCCAAAATATAACAAGATGTTGCCCATTCTAGTTTTTGCAAATAATTCAAGTATGGAAACTCTCCTTGAGAAATGAGAACAAGTAACATTCTCCAAACTTTCAAAACTATCAACCAATAACTGAAATATTGTTCTCAATGTGTCATCATTATAAGGAGCTTTAGGAGCTGAAATTCTTAAAATTTCACTCAAGCAAGAAGTGACCATGAGTCTTACCTCCTTATCCGTGTGTTTCAACCATCTAGGCTTGCCCAAAGACTTCACCATCGGAGTCATAGTTGCTTGTAATATCTAAGAAGAAGGTGATGAATCCATCATATACAAACAATCTTCTACCTCCCCTAGGACACAGTAGAGAACATATTTTGGCTGAGATATGAATCCAAGTTTTCTTCCTGCATTAGTAAGCCTTTCGACCAACTTGTAATGTCCCCATTCTTGGTCACTTTAGCACTGTGGTTGACCCTGGCTCTCTTGGAGTCCGTTAAACGTGTCAGAGGGGATTTTGGATGATGGCATTGAGCTCAGGTGGTCGAGAGGACCCCAATGACACTTTCCGAGGTTGTACCCAACTTCTAGTTTGTTCTCCAAGATTCTTGGAGAGAGCGTCTATTTATAGTAAGTCACCCAGTCAAGTCCGTTCATTATTATTCATCATCGGTATCACTCCTGTGCAGTCGGTTTTCGATTTCGATGCTTTTCGACCGTTTCCGTAATTTGGGTGTTAATACGAGCTATATTTAATTATTTTCTTCCAAGGTTGCCATTTTAATTAAATAATTTAATGGGCACCTAAGTGTTATAGCTCATTGGAAAAGGAATTAAAAGTTTTAAATCGTAGACATTTTATTTTGGAGCCTTGCACATCAGATATCTATATTTTTACTTAAAAAGGGGTTTTTTGGAGCAAAAAGGAGTTTTAATTATAAAGTGACTTTATAAGGTGACTTACATTGAGCCCATAGGAGGAAACTTCTCAATGAGGAGTCTATTTATTGATTACTTGCTCTCATATTGATATGCTTGGATATATTTTATTTGGCTTCTCCTGGAGAGAAAACTTGCAAGGCATTTTACAAGGGTTTGAGCTTGTTTGGAGATGAAATCCTCTGGCAGGAACATCATCTTCGGAGTTGAAAGATACTCTCAGGGTGATTTTGAGCATCTTCAACACAGAGGGTGCATAGAGCTTCATTGTTTTCAGAAATCAGTGGGTTTTTGGAGGTGATTGTGATATTATTTGTTGATATTAAATTATATTCACTCTCCAAGCATAGGCCGTACCATTCCGGGCCTCTATATTTCAGAGTTTGTGGCATCTTCAGTTAGGGTTTGATATTCCAGGGTTTGAACAGTCACTTTCTATGCATAGCGACCATATTGAGGAGAGTTTCCCGGGATTTAGTGTTCAGATTATGGTTTTTCAGGCTGGTCGTACAACTCCAGCACTTGGCCGTACCTGTGCTTGCCTGGCGTGGGTTTAGATAATTTAGTCTCTTGCATTTTGGTTAGTTTGTTGTGTGTAGCAGGGGCGCCCAACTCCATTATATCATTTTGTATCAATTTCATGGTGGAGAAAGCGATGTAATTGAAGATATCAATGAAAATCAAATTTATGGGTTGCTGATAACCAGTGTTATTTTCTGTCAACTTCAAAAAATTGTATCTTCCGGGTATGATCGTAATTTGACATTTCCTTTGGTAGAAGTTTAGATAAAGGTGTTATCTTGTTATTTCCAAGTTTATAGAAATTTTCTTCTATTTGTTTAAAAGTTGTTCAAGTGCAAAGTTAAGGGTTTTGAAACTGTTAAAACTCAAAAAATACAAATACGAAAAAACCCAAAAACAGTGGAAATCATCAAAACTTAGTCTGGGGAGGGTCATTACAATCTCGTTTTCGCCCAATAGTGCCATGATCTACAATTAAAAATTTAATGTTCAAAAACCCTAGGTTTCATTTCAGCAAAATTCCACCACAAACCCTTCAAAAGTGCCCAAAATTTTTTTGAATGTTGATCTACTCAGGGATGCTGAATCCTCCTCATGAAACCCTAATTCAGATCTGATCACAGGCTGGCAGGAAACCAACTCTGATACCAATGTAGTGACCACCCCCGAATGAACACCAAGAATTTCTGTCCTGGTTTTTGGGTTTTTGATAGTTTTGTACTGTTTTTGTAGCTTTTTGCAAATACTTGAATTTTTTTGGTGTTTTTTGCAATAATACAAAATTTTGGAAATAAAATAGCAGCAAACTAGAAATGCTCGTAACTTTTAATCTACTACTCCAAAGCTACGAAATTTTAACACAAGTTTCTTCTAATACAAATAAGCAAACCCAGTGAAGGAAACTGCATAGAAACAAATGTACCCGGAAATATAGAAGTCTGAAACAAATCTGGAAATTGTCATCAGCAACAGGGAAGATAACAACCAGAATAAGTTGATAAAGATTCTAACTAATTTGGATCTAACCAAATTAGTTGGAAACCAATCTCAACAAATTCAACTTCCATCTAATAATTTGGATTTGACAACATTAGTTGAAAACCAATCTCAACATATCTGATTTCCTTCTAACTAATTTGGATTCAACCAAATAAGTTGGAAATCTATCCCAACAAATCTGATTTCCATATAAAAAATTGCATTATGTAGCTATGACCTTTATGCAGCAGTTGCTTCTTTCTATAGTTAGTTGATTATGCAGCAACAGTTCTTCTGCAGCAGTCATGATTGTTGTGTATAGCAGACTGACTAGCTTTCTGCAATATGACTATAATAGACTGACCAATTGCAGCTGATCAATTTATTCAGGAGTCAAAACCACTCCTTATTCTAGTTTATCGTTACAATTACAAACTATTTATTTTTGTTTACAACATCCATGAAATGGATAAAAATTACAATGAATTGTCACATAATGGTTTACATAAAGCCTCCTTTTCAATCTAAAGATGGGCTTATAAAGTGGATTTGTTTTGGTCCATCAGTCACTAATGTATTCAAACAAGTTTTCACAGGTATATCATTGACTTTTTAGAGAGTGGTAGCCTCAAATGACTAATTTTTAGTCTTGGTGATAGACCTAGGGTGAAAGAATGAGGTCATTGCTTGAGTGGTAGTTGGTCTTTGCCATAAAATTTAATGCAGAAGAGTTATAGCTTCCCAAAGGTAAAGAGACAAGCATCTATGGTTAGGATTGCAAAAGAAAGTGGTGAGAGATACTTGTGTCTTTATACAAGCAGTAATACCTTCCCTAATTCTCATAGTAAAGAGGGCACTAGAAGATGAAATGTTCTTTAGTCTCCACCTCCCAAAGAGAGCAAAGGTGACATCCCCTACCCTCTCAAGGTATATGGTGGTTTGTCTTCACCGACAAACTCTAAGCTGACCAAGAGTAATCCTAAGGCCATGTGTCCAATGTCACCAAATATAATCACGATGAGAAATAATGCCATCCTCAAACCTTATGAAATGCTCAATGTAGAAGGCTAGCTTAGGTCTATGGGTTGACCCGTAGCAATCCAATTGATTTGAATATATTGCCAACGAACATCATCCCTAACTGCTTGCTTAATCAATTTTTTGTTTGGAAGAAGGTGGGGAGGATCGTTTGAAGAGCATATGAATGGAAGTAGTTGATCTATGGAGGTACCATCGAAATGAGAGGAATAGCTTGTGAATACTAGCCTTGATAACAACCATTTTGAGGAGCAAAATGTGAAGTATGGGTATCTCTCTTGATCAAAGGTGCAGTTGCCTATGGATCTAAGGTGATGAAACTGAAAAATGCTCTCAAGGCGAAGAGGGTGAGCACTAAACTCAACTTGAACAATTTATTGTGGAATCGTTCTTTTACATTTGAGAAATTGTTGAAGCAAAATAGTTTGGACCAAAATCCTTCCACTTTTTCAAGCAGATTCAAGTATCATAGTAAAATCTATGCAATCATCAAATCATCAAGACTCTTTCTTGTTCTTTCTTTCAATTCAGGCACGTCCTCATGATGCTTATGAAGAATGAAAGTTGCAATTCATTATGGACATGATGAATGAGAAGGGAATTGCACGTCTATAATAGTGTACTAAGCAATATGTAAAGAATTTCATACTTGTAAATGTTAATATTTGTTAGGATATGATAAGGTGAACCTAAGCAAGATTATAAGTCGAGGGTTAGATTTGTTGGAATGCACATTATTTTCCAGAAACAAATAGAAGCAATCCATCCACTCAAATCTTATACAGAAAACGAAAAGGAGGACGAAAGATATGGTGGGCACCATTAGGCACCATAAATAATAACTATATGTGTAGATAAATTTGCACAACACTGATAATAAAATGAGGAGTGAGAGCACTATATTTGTAGATATATTTGATGGAGCTTGCGAGGGCAGCCCAGGTAGGTGTGGGGCAAGGGAAGCACTTTACTTAAATAAAAATCATAAGATCACTTTGAAGGCAAGTTTAGGGGAAGGAACAAATAATATGGCAGAATGGAAAGCATTGATCCTCTTGATGAGAATAGTAGTGGAGCAAGGAATTACAACTTCACAAATTTATGGAGATTCAAAATTAATGATAAGTTGGGTTGCAGATCATGTTGAGATGAAAAATTTACTTTTCAATCCTTTCTATGAGCAAGTGAAATTATTAGAATCTTCTATAACAGAAATTTCATACAAGCACATCTATAGGGAACTAAATGTAGAAGCAGATGGTCTTTCAAAAGATGGTTTGAATCTTCCAACAGGGACTTGGCATAGGGAAGAAGTGGTTAGAGGACTAGGGGTTTCTCCACATCCTCGTCTTATTAAGGATCATATAAGAGATCTATTAAGAGGAAGAAAAAGGGAGGGGCGGTTGAAAAGGATCCTTGCCATTATTTAATAGAAGGACAGGCTTCAAATAGCATGTCTTAAATATTGAAACTTTAGTCCTGCTTTTGTACTTAGGTAAGAGTCATTTGAGAATTATGATTGATCATGAAGTTATTCTTGATTTCCACTTGTTAGTCTTGTTATTAGGATTCTGTTTTTGGGTTTAAAAGCTGATTGTAACATATTACAGTAGGGAGGCCAATACTCCTCTTAGTTCAGTTTAGACCAACTCCTAGATAGGATGTAACTGAAATTCTTGAGGGTACTTCATACCCATAGCATTGTAATTTTTTTTCAATCTCAGAAATGAAAATTACAGATTTTTTCCGAGGAAAAAAAATGAGTTGTGGGAGGTATTTATACCAATACCAAAACCCCAATTACATAATAAAGTTTAACTTAAGTTGACATAACAAGAGGGCTTTAGGTTAATTACAAGTTATAAAAAGGGTTTAACCATAACAAGGTTAACCGCAGCCCATAGGGCTTACATAATAAAATATTACAATTAATTAATACATTGTACAATGAAATGCCCTTAGGCCTATCCAATACATCATACAATGTCGGCCTTGGCCATGAATCAGATTACAATTTCAACACCCCCCCATAATCTGAATTGAGGGGCCAAGGAGAGAAGACATTAGTGACAATAATATCTTCCCTTCATATGATGGATGCTCTAGTGGGCCTCTGCAGCTAAGGTAGATCCTTCAGAATCTCCCTCATCATCTTGAAGACGTCCATTGATCTTTAGGAACTCCACTTCAATCCTTTGCAATTTCAGCAAGCAATTCTTCATTGGATGCCCCTCCCTCTTATAGTATCTGCAAGTGGTCTTTGACTTCTTTGAAGACTTAGTCTAGCTCTTAAGTCCCTGGGTCTTAGCTTCCTTAGATTTGAATTCCCTTGTGTGAGCCCGTATTTGTGGAGTCCCACCAGAATTTTGCATTGTCACTTGAAAATGAACTAGGAGAGAAAAAAGTTGATCAAGAGTAAAAGTCTTTTGAGATTCCAAGAACATAGGAAACATATGAACCATTAGATTTACATCTGAAAAGAGGGGGAGATATTAGCAAGGACAATCTTCACGCATTCTGCATCGTCTTTATTTTTGCCTCTTGAAAATACAATATCTGCCCTCAAAGCCTTGAATCTCGCAATATAGTCCTCAACGTTATCAAACTCAACTAGTTTAAGAGAGGAAAGCTCCAATTCCAAGCGACTTACTTCAATAGTATTTACTTTCCTAAAAAACTATGGCAAGTTGACCATACCTTGATAGGGTCACTCTCTTCTTTGATGTAGAAAAGTGACTCTAGTTCAATCAGCAAAGAAAACAGACCAAGAGCCTCTTCTTTTATTTGATGGTGAGTTTCTTCATCAAGAACAACTGCTTTATCCTCTTGAAAGATGCACCACAGGTTCTTATTGCATAATAGGCCAATCATTTGGGTTGACCAAATACTGTAATTTCTCCCATTAAGGTGAGTAACTAGGGCTTTGTGATCCATCTTACACAATTAGACCCCTAACATCGTAGTAGGTTTGTGAACTGATGCCATCGGTGCTTAGAGCTCAAAAAATTGTGCGATTTGAAAAAAGGGGCTCAAAATGCTTCCGTATGCAAAAGTTATGGCCTCCAAAAGTTTTGCCCTAATGGACCCCAAAAACTAAAAATTAAAGCTCCAAACCTTAGAAAAAGGAGATCCAACTGCCTGTTACCACTTAGCGATCCTTGATTCTCTGGTGCCTTTCACTTATTTTTTGCCACATCAATGCCTTTGAACCTTAGTGATTGCAACACTTGGCTCCATTTGATTTGTTGAGTCGATATACATAGACAAAACATGGATTGATGTGGCACAAAAGAAGGCCACGTCGGCCTTATATCCGCTGAAGGTTTTAGGATGTCCAAAAAGACTTGGAGGGGATCGAACCCAAGTCTCCCTTGTGCTAAGCGCAACGCACTAGCTGCTTCAACCATGCCACGAATGAGTAACAAAAGAAGGGAATTCATTTTAATCTACCACCGATTCCATTTTGGCCGACGAAAAAGACCACATAATTCTAACACACGCCCATTGCTTCCAAAAAGATCTTTGCTATCCGTTTGGGCAGTTCTTGTTATAGCGAGAAAATGACCGGATCCTCCGTAGAAGACACAAACATGTCCGTTCTTTGCTTTATGTTGTATAATTTTTCAGGAATGTACCTTTGTGGAATTCAACCTTTTGATCAAGATCATGATAAATCATGAGTCACGAATGGGATTAGGATTAGCATGGTCACATTAAGCTAATTATATAAAACAAAAGGGAAACTTCCTAAAATAGGCAGTAGATTTGTTTTTAATTTCACTGTAAAAGAGTAGTCAGAAACTCAACTTTCTGCATCCAGCAAACCAAGGAATTGAGAAAATCTTCATTTCCACCTCTTGCCACACTCTCTAATGCATAGCAGCAAGAAAAGAAAAATCTGAAAATGAAAGAGGAAGAAATGTTCTTTTCCTTTAAATGTTGGGTTCATTTTGAACTGTTCCTGGAAAATAAAAATAAAAACAACCTCCAAAATGAGTCATTCCTTAAGAAATGTTGATTCATTTTTGGAGAATCTGTCACTGTTTCTTGAAGACATTCCTTAAGATACACAGGTGATTTTTGGAGAACAGCAACTGTTTCTCAAAGTTAGTCCTTTAGAAAAAGTAGTCGTTTTTGGAGAATTAGTCACTGTTTCTCAATAAATGAATTAGTCGTTTTTGGAGAATTAGGCTGTTTTTGTTGCTGTCTTGTTTCTAGGCCATTTTCTGGTTGTAATTGGCTGTCCCTATCCTGTTCCTGATTGTTAAGGCTTTAGAATATCTAACTCTTCTAGGGATCTTGTCTCGTTAATATGATTTGTATGATACGGCTGTCTTCTCAAGGTTTACGTAAAAATATCATGCTGATCAATTACATATATCTAGGCACAAAAACTTATTATAATACTGGTTATCACAAATGCATCAAAGATGGTAATCTCCAACAACATGACGCAGCTCTGTTGACAGTCAGAGATGTAATGCCTTTCCCAAAATAATTGCAATGCAGCTTTGTTTAAAGTAACAAAGTGGTAGCCCTCACCCCTTTGAGAGTTTTGGGGTGTGAATGAAATGTTATTTTTGTCCGACTATCAAACTAACAGATTCTAAAGCAATATGGGAGTAACCATGAAGTTAGTCATAAAAGCATGCATAAGTTATCTGGGTTATTATTAAGGCCTAGTAGTGGATTAAGCCATTTTAACATTGTTACACATCGTTGACACTGACAGACTAACTCTCATCCTTAACCCAGACTGTGAGGTGAAATATTGGTATAATAATGTCTTATATGATTGCTCCTTTGTTGGTATGTGATGCAGGTTCTCCTAACTGCAACGGTTCTGAAGGTACGAACTTTACAGACATGCATATTGCAAAAATGATGGGTAGTCTAGGCATCAATTGATTGTTGGTGCTCACAAACAGTAGGAGGGAATTCTAATAATAAACATCTCATAACTTGCATGCTGCTCTCTGTACACACACTAAATCATTCATTGATTGCAGCAGTGGTATCATACCAATATGTGCTTCTCTCTTGGGTGTGACATCTTGGCCATATTGGTTTTTAGGTGCACTACACTGTTTCATCATTTTTGTGCCTTTGCTTATGTTCCTTTGACCTCAAACTATCGAGTCTAGCAATTTTGCATTTGTTTCTCCAGTGAAGCCCTCTGTCTAGATTATTTTTCGCATATTCCAAAATGACAGACTTTCAATGTGAGACTGTTGGGAGGAGTTTCTCATCTCTTCCAAAAATTTATTCCTATGCTTCAAGCTGATTTAGTTCCAATCAACTGCTGCCCAAAATAACATAAAATGTTATCTTTGCTAATTTATCCTTGATGCCCACACCTAGTCACAATCATTTACGTTTCTTATTTTCATAAGGATAGTTCAGTTGCTTTTTCTTGGATGCGTACTTTTTCAACTTTTCTCAGAATGCTGTGAAACCATTTAAACATGGATTTCTTCTTTCATGTTGCTTCTTAGATATCAGAGTTTATCAAAGGATTCTGTATCAAACCAGATGTTTTTTTCGTTTCTATTCTCTATACATGCACATATGGAAATAGCTCATTTAGTTAATTTTATATCTAGTTTCCTCTGGAATGCTTTCTTTTCATCCCGTGACCAAACAAAATTTTAATAACTACTGTATGGTAGATTTAAAAGTTATGTCAATTTTCTTTTTGAACAGCAAGCTTTTTCTTTCGTAACCAGTGAGAGTGAGTAGTACTCATGTTGACTCTTTTTGTTGCATTTGTAGGTGTACCATGCATATTTGGTGTTCTAACCTGTGACACAATGGAACAGGTAACCTTCCTATCTGACTTCACAATAGCAAATCTCCACTATGCTTGAATTGTTGTCTCTTTTAGAGAACTTTGCAAAGAGTTCTATGACCCTGCATGCCCTTGAGGGTGGCAACAATTTGATATTTCAGTGTGTTTTTTTTGAAATTGTAAAATTTCAATATATTCTGATGATACCAGAGGAAAGAAAACTGTACTTCTTCTGTCTTTCATGTTGAAAGGACAACTTTTTGGAGACACTATTGGCTTTGCTTTCCAGTCAGACTTTCGTAAACAAACATCTCCAGTTTTTTTATTCCTCATTTTGTTCTGGAATACACAGTGCAGTAAATTATAATGGGAAACTGTTATCCACCTTATGTCTAAAATTGTATTTACAGCAGGATATCAGCTAATTGATTTGAAATGGATTTCATAGGCCATGGACAGAGCTGGTGGTAAAGTTGGAAACAAAGGCGCCGAAGCTGCTGTAACTGCGGTAAGACCTAGCATTTTGTTCAGATGCAGATTGCGGTTGCAAACTTGTTTAACTCTAGATAAGACAAATTTCTTAAAGCACAATTACTACAAACAGGAATATGATGTATACTTGTATAGTATGATCATTCCTCTCACTTCTAGTCTATATATTTAATGGTTTCTCTCTATTGAAAATTCTGGAAACTTGATAAACCTTCTGAACAGAGAGGGATTCCTTCTCTAGATCAATTGTTATAAAGATCATCACAAGTTTTGTACTTTTTCTTGTCAATGGCCAATCCAGATACATCACCTTGTTTGTGAACCGTAAAGCTGTATTTTGTAGATTATCTTGCTTATTTTAAGAAAACAATGATTTTGTTTTAATCTTAAGAGCTTTATGAATACAAAATTGCTGTCAGCGAGTCAGTTCCCTACAAACTTATATTTTTGAGGCGAAGTTACACTAGGTTTAAATATTTACAAGTCTATTCCCAAGCTGTAATACTTAAAGGAATAAGATCAGGCTTAACCTCAGCTCTTATAATTCTAATTTACCCTTAATAAACATGGTAAGTCTGATAACATCCACCTACTGGAATATGCATAATCGTGGCCACGAATTCATCATCACTCTGTATTAGTCCTTGTAATACTAATGGACCAAATTACCAATAATATGCCAATGCGTGATATCATTTGGATCCGTGTCATGTATCATGAAGAGTATAAATATCTCTGCCCACAAATCATTTAATCAATGTGTATTATTCCTTTTTCTGGTCCTCTAGTGTAGTATTGGTGTCTTGCAACACCATCCTATGTCTATTTTTTTCGCTACTGTTATTGCTATTCTCAGTTGAACAGTTATTTTGTTATGTTGAATTTGGGTGTTGAGTAGGTTCCACTTGGTCTTTTCATGGCGAGTTTATGAAATTCTTCATTGTACAAGGTAGGTTTGAACCTTTCTCACTCTGCTCTGTTAGCATCAGATTCCCTGGAGTCTACACTATCGCATGGGCTTCATTGTACAGTGTGAGATAGAAGGTGAGTTCATGGTGGAGAGCACTTTCCAGTAGCATTTTCTTCTTCGGCTTGTCAAGGTCCTTCAAAACAAAGATTGTTATTGCCCTCACTTAGGTTTTTTTGAACTTTAGGAAAATCCATTCTTTAAGACATATTGCGCTCTGCAATGAAGAACGAAGTCTATACAGGCTCTCTATGGTCACAGCATATTATACACCCCATCCACACATCTGGGGACTATTCAGATCCGAATAACTACAAAACTATCATGATTGGGCACACATTTGCTAAGCTTTATGCAACAATTTTGAATATGAAACTCTCAAAATTGTTGGATCAAGGCAAGCTTAGAGCAAGAGGGCAGGCTGGTTTTAGAAGGGATCATTAGACTATTGATCATGTTTTCACTCTCAAAGCTATTATTGAGGAGGCTCGCCAATGGTCCTCTAAAGTGTTTTGTTGTTTTGTGGACTTTAGAAAGGCCTTTGACACCATTCCCAAGAATCTTTTATTTCAAAGGCTACACGACATTGGCCTCTCGAAGCTCTTTATCACTGCCATCAAGAGACTACATGAGGTAGTTGTTTGCCGTTTTCAGACAACGTTTGGTTTCTCAGAGGATGTCTAGAGCACCATTGGCTTCAAACAAGGCTGTCCTCTTTCTCCTTCACTCTTTGGGATCTACATTGATGAGCTTGAAGAATTTATTCATAAATACCCACACGTCGACGACGGTTGCCTTCCACATCATGCTTTGATAGCTATATTGCTTTTTGCAAATGATGTTCTTCTTCTTTCTCATACTCCTAAGGACCTACAAGGATAGTTGGATGCTCTTGCTTGCTTTTGTGACTTAAAACAACTGTCAGTCAATCTTAGCGAGACTAAGGTGATCTTTAATGCATCAAAGAGGACCCTGTCTAATTTTTCAGTTCTTTTATAAGGATGAGTCCATGGAGATCATCATTGCTTACACCTACTAGCAGGTTCAGTTTACAGGTCCTTCCCTTAGTCTTTGGCTAGCTTCATAGTCACGTGTTTGCAAGGGATATGCATCTCTAGTAGTGTTGGAACACCAATGTTTTTAACAACACTTTCAAGACATACCTACAAAGATGCACCTCTTTGATTGCATCATCAAACCCACTGTGCTTTATGGATTTGACATTTTGGGGTCCAAGTCTAGGGTGCGTTGATTGGGCTCATATTAAGAGGGTCCAAACTATTTTGCTTCAGAAATTTATCCGATGTAAAAGAACAATTCCCCAATGTATTGTTTAGGCCGAGTTTGGCATTCATCCATTTCGTCTTAAGAGCATCTTCAGAATTATTTTTCAGCTTCATTACTTTGCTCCTGAGAATGCATTACCTCTAGGGGCTCTATAGATCCTCGTCATGGATGGTACTCAAAAGTTATTTCTCTTCTTCAATTAGTTGGCATCTCCATAGATCAATTACCTCCTTTCAAATACTCCTCTCTTCCTTCTTCCTAATAAGAGAGTAATTAATCAAGCAGCTAGAGATGATGTTTATTGACAATATTTTCAGATCATTTGGGTCACTCCATCTCAACCTATTAGTCCTAAGTTAGCCTTCTACACTAAGCATTTCATGAGGATTAAGAATGACATTATTAGTCCTAATTATGTCGAGAGACATTAGACACATAGCCTTAGGATTCCTCTTGGTCAACTTAGAGTATTCTCACATCAGTTGCGGGTGGAGACAAACCACCATATTCCTCGAGAGGAAATGGATGTCGTTTTTGGTCTATTTTAGAGGTCGAGATTAAAGAACATTTCATCTATAGGTGTCCTGTTTCTATGAGATTCAAGGGAGGTACTATTGCTTGTATAAAGATTCAAGTGGATTGCTTGCCACTTTTTTCAGCTATCTTGATCAAAGATGCTTGCCTCTTTACCTTAGAAGCTATGACTCTTTGGCATCGGTTATTATAGGAGAGATAGACTACGACTCAACTAATCACCTCATTCTTTCACCTTATCTCTATAGTCAAGATTAATAAGTGCTCATTGGAAGCTACAACTATCCAAAATATTATTGATAAATTTGTGCACCCTTGTCTGGATACAAAAGTGGCTACTAGGGCTTCAGTTCTTGCTTGCGATAGGGCAAGACTGCAGTTCTTTGGTGTCGGGTTTTGGCCATCCCTCACATAACAAGGAGTTGAATACAGGTGGAACTTACTAGTTTCTTGTCCTCTTCTATTGGTTCCACAACCATGGATGCTAGAAGACTCTTGAGAGATCGAACTCCGTACTCTCCCAAGGTTATCCAACTAAGCCCTCTTAGTCCTAGCCATTCTCCTAAAAGCATCATCAGATACTATGTTGGTCCTTTTGGGATTGTTGGCGATGACGACGACTGTGCTTCTACTTTATATTCCACTATAGCTTAATGTTGGTGCTTGGATCCATTGGAGCTCCTTTCTATATTTGTTGTACCTAAGCTTCCAGATTTCTCTTAATCATATCTTTTAGCATGTTTTGCTTTATCCATTTTAGGTAACTCTCGAGGCTGTAATTTTATGCCATACAATTGTTCCACTTTAGAGTAGTTTACACTAGATTATTTACTCTAGCTTAGCTTATTTTCATAGTACTTTGTGCTTACTACCATAGTTGAGAAAATTGGAATCAGATTAGAATTGGCATGGAAAAGAATTGGGAAAAATCCGCCAAAAAAAAAAAAAACCGAAGAAAATGCAATTTTTCATTGAAAAAAAGTTTTTTTCATGCATATCACAATGAATTAACATTATTTTATACTATAAGTGATACAAGCGTAAACTACACATGAAAGTGGCAAGTGATACAAGCTTAAAGCCTTAAACTACACATGAAAGTGACAAAACACATCTTAAATAAAGAAATTTTAATGCATCCAAAATTCAAATATTCTTGTATTGCTTATAATATAAAAAAAGTACAAATTACAAAATGTGTCATGAGTCATGACAAATACAATGCCTCAAGATATTTGAATGCCTTTGCCCTTTGCCCTAGCAGAAGCTCTAGTCTCTCTTTGTTGTTGTGTCGTGCCTCTTCTTGTGCCTTGGCTACTAATGCCTGTCGCCGCCTGTGTCGGCGGTTAAGGGGGTAGGAGCCCCCTTACAAGGTCAAGGGGTAGTGCCCCGAAACCTCAACAACAAAACCATTAATACCTTCACTGTTTGAACTAAATTTTTCTCCTTGTTTGCATTTTGGTGCAAAAAGGATGTTGCAATTACTAATTTGGGACTTCAACAACTCATAGGCTGAATAAAACACCAACAAATTAACTTAAATGATGATTGCGATTGGTTTTAACTTTTTACTATCTCTTAAGACCCATGTGGTCTAATGAACCTACAAAACAAATAATCACTTGTGCTTTTAAATATTACTCCTATATACAAGCATATTGAAAAATGAAATCCCCAACCTTCTTTTAGATCTCAAACAAATTTTACATAGTAATGTTACAAAAATCTGTAAAGGTGTTTTTGATATTAGGCTTCCAAATTTGTCTTTCGCAAGGTGTTTTAGGCTTTGTGTAACAGTTAGTTTCACTCTGCCCATTAGTTCCAATGTTTGCAACACCGATTTTTTCTTTCTAGGATAACAAAAATTGAGCAATAAGTTTGGACTGATAGTTCAACATCTTTTTATGGAGAATTTCATCAGTTAATAATGTATAGCATTGCTGTTGGTGGCTGCTTCCTTCAAACTGCAAAAAATCCACTATTAGGATGCACTTTAGTGTTTTGTTTGGTGTGATAGCAGGTAGGCTTAGCTCTCTCTTCGGTTTGGAACAAGCAAAATGAGGCAAAATGAAAAAAAAAGCAATTTATGCTGTCTCCCCAACTTGTGCTGCAGTGGCCAATTTTTTGCAGCAATAATCACACCTTTTTCAAAAAATGATGATTCTTGATTTTTTAAGAAAATTGGCAATTTTTTGAAAATCGTGATTTCCAATGCCAATTGACTCGACAAGGCCGAATCAGAATCGGAATTGGAAAAAAATCGCAAAATTTTGCAGTTTTTCTTAAGTATGGTTACTACAATGCATTGTAATTTGTAATAGCTCTTTTCAATGAGTCCCATTGGCTTGCTTTGGCCATCTATGGACATTAATAGAATTATCTTATCTTATCTATGGCTCATCTTCTGCAACCAAGGGTTTGAAAGCAGTGCAAGCCATCAGAAACTCTAGTTATTGCTTTGTGATATTTTTGGTTAGAATTTCTTGCATGGTAGTTCCCTCCAAAATTTGGGCAAAAAAGGGGAATTATTTTCAGGTTCCTCTAGCTCCAATACAACACCAAAAAGTCCCATATGAATGGGATATAGGTAAAACTTCAAAATTCATAAAACGACTCTACAAAGAAAACCATGAGAATATGGGAAAAATGTCTAATGTTTTGGTCTGTAAAAATTTGAAGGATGGTCCCAATTTTTTCACCTTTTTTTATTTGTTTTTTTTCGGGCATCAATTTTGTGGGTTAAATTTTGGTCAGACATGCAAGAGGAGATAGAACGGGAGCGCAATGTCAAATAATATTGGAGGTAGAGCATTGGGATATTCTTGCATAGATGGATTGTTCTGTCTTGCTGTCATTACCCCACTATGTATTACATCCTCCATTCAATGTAACCCCAACAGGTGGCAGTGCATTGACTCTGTTTATGTGGACAGCCATACAACTAATACAAAGATTCATAAACTTGTGACAATTGATAGGACAAGTAGTGAGTCGTGATTCACCAAGTCATGGCTGGGGTGATGTCAACACAGCGAAGTAGGGCACACTATGAGACATGAGCAAGTTTGAAGACCATCTTTGGAGACAAGTTGAAGGATAAAGTTTTGGAGGCCATAACTTTGCACATGGAAGCTTTTTTTGCTTGTTTTTTAAGATCACAATCTTTTTGAGCTCTACATGTTTGTGCAGTTTCTAAGGCCCTATTTTAGTACCAACAAGCTCAAATTTTTCAGCAACAAGAGATTTCCAAAATCACCATTAAGAATCTAAATGGGTCAAACTAGGGTCTTTGGAGGGACAATATTATATAGCCTTGCTCAATAGCAAAGGCTATATTATTATAGATAGACCCTAAAGATGATCTACCTTTGCATAGCTTGAAGAAAGAAAAAAGGCAAAGGATGAAGGATTAAGCACATGTGCTGATCACTCTACATATTGAACCCAACTTGATTCCTTAAATCAAAATTAATTTTGATCTTTTCATTGTATGGAAAAAACTTCAGGAGCTTTTTGGAGAAGGAAGCAATGCTTAGGCTTACTATGAATCATCTAAGGATTAGGACCAAGCCTCCCTAACCATGCATTTATTGCTGTTCACATTGCTTTGTAGGTCTCCTCTCCATCTTTTTCTTATGAGTGGTTTATCGATTTTGGGGCTATTAGGCGCATGAACAAGCACAAATATCTGCTCGCCAATTATAGTGATCTTCATAATCAAGAAAATGTGGTCATTGGTTATGACTTTACACTATGGGTTTTAGATGGTGGTAATGTTCATATTGACATGCCGAGTTTTGGGAAGCTCTATATGTTCCAAGTGTTGCCCCTAATTTTTTTTAAATATTGCATCATGAACAAGATAGAATTTTGGCTAGACAAATGGGTAGTGAATGATGTTGATGAAAAATTCAAAGTTGTTGCTTTTGTGCATTGTGATGAAACAAACTAAATATATAAGCTTCATAAGTCTCCTAAATCTATGGATAAAAAAGGCTTTGTTTTTATGGTGACTAAGGCCTATGGTACTAGTGAATTATGGCATTAGTGCTTGGTGCACAGAATTTTTGGATCCATGAGGCATATGAGTCCTTTTGATGTAGTTGATGATCTCTCATTTCTTCTCGTAGTGATCTATGTGAAGGACATGTGTTGAGGAAACAACATCAAGAGTCATTTTCAAAGCGCAAAGCTCATCGCACATCTCAACCCTCGTAGTTGCTTTGTAGTGACATTTGTGGTCCTATGGCCAAACACTTTCTTTTTGGATGTAAATATTTTCACTTTCATTGATGATTTTTTTAGGTTTCTTAGGATCCCTTACATCGAGGCTAAAAATGAGGCCTTTGCAAAATTCAAAGCCCTTAAAGCTCTTATGTAAAATCAAAGTTGGAGAAAGATCAAGTGTTTGGAAATAGATAAAATGGGGGAGAAGAGTGCAAGCAATGAGTTTGAGGACTTCGTTATATGGCATGGCATTAAATGGTAGCAAACTATTCATTACACACCTCAACAAAATTAGGTGGCTAAACAACAAAAAGGAGCTATAATAGAGATGGTGGAATGCATGATTCATGTGAAACAAAT
The DNA here is from genome assembly GCA_028583015.1 of Wollemia nobilis. NCBI lineage: Eukaryota > Viridiplantae > Streptophyta > Pinopsida > Araucariales > Araucariaceae > Wollemia > Wollemia nobilis. Next base: position 398,660 of record JAQPPZ010001695.1, on the reverse strand, counting down.
GGATCTCAAATTTTGAGGAGAGGTCATGCATTGTGCAATACATATCATCAAGAAGACTCCTATTGGTTTCCTCAAACTCAAAGACTTCTTATGAGAGATGGACTAGAGAGAAACCTTCAATTTTATATTTTTGTCTTTTTGGTTTTAACACATGGGCCACATTCCTATCGGAGTAGTGAAAGAAACTTGAATCCAAGAGTCACAAGTGCATATATGTTGGGTACAATGATGTGTCAAAATCCTATAGTCTCTATAACTGGAGCTACATGCACAATTTTTTTCTTTAAGAGATGTCTCCAATGAGTATTATCCCATTGGTGAATCAGATTTCTTACTAAGTTTCTTAAAGAAAACAATACATCTCATTATATCATTGTTGATACTATACCTCTTCCAGATGATATTGATGTAGGATCATCTATGATTGTTGATGCTTCTTGTTACAGGTATTACTTCTTCAAACATTCCTCGTGAGGGCACTTCTTCTAAACCTAATTTGGCTAATCCCAAAATTGATCAGTTTTGTCCTCTAGCTTCCCCTCCTCTTATAGTACCTAATAAAATGCCAAGGTGGGCTCTAACCACTTTGAAGTAAGCAACATCCACTCTTCAACAGGACATGTAGAGAAAACTAAATAAAGCCCAAGCACTTGTCATCAAGGTGGAAGAGGATTATGATCCTCCTATAATAATTGGGCAAAAGACTGCCTCCAATGGGAGGAAGCCATGGTTTCCAAATACACCCACATATAAAGAATGATACATGGGAGCTTGTTTCAAACCCCAAGGATAAAACTATTGTGGGATGCAAATGAGGCTATAAGTATTGGATTTAACAATATTTTGCTGAAATTAACAAAAGCAATGCATCAATTCAAACCATAAAGGAAGAGATTTAAAGAGCGAAAGGACACACAACAGATAAAGGATGCCCTTAGGAACCCACACAAATGTTGAAGATAAAATCACACCAACACAATGGATTGGGTGGATGAAATGTATAAATACCTGAACCTCAATAATTACTTATGTATTACTTAACCCTTTCCAATATAACATTAGGCCTAAAGAGTTTAGATAAGGTTAATCGTGACAAGTTTAAACCATGGGCCCATAGGGTAAATACATAAATCCATATTAAAACATTATACAATGATTTCTTGTAGGCTTACATATGATTAAATCATACAATGTTGGCCTTGGCCAATAAAGTTAGATTACACATTTTCAACACCCTTCATAACATAAATAGAGGGCCCAAGTAAAGAAGACATTAATGATAATAACATCCCCCCATCCCATCCTAATAGAAGCTATTATCTAATGGTTCACTATGACATAAGGAGGACCCATATGAATCTCCCTTGTCATTTGGAAGACTGCCTCTTGTCTTCCTATACTCCGCCTCAATCTTCTATAATCTCACTAAACAATTTTGTGTAGGATGTCCCCTTTTATAATATTCGCAAGTGGTTCTTGACTTCTTTGAAGACTTTGACTTACCCTTGGGATGCTAAGCCCCAGTCTTTGCTGATTTGAAATCCTTTGCATAAGCCTATACCTAAGAGGAAACACTACCGTTCCACATAGCAACTTGGAAGTGAATGAGAATAGAAAAGAGAACATCGAGGGTTAAAGGTACATGCTTCTTCATATCATAGAAACAACATGAATCACTAGTCCAAAAATTTGAAAGGAGAAGAAAGATTAATCAGGACAATTTTGACACATTTTGCATCATCCTTCTCTTTGCCTCTTGAAGGTGGAATATCTTCCCCTAAAGCCTTGAATTGCAAAATATAGTCCTTTGTATTACTAAAACCTGCTATCCTAAGAGGAGAGCAATAGTCCCAATCAACCGACCTCCAACGTTTTCAAACAAATCTCTCAAGTTGTCCACACCTTGGTGGGATCACTTTCATCTCTAATGTGGAAAAGAATGTCATGTTCGACCAACATCAGAAATAGGTGTAGAGCTTTGTCCTCCTTGTGAGCATGATCATTTTTAGAACCTTTGTTGTTTATTCCTTAAAGATGCATTAGAGATTCTTACTTAGTAAATTGGTCATCTAGGCTGATCAAGTGTTGCAATTTATCCCATTCAAGTGAGTAACATATTCCAAAGGATCCTTTTTGCCCAAAATCACCCTTAGCACTGCAATAATTCCTTGAATTGATGTCACCAATACGAAGAGCTAGAAAAATATGCAATTTGAATAAAGGGCTTGAAATGATTCTGTATGCAAAAGTTGATGGCTCCGAAAGTTTTGGCCTACTAATCCTCCATGCAAAAAAATAATCAAATCCTTCTAATTTTTGCAACAAACATTGTTGACACCTATTTGCCTTTGTTTGAAGGGAGCAAATCAAGATTTAACACTTTGATCGATTTGAATGAATGACCATCCTCATTTATATATAAACAAATTGTTTGATTTAGCCAAGGATCTAGATCGGCTGCCATGTTGACCTCCAATGCGACCAAGGAACACAATGTACAAGTAGAGGGAGTGGGATTTGAAGCCACAACTCCACGATGACGGGTTCCCAACGCTATCCAAGCTAGTTGGGTGCCTGCACCCCTTGGTTGACGATAAAAATAGGCCACCACAACATGATGATATGAAATCTTAATAAACTTGACAAAGAGCACAACGATGAGAATTAAACCTTGGTCCCCTCTCAAAAGACTAAGCTGTAGACAGTGGTGAGTACATTCCCGAGATGAGGTGATGACAGGTTGATATTAGGCTTACAACAATGAACATACAGGATTATCAGTTCAATACTCTAACTCGGCTAGTAGACGTTAGGGTCTAGACGTCAGGAGTCTAGACGTCAGATGAGCAAGGCTAGACGTCACGGCTGCAGGAGCAGACGTCAGGACACTAGACGTCAGGACTGTAGGGGTAGAGGTCAGGTCTGTCTTATCCGTCAGTTCTGTTCTATCCGTCAGGTTGGTTCTGGACGTCGGATTTAGGGGATGATGGCTGCCAGACGTCAGATGTCTGGTTCTGCATTTCTTCCAGAACCTGCAATAACACAACTCTGTTCCCTGTTACAGCACTTGATCTTCATCAATATGTCGATGGCAAAACCTGCAACACATTTAGCCTGAAACAACCTGCAAATCTTCCATTAACATGTATTACAACCTGCAACTCGTCACACAATCACCAATTCACCATACACGCAGATCTTGTAAACAACATAACAACATTGACATTTACGTAGAATGAGTATCGATATACAATGTTTGAAAAGGGGGGTTTAAATAGGAGGGGTAATTGGTTCCCCAACCAATTCCCAAACCACCCCAACCGTTTCTCTTAACACTTGCTAACAAAGTGCTTTAGACGTCTAACTACTTGACGTATTCTAACTAGACGTCTAACAACTCGTCTAGAGCCTTAACCAAGCATTAACAAAGGCAGTTGTTCTTGTCTTTTTGTGCCATATGCGTTTACAATTTAGCTTTCATTTCATTGGCTGCTTTTCCAATCAAATCAAAACATTAACATACCAAAATTGCTATGTACAATTCAAAATTGATGGACATGATGTTCCAGCTAGTCCTAATGTTTAGAACTGCTGTCTACATCTATCCTCCCCTTCGAAGAAGTGGATGTTCTCAGTGACTTTCTCTGCTCAGCTCCTGAGGTTCCAGCATCTGTAGGTGTTGAGCTCTGTGGGTTAGCAGCCTGTAATGCCCCTGTATACTCTTGGAGTTGTTCCCGGTAGTGGTCCCGTTCGTCCTTGAGCCTCTTCGAATAGTTAAAGTACTTGGCCCACTCCACTCCTAAGGCATTGGCTCGGTCTTCTGTCCGCTTTAGGCTGGTCAGTTGTTCTGTTTCCCTACTTCGGAACATCTCTTTCAATTGCTGTTCTGAAATAGGTGCAGCTGTTGTACCCTTCTGCTGTTTTTCCTGCCGTAGTTCTTCTTGCAAGGCTACCTTTTCTTTCTGCCAGTTCTCCCTCTCTTGAGCCCAAGCCCATTCCTGCTGGCTCCTATTGACTGAAAATTCTTCTGCTTGCTTAATCAGAAGCTCCTTCGCACTTTTTAGTTGGGCTATCTCTGCTGCCAATTCAGATAACTACTGGACCTTTTTCTCCAAATCAGCTTTCAGTTTTGCCATAGTTTGTCCCAACTTCGGCATTTCTTCTATGATTCTCTCTATTCGGGCCATCCCGTCAGCTAAGACTTGATCCTTCTTTTCCAAAGCTTCCACTACTTCTCGTTCCACGACCTCTTTAGCTGAATTCACATGTTTAATTCCTTCGCCCAACCAAGTCAACAGATGTGCAAGGAAGTTCAACTGCGTGTATAATGGCAGTAATTTTGGCACTACTTCCACCTGTGTGCCTTGTTCTATTCCTTGCAGATATGGAATCAACCATATAGGCAAGTTTGTGCTTCGTTGCTCTCCTGACAATCTTGCCATAATTAAATTCATGATCACTTCCAATCTGTCGTTCTAGAGTTGCCCCTGCTTAACTCCTCTCCCACCATGGACACTCAGCATAGCCTCCACTTCTTCCATTGTCAGGGTGGTAACGCCCATGATTAATTTTGGTGATTTCTTTGGATCTACCCTCTCGTTCACCACTGACTTGCCTTTTCGTGGAAGTCCAAAAGTACTCTGAAAGACCGCGGGAGAAAAATCAATTACTAGTGCAGTGTCGTCTATTTCCACGAGACTGATGTGCCTCCCAGCATCATATGTCTCCAGCATTTGTAGCAGGTACTCTTTGAAAATTTCCTTCTCAAAATGAGAAGACTGTAGAATGAAGTGCATTCCCGCCTCCTTCAGCTTCTTCCGTGCTGGGTGGTTAGCTGGTGCATCTGCCCACCATTGGCGGCAATATTCTCCTGTTGGGCATAACCAAGTGTTTTCCTCCAGTGGTACGGTTGCCCTACCGCTCGGGTGAATCTCCTTATTCTTGCGGGTTGCTACTTTTGTTGCTTCTCTTCTACTCCGACTCTGTCCCCCTTCTAAGCTTTTGACTTGTCCTTTCATCTCAATTTCCTGTTGGTGCCTTAATCTTTTAGCAACCACTGATTCCGGTTCGAGCTCATTGCAGACTGGAATCTTTCCTGACTTTTGATGTGCCATCTGGATGTCTTCCCTGTCCAATCTGCCTCCTTTCCGTCAAGTTGACCCTAGCCGTCCGACACTCAGATGTCGGGGCTCCTTAGCTGTCAGGGCTGTCTTGTCGTCGGGTGTTGCAGTCGTCAAGTGCTGCCAGTCGTCAGGGACGCTAGTCGTTCGGTTGTGCAGCTGTCGGGTGTTGCCAGCCGTCAAGTAGTGCAACTGTCGGGTCACAGCCGCCAAGTCAGGTGCAGCCGTCAGGAGCTAGCCGTCGGGTGCTATGGGCCACCTTCTGCTCATCATCTGCTGCTGTCTCTAGCCGCTTCGCTTCTCAACCGCGTGCTTCTCGCCTTCTCCTTTCTCCTTCTCCTCCTCCTACTTGTTGTGAAAGTGATGTTGCAAATGAATGGCTTCCTCTCCTTTCATAGTTGCTTCTCCATCCCTAAAACCTTTATGCAACCGCCACCTTGCAACTAACTCCTTGCATGCGCGACATGTCGACTAGCTAGACGTCTAGGTGTCTTTGTTTCGTCTTATTCTCTTTTGACTTTTTATTTGACTTTTTCAAATTTTCTTATTTTTATTTATTTATTTTTTCATATTTTTTCAAAATTGCATGTGACGTCTCCTTTTTAACGTCGACGGGTGAACCGTATGGCCAAGCCAATATGCAGTTCCCATGCATCTGGCGTCTCATTTTGATGATGAAGGCTGTTTTCTCCGAAACTGCCGAAGTCATCATCATTGTCACTGTTTATTTCCTCTGTCGCCTGATGTCTTTGGCGATTATTTCGTCTTGGGGGAGTTTCCGGGCGTGATTGTTGCTAATGTCTTGTGCTGTCCCGTGGCATGATGCGCCAGTCTTGTTGTTCTGTCTCTTCCGTCTGCTGCCTTATTTCTGGCTCACGGAACTGGTTTATGTTGGGCCGTCGTCTGACATTATTAGTGGCTTGTTCATTTCTTTCCGCTGCCAAACGCGTTTGTTCCATCCATTCTTCCGCCATGCGAACTTCTCCTTCTTCTGAGATAACATTATTATCCAGGTGTTTTGCTAAGTGTTTGCTATTCAGGCGTTGTGGATGGGCGGACACCAGTGGAATTCGTTCAGTACTTCCATCATGTCCCCGGATTATTATATAGTCATCCAAATAGTTAAACCTCTCCCCTTCTTGTGCCTGCGGATCAAGCTCATGTTGCTTGGGCCGTTGCCGTCTTTGATATTCCCTGTTTTGGTGGGGTTGTCTAGTTCTTGGACCTCATCCTCGACCTTTATCGTTTCCTGCAACTGTCCGCTCTTGATTCCTATGTTCTAGATTGGAATTTCTATCCCAATCTCTCCTTCCGCAGACCTGGTTACCGCGCCCTCGACCTCTTTCCGATTGAATCTCTCTATTGTTGTGCTATCGGACTCCCAGCTGCCCGAGATTCGGTTGGTCCCTCAGTCGTTCCTGATGACGTCTTCGGTTCCTATGAGCTCGCTGGGACGGACCTATCAGTCTGTTCTCGAGAGCACATAGTAATGGGTTGGCTTGGACTAGGTTCTCAGATGGGTCTTGCGGTCCAAACTAGGAACCAATCGACCTATTGGTAGTCGGAGGGGAATTTCTTCCTATCAAGATACCGGGACGGAGTTCAACCATGCTCCTACCTTGGTCAGGTGCTCTCGGAATTCCTTGCGATCTTTTGAGAGTACCTAAGTTGTCTCTGCTACGGGCTTCGTTTATCAGTTGTGCTCTTGTCTTCGGTGGGTGGTGTAAATGCGCTGGTGTTAATTGATGTAGGATCCTCAGTCTCCTATCGACCCTTATCAGTATTTGCCTCCATCTAATTTCCTCAAAGTGTCGTTGCATGGCACAATGAGTTAGGTTTTCCTGGTACTCTTCTGAAAAGACTGAATCCGTAATGGAATCATTCCCTTCTCCTACCGTGTTCAATGGCCATTCTGAGGTTTCTTGAACCCGTTGCTGCAATCTTCTTACTTGCCTTCTATGCGCTCGTATGTCAAGTGCAGCCATTCGATACCTGGCTACCTCCTCCCGTTCTGTTGGACGTCTCATGGCTCCAGCATATGGTGTTCTCCATTCACGATGTGGTGGTAATTCCAGCATAATGTCCTCATTTAATCCTCCACTGTATTCGTCTTGCGAGCTCAGTGAAGCATCATCTTCAATTATCTGTGCAGTTTCCAGAAATCTGACACCTGCTTGTCGACTGCGATCTTCATCCCTTTGTTTCCTACGGTCTGGGTTAGGACTGGCATATGGAATATCTAGATTTTGAGGTAGGTTGTCGTCACTGCTGGATTCCTCCAACCACCCTCTAGTTTTTGGTTTCTCTGGTACCATCTCAATATCCTTCCATAATATGGCTGCCATTTCCTCCCTGCTTATCTGATATTTAGCAGTCGAGCTTTGCCCTGCTTCCCATATCCTGGGTCTTTCTGGAGACTCTCCCATCTCCTGATGGTTCACTGAATCTGCGCTTGATGATTCTTCCGAATTTAGCACAATTTTTAGTGTGGCTGAAGAAGAAATCCTAGAATGTGGATCTGTTGCTATTGCTTTTCCTTTTCTATTTTTCGTTGGGCTTACAACATCTTCCTGTTCTTCCTCCAAGGAAAATAAACTGTCTTCTGACGAGTTTCCTGTCGCACTTCTTCTGAGTTCCTCCTGTTCTAGCTCCGCCCATTCTGCTAGGCGAGCTTCGTGCCTTTCATTTACTTGTTGCATGGTTGTGTCTAATTCCTAGATTACCTGTTCCCGTAGCTGGTTATTGTACTGTCTCAAAGTTTCATACACTTCCTGCAACCTTTGTGTTTTCAATCTCATTCATTGTAGAAGTCTAACTCCTTCCTCGTCATCTTCTTCTTCTCCCAGAACTTCCTGTTGAGCGACCTCCGTCAGAACTTGGAGTCAGTCCTCTTCGCTGTTGTTTGAGAGTTCCATTGCCTGCCTTTCTTAGCTCCCAAACAACCAATCCAGGTTATGTGTTTCCTCCTCTCGAACAACGCTACCTTGCTCGTTGTTTCCAGAAGGTTGTGTACCCTGATCTACCTCTTTTGTTCTAGAAGTTCCCGTTTGTCCCAAGTTGATCATATTCACCTGGGCACGTGGCTTGTATACTTTCAACTTGGAACCATTTATTACCTCGGGGCATAACGTTCCATCCAGTTTCCTCAACTTTACTGCCCCGTTCTCGAGTACTTCTTCTACCTGGAAGGGTCAAAGCCACAAAGTTTTTAACTTTCCCGGCTTGAGTTCTCTCTTACCGTTGTATTTGAGAACTAGTCCACCAGCTTTGAGATCCAATTTCCGGAGATGTTTATCATGCCAGATTTTCCTCCTTTTCTGTGCGATCTCCGTTGCCCATTGCGCCATCACCCTCTTTTTGTCCAGTTGTACCAAAGTTGTTAGTCGTTCTTGAATACTTTCCTTGTCATTCAATCGATTGTTGACTGCCACCCTAAAACTAGGTACAAGGAATTCAACTCGTACCACTGCTTCCTGTTCGTACATCAATTGAAAGAGTGTGTGATTCATAGTGGGCTTGAAAGTGGTTCTGTATGCCCATCAAACTACTAGTAACCTCTCCTCCGAGTTGGCTCCTTCTACTCTGCACGTCTTGTACATGATTGAAACCAGGACTTTATTTGTTGCCTCCACCTGCCCATTTGCTCTTGGGTAATATGGACTTGACAAGGAGTGAAAAATCCTGAATTCTTCCGTCAAGTTCTGGATAATTGCATTCACAAAATGGCCTCCTCTATCACTTGTCAATTGTAGAGGTATCCCGAACCTTGTAATTACTTGTTCGTACAAAAAGCGAGCTGTGCTTTTTGCCGAGTTGTCTAGTAAAGCCCTTGTTTCTACCCATTTTGTGAGATATTCCGTGGCAACCACGATGTATTGGCATCTTCTCCTTCGACTTGTTTTTAGAGGACTTACAAAATCCAGTCCCCATCTTTTAAAGAGTTCATGAGGCTGGGACGAATGTAATGGCATGAAGTCTCTCTTCAAGGGTTTCCCTGTTCTTTGACGCGTATCACATGCTACCACAAAATTCTTTGCATCGTGAAAGAGGGTGGGCCATCATAGACCTACCAACAACACTTTCCTGGTTGTTGCATCTGGTCCCATGTGTCCTCCTGCCAATGCCTCATGTGTCTCCTTCAGGGTTTTTTGTATTTCATCCTCCATTATACACCTTCGCAATACATGGTCCTCCCCCATCTTGTAAAGCAATCCTGCAATCAAGTTGAAGGGTGCTGATTTCGTGATTACTTTTCTCCACTCGACTGTCGTTAACTCTTCTGGCAGTTGCCCTGTCGACAGATATTCCCCTATATGCTTATACCATACTGGTATGGCATTAATCATGAACAGCTGTGCATCGGGGAATTCATCTGGTAGTCCTCCCTCTGCAGGTTCTCCTGAGCGAATCCTTGACAACTGGTCCGCTATTACGTGTTTCTTCCCTGGCCTGACTACCACTCTAAACACGAATTCCTACAGAGTGACGAGCCATCGACTTACTTGTCCGTAGATCGTTGGTTTGTTGATCAAGTACAACAGAGCCTGGTGATCCACATAAAAAGCAAAGGGATTAGCCAGTAGGTAGTGTCTATACTTCTGTACTACATACACCATTCCTAGTGCTTCCCGCTTCGTTGTGCTATAATTCTTCTCGACTCTTGACAATAGCCAACTTGCAAAGTATATGGGCTGATCCAACCCGTATTGGCCTTCTTGTGCCAATGCACATCCAATGGCAAAATTTGAGGCATCCACATGCACATGGAATTCTTTCTCCCAGTCTAGGTAAACCAGGATAGGTACTTTTACCAAGTGCCAGTTGATTATGAATCCGCCATTAGGAAAGGGTTTTACTCTTTTGCGCCCTAGATTCGCCCAGCAGATTGAAAGGCCGGAAGGAAAGAATGCCTTCCGTGCCAATCTCCGGAGAAGGCCGGCTCCTATACTACACTACTTTGATTTTAGAGAAGGGAACTGGAAAGAGATTGTAAAAATGCAGAAAGAAATGTAAATATCATGTGTTTCAGGCGGGGAAGAAAAAGCAGCACAGTCACTAACTCATCACTAAACCAACATCAATCAAAACAATGTATGTAACAGAAACTATTATTGTGATTCTTTCCTATGTATCCTTCATTCAGTATTCCAGGTCTACTTAATTGCCAATGCAGCCATCCGGGATTCAGAATGACAACAATCAGAAAAATAAATGACACGATGCATAAATACTTGCAGAAGGCAGCATAAAAGAAAGAGACAAATAATAGAGCCAAGTATACTTTGAATTGGAAGCAAGTGTTCAGCTACAACAACTTCTTAGCAATATGTTCCCCCTTTTTCCATGCAAGTTCACTGCTATTTATAGCAGAATTTTTCCCCCTTTTACAATTGGAGCACAGCTCCTGAAACCTGCAAAAGCTGCAGAAAGCTGCCAGATTTGACTCTTATCGGCTTGTAGCATGGTCCTTTTGACTTTGTACAACTCCTGATAGATTCGGTAGTTGAAAAGGGACACTTTTGTTAATGCGGTAGGTGCAGTACAGTTTAGCCTTTGGGTTTGTCATTACTGCTCACCTACCCTGTCCTTGGAGTACAACTTCACCTTCCGTGAAATGTGCCCGAATCCCGAAACTTTGTTTGTTTTATCTGGGGAGGCATTATCTGCTTAACAGTTCTAAAAACTGGGGGGAATCCGACTTTACTTGTATTAAAACTCCCTACTGAAGATCGTCGAAAATGGGCACCCCTTGCCCCATTTGCAAACTAACTTGGAGTTCTTTCCCCACGATCGCTGAGAAATGTGGATATGCCGAGAATTGCTGAATAGCGACAGCGATCTCCGGGACTGAAGTTGGGAGCGACCTCGGGTGCATGTTGAGTAGCGCTCACAAACTGAGCAACTTCGAGAAATTTTGATGGGCGACGGCGATCGCGGGACGGACCTTTGCTGCAAGTCGCTGAAAAACCTGCAGTGCTGCTGAGAAGAGCGCACAGCGACGGCGATCGCGGGGAGCAGTGTACTTAGATTTTTTCTTTGCTTTGTCTCCTTTCCGTGCGTCGCCGAAAAACTACGCGACGTCGGGCGTCACCGGGCGGCGATAGCGATCACGGTCGGATAGCCCCTTCCCGCCGTCGCGCGCCCAAAAGGACTGCGGCGACGGGTGTCGCTCGACTGCGACGGCGATTGCAGTCGTGGCGATACTTAGTCATTTTCAACCTTTTCACGCTGTGCTCTTGGTCGCTGAAAGGAAGTGCGACGATGGGCGTGTAGACAGGGGTGAGTACATTCTCGATACAGGTGATGACAGTTAGTATCAGGGTTAGGCAAGGTAACAAATGGTCTAGTTGATAGGCTAACTCTGGCTATCAAGGGTCCAGACGTTGGATAGACAGGTGCAGACGTCTAGGACTATGTCAGACGTCTGGGAGCCAGACGTCAGGTTATGGCTGGACGTCGGGTGAAGGGGCTGACGGCTAGCCGTCTGGTGGTGACCAAACGTCCGGCTAGATGTCAGGCTTCAGCGAATGCTCAACCGCCATAACCGCTTCTGCTCCAACACCTGTTCGTCAATATGCAACTGCAACAATAATTCACTAGTCGGAAACCTGCAACATAGCCATTAATGCTTCAAACTTGCAACAACTCCATTAATGGCAGCAACCTGTAACTCAACTCAACACTCAATGCATACACAGAATATGGATCAGAATAACAGTATTTGTATTATGCTTCAATCACGATTACAACATACAATGGTGATCTCAGACAAAGTCTGTGCTCTCTCTGTCTGTCTCTGATCATTTACAAATGTTTGAAAAGGGGGTATTTATAGGGCTGGAAGTTGGTTATCCCAACCAACTTCCCCCAACTTCCCCCAACTTCCCCAACCACTTCTACAACCGAATCTGCTAACTAATTGCTAATTAGACGTCTAACTCTGCTAACTAGCCGTCAGGCCACTAGCCCAGACGTCTGGTTGTAAGACTAGACGTTTGGCGGCCAGTCCAGACGTCTGACGGCCAGCCCAGACGTCTGGTGACTGGCAACACTGGACGTTTGACTTACAGACTGGACGTCTGATGCCAACACTTAGACAAAATTGCTCAATTACATTCAAAATTGTTGCAGGATGTGCCAGTCAGTCCTAGGGCTTAGAACTACTGTCTACATCTATCCTCCCCTTCGAAGAAGTAGATGTCCTCAGCGACATTCTCCGCTTCGTTGCTGAAGTTCCAGCCCTAGTTTGCCATACTTCTGTTGGTGTAGCAGCCTGCTGTGATTGTTCATAGTCCTGACGCCTTTGACGATATCGGTCCCGTTCCTCCTTGAGTCTTTTGGCATAGTTATAATATTTTGCCCATTCAACTTCAAAGGTTTTTTCTCGCTCTTCAGTCTTCTTCAGGTTCGTCAGTAGTTCTGTTTCTTGGCTGCGGAACATATCCTTCAACAATTCCTCTGAAAGAGAAGCTGTTGGTGCACTCGTTTGCTGTTTTGCCCTCCGCAGTTCTTCCTCCAAAGTTGCATTTCTGTTCAGCAGTTCTTTTTCTTGAGCCCAAGTGCGCTCCTGCTAGCTTCTACTGACCGCAAATGCGGTCGCTCGTGTAACCAACAGTTCTTTTTGGTTCTTGAGTTGGTCTATCTCTTCTGCTGCTGCTTGCAATTTCAGATTCCTGTCTACCAACTCAGTTGTAAACTTGCATTGACCTCCTTCATCACTTCGTGAACTTTTTCCATATTTCGTCCTTTTCCTGCTTTTTGACTTTTTCTGTTGACTTTTGAATTTTTATAATTTTTATTATTATTATTTTTTTATATTTTTCAAAAATTGTCTTCGACGTCTATAACTTAATGTCGACGGGTGAACCGCATGGTCAAGCCAATGCGCAGTTCCCATGCATCTGAGGTCGAATTCTACTGATGACAGCTATTTTCTCCGAAATTACTAAAGTTGTCATCACTATTAGTGTTTATCTCTTCCATCGCCTGTCGTCTTCGGCGATTGTTTCGTCTTGGGGAAGTTCCCGAGTGTGACTGTGGCTGTTGTCTTATTCTTTCTCGCGGTATAATGCGCCAGTCTTGTTCTTCTGTTTCTTCCGTCTGCTGTCTTCTTGCTGGCTCTAGGGACTGATTCCTACTATCCCATCGTCTGGCATTATTATTGACTTGTTCATTTCTCGGGCTAATCTGTTCCCATCGTTCTTCGGCCATCCGATCTTCTTCCCCATCTGGACTAATAATATTATCCCGGGGTTTTGCTACTCCCTCTTGGTGGCTGCTAGTCTGGTTTGGTCGTTCGGGATAATCAGGCACCAGTGGAATTTGTTCAGTCCTTCCATCATTATGTCGGAGTATTATACAGTCATCCAAATAAGTATATATTATTCTCCCATTTTCTTGTTGATCAATTTTTGCCTGCCGGGTCAGTTGCTGCCCTTGGTGTTTTCCTTTCTCATGGGGTCGTCTAGATCTCTGACCTCCTCAACCTCAATCATTACCTGCAACTGCCCGTGCTTGATTCCTTTGCTCTAGATTGGGATTACGGACCCAATCTCTCCTTCCGCAGACTTGGTTACCGTGTCCTCGGGCTCTATCCGATTGAATCTCCCTAATGTTGGGCTGTCGTACTCCCAATTGCCCGAGATACGGTCGGTCCCTCAGTCGTTCCTGACGACGTCTCCGGTTCCTACGAGCTCGCTGAGATGGACCTCTCGGTCTATTCTCAGGAGCACGAAGTGATGGGTTGACTTGGACTAAGTTCTTAGATGGGCCTCGCGGTCCAAACTGAGAACCAGTCGACCTATTGGTAGCGAGAGGGGAATTTCTTCCTCTCAAACTACCGGGACGGAGGTCAACCACGCTCCTCCCTTGGTCGAGTACTCTCGGGGTTCCTTGCGGTCTCCCGAAGGTACCTAAATTATCTCTGCTACGGATCTCGCTTATAGGTTGTGATCTTGGCTACAATATCTGTGTACTCTTTGCATAGAGCTCGGATCTGCTCTAACTCCTCATTGGTGCAGTCTGTTCCGACCTTGATCACCTTTCCAAGTTCCAATTCCAGGTCCATGTACTGCTTGGGGTCCACTTTGATTCTGTGGGATATGGCTCTATCATTTTGATCAAAGAGGCTCTCCAAGGTAATCAATCCATTTGGGACATGATTATTCTTTAACTGTATTAACCCCTCATACTGCTCGTCATCAGGGTCTCTACCTTCATGTATAAAAAAGGTGACGATATCCTCGTCACAGTCGAACACCTGCCAGTGGGTGTCCTTGTCAGGCACAAAAGGCCTATAAATGGTACGAACCGGCTTCGGCTTCTGGACAGTGTCATCATCCGGGACGTATCTGGCTCGAACAGACGCCAAAATGTCAGCATGTTTATTATTTTCTTGAGAGATGGCTTTGACATTCAGTGAGTCAAATGACTCCATCAGATCCCAAACACGGTTACGGTACGCCTTGAGGTAGTGCTTCTTGGAGGCGCACTTGTTAGTGATCTGGTTGCACACCAACTCTGAGTCGCCAAAGATCTGCAAATGTTTAATCCCAAGCCTCTCTGCCTTTCTTAAGCCTAAGCACAGGGCTTCATACTCTGCCGCATTGTTCGTGCAACTCCAAGCCAGCCTATAACAATAGTCCTTTTGAATGCCAGATGGTGAGACCAGAAGGACACTTGCCCCGACGCCATTCTTGCATCGAACACCATCAAAGTACAACTTCCACAACTTTTCTGGGGCAGTTCCTACATCTTTCTGAGCAGTCTGGTCAAGCCTCTCAGGTTGAGTGACGGAGTAGCAGCCTAGTTCGGTTTCGATCATGGCGTTGAAATTCAACAAAGAGAACTCGTCCTCTACTTGCAGCAGTTCCAAGGTTTCTCCCGCCAAGTCTACTTCTACCAGCTCCTCGGTCGTCAGATGAACCATGTCATTTTGTTGCTCCTCCCCAGGTATCTTCTCGACCAGAAAAGTGGAAGGCTTCTCATTATAAAATTTCAACCTTCTTCCTTTGAAAGGTACCTACATATGTGAATAGTCCAGCGACAGATATCCACTCAGCTTCGTAGTGAACTCCCTTGAGAAACACATGTCGAAGTAGGGTTCCAAGTCAACCACTACGACCTCTTGGATGACCACAATGTCGAGTGCTTTATGCAGCCGGATGGGGATGTCTTTGATGACACCAACTGTCTTCACAGGAGTGTCGTCCAACTGTAGCACACCTTGGCTGCTCCTTGTGTATTCCATACCAATTTCTTCGCAGACAACCCTTGGCATGACAACAGTCGAAGCACCGGAGTCCAGCATGCAGTTATACACTATGTGGCCTTCCATCTGCAAAGATAGATAAAAAAGTGGCGGTCTATTTTTCCCGGTAGCAGAAGCAGTCAAGGGCTGAGCTAACACAGCAGGCTGTGCCGACTTCCTGTCTTTTACATTCTTCAATGATTCTTGCAACAGGTCTACTTGTCCTGGGAGCTGAAGAGCATCGTACATGCTTATTTTTGCTGGAGTTTTCTTGAGCTCATCGACTATATTATAAGTCGAAGTGTCGGCCCCCTCTGCTTCCTTCGTTGGCTCGTACTTGGTGCGGTACTGTTGCGTGCTTTCGACCCTCTGTCTCTTTGTCAGGGACGGGTACCTCAGCTTCTCCTGAGCTTGCTCTTTAGTTTCACCTGGAGGTTGAGTCGTTGGAGCCTTGATCACGGGAGCCTTGAGCGTCGGGAGCTTCTCTTTGGCAGTCGGAGGTAAAGGTGGCTTATCAGGAGCTGCCATAGCAGGCTACGTCTTCTCCCTTCTTGCATATACCTTCAACGGCTTCATTTGGGCCGAAGTGGCCTCAATTGGCTTCTTGCCCTCTTTGGTTAAGAGGGATACAGGATCTTTAGGGACTGCGAAGTTACCCTCGTCATCTTGAATCATGTATGCTTTATCCTCTATGGCGCTACCCGCAAGGGTTTGAATATAATGTTGATGCAGCATGCAACTCTTTTCTCCATGGGGGTCGTTGCAAGTAGAGCACTAGTTGATGCGGTCAGAAGTACCAAGCTGAGCATTTCCGACAACATTTCTTGCTGGAGGCCTCTGCGCTTGAGTTGCTTGATCTTTTGTTAGCGCAGGAGGAGGGTATGGCCTTCTAGGAACAAACTCCATCTGAGCCTACTTCTTCATGATTGTCATGTCATTGGAGATTGTATGGTAACCGGAGGCAAGAGCCCGCACCTCTTGAAGGATCTTATTTTGAATATCATTATCGGCAGGCGTCGGCCGGGCTGGCGGAGGTAAGGTGGCTAATGGTGGAGGAGCATGAAACGTCGGATATTGAGGGGGAGCGGGGAGCATTGGATGTTGCGGAGGTGGCGGAGTAGGATAATGGATCTGAGGTGGACCGTACGGGTCAATGACTGGCGCAGGATTCCATGGCTGATGGGGGTGATGATTGGATGAAGACGGGGCCCCACCCGAAGCGGGCGGATATTGGGACTGAGGGAAATCCGGGTAGATCGGAGGTTGCATTTTATGAGGGAGCCTGCCTATAGCAATCATGTCCAATTCTGCCTGCTGAGCAGCCTCATATAACGTAAGAAAAGTGTTGACCCGGGCTAACTTAATAACTAGACAAATGTCTGAGTTAAAAGCTCTCAGGTAATAGTGAGCAGCCTGTCCCGCGGAGGGACGCAGCTCAGGGGGTACTCTCTTCCAGGACCTCGCGAACCTCACGTTAAAGTCCGATATCTCCTCTTGCGGATGGCGCTGAATGCTTTGAAATTGGTGCAGCAACGAGGAGGGATCAACGGACTCATTGAATCCCTTAACTAGCCTTCCAGCTAGTTGGGGCCATCCCGTGATAGTCCCCTCCGGCAAGGATCTCCACCAGTAGAGAAGCTTTCCTCGCAGAGAGAGAGCTAACAGTCGGGTTTTAACACTCTCATTGGTGATAGAGTGCAGTGCAGCCAAGGCCAGAATGTCTTGGATGTGCTCATATGCTGTCTTCCCCATGCCGTCATAGGTAGGAATGGACTTTAAGGCAGCAGGCGGGACAACTTCTTGTCCAACTAGAGCAAGGGGGCCTATGGAATCAACAGCCGAGGAAGAGGTCATTATCATTCTGCTGATTCTGGGCAGCCATGTCTTCTTCCTCTTCTTCGAGTTGATCAGTGGTGTAGTCAGTATCAGTACTATCTGAAGTTGTGGGTTGTTCTTCAACTTCGGCCTCCTCAACTTCTTCAACCTCTTCCACTTCAGCTTCTATTTCAGCTTTAGATTCGTGCTCGAACCTATTGTCTTGGTGAGCTTGGTAGTAAACCAGCCTTACGCTCTCTCTAGCAACGTTGATGTCAATTTCGTAAAAATCAGGTGGTTGTCTTAGATTTCTAGCTCTCCACCTTCTTGTGTGCTTGAAGGCGTTTTTGATATTGGACCAGTCTTACGGACTCAAAGAATGTTCAGGTACAGCAGAGTCACCAGGTGTTCTGATTTGACAGCAATAAAGCGAACACCGATGCTTCGATTATGTTTTGGGGTGGTGTTGTGGCTGATCCACAACACACCCCAAAATTGGGGACCCACCTTTTTGCATGCTTTCAAAGAAAACTGCAGTAGCCCAGATGCTAAAAAAATCAAGGAAAAAACAAAAATTTCACAAAAGAGAAAAAGTGTCGCGATATCGCGACATGTCGCTCTGTCGCGGCCAGAAATGAAAAGTTGTCGCGATATCGCAACATGTCGCTCCGTCGCGGCCAGAAATGAAAAGTTCATGTCGCTCCATCGCGGCCAGAAATGAAAAGTTGTCGCGATATCGCGACATGTCACTCCGTCGCGGCCAGAAATGAAAAGTTGTCGCGATATCGCGACACGTTGCTGCTCAGAAAAAGAAAGTGGTCGCGATATCGCGACGTGTTGCTGCAGTGGAACGGAAAAGTGTCGCGATATCGCGACAGGTCGCATTTTCGCGGCTCAGACAAACGAAATGCAGCAAAGTGGAAAATGTCGCGATATTGCGACATGTCGCGTTTTCGTGGCTGAGACAAGCAAAGTGGTACGGAATGAAAAAGTGTCGCGATTTCGCGACAGATTGCATCTGCACAGCCCGAAATAGAAAAGCGTCGCGATTTCGCGACAAAAAGTAGCCAAAGTGTACGGAATGAAAAGTTGTCGCGATATCGCGACATGTCGCCATTTCGCGACCTAAAGACGAGATGAAGGGCGAATATGAAAAGCGTCGCGATTTCGCGACAGAAAGCAGCCAAGTGGTACGGAATGAAAAATTGTCGCGATTTCGCGACAGAAAGCAGCGAGACGGCCCGAACGAAAAAGTGTCGCGATTTCGTGACAGGAAACAGCGAGATGGTACGGAATGAAAAGGTGTCGCGATTTCGCGACATGTCGCGTTTTCGCGGCCAGGTAGAGCAAAACACAGCAAAATGAAAAGGCGTCGCGATTTCGCGACAGGTTGCATCCTCGTGGCCCGAAAAAGAAAAACGTCACGATTTCACGACAGGTTGCACCCTCGCGGCCCGAAAGAGAAAAACGTCGCGATTTCGTGACAAGTTGCAGCGAGATAGCCCGAAACAGAAAAGCGTCGCGATTTCGTGACAGGTTGCAGTTGCGCGGCCCGTTGACAGAAAATTGTCGCGATTTCGCAACATGTCTTATCTTCGCTGTGCATGAAGGCAGACAAGGTTGCGGGCAGAAAATTGTCGCGATTTCGCGACATGTCTTATTTTCACGATACAGGTAGAAGAGCAAAGTTGCATGCAGAAGCATGTCGCGATATCGCGACATGCTATTTTTGGTCGCGATTTACAGGGGGCAGTTACGGAACATGCAGAAAAGCGCGGAACATGTGGCATAAAAGTGTAAGGGCTACAAAAGCGGTTACAATTAGCAAGAAAATCAAACGTTTCGACGCTCGAACAAAAGTCAGAATAATGAAGAGCGGGAAACGAAACGAATCGATCGGGAAGATGAAACGAAGCGTCACAAGGCGAAGCAGAGAGCCGTAGCAGAAAGTTTAAAGGCACAAGCGAAGACAGGCACAAGGGTCGGAAACCGCTGGGAGCAGGGTTGCAGAGCTGAGAGTGATGAGCCATTCTGGGCCTGCTTTGAGGTGCTTTTCTTCCACTTTTTCTGGTTTTGGAAAACCAGATATCTGTTATTGTAAAAAGACGAATATTTAATGCAGATAACATTTCAGAAATTTGCATCTTATGGGCAAGAAAGGAGTCATTTTCTGCATGCAAGATTAAATGTATATTTTCCCTTTTCAGATTTTAGGCTTGTAAATGTAGTTGATACAAGTTTTTCTTGGTTGCTTGCATGCGAATGCTTAAATCTGAAAACCTCATTCAAATCCCTAGAAGCTAGCACTTAGCTTATCAGGATTGTGCATGTTTTGCAGGTCCAATAGGTTAGGTTGCATGCATGGAAACTTCATATCTTTGGTTTTGTCGGAACAGGATAGCATCAGACTGAATGTGTTCTATTTTTAATTTTTTGCATTTCTTTCGCATTTTTTATTTTTCCAGAAGGTTTAATTTATTTAAAATAAACATTTAAAAATTGCAAAATCTAAAAAAAAAAATGAACAATCACTAAAGCTTCATGATGAAATAAACCAACATTGCCCCTTGTTTACGGTTACTTGCAATCACTAAGGTGTTCCAAGTATTTAAATTGATTATCTTCATTTGAGATTACTAATACACAGTTGCAAATGTTAATACAGCGGAGACCTTGGAGAAGTTGTTTGTTTGACTTCTTTGCAAGAGGGGATTTGGGACCCAAATCCTAAAGGAGAGTTGTACTTTCACAGCTGGGTGAAAATACCACTCAACATTTTGGCGCTAGAAGGAGGGCCTGAACCGGTTTATTTCAGATTGATTTAAATGCTATAGGGATTTAAATTTTGAATATTTCATGCCCTATTGATTATTATCTTTAGCCCTCTTTTAACAATACAACTTTGTACTGTTAAAAGGAGGACATGAATTGCTATGCACTTGGTCTAACGCTTTGATTGTTCATACAGGAATAATGTGATTTGATTTAATTTAAAAAAAAAAAAAAAAATTTTGATATTAAAGTTGTATTCTTTAAGATACACTAATGGCTATGTTTTCACCATGGATGCCAGGTAGCCCATTGAACATACCGGGAGTTCAACATTATTTGCCCGTAGGTTTTGAGAGATGTCTTCCTCGATTTTCGTCTAACGGGACAAATATTGTAGAAGAACACATTCAAGCATTCAAATTCTGTGCCAATCACTTATCAAGTTGGTATGATGATGTTGCTTGTAAAATGTTCCTGTACACCTTGGACAAAGTGGCATACGATTGGTTTACAAGTCTACCTTTAGGGTCTATCACTTCTTGGGCTCAACTAGAGGCAGCATTTCTTAATCAATTCAACAAAAAGCAAGTTGACTCAATCCGCATGTATGAGCAGTTTTTCACTATTAAAAAAGGACCAAGTGAAAATGTGAAGTCATTTTCTGAAAGGTTCTTTGGATTATATACTCAATTAGTGACATTTTATGTTTTGCAAGAAGAAGTGGCTCTCCAAATATATGTCAATGCTCTTGACCCACTCACTTCCACATATTTGCAAGGGATGCCTCTAATCACATCTTTGTCACAAGCCTATACTCAAGCAATGACGATTGAGCAACAATTGAGTTGTCAAAATTATGGTGTGGGTTTTGGATCATATAAATTTCAATCATTTAATACCTCCTTTACCCACCCAATGATTTATCCACCTCAACCAAGTTCAAGTGTGAATCAATTTCAGAATCAACAATCACTCCCAAGCTTCAATCAATTTCAAAATCCTCAACCTACTATGCAAGATCAACCATCTTTCTTAAGTATGAATCAACTTCAAAATACTCATCTTGATTCAAAAGATGTTTCTAAAATCAATTTCAATGACTTTTATAACAATATGATTTTAGGCAAGGGAGGAGTACTAGATCCAACTAGTATTGAAACATGTGATAGATTGGGAACCCTTGACTCACCAAAAGATGAATTCTACGAGGATGAATCTATTTTGGATGACATTGTTGAAGATAATGGCCAAGAAAATTCACACCTTCTAAATTATGTTAAACTTGAATCATGGGTTACACATGTGGATTATGATGGCCTTATCAATTTGAATACAAGCAATAACCCAATTTTGGAAGTAATTGAACCATCTAAGGAAGGTGAAGATAAATTTGATGAGAAACATGTTGATGAATTAAAGGATGATGAAGAAATAGTTGAGAATAACAATTTGATTTTGAAAGATGATCATCATGATTCTTGGGAAGAGTATGCTCACTCCAAAACTGCTTGTGTGCCTATTGATATGCAGGATAATACAATTGCCCTTTCATATGAGGATATTACAAGTCCTGTACAATCTAAGAATGTTTTGGAAGAAGGGTTGGAATCTCATCAAAATTTGGAGAAGGATAATGATTCTACTACCATGGATAAAGAAGGAGAATCAATTGATTTTGTTCCCCTTGAGGGGCAAGAAATTGAAAATCTTGATCCACCTATTGTTTCTACAATGTCTATGCCATTTCAAAATGATGAAATTACAAAGCCTAAGTGGTGTGGGTTTGATACTATTGATGATCCTAATGAAAATATGGATTTTGAGGCAACTCAAGCCATTGATCATGGAAAGGTGTCACGCGACACATATCTTGAAAAACTAGGCTCTTGTTTTGAAAAAGATGGACGCATGTTTGATTGGGTGCCTAACTTCGGTGTTTTTGAACAGGTGTTGGATGATGAAGAAGACAATGAAGAAAAAGAAAAAGCTACTAACACTCATCAAGTTGTGGTAAATTCTAATCATGATGGGTTGAGTATGGGTGACAAGGTGAAATCTTTACCTTTGGTAGTAGTCACAAAAATTTCAAGTGATGGATTACATGATGTCCCTTTGGATGCTAATGTCATCAATGATGAAATGTCAAATATTGGTGATGTTTGTCAAGTTTTGATTGATTTTGATTGCTTTAAAATCTCGAAAAATAATTTGAATTCAAGACTTTTAGAAATAGGCTCTTGTTTGCAACATCTCATATTTGAAAAGGAAGGCCTAATTTTAAATCAAGAATCGAATTATGAAATGGATACTTTCAAGAATAGACAAGATAAAATGGAATATCATTTATGGTCTAATCATTTTAGTAATCGGACGCTCACCTGTGAGAATACTAATGGAATTAAATCTAATTGGTGGGGTGAGCAAGGTAAATTAAAAGTTGTTGCATGGTGCGGTCTAATCTTGTTTTGGTTGGATTCCTATAGCATTTGGCACGCATATCATGTTATATTTTTGTTGAAGTGTTCTAATCATGTTTGGGATCCAGGAAAGTGATAATCCAAACTTTGCATCATCTTGTATTATTTTGTACATTTGTATATAGGTTTTGATTTTTGGTTTTGTTTTGTGTTTTCAAATTTTCATTTTTGGATTGCATTTTGGTTTTGGATTGAATAAGTTTTGATTTAAAGTTGTGTTGGTCCTATGGACATGTTTGGTTTGTAAAAAAAAAATAAAATAAAAAAAATAAAAAATAAAATAATAATAATAATTCTGAGATGTCAACTTATGCCTAAAATCAGGAGAATATGAAACATTGGAATTATATTGCAGAAAGCTCCACAAGTAACGCAAACACATTAAATAATATCGTTTGAAACTTGTGATGCATGAAGTTGTCAGTTTTACAAATTATGGCAACATAGGTGGTATACTCCATTCACAATTCAGAAAAGCAATGCATTCATATTACATTCCATTTTGCATATATATTCCATCTTAGTTGCATATCCATTTCCAATACAATCATTAAAGTGTGTCAAATCCTCTTAGGGTTATGCTATAACATATATTAAAAGGATCCTAAGGTTGGGAACTGATGTCCGAACAATCTTGAACCAAGCACATTTTATGCACATTAAAGAAGATCTTGAGCAAAATGGTCAAAACCATACTTGGATGAAAAGGTGGGGTGAAAAGAATATTTCATGTCTATCCTATCATGCAACATAATCCTTAAAACAGTGGTTTTTACCACTTCCATCAAGCTTAAAGTCTAAAACCAGAGTAGTAAGGATAGGATTAAATCCTCATCGAACTTAGGTTAAGGATCCTATTCCCCAAAGTTTTGATTTCACTTGCACTTGCAAATGGGTTCAAGATGGTAGTGACACATAACCAACTTTGGGATCTAATAAATTAATTCAGTACACATATATTTGATTCTAAGAGGGTTTGACAGCTTTAATATGTTTGTTCATGACATTAGAAGGTTTGAGCCTTTGTAAAGCAGGTTGTTATGTCTCTAGCATCTTCATCATGCATCAAATCCTGCACAAATCATTCATAGCCTTGCATACAAATCATAAGTGAAGCCGACAATGGAATGTTGATCAAGTTCAAATGATAGGGAATGAAACACATTGCACACACCGAGCTGATACTTATGATTCCGATGTTTCATGTATTTCCGATCTATCGGTATTTGTTTATCTTTATGTGTTGACGCTTTGTATCTAAGCTTGTATATTTCAGGTTGGGTTCTCACCAAAATGCTCAGGAGCATTTGACAGTAGAGTCGCCATTTGTTGTGGCTGATCCACAACACACCCCAAAATTGGGGACCCACCTTTTTTGCATGCTTTCAAAGAAAACTGCAGTAGCCCAGATGCTAAAAAAATCAAGGAAAAAGCAAAAATTTCACAAAAGAGAAAAAGTGTCGCGATATCGCGACATGTCGCTCCGTCGCGGCCAGAAATGAAAAGTTGTCGCGATATCGCGACATGTCCCTCCGTCGCGGCCAGAAATGAAAAGTTGTCGCGATATCGCGACATGTCGCTCCGTCGCGGCCAGAAATGAAAAGTTGTCGCGATATCGCGACACATTGCTGCTCAGAAAAAGAAAGTGGTCGCAATATCGCGACGTGTTGCTGCAGTGGAACAGAAAAGTGTCGCGATATCGCGACAGGTTGCATTTTCGCGGCTCAGACAAACGAAATGCAGCAAAGTGGAAAATGTCGCGATATTTTCGCGGCTGAGACAAGCAAAGTGGTACGAAATGAAAAAGTGTTGCGATTTCGCGACAGATTGCATCTGCATAGCCCGAAATAGAAAAGCGTCACGATTTCGCGACAGAAAGTAGCCAAAGTGTACGAAATGAAAAGTGGTTGCGATATCGCGACATGTTGCCATTTCGCGACCTAAAGACGAGATGAAGGGCGAAGATGAAAAGCGTCGCGATTTCGCGACAGAAAGCAGCCAAGTGGTACAAAATGAAAAATTGTCGCGATTTCGCGACAGAAAGCAGCGAGACAGCCCGAACGAAAAAGTGTCGCGATTTTGCGACAGAAAGCAGCCATTGTGTACGGAATGAAAGGGTGTCGCGATTTCGCGACAGGAAACAGCGAGATGGTACGGAATGAAAAGGCGTCGCGATTTCGCGGCCAGGTAGAGCAAAACACAGCAAAATGAAAAGGCGTCGCGATTTCGCGACAGGTTGCATCCTCGCGGCCCGAAAAAGAAAAAACGTCGCGATTTCACGACAGGTTGCACCCTCGCGGCCCGAAAGAGAAAAACGTTGCGATTTCGCGACAAGTTGCAGCGAGATAGCCCGAAACAGAAAAGCGTCGCGATTTCGCGACAGGTTGCATTTGCGCGGCCCATTGACAGAAAATTGTCGCGATTTCGCGACATGTCTTATTTTCGCTGTGCATGAAGGCAGACAAGGTTGCGGGCAGAAAATTGTCGCGATTTCGCGACATGTCTTATTTTCGCGATACAGGTAGAAGAGCAAAGCTGCATGCAGTAAAACGTCGCGATATCGCGACATGTTGTTTTTGGTCGCGATTTATAGGGGGCAGTTACAGAACATGCAGAAAAGCGCGGAACACGTGGCATAAAAGTGTAATGGCTACAGAAGCGGTTACAATTAGCAAGAAGATCAAACGTTTCGACGCTCGAACAAAAGTCAGAATAATGAAGAGCAGGAAACGAAACGAATCGATCGGGAAGATGAAACGAAGCGTCACAAGGCGAAGCAGAGAGCCGTAGCAGAAAGTTTAAAGGCACAAGCGAAGACAGGCACAAGGGTCGGAAACCGCTGGGAGCAGGGTTGCAGAGCTGAGAGTGATGAGCCATTCTGGGCCTGCTTTGGAGTGCTTTTCTTCCACTTTTTCTGGTTTTGGAAAACCAGATATCTGTTATTGTAAAAAGACGAATATTTAATGCAGATAACATTTCAGAAATTTGCATCTTATGGGCAAGAAAGAAGGAGTCATTTTCTGCATGCAAGATTAAATGTCTATTTTCCCTTTTCAGATTTTAGGCTTGTAAATGTAGTTGATACAAGTTTTTCTTGGTTGCTTGCATGCGAATGCTTAAATCTGAAAACCTCATTCAAATCCCTAGAAGCTAGCACTTAGCTTATCAGGATTGTGCATGTTTTGCAGGTCCAATAGGTTAGGTTGCATGCATGGAAACCTCATATCTTCGGTTTTGTCGGAACAGGATAGCATCAGACTGAATGTGTTCTATTTTTAATTTTCTGCATTTCTTTCTCATTTTTTATTTTTCCAGAAGGTTTAATTTATTTAAAATAAACATTTAAAATTTGCAAAATCTAAAAAAAATAATGAACAATCACTAAAGCTTCATGATGAAATAAACCAACATTGCCCCTTGTTTACGGTTACTTGCAATCACTAAGGTGTTCCAAGTATTTAAATTGATTATCTTCATTTGAGATTACTAATACACAGTTGCAAATGCTAATACAGATGGAGACCTTGGAGAAGTTGTTTGTTTGACTTCTTTGCAAGAGGGGATTTGGGACCCAAATCCTAAAGGAGAGTTGTACTTTCACAGCTAGGTGAAAATACCACTCAACAGGTGGGAAACTTTCGTGTCCCACCAGGCGTGCCAGAGAAACTGTTGGGTACGAATCTGCCACTAGGATAGGATTTTTTTTCTATTTGCGCCCTAGATTCGCCCAGCAGATTGAAAGGCCAGAAGGAAGGAATGCCTTCGGTGCCTATCTCCGAAGGAGGCCGACTTCGTATGTTTTTTCAATTGGGGGGTTAGCTCAGAGTGCAGGAAAGAAATTACAAAGTACAGAAAGAAACATAAATATACTTGTTTCGGGTGGGGAAGATAAGCAGCACAGAAACTAACCAATCACTACTACTAACAACAATCTAAACAAAGTATGTAACAAAAACTATTAATGCTATTTTATCCTATGTATCCTTCACTTTAAGCATTCTAGATATACTTAATCGCCAATACCGATATCCAGATAAGCAGAATAACAGTAATCAGAAATATAAGCAACATGAAGCAGAAACACTTAACAAAGGCAGCATACAAGATAAAGACAATTAATAGAGCCAAGTATATTTTGTATTCAAAAGCAAATGCACAGCTACAGAAGTCTCCTAGCAATATATCTCCCATCCACCCCCTATACAATGATATGAGGCAGTTATTTATAGATTACAACTTGGGCACAAAATCCCAAACCTGACAAAAGCTGCAAAAGCTGACAAAAGCGGCTGATGTTGACCTCTGTGGGTAAGGAATGTACTTGCAGCAAGGTCCACCTGAAACATGGCAGCTACGTGGCAATCCGGTAGATGAAACCTTGAGTCAGTTTGAATGAGGGCAGATGCGGTACAATTTGTCAGTTCACGCTCATTTGTCCGGTACCCTGGTGGCACACCTTCTGTCACATCTTGACTCAGATCCCAAGACCGAACACCTGTCAGCATCTGATGGAGGGGGAAAAATCATCTTAAAGCTCATCTTTTATATTTCTATCCCGCCCGACTGCGCACAAAACTGGAGCGCAGTCGGACGGCACAGGGTGGAAATAGCGCAATCGGGAGGGCCTTCATGCCTTAGGATTTTCCCAGCAGCATTTTCCTGTTTTCCGCCCGAGTGCGCACAACTTGGTGAGTGCAGCCCGACTTCGCTGCGAAGTCGGACGGCAAACACTTAGATTTTTTCTTAATGTCTTCACATTAAGCCCGTCCAACTGCGCACTGTTTTCAAGGCGCCGCCCGACTTCGCTGCAAAGTTGGGCGGCCCAACACTTAGCCGATTTTTGGCAGCTTTTCAAACGAGGCCGCCCAGGTGCGCACGGGATTACGAGCGCAGCCCGACTTCGCTGCGAAGTCGGGCGGCTCCATACTTAGCATTTTTCTGGGCTCAGTTCTGACAATACCGCCCAGGTGTGCCAAAGTGGAGCAGCGCAGCTCGACTGCGCTGCACAGTCGAGCGGATTACAACACTTAGAGGAATTTTTAGGCAGACTTGCGCACTCACAGAAACAACCAAAGACAGAATGGAAGATGGAAAATCAGAAATCTGATGGTTGGAGAGCAGAAGGGGCATGAAGAAGAAATGGAAAGAAGAAAGAGGGAAGGCAAAGCAACATCCTTACAAAATATTCAAGACATGGCACCCCGTGCAAAATGTGGCAACATGTACTGCCTTCATTTTCTTCTTGAATTTTGGTAGTAGCCCATCCAAAAACCACCGCTTTATCATACCATTAGCAGGTGTCATCTCCATTTTGTCTGTCAGTTGTTTCAATCTTCTATTGTAGCTTTTGACATCCTCGTCCAATTTTTTTTTAGTGACAGATTTTCGTAATTATGTCAATGTCATCCCTCATGGGTCGGAATTCTTTTATGAATGCATTATTCAGGTCGTCCCATTGTGTAAATGCTCGCGTACTCTCTTCAAGTACCAGTCTATCGCCATGCCTCGCAATGTGGCTGGGACCAGTTGCAACCATTGTGTGTCCTGTGTGACCCCATTTGCTCCCCAAATGGTAATGCAAGTTCCCACATGTCGTGATGGATCCTCCTCCCCTTCACCTGAGAAAGGTGGGCATTTCTGCTGTAGCGTCCTATTGGCAGGATTCGCCATGGTATTCTGACTTCCTGGTGTTGGTGGGTGTAGTGGTTGATTCGGTTGTCTTTCTACTGTTGGTGGTGCAAAGTTGTACTCAAATAGCCTTCTTCCCGTCTCCAATTGGTCTCTGCTTCGCGACCTCCTTCATGAATATACCAAACGTGGCTCCGGCCTTCCTCCCCACGAACCTACACGTAGGTGCCTTGATACAAGGTTCTCTCCTTCAGTATCCTCTGGCCACCCTTCCCTCGCTGGTTTTGGTGTTGCCATCTAGTTCCCAATGATGGGCTCTTCCTCAGCTATTTTTTCTCCCTCGTTTTCTGCAGTCACCAACAATGTTTCAATACTTGCATTATTCTCCTCTTCAATGTCCCATACTCTTTCCACCTCAGGGTGAGACACCTCGGTGGCCTCGTGTGCCCTTAAATTCTCCTGTCGTGCGCTTCTTCTTACCGGTATCTAATCTTTATTCTGTGACCTGAAACCAGTCATTCACCTATTCTTCCTATCTCTTGTTGCTAAAATCTGGGTTTTAATTAGGCAACGACGCCAAATGTGGACAGGGGTGAGTACATTCTCGGGATGGGGTGATGACAAGCTAATATCAGGCTTACAGCAATGAACATACAGGATTATCAATTCAGTACTCTAACTCAGCTAGTAGACGTCAGGGTCTAGAAGTCAGGAGTCTAGACGTCGGATGAGCAAGGCTAGACATCACGTCGTCAGGAGCAGACGTCAAGACTGTAGGGGTAGACGTCAGGTCTGTCTTATCCGTCGATTTTGTTCTATCCGTCAGGTTGGTTCTGGACATCGGATTCAGGGGATTACAGCTAGCCATTTGACGGCTGCCAGACGTCAGGGGCTAGACGTCAGATGTCTGGTTTTGCATTTCTTCCAGAACCTACAATAACACAACTCTGTTCCTTGTTACGACACTTGATCTTCAGCAATCCGTCGATGGCAAAACCTGCAACACAGTTAGCCTGAAACAACATGCAAATCTTCCATTAACATGTATTACAACCTGCAACTCGTCACACAATCTTGTAAACAGCATAACAACATTGGCATTTACGTAGAATGAGTATTGATATACAATGTTTGAAAAGAGGGGTTTGAATAGGAGGGGTAATTGGTTCCCCAACCAATTCCCAAACCATCCCAACCGTTTCTCTTATCACTTGCTAACCAAGTGCTTTAGACGTCTAACTACTAGACGTCTTCTAACTAGACGTCTAACAACTCGTCTAGAGCCTTAACCAAGCATTAACAAAGGCGGTTGTTCTTGTCTTTTTGTGCCATATGCGTTTACAATTCAACTTTCATTTCATTGGCTGTTTTTCCAATCAAATAAAAACATTAACATACCAAAATTGCTATGTACAATTCAAAATTGATAGACATGATGTTCTAGCCAATCCTAATGTTTAGAGCTGCTGTCTACATAAGCCACCATCTCTCGTCCAACAAGGCATACATGTTGCTTGTAAACAAGCTCTCTCACCCATGCCAATGAGCATTTGCAAGCTGGAAATTGAGGCTCGTATTAGAAGAAAAAAGGTGGGGATGTGATTTGAACATGCAACCCCTTCTGCCCAACGAACTATGTTCATCCTATGCAAGGAGTGCCACACGTCATGGCTAAAGCAAAGGGATCCTTCTTAGAGAAAGGAACACTTTTCCAAAAAATTCAGAAAACAAACATATTGTGTGTTGGACAATGCATAAAAACGGATTCGGAAATCGAACTAGGAACCTCCTGCATCCAAAGAAGTCACCAACGTTGCCTTAGCCAAGGTGTCATGGACTTGGGGTGAGAACAGCATGGTTGAAATCCTTGGAGTCTTCTTGCTTGCTTGTCCTCGTGAGCTTCATCGACCATTTAGAATGCAAAAAGGCCAGAGTCAAATCAACGCCTTGTACAACAAAGATCCCAAAAGAATGCACCGAGGCCATCCTACTAAAACAGAGGGATGTGGGTGGTTTGGCCTTGGCTAAACCAAAATTGCCCATTTTCGCAATCCAATATTCCACATTTATACATAAAACGAGGGAACTTCCTTTTAAAAAAGAAGAGAAAATGAAATTTGAATGTTAGCCTCATAATATTGCAATCCTTGGATGAATGGTTGTGAATCTAGTAGATCCTTCTCATGCCCTTTAACTCATGAAGCATCGAAAGGTAATTAACCCTTGCGACTAGAAGAAGAATGAGGCTCCAAGAGAGATCTTTGCGCAACCAAATGATGATGCTTCATAACTGATTTGATACCATGTTGGATTTCATAACACTTTGTCAAAACGAATTGAAGCAATTCGTGAACTCAAATCATAAAGCAAGAGATTTAGAGAGTGAAAGGAAGGAGTGATAACACACAAGATATGAAGGATTCCCTTAGGTACTCACACAAATAATCAAGAGAAGATCACACCCATACAATGGATTGGGTGGATGAGAGGTATAAATACTTCAACCTCAATAATTAGTTACTAGTTACTTAGCCTTTGTGGGCATAACATTAGGCGTAAAGGGTTTAATAAAGGTTAACTGTGACAAGGTTAAACCATGGGCCTGTATTCTAAATATATAAATCCATGTTAAAAAATTATAAAATGATTGTTTATAGGCTTACATATGATTAATTATATAATGTCGTCCTTGGCCAATAAAGTGAGATTACACACTTTTAACAATAAGACCAAAAATTGTTTCCCCTGTTGCTTCATTTAATTGGTATGCTAATCAAATAGATGTCAAGAGTATATTTATTTATAGGAACCTATAAGAGGAAATCTATATGCAACAACCACCTAGATTTGTCTATGATGGGCCCAAGCCATTGTTGTATAGACTTAAGAACCCCTTGTATGGTTTTAAGTATGTTCCTTAGGCATGTTATGAGAAGATCCATGAGTTCTTTCTTAATTGTGACTTCTAGAGCAGTGAATGCGAGTATGATGTTTATATTAAGTGCCATGATAACCATATTCTCATCATTAAGCTTTATGTTTATGATTTGATTATCACTAAGAGTTCTATGCCCTTGATTGGGGACAAGTAGTCATGGCTTCAAGAGTCCTTTGAGATAAGAGATTTTGGCCTCTTATCATTATTTCTTGGAGATTTGGATCACTAAATCATCTACATGGACCTCTCTTTCTCAATATAAATATTCCCTAACCTTGTACAATGCTTTTGGATGGTAGATCAAAAGCTGGCTTGCACTCTCTTTGCATTTGAAGTGAATCTTGAGGCTACATGCTTTTCCCCTTTGGTTGATGTCACTTTCTACATGCATCTTGTTGGCATTGTTTATTACTTGACTCATAACAGACCTAACATATATGCAAAAGCCTCATGAGAGTCATTGGAAGGCTGCCTAGAGAATTTTGTCATACACCAATGACACCCTTCATATGGATATCCGCTATTTTGTTGGCACACCTCTTCTCCTACATGGCTAATCAGCTGTCGATTGGGTTGGACATTGTGATGATCACAAGTCTCTATCTGGCCAGTTTTTTTCTTTGGGATCTGGTTGTGTTTCTTCTTCCTTAAAGAAACAACACTATTTCTCTACCCTCCTTGGAGCAGACTATTGTATTGCTGTGCATGTTGGCAAAAATAATGAGTGGACGAGGATGCTTCTTGGACAGTTGGGCCTTCAAAAAGAGCCTCAAATCTCTACTCTGACAATGAAAATGCTATCCCCTTGGTTCATAATCTAGTGGATTACTAGTGGACCAAGCATATTGAGATTCATATGCACTATATTTGAGAGCTTGTAGTGGAAGGACAGCTTTTGCTTACATATAAGGATCAGCTTGTGGATTCTTGACTGAAGCCATGGTAAAGGTTACCTTCATCAGGCTTCATGATCATCTTGGCATGTAAGAGTTGCCATTAAGGGGGATGTTCAGTCATGTGTCCTCCCCCTGAGCTCATATTAATTGGTGATGCTGGAATATTTGTAACTTCACTTATGGTCATGGGGATGACATGTTCAATATTTTATTATATTTTGTGAATGGCCCACATGCCCATCATCACTGTGTGTTGATCCTTCTAATATTTATGGATCAATAATATGTCAGTGTACGAAATTATTGGGATTCAAGTTATGTATCGTATAGGGTATAAATACCTCCAATTCTAAATCATTTTATTATCATATGTAATATTCCTTTTTTTAATCCTTAAGTGGATTATTAGTGTCTTGCAATGCTACCCATCTTCCCATGTTCTCATTTATGTGCTATTGTCATGAGCGGTATTTTTGCTATTTTAAATCTTGGGTGTGGAGTTGGTTCCATTTGATTCTATCATGGCTAGTTTCCAAAATTCTTCGGCAACACAGTAACGTCATGATCCCTATCCAGTAGTTTTGATGTCATCCAAGTGATGGTGTCCTGGTCAGGGTTCCTATAAACGATGGTTTTACGGCTATTGCAATGATGAAAGGTATAGAAAACTCGTTGGCTTGAGTTTTGAATGTTGTATGTGATGTTAAAGATGGTTTTCCTATTCCTGCTACACAAATGGAGTGACAGATCTATCTTTGTCCTATTAGTTACCATGTCTTGCAATCCTACTCAAGTAACATGACTTGGACTCCAAAATGACTTCACAGGACAAAGGCTAAGAGTGAACTTGTCAGTTGACAAAAACTCTGATAAAAAATTGGCAAATTAAAGACACAGGATTTTACATTCCTTCACAAATCCAATCTGTAGCTATTAAAACACGCATAAAGACATATAAAGCTAATTAGTAAACTGTCAAATGCATATTGAAAATTGAAATAGACATGAAACTTAAACTTTTAATATAAAAGTTTCAAGTTTTTATGTAGATAAGTCTCAACACTGTACATGATGGACTGCAGAGTGAAAAAGATCAAATAAAAGAAGTCAGATTGCCATGTTTCCATTCCCAACTATTAAATCTTGTGATTGTAAAGAGAAGATCCTATTCGTGCATCATTTTCTAAAAGCTTATTAAGATCCTCATCTATAGATTTTGGGTATCCTGCATATAATGAATCTGATCTGATGTTGGATCAAGCTATGTTACATAAATTCTTGGTCCCTTCTGTTATGCACTGCCTTCTCTGTCCCTGCAAATGCAAATATGTTTGCCTCAAAGGATTTATGAAATTCCTTCCATGTCACGATATCCTTCCTTACTATTAGTAAAATATCATATACAAAGGACAAGTAATTCATAATAATATTTAAAAATAGAAGCCTGGTGGTGAGATATATGTTAGACTTAGACTTAAGCAGCCTGCAAGTTTAAATTGAGATTATCACCATCATCAAACCCATTAGAAGGTAGCCAGTCTCTTGAACATATTGCTGTACCAGGGCTCACTAATTTGGCACGCCAGTCAACTTATCATATCCACCTTCCTTGCTCATAAAAGGTAAAGGGGATTTTTAAGGTCACTGCCAAACCAACATGTCTCTTGGGCATATGAGACCCCCTTGTTGGGTCAAGGGAAAGTTTTCATTTTTATTGTTTTTATCTTATATTGGTAGTTCAGTCGTTCAGGTTATGGCTCTTTGATCAAGCTTATGGTAAATCAAGTCTTGCCAATACATATTAGTTCAAGGTACTTGCCAGACCCTCTAAGCCCAATGTACAGTAAGAATAGAGGTAGCATACATTGTGGTTGTTTGGGGCCTTTGGGCTGCCCAATGTACAGTAAGAATAGAGGTAGCATACATTGTGGTTGTTTGGGGCCTTTGGGCTGACCAAAATATTTATAGGAGTATTACACTAGGTGAGTTTATGCTAAAATTGGTTTATTTGTTGGTTAGACTTGTAACATACTAATGTGACAAACTGTGATGTGCATAACAAAACAACAAACCACATGTACAAAAACACAAATGCATGATGAATATCTCACTAGGGTGGCACTTGAGCTAGCGCCATGGCGGACTGCCTACAAGTTGGTGCTTTCTTGATGTACTCAAATGTACTCTATACTTGATGTCTTAATGAAGAGGGTTATAAGAGGGTCTCAACCTAATGTTATTACATTATTTGTTGTCGTCTAAATGTAATCATTAGGGGATGATTGATGATTTTCACCTTATACGAGGTTGGATAGTCACATTTCCCGTGAGAAGAATGAGAAGAAGAAAAGTCATAGTTGAAAGTGAAACACCATGAGGGGAAACACCGAAGAGTCTCTTGAAACAAAGAGACGTATAAATTTGTATGTTGTATGCAAGCTTTGAGCTGGTGAGAAATTGGATGGCGGAAATATTGGCAGAATATGAGATATTGTAGTGTTGAAATATTGTCTCTCCATATTGTTGTTTAAAATATTTGCTTGTTTGCCCCTGATTCCAACATCTGGTATCAGAGCCATGTTAGTTTGTGTGTGAGAAGGGACAATTTTCGCCATTCGACGACATGCCCCTGTAATTTATCATGTGCAGGTCTCAGTTGAAGATGTCGTGACAGTAGCTGGTCGGGAGTCCTTGAAGGTAGGGGCTCAAGAAGATTAAAGGCTTGCCTAGAACAGTTTGAAATATAGTGAAGAGAAATTTACTATTTGGGTGCCACAGAGGTGGCAAAATATCTCTTCGAAGACAAGGCGTTGCTCGAAAAATGTTTGCTGAAGACCTGTTTGTTGGGGTGCAGATGCGTGCTGCAAATCTACAGAGAGCATTAATAAAGAAGATGAAGAAGTCCCATCCCATTCCGGGATGTTTTAAGCGTTGATGAAATACTCAAAGCTTTGTAAGCTTAATGGTTTTCGATATAATAGTGTAGAGATCAAAATAAGATGTTTTATGGATTTGGCTACTAGGTGGTGCTTTTGACAGAAATAGATGTTGTGATGAAAAGAACGTACATCTAGACAATAAGAGTCACAGCAAAACAACTACGTCTTAGCTGTGGCTAATGTTTCCATACAGGCATTAATGTTCTTGTGTGCAGTAAACAAAGGATTCATGTATGAAATGTTGGGATAAGAGAAGTTGCAAAGATTGCTGCAGTTTGTTAAAAAATTCAAAGGCGTAGTTTTATTGAGCTAAGGTGAAATAAATTGAGCATAGTTCAAATTCTTGGTAATGCTGCTATTCTCAAAACTTTATTCCATTGGCCAATAATAAAGGCAAGAAGAGCTTTTTAGAGTTCCTTCTAAAAAATGTTTAAATGACAATTGTCCTAAATTTTTGAAATTTAGGAAATGATTTTTTTTTAATGCTGGGAGACCATCAGAATGCCCATACACGAGAGAGGCATTACATCAAGACGTTTTTATTTTCCCCAATGGAGACCGCACCGGCTAAAATCACCCGGAAATTCTCTCCAAATTCCGAAAGAGTTTTTCTTTTTCGGCTTGTCCTTGATGCCATAGATGTTTTTTTTTCTCTCTGATGAGCCTCTGAAATGGAAAACTTCTGCATGATTTAGGGTTCCCCTATTCTGTTGTGCTGCGTCATGGGAGGTGAAATAGAGCGTAGCAGTAAAATAAGGCCCTAATTGGAAGATAAAGCAATGCTCATTTAGAGACAGAGAATGTTTGTTTGGTGAATATTCTGAGACGAAGCTTTGGTGGGCAGTTCAAGTTAAGTTGGTTGAACATGCGTGCTGCGGTTAACCTTTGACTGCAAGGTACATTACTTTTAAAACAATCTGGCTTCCATTTAAGTTATAAATTGCATGGTGGGCTGTTGGCATTTGCAAGAAAAAATAAGTCCTTAGGAAAGAGGTTGTGGGATCAATTCTCACTGAGAGCATTTTTTGTAAAAGAAAGATTGCTATCTTAAAAATATTTTTTTCTTAGGAGAGGAAGAAAATTTTTAACTATAGAAAAATATTTTCCAAGGAAGAAGATATTATTTTTTGTAGAGGTGCATTTAAAAATTTAAAAGGTGTATAGGTAGATTTTATTTTTAAGTGGGCAATCTTTTTTAAGTCATCAAATGAACAAGGAAGAATATTTTTTTATAAGGAGGGTATTAATTAATTGTAAAAGGTGCATTTTCGGCAGCGGCCAACTTATTTTTTCAACAGATTTTACATCAAAATCAAACGTTTTCTTTGCACAATAGCAACGTTCGGTATAAATAACGTCTTTGACTTGTGTTTACAGGTAATGTTGTCATGTTAAGTTATTGTGTCTAAAGCCTAATAGCATAACGATGTCTGGGCATCGACCCTATAAATTGTCGGGGAGGAATAAGGACACATTTTTGTGATATTTTGTTTCACTCCATCATTTACCCCATTCATTACTATTGTTAGACATAAATCCTAAAATTGAGAAAATCCAAGTATATAGGGAAGTTACACCCATGTATGAGGATTTCTCTTTAAGTAGGTGTCATTGATAGGACAAATCCTTTTCAGTACTACCTTGGTACCACATATTGATCTCTTTCACGTACCTTAAGGTTTCTCTCATGTACATGCGCATATATCAAGAGGACTAGCTTCTTCCACGTATCATCGGGTATATAGGAAGAGCGGGTATATTGAAAGGATTGGTGTATAGGACTGGTGGTATATAGAAAAGGGGATCATTTTAGGAGATATAAAGAAACCCTCAATTTCTGTATTGAAGAAAACAAAGCCCAAAGGCTACAAAAAAAGTGTTCACATCACTAGACAACATGGCAAAGGCAAAGAGGAAGCAAGCAAAGAAGCAAGTTGACATTCAAAAGTGTGCCTCACCAAAAGATAGTATAGGTGGAGAAAAGCAAGCAAAAATTCAAAAGTATGGGTCATCAAAAACAAGTGAAGGAGGAGAGAAGCAAGCTAGAAATATCTATTTTCAAGAAAGATTTTTTTATGAAAATCGAGAGTTCTTAACATGAAGGATGTGCTTATCCATTATCAGAGATACTAATACTTGTGGAGATAGTCTTGAAAATGGTGTGAAGACATCAGATAACAATTCCCTAGAAGCTAGTGAAGCGAAACAAGTTGAAGTTGAAAAGTATGTATCAGCAAAATTAATGTGGTACTTACAGTCAGTTCTCAAAGAAGCTGAAAATAGAGACTTGTCAAAACTTTAGCGGTACTTAAATTTTGTTCTTCATGAAGTTGATGACTACTCTGAAAATGTTGTTACAAAGCATTAATCACTCTCAATGTCCTTAAGGTGAAGTACAAAAGGCAAGAGGAAATAATTGAAAGGTTAAAGGACAAGCCCAAGATGACAAATGTTTGTTATGACACAAGTGACCTTATCCAATGAACATATTTTGCTTGTGATACAAGTGATCAAAATATTGTTGAGGTGGTAAATGTTTGTTGTGATACAAGCAGTCTTATCCAAAGGAAGGATTTTGCTTGTGATACAGGTGATTTGAAGTTAATAATGACAAATGTTTGTTGTGATATAAGTAATCTTATACAAGGGGAAAATATTGCCTGTGACACCGTTGACTTGAAAATTGTTGGTGAAAGTAGAGTTTGTATAGAAGAAAATTGTATTGGCCATGACAAAGGCCATGTTGTCATGACAAATGTCATCTTGTTAAAGAACATGTTGATGATGAATTTGGGTGTCTGAATAGTGATAATGAAAGTGTAATGAGCCAAAATTAAATAATAAGTTATATCTCTTCCACTTATTTAAATAATAAGTTGTGTGTTTAAGTGGAAGAGGGGCCATGTGTTAGGAGACATAGTAATAGTTTATTTAGTCTCTTATTTATTAAATAAGACTTTATATGATTTGGAGGCTAGGAAAAGTCAATGCAAAAATATATCGTGGAAATATAAAGGGGAGGACAAAGGCTCATTAGAGAGAGGAAGGAACAGGAGAAGGGTTTTTTCAGAGAATCTCATCGATTCTGGAGAGGAAGGCTGAACCTTACTCAATCCTTGGATGATCCAGGGCTTCAATTCAACAGACAAGGCGGATCCTTGTTGGGGGATTGATTTTAGGGGCTGATCCCTTGGTATTTCAGTGGGCAAACCTACTTCTGGGTTTGTATTTGAGCCATATTGAAGAAGCTTCAGCAAGGGAATTACAGAAATTGATCAAGAGAGTCCTGCATGTATTTCCAGAGCTTGGCGCTGCCTTTGCAGGGAGTTTTTGCCGAGTTTCGGGGCTGCTACAGCGATTTATTCCGGCTTACATTCATCCTAAGCTGGCTTTCCATTATTTTCAGCGAGATTATCACTGCTGGGAGCATATTCAGACTGAAGAGAGATTGTTTTTTGCTTGATTTTGTACCTGAGCCTCATTTGGAGTGGATTTCCATGTTCTGTGAGTTTGTTTTGTGTTTGTTATTCAGAGGTTTGATGTATTTGCTCTAGTTTGAAGCAATAAATAAAGATAATGAGATTTCTGGCGTTTTCTGGCAAATCCATGTGTTGATTATTTATGAGATTTGAATGCAATATTGTGGTTATTTCTGGGTTTTGTTAAATAATTAAAAAAAGGACATTTCAAGTGGTATCAGAGCTAAGATCTTGCCAGCCTGTGCGGAGATCTAGCTAGAAATAAATTTTGAGTCGGGATTTATGGAGAAAATTTTCTGGGTATTGCAAATTTTGTGATTTTAGCTTCTGGGTATTTTTTATCCAGAGATTTCAAGTTCTGGGTATTGGAGATTTTTTTTGGGTGATCCAGTCGATTGGGGTTTCCTATGAGTAAAAGACCTCCTATCAAGCATACATACCATCTGCGAGGAAGAAATCCAGAAAAGATTCCGATTTTGGAAGAGAACCCGGAAGAAGAAGCCTTAGAAGAAGAGGCATACAGAGAAATGGCAGAAAGGGGAAACAATACAGCTGAACCAAGGCAAGATGAGGCGGCAAATATTGAGCAGAAATTTGACACACTTATTTATTTGATGACTCGCATGGTGGGATTACAGCAAGAGAGCATGAGGGCAAATGTATCCAGAAACAACTCCCCACCCAGAGGTGATTCGTCAAATCCTAGAGGCCATACAGTTCAGCAAGATACCGGCAGATCTTCCGCATATTCACATACACTTTTGCCGAAACCACCTAAACCCATGTTTACCCAGCAGTTGCAGCAGGTTAATGATATTCAGGAGAATCTGGATGAGTTGTTTATGGAGTATATGGAAAAACCGGAGAATTTCAGGACTGTAGTGAGCTTTGATAGATATTTGAAGATCATCGGGAAGAAGGTTTCAGAGAAAAAGCATGGAGATAAGAAGTTGCAGCAGAAGATGCAGGTGCCTATGTTCAATGGCAGTGAGGGGTTATCTGCGCGTGCATGGTTACAGAAATTGCAGACCTACTTTGCACTCGATCCGATGCCAGAGGAGGATGCCATCCAGCTTGCTACTCTTCATTTAGACGGTGTTGCCTACGATTGGTGGCATCATGGTCTCATCACTCAGGGCCATGGACAGATTTCATCCTTTGAGGAGTTTTGCCAGAGGGTTCTTAACAGGTTTGAGAGGAGAGATGTGGAGGAGTACTTCAAGGAGCTTGCTACCCTCAAACAAACTTCATCTTTGGGGAGCTACATAGAGGAGTTTGAGCGGATTGCAGTGCAGGTGCAAAATATTTCACCCAGGAGAGTTGTATTCTTGTTTATTGATGGATTGTTGGATCCAT
Source organism: Wollemia nobilis (assembly GCA_028583015.1). NCBI lineage: Eukaryota > Viridiplantae > Streptophyta > Pinopsida > Araucariales > Araucariaceae > Wollemia > Wollemia nobilis. The sequence continues at coordinate 358,991 of JAQPPZ010001695.1, read as the reverse complement.
TGAAAGGCCTTGTAAAATCATTTGAGCCAGCTACTTTAGAAGAAGCAATTAAGAGGGCAATGAACTTGGAGAGTGTACTTCCACCCAGACAGAAATATATTGCACATAACACACCTGTTAGACAATTTTCAGCGAGGAATACATCAAACTGGCAATCTAAAAGCATTCCGCCAAGAGTGGAGAACAAGTCAAGTTTGCCTAGACCGCCAAATAAGCCTTCTACACTTACTACACCAGCAGCAAAAGCCTTTGCAGATGAACGAAATGAGCTTAGACGGAAGCAACTTTGCTTTGATTGTAAACTTCCATGGACTCCAGGTCATAGATGCCAAGGTAAGGGGCAAATTCACTACATAGAAGTGAAATCAGATAGTGATGAGTCTGAGGAGGAGTATGCATCTTCTGATGATAAGGAATTAGAGGACTCCACACACCATGAAACTATTTCAGGAGGAACATTGGCTTCTTTGAGTGGGACCAACAAATTTAGAACTTTAAAGGTGCCAGGAGAAGCAGTGGGAGAGAAGGTACTTGTCCTCATAGATGGAGCAGCTACACATAACTTTGTGGATGAAAAATTTGTGGCAAAGAAAAGACTCAAGGCTGAAACATTTGCCGGATTTAATGTGGCTACAGGTAATGGCATTGTCCCTTGCAGTAAGATGGTTAAAAAATTAAAAATCAGCTTTGGGAAGTTTGAGGTAGAGGATGATTTCTTTGTGTTTCCGTTGGGAGTTGTACCTCATATGGTTTTGGGTGTTCAATGGCTTTGGTCTTTGGGTGATTATGTGACTAACTATCAGACTTTGGAGCTGAAAATTAAAGTTGATGGGCAAGATGTAGTGCTGCGTGGAATTAAGGAAAATGTGCAAGAAGGGGCATGCAATATATTGGAGGTGTCTTACAAACGGTTAGAGAAGATCATTAGCCAGAAAGACACATTATGGGCTGTTGCTATATTCCATACACAAGGTAATAAACCCCCTAAATTACATCCTCAAATTCAGTCTATTTTGCATAAACATAAGAAAGTGTTTGAGGATTTGCCTAAAGGTTTGCCACCCAGTAGAGGTTTCCAGCATGTCATAGAGTTGGAGCCTAATTCTAAACCTGTCATCATTAAACCTTATAGGCATCCAAAAGTGTTCAAGGATGAAATAGAAAAGACCATTAAGGAGCTTTTAGAGAGTGGCCACATTCGCCCTAGTTGTAGCCCATTTGCATCACCTGTTGTATTGGTCAAAAAGAAAGATGGTACCATGCGAATGTGCATAGATTACAGAGCCCTCAATAAAAAGACCATAAAAAATCGATATCCCATTCCTAGAGTTGATGAGCTTATAGATGAGTTGTGTGGAGCCATGTACTTTTCCAAGATTGATCTAAAATCTGGATACCACCAAATTAGGATGAGGGAGGAGGACATTCCCAAAACTGCTTTTAGAGCTCACTGTGGACATTATGAGTTTTTAGTCATGCCCTTTGGATTAACAAATGCCCCAGCCACTTTCCAATCAGCGATGAATCGAATTTTTAGTAAGCAGTTGAGGCAGTTTGTCCTTGTATTTTTTGATGACATCTTGGTGTACAGCAAAACCTGGGAAGAGCATTTACAGCACTTGGATACAGTGTTAGAGATTCTTGAGCAGCAGCAGTTTTATGCTAAGCAATCCAAGTGTGAGTTTGCTATGACTGAGATTCTTTACTTGGGCCACATTATTAGCAAAGATGGAGTACAGGTGGATCAGGAGAAAATCACGGCAGTTCAAAATTGGCCAGTTCCTACTAATCTTACTGAGTTGAGAGGTTTTATTGGGCTTTGCAGTTATTACAGGAGATTCATCAGAGGGTTTTCTTCACTAGCAGCACCTCTCACAGAGTTGACCAAAAAGGGAGCATTTGCATGGTCACAGGAGGCACAGAAAGCATTTTTGATATTGAAGGAAGTAATGACTACCACACCTTTGCTTGCCATACCTGATTTTACTTTACCTTTCACTATTGATTGTGATGCATCAGGTATAGGAGTTGGAGCTATTCTTATGCAGAGAGGGCGGCCTATTGCCTATGAGAGTAGGAAGCTTACTCCTTTGGAGCGTACCTTCAGTATCTATGACAAGGAGATGTTAGCCATCATGTACGCACTTTCAAAATTCAAGCAGTATTTGGTATGTGGTAAGTTTGTGGTAAGAAGTGATCATAATAGTTTGAGGTATTTTCTTGGTCAACGTGAATTGAATGATAGGCAGCAGAAGTGGGTTACTAAGTTGCAATCTTACGATTTTGAGATTGAGTTTGTTAAGGGTAAGAAAAATTCTGCTGCTGATGCTTTGTCTAGGACTCCTACATTTCATGCTATTTCTGTTATTACAGCAGATTGGAAAGCTGCAATTATGGCCGAGTATGTGAAAAGTGATTGGGCATCAAAATTTATTGATGGGAGTATACAGGATGACAGGTACAGCATCCATGATGGACTGATTTGTTACAAAAACAGGATATTTATTGTGCCTGAATCTAAATTGAAGGACAAATTAATCAATGCTATGCATGATGCACCTATGGTGGGACATCCAGGATTTTTCAAAACTTACAAACAGGTGCGTGAAAGGTTTTTCTGGAAGGGGTTAAAAGATGATATACTTAAGCATGTGAGGGAATGCAATGTTTGCCAGGAGAATAAGGGAGGAAATACTTTGCCAGCAGGGTTGTTACAACCACTACCTATTCCTGATCAGAAATGGGAGAGTGTCTCCATGGATTTCATTACGGGACTCCCAAAAACGCATGGTAAGGATTGTATCTTTGTGGTAGTGGATAGGCTCACTAAATTTGCTCATTTCCATGCAATTACTTCCACCTATACAGCTCTACAGGTCGCTGATTTGTTTTTCAGAGAAGTGTTTAAATTGCATGGTTTGCCAAAAACGATAGTAAGTGACAGGGATAGCAAATTCTTAAGCATGTTTTGGCAAGAATTATTTAAGTTGTGTGGCACTACATTGACTCCCAGTACCAGTTACCACCCACAGACTGATGGACAAATGGAAATTGTGAACAAGTGGGTAGAAGGGTATTTGAGAAATTACATTTCGGGCCAGCAGAATGCATGGATAAAATGGTTACATCTCGCTGAATTTTGTTACAATTCTTCCTATCATATGTCGATTAGGATGTCTCCATTTAGAGCTTTGTATGGTTATGATGCTCCCAATTTCATTGACTTGTTGTTGAGTGATAGCAGGGTACCCAGGGCAAGAGACTTTGTGGAAGAACATCAGAATATCCTGAAAGCTTTGAAAGACAATATACAGGTGGCACAAACGCAGCAGAAGAAGTACGCTGATCAGCAGCGAATTGAGCGACAATTTGATGTGGGAGACATGGTATATGTCAGGCTACAGCCATACAAGCAGTCTTCTTTGAAGAAGAATGGTGCGGAAAAATTGAAACCAAGATTTTATGGTCCATTCAGGGTGATTCGTAAGGTAGGAGAGGTTGCCTACGCACTTGAGCTTCCAGAGAATAGCCGGATTCATAATGTCTTCCATGTTTCCTGCCTTAAAAAGGCATTGGGGCAGCAAATACAACCAACTTCAGAGTTGCCACCGTTGGATGATGGGGGGAAGTTAGTTCTTGAGCCTGAAATGATTTTGGAGACACGGGAAAAGAAACTCAGGTACAGGGTTATCAAAGAATATCTGGTGAAATGGAAAGGATTGCCTTTTGAAGATGCCACATGGGAAGGTGAAGAGATTTTAGCCCATCCAGCTTTGCAATTGCTTGAGGACAAGCAATTTGAGGGGGGTGGACTTGTAATGAGCCAAAATTAAATAATAAGTTATATCTCTTCCACTTATTTAAATAATAAGTTGTGTGTTTAAGTGGAAGAGGGGCCATGTGTTAGGAGACATAGTAATAGTTTATTTAGTCTCTTATTTATTAAATAAGACTTTATATGATTTGGAGGCTAGGAAAAGTCAATGCAAAAATATATCGTGGAAATATAAAGGGGAGGACAAAGGCTCATTAGAGAGAGGAAGGAACGGGAGAAGGGTTTTTTTTAGAGAATCTCATCGATTCTGGAGAGGAAGGCTGAACCTTACTCAATCCTTGGATGATCCAGGGCTTCAATTCAACAGACAAGGCGGATCCTTGCTGGGGGATTGATTTCAGGGGCTGATCCCTTGGTATTTCAGTGGGCAAACCTACTTCTGGGTTTGTATTTGAGCCATATTGAAGAAGCTTCAGCGAGGGAATTACAGAAATTGATCAAGAGAGTCCTGCATGTATTTCCAGAGCTTGGCGCTGCCTTTGGAGGGAGTTTTGCCGAGTTTCGGGGCTGCTACAGCGATTTATTCCGGCTTACATTCATCCTAAGCTTGCTTTCCATTATTTTCAGCGAGATTATCACTGCTGGGAGCATATTCAGACTGAAGAGAGACTGTTTTTTGCTTGATTTTGTACCTGAGCCTCATTTGGAGTGGATTTCCATGTTCTGTGAGTTTGTTTTGTGTTTGTTATTCAGAGGTTTGATGTATTTGCTCTAGTTTGAAGCAATAAATAAAGATAATGAGATTTCTGGCGTTTTCTGGCAAATCCATGTGTTGATTATTTATGAGATTTGAATGCAATATTGTGGTTATTTCTGGGTTTTGTTAAATAATTAGAAAAAGGACATTTCATGAAAGCAGTGTTTGTATAGAAGAACATCATGATCTCTTTGATTGTATTACTAGATATGATAGTGATTGTTAGGATTATGTTGAAGGTCATTGTGGTAATGATGTCTTTGGGTATTTCTTTGGTGATAGTGACAGAGATTAGAGTGGTGATGAAGAAGTTCGATGTTTGAATATTGTTGGCAAAGTCCGGAATAATGATGAAGAGATCTAGTCTTGTGACAAGGGTCATAACAATGAGGAAGAAATTGGATGCTTTGAAAGGCATACCAAAGGAATTGGCTCAAAATTAATGAGAAAAATGGGATACAATGGTACAAGATTGGGTAGAAATGGGCAAGGCGTGAAAATGCCCATAATTCCAAATATAAGGCCAAAGAACGAAGGCCTTGGATATATAGGTCAAGCAACAATGACACTAAATTTGTGACAAGTAGCAGTAACACAAAATTTGTGAAAAGAGAAACATGTGCAAAAAATGAAGCTCCTAGAATGAGTTGTGTCATTATGGAAGAAATGGACATGTGATAGCTAGGTGTTGGAACACACATCCTTTTGAGATTTGTGGAGGTAATAGTCGCTTCAAAAGAAATTGTTGGCACACAAACAAAATACATAATTGTGTATGGATGAATATATCAGAAAGGGATAAAGCAAAAGAAATGTTGAATGGTTTCTATAGAAGAAGACCAAGTTTGGTGGTTGAGAAATATCATAATAGAATTTTTCCCATGGACTGAAGCAATGCTTGGAAGATTTGTAGTGACAATACTTCCAATGAAACATTATGTGGAAAATTCCAAAGATGTGGAAGATTCCAAAGATATAATTGAGTGGTAAATTTCCAGAGGCGATGACCTAAAGGCAGATCCAGAGGCTGACCCAAATGTATTGACCTAGAGGTAGACCCAATGACTGACCAAAGAGTCAGACCTAGTGAAGATTGTTTAGAACTAGCAGAGTCAAAACTACAGCCAGAGCACAATTCTAGTGTACCACCCTTGGAATCATAGGGGGGTAATGTTCTTTATATGGGAGGTGTTAGACTTTATTACATTATTTGTTATCATGTAAACATAATCATTAGGGGATGATTGATGATTTTCACCTCATATGAGGATAGTCACATTTCCCATGAGAAGAATGAGAAGATGAAAATACATAGTTGAAGGTGAAACATCAAGAGGCGAAACACCAAAGAGTTTCTTGAAACAAAGAGACATATTGTTGTATAAATTTGTATGCTGCAAGCTTTGAGCTGGTGAGAAATTGCATGGCAGAAATATAGGCGGAATATGAAAAATTGTAGTGTTGAAATATTGTCTGTGCATATTGTTTAAAATATTTGCTTGTTTCCCCTTGATTCCAACATGATGTTCAAATTTGAATTATCCTTGATGTCTCGTTGGGATTCCCCAATTGTTGCATGCATGACGAACATCCAACAATTGTTGAAATCAATGTAATATATATGCATGTGTTGCATAAGTTTACAATGTATTTATCAGAGTTGATGAAATAAATAGATTAATTCTATATAATATTCTGTTTCATTGTTTTATTGTGTGCATGTGTGTGTTTGGTTTGATTTCTAAATGGTCCAAAAGCATTCTTGGTGTCTAGGGCATTCTTTTAGCAGCTTAAAGTGCAGCTGCAAGTTAGAGTTTTCAGCTTCCTTAGAGTTGGGGTGCCAAGTCTTAAGAGTTGATCTTCAGCTTGCTTTTTCTGCAAATCAGAGTTTTCAGCATGTTTTCTCCTCGAAGCCAGAGTTTCTATCCTATTTGTTATTAATAATATTCCACTATTCTTAGTGGCCATTAAATGTTTTTGAGGCAATCAAATTATTGTGTTTACAATGTTCTTACTTGTTGAGTGTTTGTTTTTGTTGATCTAAAGAATGATCATTTATTCTTATCAAATCCTAAATAATTATCCCATGCATAGTTATCTGTTGAACAAGATTTTTATCAAACTTTCGCTTTTCAAATCAAATTTATCATATCAACTTTTTATGGCATTTTATATTTTATGATCTTGTATTATGGTCCTATGGAATTGTTATAGCAAAGACAGCTGACTTTTAAACAAGGAGCATTTTAGTACCTAATATGACAATTAAGTTTAGGAACTTTTACAAATTTATCCTGCCAGCTTGTTTTAAAGGTTTTTATAATATCAAGTGGTCTTACACCTTCACTTAACTTGATTTTGGCAGATCGAGATGGCTTCATTATTTCAACATCATCTCAGATTTTAACAGTGGGAGAAATGATGATACAGAGTGGTTGTTCCCAACCTCATCATTTTTCTGTCTACAGAATATATTCATGATAATTTTCAAGGTCATTCTGATTAGAGAAAAAGGCTCTGTGACTTTTTCACAGGCTTGTTAGTAATTTGTGGTGCTCTATGGGTTGAACCTCCAGAAATTTCTATTTTGATAATAAAATCAACCAAATGTGCTTGTTTCTCAATAGTAGCACTGTGATCATAGTTAAACACAGACAATGCAGTTTGAAAGATCCGTTGGATGAGGCTTGTGAAAGGTGATAACAAGAGTGGTAACAAATCTTGTAAAATGGCCTCCTGCAATTTGTACGAAGAAATGGCAGCCTTTTTGTTGACAATGTCATCCAAATTTCTGTATTTGATCCTATATACATGTGATATCCAGGTCTTCATATTCGGTTTCTTACATCAAATTAAACTCTTTGAAAAATGGTTATTTTCTAACCAGGTAAATACCATAAGCATAAATTTTTTATATTGAAAATTTAAACTACAAAGCTCATCTTCATCTTATCTAAGGTCTTTCTTCAAATTAGGAATGAAAACGGACCCACCCCTCAAAGACCTTTTTGATATTATTATAAACCACTTGGTCAACTCAAAGTAACCTTATGGGGAGAAAGACAGGCGGAATCCTTTTCCTTTTGTAGTTTTAGAGGAAATAGACCACCCAAACCCATCATTTATCTTCTCTTCTTATATAAAAGACCACTTAAACCCTTTTCTCTTTCTAAATTCCTCTGAACCAAATTCAATTGATATCCATCTAATATGTCACCCAAGTAAACTCAACAGAAAATACCCAATCCCCCAGTCATATCTGAAGCTTCTTTTGGCCACAATATATATTTTTTTGGTAAACTATATTGTTTGTTCCTAAAAGAGTTTAGAAGTGTATGTCTAAAGGCTATTGGAGTTACAAAAGTTTAAAAAAATACATATGGCATAAGGGGTCCATGGTCTGTGTTTATTATTATTTGATGAAGTTTAGACTTGATTTTTTTTTTTAAATTGGTTGTATGAAATGGATCTTACCCATATTACATCATGACTAGTGGTATTACAACAATTTGATAATTATGCATGTATCTCTTTATAAGATTTGAATCTAGGTCTCCATCGAAAAATTTAATCTATTGAGCTCATACTATTTGATTAGACTTGAATGTTTTTACTTCTTTAAAGATTTAAATTTTATTTTGGCTTTTAATTATTATATGTAAAAAATACCATTCGTTTAAATTTAAATTTTTGTATTTTCATAAATTTAATATCCATATTTTTCTTGGCTAATTCAATCTACTTTGCATCACTTATATCATTCTCCTTTAAATGAGCATGAGAAGCTGAGATGGGTGTCTGACCCTCAAGCGAGTTTCATTTTCTTCTAAGCACCATTATGTCCATATTACATCGTGATCACATTACCATAATGTTGGCAATCGAATCGACCTAGATGCAGATTTTCTAAGTCTACAGTGCCCTAGACCTACTACCAAGCATTGAATGTCCGAAGGAAAGGAACGTCCTCCGTGACAATCTCTAGTAGGGTTGGTTCCGAAAGTAAAATTGGTTTTTTGAGATAAGGGTTAGGAAGATGTTGAAAGAAAGGAAATAACTGAAAGGAATGGGAAAGAGGCTAAAATCCTAAAATACGGGGTGATAGACAGGAAGCACAATACACAACTTAACACTTGAACCAACAACAATCAAAACAATAGACCTTTAACAGAAACCAATATTAAATCCTCTAAACTGCAAAAACTCCAGGGGTATTCCAGAATTAATCCTCTATTGACAACTAAATCCAGCAAAACAAAATTCAAGTCGTATGATAAAGGGACTAACTTAACGGAAATAACATGATATAAGTCATACACAAAGATAGAAGATTCAAGGTCGAAACCAGAAGTTTGTATTTCGGAAGCAGATTTCAAAGTATACAGCTGCTTCTCTAGTAGAGATTGTCCATCCTTAGTTACAGAAAAAAAACTGGCTTTTATAGAGGATTCCACCTCCTAAAACAGTAATGCCCAACCACTTCTACAACGGTGATAGTCATATTTGATTCGGAACTGACTCAACATCACAAATTTCATTTTGTAGGTAACTTAACATTGAATGCAGAAGGTTCTGGTGATTCACCACGATCGGACGATTAGTAACGCATCTTCAGGGTCGGTTGAGCACTCAATGAAGGTTCTAGGCGGCTCATGACAGTTCGAGGCATTCCATGGCAGTTTTGGGTAGCTTGCGCTGTGTTTGGGGCCCACTTGGAGTTTCATTCCATAACTGGAGTGACATCACTTTCGCTCTAAAAGTGGAGCAAAAGTATCTTTTGCCATGCCTTAGAAACTTTCCTTGCACCTTGGCCAGCTTTCGTGCAGATGCTTTCGCTCCACAAGTGGAGCGACAACACCCTTGGCCTTACACTTAGAACAATTTGTGCCTTCGTTTTGGGTGTCGCTCCCTGGGTGGAGCGATAGAGACTTTCGCTCCACAAGTGGAGCAATAGGAACTTTGACCGTGCTTTGACTTTTCTTTTGAGCTTGTCGCTCCATGGGTGGAGCGACAGAGGCTTTAACAACTCTATTGACCAAGGTGTTGACCCCTTTTTTACCCTTAGCCTTATACTTGCTTACGTTGCGCATTGTTTGATTTTCACTCCATTGGTGGAGCGCTAGCAACTTTGACCACACCTTTGACTTTCCTTTAGAAGCGCCTATCTTTGCGCCTTTTCGAACTTTTGATCCACTGGTGGAGTGACAACAATTTTGATCGAGTTGACTTTATTTTGCATTTTGAGTGGCACGAATCTTGAGAAGGAGCTTTTGCTCCCTGAGTGGAGCGAAAGTCTGGTCATTAAGCACTTAACCCTTTTTGGGGGGGACCTTCGCTCCACGTGGAGCGAACGTCTCTTTGTGCCTTGCCAGGACTTAACCATTTGCCTCCCCTTACCTAGGAGCGAAAGCACCTTTGCTCCACCAGTGGAGCAAAATTGTCCCTGCATTGTGCTTGAAAGGAAGTATGATCAAAAAATTGTCTAAGTGTTGGGAAACCATTATCGGGTGTGCAAAGTGAAATGAACTTACAGAAACTAGATTTTAAGCAGAATATTTGTCCACATCGCCCATGCTAAAACGTTTACAATTTTGCATGCAACAATAAGAAAAGTGCAGGAAAAGTAAAGAAACCACATAATCTGAAAGAAGACAATTTTGAGTAAAAATGGACAGTTGGTGAAAACACAACATAACATCTTAACCATTTTTCATGGAAAAAGAGAAGTTTTTACAATGATTAACTCTCAAAAACTGCATACAATATAAATTTTAACAAAATGTGCCTAGAAGGGCAACATCTTTGGTGGCTCGTGGGGTATTGAGCCTGCCTCAATGCAAAGATCCCAGGCCTTATCCTTGGGTTGCAGAGTCTTCTTCACTTTCATTATCCTCGAACTACTCGTCATTGTTGCCTGGTAGTTCTTTAAGTTGGTCCTCTTCATTTTCTTGCTTCTCTTCCTTTTCTTGCTCACTTTTTGTCTCCTTTGGATTAAGCTCGCGTGGATGGGGGAGAAACCTATGCAGAGAGCTCTTGAAAACATGTTCATATACTGCGGAAGCATCGGCCCAATGTTCAAAGGAAAAGGTTGGCTGCTTCTGGAGCTCCTGGATCAGGTAATGGAAGGTTTCAATGCGCTCAATGTCAGCAAGATCCAAGCTCTGGGCAAGCTCCTGCAAGGAAGACTCAATAGTGGCATATTTGGTCATAAAAGGCATCACCTATGCGTTTGAAATTGGATCTTCCCAAGCGTCAACGTCTGAAGCGATGTCAAAAAATGCCGCCCATATCGGTTTCAACTCCTCGAGAGGGGGAATGGGTTCTTCACTGTCTGTAAATTCGAGGATGCCAAATTGCGCTAGGGTATTAAAATATTGCAGCGAGACTTCCCTCTCTTGCTCAAGGGCGTTTGAGAGCTTACGAGCCTTTTTGGTCAGCTCGAGCTTCATGGAGAAAGAGCACAGGGTCATCTTTGTTGTCGCACAAGATTGCGCCAAGGAGCTCTTGGGAGTAAATTGCACATGCATGTCCTCAATTTTTCGGAGTAGCCAAAGACCAACGTCTATCTAAGAAGTTTCCAAAACGGAGCGGCCCTCGGCAACTGCCTCCTGCGCTTCCTTGAAAAATGTTAAAATTGTGATCCCCCATGCAACTTTCTCCGGGAAATCTGCCAGGAACTGCTGGCACATCTCCTTGATGCGTTCTCTAGAGAATGCGACAGGCTACGATGTCTTCTCCTCTAACTCATCCTGCAACTGTCGGACCTGAACGGTGAGCGCCTGTATTTGCTGATTTGCTTGGGCACACACCTTGATGTGTTGATCGTGCGCCTTGGAATGCTCCTTGACCTTCGCCTCTAGCGAAAGCACTTGTCTCAGCTGCGTGGCTTTAGACTCAAGCACCTCAACCTGCCTCTTCACCCCTACCAATGCCTCCTCAAGTTCGAAATTATTGGTTTGCACTTCAAAGAAGTGCTCCTTGTAGTACTTGTCATGAACATAGATGAAGCCCATGTCAACTTGAATGTTGCCCATCTTGCATGTCGTATTCATCTTGGTCACATCCTCCACGGTATGGCGACAAGCATAATCCACCAGGGTCATCTCCCCCAAGGGCTTCTGAACTACTGATATCTTCTCTATCATGTGGAGCTCCATCTTCTCTAGATCAATGGTGGATGCTTTTTCGGTTTGCGCCAGAGCCTGCGCCTCCTTTCTTGGTTTGTAAATTGTTGGTCAAAGATCTGCCTTAAGTAAGGATTTGGTTATTAATGCGCCTTAGACCCGACCAACATTAAAAGGCCAAAAGGAAGAAATACCTACCGTGCCAATCTCCATAGATGGGTTGGTTCTCTTGCTATTCTAACTGGGGGTTTTGAGATTAAAGAACTGGAAAGGGATGGGAAATATGGTCACAGGTCGGATAGAATAGGGGTGATGGACTAACAACATGATAACTCTACTACAAACCGAACCAAATAGCCCTCAAATACAGACAACTAACAAAAATTAAAACTAAACATCTAACATGCATAATCTCCAGGGCTACTCCAAAGGTTCACGTTTTATCAGAAGCTAAATCCAGATATTAGAATTCAAGCCTACAGACAAACCAGAGAACTTAATAGAAGATAAGCAATAGAAGACATACACACAAAATAGAATTCCAGAGTTAGAGCCAAACATCAGTTGTATTGATAGCAAAATTTGGATTACATTAAGCTTCTAGAAAACATCCATCGTTTTACAATAAAAGAGCAGGCTTATATAGCAAATTATGTCGCTTGAACATTAAATGCACACCTACAAAAAATGGCAGTGGCAGCCAAGATAAGAGTTACAAGAGAGTATAGTTATGAAATAGTTATTGGGCATGGTCGAGACTGATGACTCCTTGAAAATGCAGTTGAGCTCCTTCAATGACCTGGCAAGCTTGGCTTGCTGACACCGCCTCCTCACTCGCGAGGATCGCTTCCGTGGAAGATAAACATGAAATCCCGGAACGTCCAGTCTGGAAGCTTCTCAGAATGGTTGCGCTCGGATGGATAAGGATGCACCTTAACTTTGCTGATGTGGAGCGCAGCTGAGAAAGACCAGCGCCCGAGTTAACAGGTTCAGAAGTGAGCAGCTACCTGGTGCAACAAAAAGGAGCGCAAGAATGGGGCCTTGGGAAGCGTGCAACGTTTGAAAAGTCAATCGATACTGTGCACTTGGCATGGTGCGCCTCAGTCTTGCGCACTTGGAACGATGCACCTGAGCCCAGCGCACTTGGAATGCTGCGCCAGAGTCCTGCGCACTTGGAATGCTGCGCCATACCTTTGCACACTTGGTCATTTTCTCGCGTCGAAGTTGGGTGTTGCACTCTTTCTTGATTCTTGAGGCAAAATTGTATCAGGGGACTTGGATGATTTTCCTGCATGGTTGGAAAGCTAAATGTACATCATGTTGCAGAAATGACAACAATACCGTAATAAGGTATGGGGTCTGCTCGAGTCCTTCTCGGCTCTTAACATTCAATTTATTTCGCAAGAGCGGAATAAACATGCTGACGTTTTGGCGTCCATCGGAGCAAGATGCTCCCCAACTGAGAATCTGATGCAAAGGCTGAAAACGGCAAGGGTTATTTATAGGCCCTCAGTGCCATATAAGAATATTCACTTGCAGGTCTTTGACAACGACGAGCAGATCGTCAATTTTTTGATTGATGAAGTTGGAAGCATAGAGGATAGAGCTCTCGACAATGAAGAATATAAGGGCTTAATCCAACTGAAAAACAACCATCTCCCTAAGGGTTTGATCACCCGTGAAAGCCTGTTCGATCAAGATGACAGGGCTCTTCCCCACAAAATCAAAGTGGATGCGAGGGAGTACCAAGAGCTAGAGCTAGAGTCCGGGAAAATGATCAAGGTGGGGACTGATTGCACGTCGCAAGAAATTGAACAGATCAGGACCCTCTGTAGAGAATATCCGGACATCGTCGCCTGGAGCTACCGTGACCTGAAGGGGTACGATAGAGACGTATTCCAACATACAATTGAGCTCCATGAGGGAGTTATGTCTGTCCGACAGAAACAAAGGCCTATGAATCCAAATATTGAAATACTGATGAAGGCCGAGCTTTTGAAAATGTTGGAAGCAAAGATAATCTACCCATCAAGCATTCATCCTGGGTAGCAAACCTAGTCTCATTTCGAAAAAAAAACGAAGATATTTGCCTCTGCGTGGACTTTTGAAATCTTAATCAGGCATCCCTTAAAGATCACTACCCGTTGCCCAAATTGATCAGATCCTTCACATGGTGGTCGGAGCCCAAAGGTTTTCCCTTCTAGACGGTTTCTCAGGGTATAACCAAATTTGGGTCAAAGATGAGGACCAGTATAAGACTGCCTTAACTAGCAAGTGGGGCACCTTCGCTTATCAACGCATGTCGTTTGATTTCTTCAATGTCAGAGCAACGTTCCAGAGAGCAATGGAATTAGCCTTTCGTGAGTTGCTCAACCGTGTTATTGTAATATATCAAGATGATGACTGTTTTCTCCCACAGGAGGGAGGAGCACAGTTTACATTTGCGACAGGTTTTTGAGAAGTGTCGGGAGTTCGGAATATCAATAAACTTGCAAAAACAAATTTTCGCGGTTAAGGAAGGCAAACTCCTAGGGCACCTCATATCAGAGAAGGGTCTTGCTATTAATCCCACTAGGGCCAAAGCCCTGCTCAGGCTACCTCTGTCGGCGAATAAGAAGGGCCTCCAATCCTTCTTCGGACAGATAAATTTTGTCAGGAAGTTTATTTTTGACTTCGCCCAAGTAGTGAAGCCTATGATTGAGCTCCTCAAAAAAGATGTGGAGTTCCTATGGACAGAAGAGAGAATTCTGGCATTTAAGGAGATCAAACACAGAATCGCCCAGGCTCCCATCCTGGTAAACCCTAATTATTCCAAAGACTTCATTCTATATGCGGTTGGGGAGCTAGAAAGCTATGCAGTTGTACTAACTCAAAAAAATGAAGACGGGGATGAACGACCCATAGCATTCCTCAGTCAAGTCATCCCCTCGCATGAGGAAAAACACAATTTTATTGAGAGTCAAGTGCATGCGGTAATGAGGGCACTGAAGAAGTTTCATCATTTCATCTCACAAAGCAAGACAATAGTGTACGTAGTACACCTAGATGTCTGAAACTTCATCAGTCAGGGTGAGCTTGGTAACAAAAGGGCAGGTTGGATCACCAAGATCCAAGAATTTGATATAGAGGTTCGGCCCACTAAACTGGTCCGTGGTCGAGCTCTATGCTTGGAGCTTGCCAAGAGTGTCGCAGCTGAGGTAATAACTTGCCAATGGGAAGATTCACTATCGCAGGGCAATTTAGCGAATTAGTCAGCAGACGACAGGGATTGGACTGAAGACTTGGTGGAGTACTTCACCACTGGACAATGCCCTATCGGCCTCAACTCTTCATAGAGGATGCGTTTCAGGCTTCAGGCCTACAGATACGTGTTGCTACCCGAGGGGTTGTTTCATCAAAATATCGATGGTGTCCTCCTAAGATGTGTTAGGGGGATAGAAAAACAGAAAATCCTGGATGAGTTACATTTTGGAATGTCCGGGGGCCACCTTGCCAGAAGACCGATGGTTTTAAAGATAATAAGGACTGGCTATTATTGGCCCACCATTTTTGTTGATTCCTTCAGTGTAAGCCAAAAATGCGATAAGTGTTAAAGATATGTTGGCTGCATCAAGAATGTTTCGCTACCTCTACACACGATCCAAGTTGAGGCTCCATTTCAGCAATGGGGTTTGGACTTCATCAGAATAATTGAGTCTAATTCTTTTGCAGGGCACAAGTATATTTTGACAGCTACGAACTATTTCACCCGGTGGACAGAAGCAGTGTCCACTAAGCGAGCTAATCAGGATGTCGTCATCGCTTTTCTAGAAGAGCTAATAACCCGTTTCGAAACACCGGATGCCATAGTAACGGATAATAGTTCCCATTTCATCGAGGTCAAGATGTGTGCATTCGTCAGCAAGTACGATATTTACTTGAAAACTTCGTCAAACTATTACCCGTAGGGCAACGGTTTGGCAGAGTGAACCAATAAAAACTTGCTTCGGATCCTGAAGAGGATGTTGGAATACAAGCGGACCTAGCATTTGCTTCTATATTTTGCATTATGGGCGGACCGAATTTCCATCAAGAAATCCATTTAGACGTCCCCATATTCCCTAGTGTACAGGAAGGAAGCAATCCTTCCTACGCATATTGAGTTGTCGGCACTACAGTCTCTTCGGTCATTGAATGGCGAGGATGAAGGGTTCGACCCTGTCAGCGTCAAAAATGCCCAACTACTGCAGTTGGAAGAGGAAAGGGAGAAAACCTATGTGGCTTTCATGAAGCATGTTGTTGCCACGAAAAACTAGTTCGGCAAGAAGACCTGTAGTTGGACTTTCCAGGTTGGTGACTTGGTCCTTAAGTGGAATGAGAAGTCCAAGCCTGGATACCACGACAAATTTGACGCATTCTGAGAAGGCCCATTTCAGGTTTCTCAGCTCCATCCGGTAAACTCTTTCACACTACAATATCTGAACTGATTTACTTTGCCATTATCGGTTAATGGCATTCATCTGAAGGCGTACTACCAGTGAGGGGTAGTACAAGAGTTTCTTGTACAACTGTATATATTTTTGTATTTTCCTTATGCATTTTAGTTTGCTTTTCGGAGTATTTCTTCGCCTCCTCCCGCACTGGCAATAGTGCAGTTTTTGGGCCAGAATCCTAACTAGCGAGAAAATGCCAAGGAATGCAGCCCTTTCATTTTCCTCTGTTGAGCCGTGTCCAGAGAAGCTAGTAGCAGTTACAGGCGTCTTGACACTTTGGTTCAAAGATAACTCCGCGAGCAGCATAGCGCCTCACTATCCAAGAGAAAGGATTTCAGCTCCCCCGCAAGGGTAAGATTGCGCTCTCGTGAGACCAAGCAGCTACTGGGCAAAGCGTAGCAGTGACGAGCGCAACACCTTTGCGCCCGGTCTGAAGGGCGCAACGCATTTTCGCCCGTCTGGAAGGCGCATCATCCCAGTGCGCAAGACTGTGGCGCACCATCTGAAGTGTGCAGGCCCCCTTTGACCGGTCAAAGCGCACTAAAACTCTATGCCCCACCTTTGCGTCCCTCTTCATGTGCGCAACGTGCGTTGACTAGTCCAGAGCGCAATGCCAAGTGCGAGTTGAAAAACGCCTAAGTGTAAGATGAGGTCTTGCACCCCAAGCACGTCATGCCCTGTGCTTGGATTTGTCAATTCCGACACTATCCCCAAGGCCGCAAAGGTTATGCGCTCCAAATGAGTTGCGCGTGACCAAGGTGAAGCTAGCAAGTTAGCGCTTGGGTGTTTGACCTTTCAACCCCAGCGTTGTTTTAAATACAGTTTAAGCACCCAAGTGTGGCGCACGGTCTTGGTGCGCCCAAGTATGGTGCACGATCTTGAGTGCGCCAAAGGCTTGTGCATCAGTTTTGTGCGCCCAAGGTTGGCGCATGGTTTCATGTGCGTCCAAGCAGTTTTATTCCAATTTTGAGCACCAACTATTGCGCCTGAGTGTCGGTGCGCAAGACGAGGCGGGAACAGGAAAGGTGCATCTCGAGGAGGTTGGTGCGCTCCGGTATGTCGGCACAGCCCCAGTTTTCAGATTTTCATGTGCAAGGCACTTTTCTCTAAACATCTTCGATGCGTTGCCCAAGGCGAGACACATCAAGAAACAAATGCAACAGGTGCGGCGCTTCACGTCCTCCAAGAAAGATTGCGCCCCAATTTGTTAGTTAGCATTGAGATGTGCGCTCCACCATCATTTGTCGCGCAAGAGATCTTCCACAGCGCCCCCAAATTGCTCCCGATATTTACTCCACTCAAGCGACATTAATGCAGGTGGGTGTATACCAGAGCTATAAGAAGATGCATTGCGCACCAGATATGCCTAGTAAAATCCTTAAGCTATTGCGCCACCCACCATTGCTGAGTTTCAGAGAACGACTGTTGCGGGTAAGAGCAAAGAGCGTCAGTGGAGCGTTGTGTTGTTCTCGCACGAGCGAATTATTGTTGATACACAATTCGAACGAGCTATGCTTGAGTGTTGTCATCCCCAGTATGCTTAACCAGTGGAGATGGGGAACAAATGAGAAGCAAAGCAGAAAAGAGAGCAAGTCCCCCAGTCTACAGAGGGTGAGCAGAAGCAGAAGAAAGAAAAGAGGGAAAAACCCCTACCGCCTTCTCCTGAAGACAAGTTGATTAAATTTCGGGACTGTGTCCTCACTAGGATGAGTATCAAGAAGCTGCGCGAAGATATTGATCATATGGTAACTAAGGTATCTGAAGTGGGTAATCGGATAGTCGCCTACCATTCTTTCCTATACTAGTACCTGTGCACCCCTGCCCGGAGTTGGTCTGCGCAATTTCCCAATTTTACGACCCTAACACTAGGTCGGTCAAGGACGCAAACGAAAATAGGCTATTCTCCATCTCGACTGACAAAATCCGTGCAGCCTTCCTGTGGGAGGGAACCTTCTGGTCAAGTTATTGTCAGGAAAATTAAGACCAAGTAGCAGAGTGAGAGATACACCAACATGGCACCGATGAGGTGATTCATGGAGGCACATTTCACAGATGCAGTTGCACCTGGGACCTTGTCGCAACTCCCCATGTCCTTGAGGAGATTCAAGAACTCCGAGCTCTTCTCCATGCTGGCAGATCACTGATCTTGTCTCAGACGCCCAAGTGAATGCCTAGCAGACGGTAATCGCCAAATGCGTGTCCCACGGAGAATTCTACACCTCCGATGTTGCATCACAAGGGATAAAACCCATTTTTCGATTGGGCAGATTGGTTGTCTCGGCAGCTGCACCTCCAGCTATGTGGGATGTAGGACAAAAATATGGCATTCTGAAGCTGCTCATTCCTGGTGTGGTATTTCTTCTACCACTTGCATTCGCACTGTTGTTTTGTCTTTATTGCCAAAAGCTGCATGGATGAGAAGGACAAGACGTTGCCGGTGTACCGGTGGACTTCGAGCCTGTCAAGGTGCGAGTCCTACTATAATTTTAATCAAGTCTTTCTAGGTTCGGTTTTGAAGATCATTTATGATGTCTGTGAGTGAGTGCCAAGGGCTATGAGGGAATATGTGATACAACAACATCTTCGAGACGTTTTTCAACTAACATAGGGGCTTGTGGTATGAATCTTCAAATTTTTCAACAAACCCTTCTTGTTGTCGTACTAAACAACTGAGTACATGTTTGCCCTCGAAGTCGCCCTCCAGTGTGACTTTGCGGATGATATGTATGACAAGGGACGAAAAAGGCAGCATACCTGCCCTTGGTCTATCGAGCTCGACATCATCAAGGTGACACAAAACAAGCAGAACACCTACTTGGAAGTTACTCTACGAGTTTGGTCTGATTGACCTACCCCAACGGTGGAAGTATGACCGAGAAAATGTCAAGGAAAAAATCGCAAGGGACAAATTCCACCGTTGTCCTTGCTCGGACATTGAGAAGCAGCATAATAACCCTTCTAGGATGGATCTTGAATGACACATAGAAAGGATGGTCTCTTTCCCCCCGTGGCATGACTTCTACATCATGGAGGTCGATTACAATCCTAAGTTGTATCTGAAGCAAAGCCCCGACGATCGAGTGTTCCAAACAATTAAAAAATAAAGTGCCCCATTGGTCAGATGAGAAAATTGCGAACTGGTGGATCATGAGGGTCCACCACAGAAAAAGAGCATCTGGCCCGATGCTGCAGATAGATAAAAAATTCTCTGACCTATTTGACAAATACTATGACTCCTACCAGCACGTCTTATTTAGCAACATTGTGCCCAGAAGTACGGAGAGTCCTAGTAGAGTGGAAGACGCGTCGGCAATACAAGAGCAACAGGCTAGTCAGGCGCCACCTGTTGAGGGCAAGGGTAAGCAGTCGCTTCTAGAAGAAAAAGTTGCTCCGAAGAAGAGTGCACCCACTACACCTGCGCCCTAGAGCGCAGCGAAGAGGCCTCATACTGTTAAAATCAAACTCATTGGCGCAGGCCCTCCAGCAGCATCAGCAACAATAAAATAGAGCGCTTCAGCAGTTTCCATTCCAGTGCAACATACCCAACAAGCATAGCAGGCGCAATTCGAAGTGCCATATATCAATCTGGAGGATGAGGCATCAGACGTAGAGATAGAAGTTAGTCCGATAACGCAGCAGTTCACCACATCAGCTCTGGAGACGTCCGATCCCATAGGTGCGTCTTTTGTTCCTCTCTTTTTCTCATCCGCCCCTCTGGAAACTCCACTTTTGGGCACCAAAACCCTAGTGTCTACCCACATCCCATTCGGTGCCCCTACTGAAGTCATTTTGAACCCCCTATTTCAGGCACAATTTCATCCTTCCTTGCCCGCAATTTCTCAGTTGTTTGAAACTTTTGCAAAAGTCTCCAACGCCTTCACCTTCCCGGTGACTTCCGCTCCTACTCACCAGGTTTGAATGCATTCAGCTACAACATCTACTATGACAACAAGTCTTGGCTAGTCCTTGCTTGTCATCGCTTCCTCAATTATTTCGACAATATCCTTCATGCAGACTCCTCCCACTGAACCTAGCATTCCGGCCATAGCCGTCCAAATCCTAGTGCCCCCCAAGGTCACTATAGCCATCACTCCAACTATTCTAGACGCACCTGCTGAATCGAGCCCTTAAAGGTATCTGTTCCTCTTTACCCCGTTCTTTGGAGTGCAGGAGCCTACGAAGCTGGATTTTTGCGAGGAAGGCCTAATGGCGGAAAGCATTCGCAAGGTGCAACAAAATTCCTCAACCTGGCTCAAAGGCCAAAAAAGGAAAAGTGTGCAGGCGTTGGCCCGACCAAAGAAAAGGGCAGTCTTTGATCCTCAGAATATGCAGCTCCATCGAATGGAGAAGGCGCCCAAGGTACAAAAACCGTTGGAAGAGATGACACTGGCAGATTATTCTTATCGCCATACGGTGGAAGATTTGAAGACCGTCGATCCTGGGAAAAAGGCCAAAAATATCCATGTTGAGGCGACGTCCCTCTATCTCCAGGTAGAGCATTTCAAAAATCGATGCTATGATGCCAAGGCCAAAAATATCCAGTTTGAAGAAACCCTGGCACTCACGAGAGGGCAACTTGAATATGAGCAGTCCAAAGTGAAGCAGTTGCAGTAGTGAATAATAGATCTGGAGAAAGAGATGGAAAACTACAAGAAATATTTTCGAGAACGCCTCAAGATTCAGGAAGAGGCAAAGGACCAGCTGCACGTGTTGGATGCTCAAATTCAGGAGCTACAGGCTAGATTAGCGAAAAAAGCAAAGCCCACAGAGGTCCTGTCAAAGGACCGTGTCAAGGAGGTGCGCAATCACTTCCTGAGCAACTTTAAAAACAGAGTGCGAAGGGCAGCTGCACTTCTGGCATACATCATAGAGGCCATGGATTTGGTTTCCCACGACGCTTCCATTGTGGAGGAGGTCGAGGCGGACGTTGACCAATGGCTGGAGGTAGCCATGAAAGTGCAAACACTAGACAGATTGGACATTCAACTCGCCCCGATGAGTGACCTTGCTTAGTCATGGGCAACCGCATGCATAACGCTGAGGTCTTTCTTCAATAAGGTCAAGGCAGACCAAAAGGCATGAGATCTGATGGACAAGTTTGAGAGAGAAAGGAAGCTTGCACTAATGGACGTCGGGACTCTGGCACAGAACAGTCTCACGAGCTTCATTGATGAGGAAGACCATATCCTGAAAGAAGAAGAGTTGCAATCAGTATGGGACTCCTTTGAAAATGATACTTCAGATATTGACAGTTGGGAGGAGCCCATTATTGAGCTTTAGGTGATGTAATGCACGACCAAATTCGCACTTAATGGAAGCTTGTCTTGTTGACCTCAATGAGAGGTTTAATTATGCCGATGTTCGTCAGCTTGAAAGGTTCGGGTACCTGATTCGGGAACTCCAAAAGCACAAAACAATACTCGAGGACGACTAGGCCCTGGTCCAAGCGACCTGTAACCGCATTTTGGATGATTTCACGCCATCTGAGCCTCCACAACAATAAGAAAAAACCCAAGCACAAGAAGAAATCTAGGTGCAGGGAGAAGATAAGGCACAGGAAGAAGTTCATGCAGAGGAGGAGGTCCCCGTTCAGCAAGAAGGCCAGGGCGAAAGTCGTGAGCCCCAAGAGGAAGAGGAGGTCCCTACTCAACAATAAGGCCAAGGCGAAAGCCTTAAGCCCCAACAAGACGCAGGCCAAGAGACTCAAGATGAGGAAGATGAGCGCCAAGACGAAGTGCTAGGGCACAATCAGGAGCAACATAGTGAGAAGCAAGAAGAAGAGGGGAAACAGAAGGAGAAGAATCGGTAGAAGAGTCTGTTGCTACTAGTGAGCATTTAGAGAGTGATAGTAGCCATGAATTTGAGCCCAATGGATGAGGCCTGGGATTTCGACATTGAGGCGAGCTCAATTTCCCCGCGAGCCACTACATATGTTGTCATTTCTACAACATGGTGTATATCTAGCTTTCTAGTAATTTTTGCTCCTCAAAAACTTTGTTCTTGATATTCGAATGCATTTCTCTCTGAGTTTTATTGTCGAAACTTTTCCTACAACGCCTGAAGCAGTGTGCAATTCTTTCTATTTACTGATCAAGTGCGGAAGGTTGTTGCAACCCATATACCTGTGCCCCATTCGTTGACTATTCAACCCCTACACAGTTTCCAAGGCACCAAGGCCTGGCGCTCTGTTTCTCCTACGCAAGGTAAATGTGCAATCAGTTTGTGCGCTTCATCGGTTGACTTTTCAACAGAAGCTCATCTCTCGATGCGTAGACTATTGTGTTCCTTTTCTATTGCGCCAAAAATTTGCTCTCCATACATGTGCGCTTTACCTGCTGACTCTTCAAATGTTGCTCGCCTTTCAAGACCTCATTCTTGCGCTTCTTTTTTCCTACGTAGGGCCTTGCGCTCCTTTTTTGTTGTGCTAGGCAGCTGTGCAATGGGTCAGTTGCGCTTCACTTTCGAAACTGTCAACTCTGGCGTTGGTCTTTCTCAAATGCACTCCACATCAGCAAAGTTAAGGTGCATCCTTATCCGTCCAAGCGCAGCCATTCTGAGAAGCTTCCAGATTGGACGTTCCGGGATTTCAAGTCTATCTTCCACGAAAGTGGTCCCCGCGAGTGAGGAGGCAGCGCCAACAAGCCAAGCCTGTCAGAGCATTGAAGGAGCTCAACTGCATTTTCAAGGAGTCATCAGTCCCGACCATGCCTAATAACTATTTCACAACTGTACTCTCTTGTAACTCTTATCTTGGCTGCCACTGCCACATTTTGTAGGTGTGCATTTAATATTTTAAGCGACATAATTTTCTATATAAGCCTTCTCTTTTATTGTAAAATGATGAATGTTTTCTAGAAGCTTAATGTAACCCAAATTCTGTTATCAATACAGTTGATGTCTGGCTCAAACTCTGGACTTCTATTTTATGTGTATGTCTTCTATTGCTTATCTTATATTAAAGTTCTCTGGTTTGTTTGTAGGCTTGAATTCTAATATCTGGATTTATCTTCTGATAAAACGTGAACCCCTGGAGTAGCCTTGGAGATTACGCATGTTAGATGTTTAGTCTTAATTTTTATTAGGTGTCTGTATTTGAGGGTTATTTGATTCAAAGTGCAGTAGAGTTATCGTGTTGTTAGTCCATCAACCCTGTTCTATCTGGCCTGTGGCCATATTTCCCATATCTTTCAGTCATTTCCCATTTCTTTCCAATTCTTTAATCTTAAAACCCCCCAGTTAGAATAGTAAGGGAACCAGCCCCTCTCTAGAGATTGGCACAGGAGGCATTTCTTCCTCTCAGCCTTTCAATGTTGGTCGGGTCTAAGGTGCATAATAAACAAACCCTTACCTAAGGCAAATCTCTGACCAACATGTTGACAACCGGGTTGTACTTCATCTTTAGGGTGTAAAAATCGTGCCAGGGGGGCAAAGGCACCATCTCGTCGATGTGCCACTCCAACTCGCGTCCCCTAGGATTATTTCGTTGAGCAACCATGTCGGGGCGAGGGCTGAAGTGAAAAGACTTCGTTCCAATGTGATCCTGGAAGATGTCATGTGAATTGTACTTCCAGCATTGGGGGAGATCGATCAATCCGAAGTCATACAACGTTACTGTAAGTACAACGGTTTGGCCACACTGCATCACCTTTATGTCCCTGAAGTTGAAAGGTATGGGACATGTGATTTTCCTCCCCCTGCCTTTCTTGTACAATTCGTTGGTGTAGTCACGCTATCGGGCGACCTCCAGGGCAAACAGATAGGGCATGGTGTAAAAGGATAACAGAAAGAGTTTTCTATAAACCCAAAAATCCTGATAACCAAACCCTGGGTGAGTAGAAATTTCCCCCATCTTCTCGTCCACCACTCTCTCTCATCTCCACAAGAACTTGTTCGCAGTGGCCATAGAGCAGCTCCAGTGCTGGCCCCAGGAAAACTTGGTTAAAAATGTAGTACGATTCATCTTTGGACAAGCTCTGCCTTTAGAGCTAAACCGACAATGCCTTGCCTTCCTTGTCCATCTGGTTCTTGGGGATGTAGGGGAACTTATCATGCAGGAGGTAAAATAAGTACCACGCTAGGGAGGAGCAAATCCTGAACTGATCGTATTTGCGGCTTTGCAGGTAGGATAACGATACGTGCAACTGCCGCGCCACCCATTCTAACCAGTTGAAGAAAACTGGTATAGCACCCGGCTTCATCTTGGATGGGAAATAAATTTCATTTTAAAAAATGAACTCCGCCATAGACACCTGCCAGTCGTAGACTACGACGTTAGTAGAGAGACCCATCTCCCATGCTAGAATCGAATATATGTCACGATGCATGAATTCTTTCAGGCGCATGGGTAGCGAGGGAAACTCCTCAGATGATGACGCTTCTCCCAACTACTCCCTTATGAACTGGCGCATCTTGA
Source organism: Wollemia nobilis (assembly GCA_028583015.1). Lineage (NCBI taxonomy): Eukaryota > Viridiplantae > Streptophyta > Pinopsida > Araucariales > Araucariaceae > Wollemia > Wollemia nobilis. The sequence goes on along the minus strand of JAQPPZ010001695.1, from coordinate 334,450 downwards.
GCATGGGCTGATACCTCTCGTCCTGCTCAAAACTATTGTTTTTTTGAGGGGTGAAATCAGACGAGGGTATCTTCCCGTAGGTGAAGGCCTCTCGAATAGTATCAGTTGTTATGGTGAACGTTTTTCCCTTGGCATCCTGCACTGTCCTTGTTTGGGCATCGTAAAATTGTGACACCGCCTACACAAATTTTGGCCAATGGTGTACAGGCATACATAAGTAGAAGAACAAGTGGGAATGATAAACTGTATCCAATGGGTTCCCAGTCGAGTTTTCTCTGTGCCTGCTTGACGTCCTGGCACAACTGCTCCATGTCCTTGTATGTCATCATGCAATCCAGAAGCCGAAAGAGGTTATCTTAAGGTGACGTCAGCTTTTGAGGCTTCTTCATGCGCTTTCAAAGCTTCTTCTAGCCGCTCTTCTTTGTGGGCGTTGCCTTTTCTTTGGATGCCTTCTCCTTTTGTTCCCCACTTTTCTTGCCCATGTCTGTCGGTAAACTGCTCTGAATCAAAGTTTCACAGATAAGAGCTCTAAAAATTGCAGGACGCAAGGGCAGTAGGAAAACACAACTGTGTTGAGTGGTGTTTTAACCCGATTGTGAAAAGACGCTCTCCTGTAGGATCCGAGTCCTAAATCCTCTGCTTGCAAAGAAAAACGATTTCTCCAAGGTTCTTATTATGCTAATTATTGATTATCAAGGATTCTGTTTAAAATGAAATGCTAAGAACACCTTAGGGTTTGCAAGTGGATGTTAACAAGGGGCACTGTGGTTTATTAATTTTGAACTTTCAATGGACTCAAAATGAATAAAATCTGTTTTAACCTTTAATTCGATGGATTTTCGGTGATTTATTCAAACACAGTAATTAAACCGCTGAAAATAAAATATGGGTTTGAAAAGCAAAGACAAAAGTAAACAAAAGTAACAATAAGAATAGATTACGATCGGAAAGTCGTCATTAATCCGATGAAACCGAAGATACCGAGGCTTTCTACATGCAACCTAACCTAATGAACCCGCACTTTCACACAATCCAAATAGGCCAAGTGCGAGTCTCGAGGGTTTCTGTGGTAATTCCAAAAAACAGGTATTCGCATGAAGCAACCAAGAGATCTTGCATTAACTTCACCTAAAAACCTAAGAAATCTGGAAGGGAAATATAAACGTTAAATCATGCATGCAAAAGTTACTCCTTTCTCATCCAATAAGATGCCAACTCTCTGTATTTTGTATTAAAGAATATTTCGATTACATTCAAAAATGTTCCAGGTATAAAATTCCCGAACAAAAAGAAGGAAATTGCCCAAGTACGGGCCCAGAATAGCACAAAGCTCTCGTCTCTGCAACTTCGTATTCGACAATTTCCAACCCCTTCTTCGATCTGCAATTCTGGTCTTATAATGTTTGACGCGGCTCTTCGATCTTCTCTGTCGCTTCATTTCACCTTCCTGCACATGACCCCTCAAATTCCTGCTTTTTCCCGCTTTGATTCATGCTCAAATTTGAAAACGCTTCGAAATTCATCTCTGCATGTAACGCCTCTGCAAGTTTGACACCTGCACGCCATGTGTCACGCATTTTCTGTGCCCCCTGTAACGCTTTCCTGCGCAAAAACCCGACAAAACTGCAAGTCCGCCTGTTCACCTTCCCGGTCGCGAAATCGCGACATGTCGCGAAATCGCGACATGCTTTCCTGCCGTACGCCTTCATCAGCTCCCCGTAGCGATATCGCGACCGTTTTTCATTTGTCTACCTCCGGCAACTTCTCGTAGCGATATCGCTACCCTTTTAACATTTTGAGCCCTCCTCTTCGAATGGTAGCGATATCGCTACCACTTTCTAACTTTGAGCCCTTTTCAAAATGTGGTAGCGATATCGCTACCACCTTGGCCTTACAGCGTCCCTTTGAAATGTGGTAGCGATTCGCTATCACTTTCGTTTCAAGCCTTCTCCTTGTGACATGGTAGCGATTCGCTACCATTTTTGTTTCAAGCCCTCTCACTAAACTTGTAGCGCTATCGCTACCCTCTGACTTTGAGACTGGCCTTTATGAAATTTGTAGCGATATCGCTACCGTTTTGAACTTTGAGTCTTCTTTCCGCAAGGCGTAGCGAAATTGCTACCGTTTCTCTGTCGGGCCTCCTTGGCAACTTTACGTCGCGACATCGCGACCATTATCATTCTCTTGCCCTCTTTCGACAAACCGTCGCGATATCGCTACCGCTTCCCTGCTTCGAGCCTGATTTTCATTTTCGTCGCGATTTCGCGACATCTTCCTTGTACCGTACAACTATGCCAAAATGTGTCGCGAAATCGCGACACCTTTCATCATCCGTACGTCTTGGCAAAACCTGTCGCGATATCGCGACGTTTTTCCCCCTCGGACCTTCATGCAGCTTTCTGTCGCAATATCGCGACCATTTTTTTGTTTTGTTGCCGTTGACCGCGTTGACCGCGATTTTCCGACATGTCGCGATTTCGCGACAATTTTTCGGCTTCGGTCGCGATTTCGCGACATGTCGCGATTTCGCGACCTGTCACGATTTCGCGACCCCTTTCTACACTTGTGCATTTTCTCTTTTTCTTCAATTCTGGCATCTGGGTCACTGAGATCCTTCCCTGCAAGCCTGCAAAAAGGTGGGTCCCCAATTTTGGGGTGTGTTGTGGATCAACCACAACAAACTGCAACTGCAACTGAGGGCACGAAATGAGCTTGGCAACCCTTCTTATAGTGCTCGCCTCAAATCTACCACCTTAAACGACAACGCCAAAAGTTAATGCAGGTGGAGATCGTATATGCAATCGTGCACCTCTGATTTGGCCTAGTGCTGGTAGTTCACCCTTGAAAATGATGAATAATGGCACCGAACAAGAAATCCTCCTTGGGGCACGTGCTCCTCGAGAGGAGTGCTTACCTGGATATGCCATAAGGCGCACGCTTCGGATGTTGTGGAGCGACAATGCTTTTATTGGATAGAGATGTCAAATGGTCCCATTTTATAACGCTTGATGAGTGTCGTCAACTCTTCATCACTTAATCATTATGTTTGTCAATCCAGGGCGGTGTCCAAGGCTATATACGAAAGCAAAGGTAATTAGTCTGAATATTAGTTCATCCAAGTCATGGCTTTATTCATGGTACAATTAGTGCTTGGGGGTGTTTATGTCTCCTTTTTAACTCCTAAAATTTTGAAATTGAACTGCTAATTATCCTTGTAGAAATGAAATTGCAGAGATTCACACTGTTGCCGAAAAGAAAGTTGAACTATTGTTGCAGAATTTTAAATGGCGGAATATAAATGACAGAATTGGAATTAAAATGAAATCTTAACACAATGAAAGTTAATAAGCATATATTGCAAAACTGGAACAAACTAAAATAACAAGAAATTCTCTAATGCAAACTGGAAATGTTGAAGCCGAAACAAAAAGTGTTATGCTATAAAATCTACTTTAGATGACTTAACTACAATGCATTAATTTGCTAAATGTTATATGCAATTTAACTCAACATTTAATCATGCAATAAGCTTGTCAGATTCCTGCAGATTTGTTGTAGCAAGAAATGAGCAAAATTCTGGCAGAATTAATCCTTCCCTTGGGCTTGGAAGTGGCCCTTGCTTCCTGAACCAGAAGAAGGTGAAATTACCTGTCCTAAACTATCAAAAATTCACACTAAACTCAGAATGTCAACATAAATAATGAAATTGCACCTTTTATTAAATCTATAGTAGTATAACAGTAGTGCAAGGGAAACCTGCAGAATATTATTCTGCTATAGTATAATGCTACAACTCTTAAACTTCTACTATTCTTTATCCTCTAGCTCCTATATGCTCAACCAAACGGGAGCTATCTTATTTATACTAATGGGTTACAATATTGATAGGATTTTGTGCTGCTATATAGGGCTGCTACAACTGTTGCAGAACTATTTCCTAGAATGTAGGGATTTGTTTTGTTATTCCTTAAACAGTTGCAGCCACTGTTTACCACCCTTCTATTGTTGTTATAGGCGTTTTTGACCAAAACTGTTCTTACTGCGTTCATTCCGGAGTTGCTCTGGAATAGCAAGCAAGATAACAGAGTTTGTGTTAATTCATGCACTAAAGGCACAGGAAAACAGTTGTGATAGCGTGAATAGTCTCCATAATTGCCCAGAAGACTTATTCCATCCTTTGCACAAGTTGGAGTGGACTAATTCCAAGCCATGTTGTATATGTACAGCTGGCTGGAATTTGAATGGACAATTTCCTGTTTCTACACAGTCAAACTGTTTGGAACAAGTTTTGGTGCCTTTTTGGTCATTTGAAATAGTTAGACGGTGGGGAAAGCTAATTAGATAAGCACAGAACCAAATACATAGCATCTGCTTAGTATTACAATCTTCAATTAAATGCAAAATCTACTAAATAATTCAGCTAAAATAGATTATAAAACACAGAAAAAAAAAAGTCAAAACAGGATACATGCACTTTAACATTTAAACATGAAAACACTATCATATAATGCATTTTATCACTAGATTAATATCAAAACATAACATAAGTTGTTCCAAATAGTTTTAAAAGTTATCAAAAGTAGTCTTTGTATGAGGCAATTTGCTGCCTCATCATTTTCGCCCAACCTATTATAATGCATGTCCTCATGCATTTTGTTCTGCAACAGCAGCACAAAGATCTGTCAAGATAACGTTCATCATATTTCCACAATCTTCCCCCAATCTTGTAATGTCCTCTGTGTTCTTTGATGTCCCTAAGCCATTCTTGGAATTGATCATCAGATTGCGAGTCGTTATCAAAGAAATATGGGACAGGGGTGATGATTGTTGGATTCCTATACCTGATGCCAATCCACTATTCCTTTACCTCAAATATGGTCTTGATTACACATTTTGCCCTTCTTGACCACATCAGGTTATTTTGCGAGATGGATTCTCGCTTCTGCAGTGATATAGGTAGTTCTCCCCATATGCTTTTGCAAGTTGATAAAGCATCAGCAAAGGATGATGCACAGAAAGTTTGGAAATCAGCTATGCACCTTTGAAGATTACCCAGATACATCTGCCTTACCCTGTCATCTCTCATCAAAGTGTAGTGCTCATTGGTGGAGGTCCTATGGTTAAGGTGAATCGGTCTGATGAGCAATACTGCTTGTAACTCCATTGCTTTGTTGGATTTCTTCTCCTGTTCCCAATAAACTTGATTTTGCAATGTGGATAGGAAAGACCTAATCTGAATATCACCAGTAAAGATGTGGGGGAGGAAGATCACTTCGGTTGGCAAGAAGAAATTGTGCAGGAACAGTTCAAACAACAAATTATGGTGTTCTACAAAGCTCTATCAAAAAGCCTCTAGAAATTCTCCAGGAGTTTCCAATTTGTGGGGGAGACCAAAAGTGATCCTCATTGTCTGCCAACGAAGGTATCTTTCCTTTAACATTAAACTATAGAACCTAGTTGGCCTCCTACATTGTATCATACACTCTGCAATTTGGCATACCTCTTGCACCTGTTTTTCAATTTATCAATTTTTGAATTTTTATCTTCTAATTCTTTTGTCAAGACCTGCAAAGATGAGACCTTACCCTCCATTTGGTGACACTTCTTCATTCAATAGGCCATATCTTCATTATATCTTGTTAACGTGACTGTGTCAAGAGGTCTAACAATGGGCTGCATTTTGGAAATGATATTAACCTGTATGCCTACATCTACATTTTCAATTGTAGGTGATTTTGTTTGCATCCCAGTTTCTATCATTTCTACTTCAGGTAAAAGCAAATTAACAGGATCTTGAATGGATTGTGGCCTTACCTCTTCCTGCACTGCTATCTCTGCATCCACATGTGTTATTTGTTCATCCTGTTGTTGTAGGCCTTTAGAAATTTGTACAAGTGCTCCTGGTTTCTCATCCTTTGTTCTGTCTTCAACCTGTTGTGGTGCTTGTGCAACTTCTTCCTCTGCAATTGTTGCCCTAATTGGTGAGTTCCTCTCAGATAAGGTTGCATCACCAGCCAAGTTCAACAAAATATTGGCTAATTCGTCTCTAGAGTCAGACTGAGGGGGTTGTTGCTCCAGAATTGTCAGTCTGGCCTTCACCGCTTTTATCTCCTGCCATAATTTAGCAATGAGATCATATTTTTCTTTCAAGGAGGTCTCATTCTTTTCAATCCAACCTGTTTGTGTCTTAATGACACTCTTGGCAGCAAGTAATTGAGTCTATATCCACTTCATTCTCCTCTTTGGTGCTTAAATCGTCCTCACCTTCTTCAGCTGCTACAAATTCTTCCTCAAAATTAGGATAATCTACAAGTGGTGTAGGCATTTCTGCAATAGTGGTGTGTCCCCCTGCTTCCTCTATTATGGTTCTGACTTCTGAGTCTGATGAGTAATTGAGGGACATTGTAGGAATAGCCATATCTGTTGCATTATATGTTTCCTTGGCACTTATATCTTCAACTTCCTCCATAGTTTCTTTCACCTGCAGGGTATCTGTTCTAGATAAATCAACATGTGCAGTTCTTTCTTCCTTTTCCACATTATCAATGTTGGTGGATTTCTGAAGTCTTGAAGACCTTATCAATCCCGAAGCTGATTGCTTTTGTTTATTTTTAGATTGTGAAACAGAGCTTGTCAATCCTAGGGCAGGGTTTGCTTCAGGTGTTACCTTCTCCATTTGCCTTTCCCTGCTTGAACTTTCAAATTGCTCAGTGGACTAAGTGGGAAAAACAATTATATTTTCAGAAAATATAACCTTCCTCCTCTTTCCTACAGGATTAATCTTATATTGTTTCTCTCTTTGCTTCCTCGTCTCAGAGGAGGGAGGTTTCTGTGGTGAGGAGGGAATTTCTTTTTTATAGGATTCAATTTCAATTTCATGTTTAGAACTTTCAATTTCTATTTCTGCTTCAGATTCAGGTCCTTCAACCTCTACCTCTTCTTCAGATCCAGGACTTTCAACTACCTCTTCCTCAATCAACTCATTCCATGTACAAAAAAACCTATCAAAGCTTCTATGGTTTCCCCTGAAGTGATGCCTGCATATAATCTTGATTAGGCCATGGTGTTTGGGAGACCCTCTTCCTGCTTGGTACTTTTTGGCCATATTTACCTGCTCCTGATATAAATACAGAGGAAGGTTTACCCTAAGCTCAGGGTTTGAGTTGTCATGGCGAAGATGGGTCAGAATTCTCATGTGATGTCCAAACATGACAGGGAATTGCCCATCGCAGGTCAAAAACCTAATGACGCATACTGCAACTTCATCCCAAGGAGACTGTAAACTTGTTCTTTTGATCCCCTTGTAGATATTATTACTCAATACAAACTCAGTGAGCCTATCCTCATTTCCGCTGAACTGGTTTACTAGTTCAATTAAAGTATTCTTGCCAGATTTCCCAATTTGAACCCCATGCAATGGCATTTCAGTAACTTGACTGAGAATTTCGAGGCTTACTTGGATTGTCATGTTGCTGATGTGAATTTGATTATTACGAAAGGTGCATGCAAACTCAGCGGACAATTCTTCTATAAAAATTTGTATGGACTCCTCATCTTTCTGCAAATACTCTATATTGTCTGGCTCAATTTTATTTTTCTGTCCTCCCATTGTCAATTCTCTATGTTCTGAGTATCTCAAGCCTATAAAATTCCAACAGTAGGTTTGTTTTCGGTTTGGAAATGCTTAGGTTTGTCGAGGGCTATGCTCAAGGGTGAGAAGTAAATAAGTGCAGCGCAAGAATGACTTCAAAACGTGCCAGGGAACGTGAACTAGGCACGTGGCGGTAAGTCATTGCATAGAGAAGTCATCATCACTCTGAATTTACTTCATGTCACCGTTTAATTACAGCTGTAGGGAGTGACATGGTATAATTTCATTTTACGAAAGTTTCCCCTTTAAAACAGTTGTTGAATCCTGTGCCATATGCTGTAATTTTTGAAACTTCGTGTCCTCCCCAAAACTTCGTGTTGCCTTGAAACTTGTATTTGAAATCTGCGTCCCAACTGATATTTTCAACCCAATTGGTGTAAACACATAGTAATCCATGTGTCCCCTATTTGACTTTTCAATCGTATGATTTCGAAGATCAATGAATTAATCATTAATTCATTCCAATGGGTTTTACCATATATCGCATTCCAGAGCACAAACCCTTACTTATTCCGAAGCTAATTCCAAAGCTTCCTCATTTTGAAACTATTATGTTGAAGAACACAAGCTTATACTGAGAGGGGGGGGTTAACAGTATAATACCACTTTTTACTTTTGCTTTAATTCAACTTTCAAAACAGTATTATGCAGTGTAGAGATAGCAGAAATAAAAGCAGCAATTAAAGCAATGCACAACACACCATCCACAAAGAGACACAGCAATTTACGTGGTTCACCCAAGGTGGGCTACTCCACGGATAAAACTTTTCTCTAAAAGATATATCAAAGTTCTTTGGGAATCCTTCCCGATTACAATGTTTATGAGCCTCAGCTCAAAGGAGATACCTTCCCCTAATACTGCTTTTGTTGGTGATCCTCTAGAAGACCTCTACCTCCAATGCCCTTAGCAAGTGGAACTCTATCCACAGAAGACACCTGTCTTCCCTGCTCTGGCTGGAGATATTTGTCCTCAACTCTGTCACCTCAAAGCTGGTCCTCGAATTTGCACCAAAACACAGTCCTTCGGTCTGGCACAAATGCCCTCTTCCTCTTTCTTTGATCTGCACCTAAACACAGTCCTTCGGTCTGGCACAGGTCTGTCCTCTTCCTCTGTTCTGCATAAAATACAGTCCTTCGCTATTTTCTCATAGTCACGGTTGCACTCGATCAAACAACAACCTTTGCACTTCTACGCATTCACAGCAGTATTGTCTTCGCGCACTTTGTTTCCTTACAGTCTCCTACACTTAGAAGATTTGACGAAATGCACTCTTATACTGCTATCGATCTTCGCACTCTGCTTTTTCGACGATCGAACTTCACTGTCGCACTAAATCTGCGAACGTCGCTCTTCGAACGCACACTTCGATCGATCATCAAACTCTTCAAGCAGTCCTCCTTGTATACTTACAATCTCAAGATTAGAACCTTGATCTTAGTCGGCTGCACATCTCTAAAACAACGTCGGCGCAAAAACCTACGCTGCGTCGGCCCAGATTTAACTCTGTCGGCTCCACTGCCTCCCTGTAGCTTATGGCGCGAAACTTCAACATGTCACGATATCGCGACATTTTTACAGCCGTACACCTTCTATAGCCTTATGTCGCGAAATCGCGACACCTTGGCCTTTGATGACTTCTTTTGTGCTTTTGTCGCGAAATCGCGACATCTTTGCCTTTTGCTGACGTCATCTCACTTCTATCGCGAAATCGCGACACTTTAGTCTTCATGACCTTCCTCTCCGCTTTTGACGCGAAATCGCGACACTCCTTCCTTTTGCTGACGTCATCATCATTCCTATTGCGAAATCGCGACACTTCTGTCTTCATGGCCTTCCTCTCCGCTTTTGTCGCGAAATCGCGACACTCCTTCATTTTGCTGACGTCATCATCATTCCTGTCGCGAAATCGCGACGCTTATTCTGATGAAGACTTGCTATCAGTTTCTGTCGCGAAATCGTGACATTTCTGCCAACTGAAAGCTGCCAACTCAACCTGTCGCGAAATCGCGACACTTTCTGCATCCGTACAACTTTGTAGCCTGTCGCGAAATCGCGACGCTTTCAGCTTTCAGGCTCTTCTCTTTGCTACATGTCGCGAAATCGCGACAGTCCTCAACTCAACTTATGCAGCATGTCACGAAAATGCGACAACCCTTCCTTAGAACTTTGCATCATGTCGCGAAATCGCGACAGTTCCTGAAAAACTCTCTCTCTTCAATCTTATCACGAAATCGCGACAGATCATACTGCGGACTTCCTCTTCTGCCACATGTCGCGAAATTGCGACACTTTCTTGTCCGTACAGCCTCCTTTGCAGAATGTCGCGAAATCGTGACATTTTTCTTTCTCTGCCTTCCTGCACTGTCCGAGTCGCGAAAATGCGACATGTCGCGAAATCGCGGCACTTTCCATCTGATTTTCTTCCCTGCCAACATGTCGTGAAATCGCGACAGTTTTGCCTGCTTTGCCTCTGCCTTCCAGCATGTCGCGAAATCGCGACACTTTTGCCCGAACTTTCTCTCTCCTCAAACATGTTGCAAAATCGTGATAGTTTTGCCAGCATTTTCTCTCTCCTCAAACATGTCGTGAAATCGCGACAGTTTTTCCAACCGCCTGCATACTTTTTCTTACTTGTCTTTTTCTTGAACTTTTTGCAACTAGGCTACCCTAATCTTCTTGGCAACTCACTGTCCATGTTGAACCCTTCATCAAGACACATTCTTTGACATCAAACCAGATTGCTTCAAGACCTTCTTGACATCAATGACAACAACTACACTTAGAGCAAGAGCAATGTACCCAAGGTACCCAAAATTGCCAACAATCTCTCCCTTTGTCATTGATGGCAACCCTTAACTAAAAAACACTACTCAAGAGCCAAAACTGAAAACAACTGAGAATATGCCTTTGAAGTTTTTGCTCCCCCTGACTTGAAGCTCTCTTCTTCACTATGAAGCTCTCCCCCTTACTCATATCTCTCCCCCTTTGTCATCAATGGCAAAAGGGTCACCTTTGGGGCTTGGGACTAAGAATGAGCCTCTTAGCTTAGTCCCTCCCCCACCTCTTGATGAGGTGATTAATTTTGGGGTGGGAGTACAACTCCCAATTTCTCCCTTAGATACTCAAACGTATCTCTTGGAAGAGGTTTTGTGAAGATATCTACAATCTGCTCTTTAGTAGACACATATTCTACCTTGACCTGCTTATCTTGCACTTTCTCCCTTAGAAAGTGATACTTGATGGAAATATGCTTTGTCCTTGAGTGCATTACCGGATTTTTGGAAATACTTATGGCACTAGTATTATCACAAAATATGGAGATGGGTTGTTCATGCTTGACTTTGAAATCCTCCAAGGTGGTTTTCATCCATAGAACTTGAGTACACCCAGCCACTGTTGCTATGTATTCAGCTTCTACCGTAGATAAGGAAACTGAAGGTTGTTTCTTACTTAGCCAAGAAACTAAACTCTTTCCCAGAAAGAATGCTCCACCACTGGTGCTTTTCCTGTCATCATTACTGCTGCCCAATATGCATCTCGTATAGGTTGTGAGAGTGAAATCATCACCTTTGGGATACCAAAGCCCAAAGTCCATAGTGCCCTTCGGATATCTGAATATTCTTTTAACTGCTATAACATGAGAATCTTTTGGAGCTGCCTGAAATCTAGCTACTAATCCAACAGTCGCATGATATCTGGTCCGGTAGTCTGTAACATATAATAAACCGCCAATCATTGATCTCGTACAACCTCTGATCTGCCATTTGGAGATTCATCATCTTTACTCATCTTGCACCCTGTAGTCATTGGAGTACATACAGGTTTGCTATCCATCATCCCGAATTTTTTTAACATTTCTTTGATATATTTTCCTTGAGAGAGAAATATACCGTCTTTTGATTGAGCAATCTGAAGACCCAAAAAGAATGACAGCTCTCCAATCATAGACATCTCAAATTCCTTCTGCATGGTGTTAGCAAAATCTTTGCACATCTGGGTATTATTTCCCCCAAAAATGATATCATCAACATAGACAACTACAATCAGCATATCATTTCCTTTATCCTTAATATACAAATTGCTATCTACCATACCTTTCTTGAAACCTTGCTCATGAAGGTACCTGTCAAGTCTTGAGTACCAAGCCCTAGGTGCTTGCTTTAACCCATACAAGGCCTTTTTTAGTTTACACACATAGTCCGATTGATCTGAGAGAGACACGCCTTCTGGCTGTTCTACGTAGACTTCTTCATCCAAAACTCCATTTAAAAAGGCTGATTTCACATCCATTTGATACACCTTGAATGCTTTGAAACTTGAAAGAGCCAAAAACATTCTGATGGCTTCGAGACGAGCAACAGGAGCGAACGTCTCTTTGAAATCAACACCTTCTACTTGAGCATAACCTTTGCAAACTAGCCTGGCTTTGTTTCTGGTAATCTTTCCATCCTCATTGAGTTTATTTCTGAATATCCATTTTGTGCCAATGACATTCTTGTCCTTAGGTCTTGGAACTAAATCCCAAGTTTCACTTTTCTCTATTTGATTTAGCTCTTCATCCATAGCTTTTACCCAAAATTTATCTGCACATGCTTCATTGAAATCTTTTGGCTCAATCTGAGATAATAAAGAAATATTTGTAGAATCGTGTGACGGAATGACTCTTCTTCTAGTTTGTCTGTTGTTTGGATCACCAATGATCAAATCTTTGGGATGATGTTTCGAACATATCGTGACGGAGTTTTGGGAAGCAGTTGTTGTTTTTCCTCTTCTTCATCTGAAACCTCTTTGAATTCTTCTTGACAGATTTCATCACTGATTTCCTTGACGAGTTCTCTTATCCCTGTCTTTTCATCAACTGTTACATTTATGCTCTCTACGACTATATGCGTTCTTTTGTTGAAGCATCTCGTAAGCCTTGCTTCTGCTTGGAATAACCAAGAAAAATTCCTTCATCACACCTAGGATCAAACTTACCCAAATTCTGATCTTCCCTTCCGATGAAGCACTTACTCCCAAACACTTTGAAATGTTTTCATCGTAGTCGGTCTTCCTTTCCACAACTCATAAGGAGTTTTATGATGATTTACTCTAAGTTGGGCCTTGGTGATAATGTAGACTATTGTACTGATCGCCTCTTTCTAGAAACCATCTGAAAGTTTCGACTCATTTAACATAGCTCTAGCCATATTTTCAATAGTTCTATTTTTTCTTTCAACTACTCCATTTTGTTGAGGAGTTCTTGCTGCTGAATATTCTCTTTTAATTCCCTGTTGCTCACAGTATTCCACAAATTCATTTGAGGTGAACTCTCCTCCTCTATCCGATCTCAAGCATTTGATTCTCTTTTTAGTCTCATTCTCAATCATTTCTTTGAAAGCTTTGAATTTTTCAAACGCTTCAAATTTTTCTTTGAGAAAGGTCACCCAAGTCATTCTAGAATAATCATCTATAAACAACATGAAGTAGCTTTCTCCCTGAATGCTCTGAGTTCTAGTGGGACCACATAAATCGGTATGAATGAGATATAAAGGTTTTGAAGAAGTATACCCTTTTGATTTAAAACTAGTTCTGGTCTATTTTCCATGTTGACAAGGACCGCAAATGGTGTTATGGGGCCTTTTTATTTTGGGCAAGTCTCTAGCTGCTTCCTTGTTACTAATGTTGACAAGATTATCAAAGCTCAAATGCCCCAATATTTTATGCCATAACCAACTCTCATCTTCTTGAGTTAGAAAGCACTTTTCCTTTTTTATCTCACTTAGCATGTAAAGATTGTTTGGAGTCCTTGTAGCACTAGCAATGAGTTTTCCATTTTTTTCTTTACGAATCTCACATCTATCCGAAAAGAAAGATACTATATGACCTTGATCACAAAGTTGACTCACACTTAGAAGATTATGTCTCAGACCTTCTACATAAAGCACATTTTCAGTTTTAGATTTCCCATCTAGGCTAAGAGTCCCTTTACCACAGATTTTAGCAGACCTGTTATCTCCAAAACTTACTGTTCTTTTGTTTGTGTTTTTTAAGACCAGAAAATTTTTCTTTTCACCAATCATATGTTTTGAACAACCACTATCAAGATACCATTTCTCAACCTTGTCTTGTGCATGAAAAGCAGTTTGAACTATCATTGACTTAGACTTGATCTCATTTCTCTTTTTAGTGAATTTAAGGCTAGGTCTATCCAAATTGCACATCCTTGCTATATGCCCAACATTCTTGCATTTGTAACACATGACATTTTTATCCATAAGAGGTGCAAAAGAGTTAACATTTTCCTTACTATGGCTATTCACGGATTTAATGCAATGTATAGCTTTGTGACCAAATTTCTTGCAAGAAAAACAGTAGCCATGGAAAGTATTATGTAACTTTGTTTTGATGCCTTGGATGATTGTTCTTCTTGTGACCAACTGGAATCCATCGTTCTTTAGGCTGAAGATTTATCTTGCTGTCTCTTCTTCTTGTCATGATGCTTGAGAACAGAACTCTATTTTTGTGAAATCCTTAAAGCCCAGAAGAATTCACTTTAGAGATCGAACTTAACCTCTTCATCCTTTTCTGAAACTGTATGTTCTTCTGATAGATCCTTCTCCAAGCTGTTAGGCTTTATCTGGAGAAACTAGCTCTGATACCAATTGAAGAACACAAGCTTATACTTGAGAGGGGGGTGAACGAGTATAAGACCACTTTTTACTTTTTCTTTCAAAATCAACTTTCAAAACAAGTATTATGCCAGTGTAGAGATAGCAAAAATAAAAGCAGTAATCAAAACAATGCACAACACACCATCCACAAAGAGACACAACAATTTACGTGGTTCACCCAAGGTGGGCTACTCCACGGATAAAACTTTCCTCTAAAAGTTATATCAAAGTCCTCTGGGAATCCTTCCCGATTACAATGTTTATGAGCCTCGGCTCAAAGGAGATACCTTCCCCTAATATTTCTTTGGCTGGTGATCCTCTAGAAGACCTCTACCTCCTTCGCCCTTAGCAAGTGGAACTCTATCCATAGAAGACACCTGTCTTCCCTGCTCTGGCTGGAGATCTCTGTCCTCAACTCTGTCACCTCAAAGTTGGTCCTCGAATTTGCACCAAAACATAGTCCTTCGGTCTGGCACAAATGCCCTCTTCCTCTTTCTCTGATCTGCACCTAAACACAGTCCTTCGGTCTGGCACAGGTCTGTCCTCTTCCTCTTTTCTGCATAAAATACAGTCCTTCGCTATTTTCTCGCAGTCACGGCTGCACTCGATCGAACACGACCTTTGCACTTCTACGCATTCACAACAGTATCGTCTTCGCGCACTCTGTTTCCTTACAGTCTCCTACACTTAGAAGATTTGATGAAATGCACTCTTATACCGCTATCGATCTTCGCACTCTGCTTTTCGACGATCGAACTTCACTGTCGCACTAAATCTGCGAACGTCACTCTTCGAACGCACACTTCGATCGATGATCAAACTCTTCAAGCAGCCCTCCTTTTATACTCACAATCTCAAGATTAGAACCTTGATCTTAGTCGATTGCATATCCCTACAACCACGTCGATTGCAAAAACCTACGCTGCGTCGGCCCAGATTTAACTCTGTCGACTCCACTGCCTCCCTGTAGCTTCTGGTGCGAAACTTCAACATGTCATGATATCATGACATTTTTACAGCCGTACACCTTCTATAGCCTGCTATCACGAAATCGCGACACCTTGGCCTTTGATGACTTCTTTTGTGCTTCTGTCATGAAATCGCGACATCTTTGCCTTTTGCTGACGTCATCTCACTTCTGTCACGAAATCATGACACTTTAGTCTTCCTGACCTTCCTCTCCGCTTTTGTCATGAAATCGTGACACTCCTTCCTTTTGCTGACGTCATCATCATTCCTGTCGTGAAATCATGACACTTCTGTCTTCATGGCCTTCCTCTCCGCTTTTGTCACAAAATCGTGACACTTCTTCCTTTTGTTGACGTCATCATCATTCCTGTCATGAAATCGTGACACTTTTGTCTTCATGGCCTTCTTCGAGGCTTGCACTAGCGAAAACGGAACATGTCATGAAATCGTGACGCTTTCGCCTTCAAGCTCTTCCTTCTTGACTTCGTCGTGAAATCGTGACGCTTCTTCTGATGAAGACTTGCTATCAGTTTCTGTCATGAAATCATGACATTTTTGCCAACTGAAAGCTGCCAACTCAACCTGTCACGAAATCGTGACACTTTCTGCATCCGTACAACTTCTTTGTAGCCTGTCGTGAAATCGCGATGCTTTTAGCTTTCAGGCTCTTCTCTTTGCTGCATGTCATGAAATCGTGACAGTCCTCAACTCGACTTATGTAGCATGTCATGAAAATGCGATAGCCCTTCCTTAGAACTTTGCATCATGTCACGAAATCGTGACAGTTCCTGAAACACTTTCTCTCTCTTCAATCTTATCACGAAATCGTGACAGATCATACTACGGACTTCCTCTTCTGCAACATGTCATGAAATCGTGACACTTTCTTGTTCGTACAACCTCCTTTGTAGAATGTCATGAAATCGTGACACTTTTCTTTCTCTCGCCTTCTGCCTTTGTCCGAGTCATGAAAATGCGACATGTCGTGAAATGATTTTTCTTCCATGTCGCAAAATCGTGACAGTTTGCTCGCTTTGCCTCTCCTTCCCGCATGTCGCGAAATCGTGACACTTTTGCCCGAACTTTCTCTCTCCTCAAACATGTCACGAAATCGTGACAGTTTTGCCAACACTTTCTCTCTCCTCAAACATGTCACGAAATCGCGACAGTTTTTCCAGCCACCTGCATACTTTTTCTTACTTGTCTTTTTCTTGAACTTTTTGCAACTGGGCTACCCTGATCTTCTTGGCAACTCACTGTCCATGCTGAACCCTTCATCAAGACACATTCTTTGACATCAAACCAGATTGCTTCAAGACCTTCTTGACATCAATGACAACAACTACACTTAGAGCAAGAGCAATGTACCCAAGGTACCCAAAATTGCCAACAATCTCCCCCTTTGTCATTGATGGCAACCCTTAACTGAAAAACACTACTCAAGAGCCAAAACTGAAAACAACTGAGAATCTGCCTTTGAAGTTTTTGCTCCCCCTGACTTGAAGCTCTCTTCTTCACTATGAAGCTCTCCCCCTTACTCATATCTCTCCCCCTTACTCAAATCTCTCCCCCTTTGTCATCAATGGCAAAGGGTCACCTTTGGGGCTCGGGACTAAGAATGAGCCTCTTAGCTTAGTCCCTCCCCCACCTCCTGATGAGGTGATTAATTCTGGGGTGGGAGTACAACTCCCAATTTCTCCCTTAGATACTCAAACGTATCTCTTGGAAGAGGTTTTGTGAAGATATCTACAATCTGCTCTTTAGTAGACACATATTCTACCTTGACTCGCTTATCTTGCACTTTCTCCCTTAGAAAGTGATACTTGATGGAAATATGCTTTGTCCTTGAGTGCATTACCGGATTTTTGGAAATACTTATGGCACTAGTATTATCACAAAATATGGAGATGGGTTGTTCATGCTTGACTTTGAAATCCTCCAAGGTGGTTTTCATCCATAGAACTTGAGTACACCCAACCACTGCTGCTATGTATTCAGCTTCCGCCGTAGATAAGGAAACCGAAGGTTGTTTCTTACTTAGCCAAGAAACTAAACTCTTTCCCGGAAAGAATGCTCCACCACCGGTGCTTTTCCTGTCATCATTCCTGCCTGCCCAATCTGCATCTGTATAGGTCTGTGAGAGTGAAATCATCACCTTTGGGATACCAAAGCCCAAAGTCCATAGTGCCCTTCGGATATCCGAATATTCTTTTAATCTGCTGTAACATGAGAATCTTTCGGAGTCGCTCGAAATCTGGCTACTAATCCAACAGACCTGCATGATATCCGGTCCGGTAGTCTGTAACATATAATAAACCGACCAATCATTGATCTGTACAACCTCCGATCTGCCACTTGGAGATTCATCATCTTTACTCATCTTGCACCCCTGTAGTCATTGGAGTACATACAGGTTTGTTGTCCATCATCCCGAAATTTTTTAACATCTCTTTGATATATTTTCCTTGAGAGAGAAAAATACCGTCTTTCGATTGAGCAATCTGAAGACCCAAAAAGAATGACAACTCTCCAATCATAGACATCTCAAATTCCTTCTGCATGGTGTTAGCAAAATCTTTGCACATCTGGGTATTATTTCCCCCAAAAATGATATCATCAACATAGACAACTACAATCAGCATATCATTTCCTTTATCCTTAATATACAAATTGCTATCTGCCATACCTTTCCTGAAACCTTGCTCATGAAGGTACCTGTCAAGTCTTGAGTACCAAGCCCTAGGTGCTTGCTTTAACCCATACAAGGCCTTTTTTAGTTTACACACATAGTCCGATTGATCTGAGAGAGACACGCCTTCTGGCTGTTCTACGTAGACTTCTTCATCCAAAACTCCATTTAAAAAGGCTGATTTCACATCCATTTGATACACCTTGAATGCTTTGAAACTTGAAAGAGCCAAAAACATTCTGATGGCTTCGAGACGAGCAACAGGAGCAAACGTCTCTTCGAAATCAACACCTTCTACTTGAGCATAACCTTTGCAAACTAGCCTGGCTTTGTTTCTGACAATCTTTCCATCCTCATTGAGTTTATTTCTGAATATCCATTTTGTGCCAATGACATTCTTGTCCTTAGGTCTTGGAACTAAATCCCAAGTTTCACTTTTCTCTATTTGATTTAGCTCTTCATCCATAGCTTTTACCCAAAATTTATCTGCACATGCTTCACCGAAATCTTTTGGCTCAATCCGAGATAATAAAGAAATATTTGTAGAATCGTGTGACGGAATGACTCTTCTTCTAGTTTGTCCGTTGTTTGGATCACCAATGATCAAATCTTTGGGATGATGTTTCTGAACATATCGTGACGGAGTTTTGGGAAGCAGTTGCTGTTTTTCCTCTTCTTCATCTGAAACCTCTCTGAATTCTTCTTGACAGATTTCATCACTGATTTCCTTGACAGGTTCTCTTATCCCTGTCTTTTCATCAACTGTTACATTTATGCTCTCTATGACTGTATGCGTTCTTTTGTTGAAGCATCTGTAAGCCTTGCTTCTGCTGGAATAACCAAGAAAAATTCCTTCATCACACCTAGGATCAAACTTACCCAAATTCTGATCTTCCCTTCTGATGAAGCACTTACTCCCAAACACTTTGAAATGTTTTACTGTAGCTGGTCTTCCTTTCCACAACTCATAAGGAGTTTTATGATGATTTACTCTAAGTTGGGCCCTGGTGATAATGTAGACTGTTGTACTGACTGCCTCTTTCCAGAAACCATCTGAAAGTTTCGACTCATTTAACATAGCTCTAGCCATATTTTCAATAGTTCTATTTTTTCTTTCAACTACTCCATTTTGTTGAGGAGTTCTTGCTGCTGAATATTCTCTTTTAATTCCCTGTTGCTCACAGTATTCCACAAATTCATTTGAGGTGAACTCTCCTCCTCTGTCCGATCTCAAGCATTTGATTCTCTTTTCGGTCTCATTCTCAATCATTTCTTTGAAAGCTTTGAATTTTTCAAACGCTTCAGATTTTTCTTTGAGAAAGGTCACCCAAGTCATTCTAGAATAATCATCTATAAACAGCATGAAGTAGCTTTCTCCCTGAATGCTCTGAGTTCTGGTGGGACCACATAAATCAGTGTGAATGAGATCTAATGGTTTTGAAGAGGTATACCCTTTTGATTTAAAAGCTGGTTCCGGTCCTGTTTTCCATGTTGACAAGGACCGCAAATGGTGTTATGGGGCCTTTTTATTTTGGGCAAGTCTCTAACTGCTTCCTTGTTACTAATGTTGACAAGATTATCAAAGCTCAAATGCCCCAATATTTTATGCCATAACCAACTCTCATCTTCTTGAGTTAGAAAGCACTTTTCCTTTTTTATCTCACTTAGCATGTAAAGATTGTTTGGAGTCCTTGTAGCACTAGCAATGAGTTTTCCATTTTTTTCTTTACGAATCTCACATCTATCTGAAAAGAAAGATACTATATGACCTTGATCACAAAGTTGACTCACACTTAGAAGATTATGTCTCAGACCTTCTACATAAAGCACATTTTCAGTTTTAGATTTCCCATCCAGGCTAAGAGTCCCTTTACCACAGATTTTAGCAGACTTGTTATCTCCAAAACTTACTTGTTCCTCTGTTTGTGTTTTTTAAGACCAAAAACTTTTCCTTTTCACCAGTCATATGTTTTGAACAACCACTATCAAGATACCATTTCTCAACCTTGTCTTGTGCATGAAAAGCAGTTTGAACTATCATTGACTTAGACTTGATCTCATTTCTCTTTTTAGTGAATTTAAGGCTAGGTCTATCCAAACTGCACATCCTTGCTATATGCCCAACATTCTTGCATTTGTAACACATGACATTTTTATCCATAAGAGGTGCAAAAGAGTTAACATTTTCCTTACTATGGCTATTCATGGATTTAATGCAATGTATAGCTTTGTGACCAAATTTCTTGCAAGAAAAACAGTAGCCATGGAAAGTATTATGTAACCTGTTTTGATGCCTTGGATGATTGTTCTTCTTGTGACCAACTGGAATCCATCGTTCTTCAGGCTGAAGATTTATCTTGCTGTCTCTTCTTCCTGTCATGATGCTTGAGAACAGAACTCTATTTTTTGAAATCCTTAAAGCCCAAAAGAATTCACTTTAGAGATCGAACTTAACCTCTTCATCCTTTTCTGAAACTGTATGTTCTTCTGATAGATCCTTCTCCAAGCTGTTAGGCTTTATCTGGAGAAACCAGCTCTGATACCAATTGAAGAACACAAGCTTATACTGAGAGGGGGGGTGAACAGTATAAGACCACTTTTTACTTTTCTTTCAAATCAACTTTCAAAACAGTATTATGCAGTGTAAAGATAGCAGAAATAAAAGCAGCAATTAAAGCAATGCACAAAACACCATCCACAAAGAGACACAACAATTTACGTGGTTCACCCAAGGTGGGCTACTCCACGGATAAAACTTTCCTCTAAAAGTTATATCAAAGTCCTCTGGGAATCCTTCCCGATTACAATGTTTATGAGCCTCAGCTCAAAGGAGATACCTTCCCCTAATTTTGCTTTGGCTGGTGATCCTCTAGAAGACCTCTACCTCCTCTGCCCTTAGCAAGTGGAACTCTATCCACAGAAGACACCTGTCTTCCCTGCTCTGGCTGGAGATCTCTGTCCTCAACTCTGTCACCTCAAAGCTGGTCCTCGAATTTGCACCAAAACATAGTCCTTCGATCTGGCACAAATGCCCTCTTCCTCTTTCTCTGATCTGCACCTAAACATAGTCCTTCGGTCTGGCACAGGTCTGTCCTCTTCCTCTGTTCTGCATAAAATACAGTCCTTCGCTATTTTCTCGCAGTCACGGCTGCACTCGATCGAACAATGACCTTTGCACTTCTACGCATTCACAGCAGTATCGTCTTCGCACACTCTATTTCCTTACAGTCTCCTACACTTAGAAGATTTGACGAAATGCACTCTTATACTGCTATCGATCTTCGCACTCTGCTTTTCGACGATCGAACTTCACTGTCGCACTAAATCTGTGAACGTCACTCTTCGAACGCACACTTCGATCGATGATTAAAACTCTTCAAACAACCCTCCTTTTATACTCACAATCTCAAGATTAGAACCTTGATCTTAGTCGACTACACATCCCTAAAACAACGTCGACGCAAAAACCTACGCTGCGTCGGCCCAGATTTAACTTTGTCGGCTCCATTGCCTCCCTGTAGCTTCTGGCGTGAAACTTCAACATGTCACGATATCGCGACATTTTTACAGTCGTACACCTTCTATAGCCTGTTGTCACAAAATCGCGACACCTTGGCCTTTGATGACTTCTTTTGTGCTTCTGTCGTGAAATCGCGACACCTTTGCCTTTTGCTGACGTCATCTCACTTCTGTCGCGAAATCGTGACACTTTAGTCTTCATGACCTTCCTCTCCGCTTTTGTCGCGAAATCGCGACACTCCTTCCTTTTGCTGACGTCATCATCATTCCTGTCATGAAATCGTGACACTTCTGTCTTCATGGCCTTCCTCTCCGCTTTTGTCACGAAATCGTGACACTCCTTCCTTTTGCTGATGTCATCATCATTCCTGTCGCGAAATCGTGACACTCCTGTCTTCATGGCCTTCTTCGAGGCTTGCACTAGCAAAAATGGAACATGTCGCGAAATCGTGACGCTTTCGCCTTCAAGCTCTTCCTTCTTGACTTCGTCACGAAATCGCGACGCTTCTTCTGATGAAGACTTGCTATCAGTTTCTATCGTGAAATCATGACATTTCTGCCAACTGAAAGCTGCCAACTCAACCTGTCGTGAAATCGCGACACTTTCTGCATCCGTACAACTTCTTTGTAGCCTGTCGCGAAATCACGACGCTTTCAGCTTTCAGGCTCTTCTCTTTGCTGCATGTCACAAAATCGTGACAGTCCTCAACTCGACTTATGCAGCATGTCGCGAAAATGCGACAGCCCTTCCTTAGAACTTTGCATCATGTCGCGAAATCGCAACAGTTCCTGAAACACTTTCTCTCTCTTCAATCTTATCGTGAAATCGTGACAGATCATACTATGGACTTCCTCTTCTGCAACATGTCACGAAATCGTGACACTTTCTTGTCCGTACAACCTCCTTTGCAGAATGTCGCGAAATCGCGACACTTTTCTTTCTCTGCCTTCCTGCACTGTCCGAGTCACGAAAATGCGACATGTCGCGAAATTGCGACTCTTTCCATCTGCTCTTCTTCCCTGCCAACATGTCGCGAAATCGCGACAGTTTTACCTGCTTTGCCTCTGCCTTCCAGCATGTCGCGAAATCGTGACACTTTTTCCCAAAATTTCTCTCTCCTCAAACATGTCGTGAAATCGTGACAGTTTTGCCAGCATTTGCTCTCTCCTCAAACATGTCGCGAAATCACGATAGTTTTTCCAGCCGCCTGCATACTTTTTCTTACTTGTCTTTTTCTTGAACTTTTTGCAACTGGGCTACCCCGATCTTCTTGGCAACTCACTTGTCCATGTTGAACCCTTCATCAAGACACATTCTTTGACATCAAACCAGATTGCTTCAAGACCTTCTTGACATCAATGACAACAACTACACTTAGAGCAAGAGCAATGTACCCAAGGTACCCAAAATTGCCAACATATGTGCAGCAGGTTTATTCTGGAGCATTATCACTCAAAAGCAATTGAAGAGCCTTTTCTTCCTTTAGACTATCTTGATAACTTTCTGGAACCAGATCTTATGTATGCCCTGTATACTAACTAGGGATATCATACACTACACAATAAATATCTACAATGTTAAAATGAAAAAGGCACATACCTGAGATAACCATTTTATCTATACAGATGTTGTTTCTGTTGATTCTCAACTGACTCCTCTACTGAATGTAATAAGGTGCAATCTGGAAAACAGTGAAACAGTGGTGAGAAACAATGGAACAACGATGGTGAGTTCAAATGGTGGGCCCACAAGGCAAACATGCCGGGAAAACCGGTTTTCATGTAAGCCCAATTCAGAAGCGCCTCAAAGAGGTTTTCACATTCTGAATTATTTGTTTTTTTTTCATTTGTTTTTTTCATTATTTTTTTTAGTTTTTTTGTTTTTACTTTTCATGTCACTTTACTGAGTTCATCTTGGACGAAGTGATTTCCTCCAACATGAGTACATCCAAGTTTCCCACTTGCTTGAGAAACTCCTCCTTGGTTAGCGGTTTGTGATATACTCGAAGACGATGTCCGTTAACCACCAACTTTCTTCTTGAATCATCAATAGGTGAAAGGCGTACAACTCCATTTGCAAACACTTCCTCAACCTGATATGGTCCGAGCCACCGAGTCTGCAACTTTCCAGGATAGTCTTCATATCGTGAGTCGAACAACAAAGCCCAATCGCCCTACTGAAATTTCCTTTGTTGAATGTGACTGTCATGCCACAATTTTCGTTGTGCTTGGATCATCTCAGTCTGGTGCAATGCATCCCTCCGTAGCTCATCCAATGCATTGAGCTGCAGAATTCGGTCCATTTGTGCCTGTGACAAATCAATACCTACATCCAAAGCAGTTCGAAGAGTCAATAACTCAAATTCAATAGGCAAAAGAGGTTTTTTTCCATAAACCAATTCATATGGCATAAATCCAGTGGTGGATTTCCAAGTAGTGTTGTAAGCCCAAATTGCTTCAGGTAGTTTGTCCAACCAATTTCTCCTATGTGAAGCTATGGTTTTGGTTAAAATCCTCTCTAATTCCCTATTTGTTACTTCAACCTGACCATTGGCTTGTGGATGATACGGTGAGGATTTCCTATGCTTGATTTCATATAGTTGAGTGAAAGCTTCAATAAGTCTTGAGGTAAACTGAGGTCCTTGATCTGTGGTGATGGACTGTGGGGCTCCAAAACGTAGGAAAATCTATGAATACAAGAAATCAACAACTTTCTCTTCTCGAGCATGCTTAAAAGCACGGGCTTCTACCCATTTGGTTACATAGTCAGTACATACCAAGATATGCACTTTCCCTTGGGAAGGAGGGTCAATGGGTCCTACAAAATCTAGCCCCCACCTCTCAAATGGTTTTGTTCCTATTTGAGGTTGTAATGGCATTTCACTAGTGAAAGTAGGTTTTCCCATCCTTTGGCATGCATCACAATGTCTAACATAATTTTTCACATCTTTATGCAAAGATGGCCAGTAATAACCAATACCCAAGATCTTCCGAATTGTACTCTTGATTGAATAGTGTCCTCCTGAAGGTTCATCATGACATGCTCGTAGGATATCATATACTTCATCCTTGCGGACACACCTGCGCAAAACATGGTCAGGACTGCATTTAAAAAGTAAACCTCCTATCCACTTGAAAGAAGAACTTTGCTTGATTAACTGTTTCTTTTGTTTAGGAGTAAAGTGAAGAGGAATTTTTCTTGTAGCCAAGTAATTAGCTATATCTGCAAACCATGGAGACTGCACAAAAATAGCGAACAGTTTCTCATCAGGAAATGCATCTTCAACCAACTCTCCTGTATCTGCATTTGGCAATCTTGACAGAAAATCTGCAACGACATTAGCTTTCCCTGGTTTATTGACTATAGTGATATCAAATTCCTGCAACAATATTAACCAACGAATAATTCTTGCACTAACCAGAGGTTTATTCATCAGGTATTTAATGGCAGCATGATCTGTATGAATGAATACCTGATATCCTGTGATATAGTGTCGGAACTTATTGATAGCATATACTACAGCTAAGAACTCCTTCTCAGTGGTAGTGTAGTTCTTTTCAGCCCCTATCAAGTTTTTACTGATATAATAAATGGCATAATGCTCCCCATTGTCAATTTGTCCTAATGCAGCTCCAATAGCAGTATTGGAAGCATCAGTTTGAATATGGAAGGGCAATTCCCAATTAGGTCCTCTCAATACAGGGGGAGTTGTTAATTTTTCTTTCAATTCATCAAAAGACTTTTGACACTCAGTAGACCAAGTAAATTCAGAATCTTTCATTAGTAATGCAAACATTGGATTGGCTATGGTACTGAAATTGGCAATAAACCTGTGGTAGAAACCAATGTGTCCCAAGAAACTCCTCACATCAGTTTGAGTTTTTGGAGGAAGGTTTTTGATGACTTCCACCTTTTTAGGATCAACCTTGATCCCATAAGAGGAGATATGATGACCAAGGACAATCCCTTCCTCCATCATTAAGAAGCATTTCTCAGGATTAAGAGACAAATGGTATGTTTCACAACGTATTAAAACTTTTTCAAGTTGTTCCAAAGTATATTCAAAACTATCCCCAAATACTGTGAAATCATCCATGTAAATCTCTACACTCTCATTTGTCAAATCAGAGAATATGGCCAAAACAACTCTTTGAAATGTTGTTGGAGCATTACATAAACCAAAGGGTAACACTCTGTAAGCAAATGTTCCCCAAGGGCATGTGAAAGTAGTCTTCTCCTGGTCCTCTGGTGCAACCTGGATCTGATTATAACCACTAAAACCATCAAGAAAATAGAAAAATTTCTTACCAACAAGGGTATCTAACACTTGGTCTATAAATGGTAATGGAAAATGGTCTTTATGTGTCACTTTGTTTAACTCTCTGTAATCCACACACACTCTCATTTTCCCATTTTTCTTTGGAACAATGACCAATGGAGAAACCCACTTACTGTCTGAAATTGGGTAGATGAATCCTACCTCTAAAAGTTTTTCAATTTCTTCTTTAACAATGTCTTTTAGAGCAGGATTCAGGCATCTCTGAGGTTGTCTCACTGGTTTGACATCTTCAGTGTATATCCTATGTGTGCACACCTCAGGGTGAATGCCAGCCATGTCCTTATAGTTCCAGGAAAAAGCCTGAACATGTTTCTGTAAAACAACAAATAATTTGGCTTCCTGTTCATTAGTCAGCCAACTATTAATATTTAGCACTTTTCTTGGTTGTATCTCAATTTGTTTAATCCCTGGATAAACAGAATTAACTGATTCATATCTGCTGATTAAAGAATTTAATGGACAGTGGTGTGGCTGTAGAGTATGAAATACTCTGGATTCTATTTCATAAGTGATGCCAGATGGAATCATTCCATGCATAGGACATGTGAAAGAGGTAAGAAGATGATGATGCCATCCATGTGGCAGTGTGAAAGAACTTTCTTGTATGGGAATAGGTAACAGATGTTCTGAGGTATGGTCTTCATCCTTCCACAACAAGCGATGAACAATGATTTGATCATCTTTAAGTCCTTCCTCTTGTAATGTTTCAACTAGGACAGTCTCATCTTCAAAAATTTCTCTTTCTGGTGAGTTGATTTCCTCAATGTGTTCCTTCACTACTACTGTGGCTAAAGTGGCAATAGTTTCTCCCTGTTCTTCATCAGACTCAGGATACCATATCTGTCCAGAAAATTTGGTTGAAGGTTGGGTTGGTGGATACAGGGAAATCTTCTTAAGGTCAATGCCATTTGAAATAGTCATTTCCCCTGACCTGTAGTCTATAAAAGTAGTTGCAGTGGCAAGCCAAGGTCTTCCTAGAATGATGGGATAACCACTAACTGAATTTCTAGGCTGCAATACCAAGAAATCTATAGGATACTCCCAGGAAGAGACTTCAATGGCAATATCTTCTAGGATTCCTTCTGGCTTGGCAACTGACCTATCTGCCATTTCCAAAACTGTGGTGGTAGGACTGAGATTATTGAGCTGCAGTTTTTGCATTGTTTCCTTAGTCATTACATTGATTGCAGCTCCAAGGTCAATTAGTACATTTGGAATTTGCACTAACCCAATAGTAATTGTGACTATTGGACTTCCTGGATCACTATATTTAGGAGGCACTAATTTTCCGGATAGCAGGTCAGCCAACTTCCCTTCTACTTGCATAGTTTTAGGAAAGGCTTTCTTCTTTCTACCAGGTTTCTTGATACACAACTCCTGAATGGTTTTCTTAATTAAGGGCACATCCTTTATTGCTTGCAACAAAGGAAGAGAAATTATCATTTTCTTAAGTTCTGTAACTAATTCTGATTCAGGAATAGTTGCAAGATTTTTAAACCTTTTAGGGTATGGTACTTCTTCTACAGGGGGTTCTTATTTTTCTTGCTCATTTTCTGATTTTTCTTCTTTCTCTTTTGTTTGCACTGGTTATGAATGTGGAGATTCTTGCTTTCCATCAATCTCTTCAATGGTGGGTGGAGCAGGGTCAGGTAAAACTTTCCTTGAATGTAATTGGATATTACTATAGTCAAGTACATGAACTACAACAGAATCTTCAGACTCAGCTCCATAAACAGGGGTTGCTTGTCTGGTATTATTTGGGTTAGCCACAGGCTGAGCTGGAAGTGGAGGTTGCTTAACTGGTTGTGCTTGTTGAGGTTGTATTCTTCCTTGAAAGTTCTGATTAGGAGCTGGCAGCAGGTTTTGAGTCTGTCCTTGATACCTCTGTTGCCCTTGATATGATGGGTATTGTGGCCCCCATCTTTGCCCAGATTGTTGATTCTGTGTCCAAGGTGGATTAACAGGATTCCATGGTTGATTCCAACTAGAATGTGACCAGTCTTGAGGGGCTGACCAAGATTGATTCCAGGGTTGTGGAGGTGGTTCTGAATATCCCCAAGGCATATTCCAAGGATTTTGTCCCCACCCTGTAGGAATACGAGGGACATTCTGGTAGTGTGAAAAGTTACCTCCTGGCCTCTGCCCAATAACATTAAGTTCTTCAGTTTGGGTTTGCAAAACATTTTTAAGGTGAGGCAGGAGATGGCACTTATCAGTGTTATGCTCTTTTGAACATATGCCACAAATAGTTGAGATAGAGGTTCTATCCAAAGGACACTCATGTAGGGCATGCTTATTCCTGCATCTAGGACAATAGATAGCTAGGGGTGGTGAAGAATTGGATTTTGCATTTCTTTCCCCTAATGCAGAATTTAATTGTACAAGAATATCAGTTTTCATGTTAGCCATTTCTTCCATCAAATATTTTATATCAGTATTACCAGGATTTCACTTCCTTCTTCTTTGCCTAGTGCGGGAATAATTTATGCATAACTCTACAATATCATTAATCTCAAGCTGGTTTATATCTCCTTTTCCCATTAAATCCAATACTTCTCTGGAATCATCCTGCAAACCTCTCAGAAATATAGTTTTTAATAAGTCAGTTTCCATAGGACCACATCTCTTTTGAATAAAGGTAAATCTATCAAGATAATCCTCTAAGTTTTCATCCTCTTCTTGTCTAATCCGAAATAACTCATCCTTCCTATTTCTCACTCTACAATACTCCTGATACTTATCCAAAAATGCAGTTTCCATTTGATCCCAAGTGCGGATTGAATCTGGTTCAAGGCTCATAAACCATCGTAAGGCTGCATCTTTGAGTGTAGAGGGAAATAACTTCAATTTCTGGTTGTCATTGACATAGTCATAAGTCTGACACAAGAACTTTGAATTCAAACAGGAACTGATCAGGATCTTCAAAACAATTCCCCTAAATATTGGCAATACTGAGGGTGAAATTGTTTTCATAGGAGCATTATGAGTAGGATTCAGACGAATAGGGTATTCAAAAGTTCTAACAGGATTGTCAGCATCATGACCAACAATTTCCCTATCACGTTCTCCTTGTTCTGCCATAGGTGCTTCCTCAGTTTTGACTTGTTCAAGTGGTTCAGATGGATCAGCCCTATGGGTATGTCTAGAAGCAAGTGCCTCTAAGAGCTCTTCTTGCAAAGATCCTAAAATTTTAGTTGATGAAGAAGATGATTCTCTTTTAAGTCTTTCAGGAAGTTCATACACAGGCAGATCTTCACCTGATCGTGAAGAACGCCTTGGTGGAAAAGAGCCAGTTTTGATAAACCTTCCTCTTTCGTCTCTTGGCCTATTCATCCATGCTCATCCACTAAATGAACTAGAATTTAGTTTTCAAGAACTGTTACCTGTAATAGGACAGTTCCTGGACTGCTATACTTCTCCTAACAACACCTAAAATATCCCCAACAACGGCGCCAAAAATGATGAGTGTCGTCAACTCTTCATCATTTAATCATTATGTTTGTCAATCCAGGGCGGTGTCCAAGGCTATATACGAAAGCAGAGGTAAACAGTCTGAATATTAGTTCATCCAGGTCATGGCTTTATTCATGGGATAGTTAGTGCTTGGGGGTGTTTGTGTCTCCTTTTTAACTCCTAAAAATTGAAACTGAACTGCTAATTATCCTTGCAGAAATGAAATTGTAGAGATTCACACTGTTGCTGAAAAGAAAACTGAACTATTGCTGCAAAATTTAAAATGACAGAATTGGAACTTAAGGATTTGAAGCATCACACCTTTCAGAAAATGAAATCTTAACACAGTAACAAAATTCAAAAGTTAATAAGCATATATTGCAAAACTGGAACAAACTGAAATAACAAGAAATTCTCTAATGCAAACTGGAAATACAGACTGGAAATGTTGAAGCTGAAATAGAAAGTGTTATGCTATAAAATCTACTCTAGATGACTTAACTACA
This sequence comes from Wollemia nobilis, assembly GCA_028583015.1. Taxonomy (NCBI): domain Eukaryota; kingdom Viridiplantae; phylum Streptophyta; class Pinopsida; order Araucariales; family Araucariaceae; genus Wollemia; species Wollemia nobilis. Next base: position 304,669 of record JAQPPZ010001695.1, on the reverse strand, counting down.
ATGCATTAATTTGCCAAATGTTATATGCAATTTAACTCAACATTTAATCATGCAATAAGCTGTCAGATTCCTGCTGATTTGCTGTAGCAAGAAATGAGCAGAATTCTGGCAGAATTAATCCTTCCCCTGGGCCTGGAAGTGGCCCTTGCTTCCTGAACTAGAAGAAGGTGAAAGTACCTGTCCTAAACTACCAAAGCTTCACACTAAACTCAGAATGCCAACATAAATAATGAAACTGCACCTTTTATTAAATCTGCAGTAGCATAACAGTAGGGGAAACCTGCAGAATATTGTTCTGCTACAGTATAATGCTACAACTCTTAAACTTCTGCTATTCTTTATCCTCTAGCTCCTATATGCTCAACCAAATGGGAGCTATCTTATTTATACTAATGGGTTACAATATTGATAGGATTTTGTGTTGCTATGTAGGGCTGCTACAACTGTTGCAGAACTATTTCCCAGAATGCAGGGATTTGTTCTGTTATTCCTTATCCATTCCTTCTGCTGGGCTTCATGCGTTGAGGGACAGGTGTTGGAAAGAATAAGGGTATCCCTTAAACAGCTGCAGCCACCGTTTACCACCCTTCTATTGTTGTTATAGGCGCTTTTGACCAAAACTGTTCTTACTGCGTTCATTCCGGAGCTGCTCCGAAATATCAGGCAGGATAACAGAGTTTGTGTTAATTCATGCACCAAAGGCACAGGAAAATAGTTGTGACGGCGTGAATAGTCTCCATAATTTCCCAGAAGACTTATTCCATCCTTTGCATGAGCTGGAGTGGACCAATTCCAAGCCATGTTGTATATGTACAGTTGGCTGGAATTTGAATGGACAATTTCCTGTTTCTGCACAGTCAAACTATTTTGAACAAGTTTTGGCGCCTTTTTGGTCATTTGAAATAGTTAGACGGTGGGGAAAGCTAATGAAATAAGCACAGAACCAAATACATAGCAGCAACTTAGTATTACAATCTTCAATTAAATGCAAAATCTACTAAATAATTCAGTTGAAACAGATTATAAAACACAGAAAAAAAAGTCAAAACAGGATACATGCACTTTAACATTTAAACATGCAAACACTATCATATAATGCATTTTATCACTAGATTAATATCAAAACATAACATAAGTTGTTCCAAATAGTTTTAAAAGTTATCAAAAGTAGTCTTTGTATGAGGCAATTTTCTACCTCATCAATGTTGTGCTAGGGTTAGAAAACATTTTCACATTTACCCTCTTTGCGACACTTGGCGCTTTATGGATGGACGACCTTAAAGGAAAATAAAAAACAAAATGCAAGACTTTTAAAATAAGGGGAGGGGGGAGACTTTCGCTCCACTAGTGGAGCGAAAGTACACTTATTTACTTTTTTTTTTACTGGGAGAGGAGAGCTTTTGCTCCACAAGTGGAGTGAAAGGGACTTTTGCGCCACAAGTGGAGCGAAAGAGAGCCTTATTTTCGTCTCTTTTTTTTTTAGACCATAGCAAGCTTCACTCCAAAACTGAAGCGACAACGCTTTTTATACACATGCATTTTTTTTGAAAAAATATATATATAAATACCTGGCAAATTACTTATTTCTCTCGGAACTCGGCTGGTTATAAGCTTTCAGAAGATAATAGTTCACCAAAATTGGGAGAGTGAAACCCTCCATGTCCTACAGAATGAAGGAATTAATCTAATTGGCGTCAGAGATTCGAAATGGGCCTTCCCAGAAGGCGTCGAACTTCTCATGGTTCCCCGGCTTAGACTTGTTTTCATTCCATTTTAAGACCAAGTCTTTGATACTGAAGGTTCTGTCAGAAGTCTTTTTTTCAAACCAGCCTTTGGTGGATTCAGCATGCTTTCCGAAAGCTTCATAAGCCTTCTCTCTGTCCTCCTCTAATTGCACCAATTGGGCTAACCTCGCATCCATCGGGTCAAATCCACGCTCTTCACTGTCGAGCCACTTGAGTAGCTGCAACACGGGTAACTCTATGTGCATGGGTAAGACTGCCTCTTTCCCATACTCCAGTGAATAGGATGATGTCTTGATCGAGCATTTGATGGAAATGTGATCAGCCCAAAGCGACGAGTCTAAGAGCATATGCCAGCTTCACTTGTTCTTCTCCAAGGAGCTCTTCAGAATCCACAACAAGTTCTTATTCGTAGACTCCTCCAATCCATTGCCCTGTGGGTAATAGTTAGACGAGGTCTTTAAGTAAATCCCATACCTAACTGCAAACTCGTAGATCCTCGCACCGGTGAAATGAGTGTCATTATCAGACACAATTACTTCAGGCACGCCAAAGTGAGTGATCAACCCTTGGAGAAAGAATATAACCACATCTTGGTTGACCTGCTTGGTCGACACTACTTCCGACCACCCAGTGAAATAGTCTGTGGCAGTCAAAATGTATTTGTGGACGACGTAGGAGTTGGGATTGATGATCTTGATGAAGTCTAGGCCCCACTACTAGAATGAAGCTTTTTGCTTGAATGGGGTAAAGAGGAAGTGAGGCATTCCAGATTTTGCCCGAGTAGCGCTAGCAATTATTGCAGCACTAACTGACCTTAAAAGCGTTGGTGAAAAGGGTAGGCCAATAATACTCTGCCTTTATGATCTTCAGAGCCATCGGCCTACCCACGAAATGACCTCCCGAAATCCCAAAGTGAAACTTAAGGATTTTTGGTTTCTCCGACTCTCTGATACACCTCAAGAGGACTACGTCGATGTTCTGATAAAACAATATGTTGGGTGTCGGGACATACCGACCAGCCTACAAACGAAATCTCCTTTGCAAAGCATTGAAGCGAGAAGGACATCTGCATGTGTCGAAGTACTTGACAAAGTCATTTGCCCAATATAGACTGTAAACTAACAGGTTGGCAAGGTTGCTTTCGGGCGCGGAGTGGTCTGAGTCAGGGATCGCTGCTTCAGCTACAACACTTCTGGCCAGTTCCTAACAGAGCGCTCTCCCTCGGACCAACTTGGTTGGGCGCACTTCAACGTTGAATTCCTAGATCTTAGTGACCCATCTAGCCCTCATGTTTCCAAGCTCCCCTTGAATGATGAAACTCCGAACGTCAGGGTATACCACGTACACTATCGTCTTACTTGGGAGATGAAATATTGAAATTTTTGGAGTAACTTCATCACTGCATGCATTTTTCTTTTGATAAAATTGAACCTTTCTTCGTGTGGTTGGATGACCTGGCTAAGGAAAGTTATCAGGCGCTCATCTTCATCTTCCCCCTTCTGCGTCAGAACAACTGCATAGCTTTCTGGTTCCCCAACGATGTATAGGATAAAATCCTTTGCGTAGTTGGGATTTACGAGGACTGGAGCTTGAGCGATGCGCTCCATGATCTCTTGGAGTGTCTACTTCCTTATATCGGTCCACTTGAAATTGACATCCTTCTTCAGAAACTCGGTCATCGGCTTCACCACTTGGGTGAAGTTGGCTATGAACTTCCTAACGAAGTTGATTTGTCTGAAAAGGACTACAGGGCTTTCTTATTTGTCGGCAGTGGAAATCAGAGGAGCGCTTTAGCTCAGGCAGGATCAACAGTTAATCCCTTCTCAGAGATCAAGTACTCCAAGACCTTGCTCACTGCAAAGATTAATTTTTTGGGGTTGATGGAGACCACGAACTCTCGACATTTCTTAAATAATTGTCGTAAATGTGGATCGTGTTCCTCCCTCTTATGGGAGAAGACTGTCATGTCATCCAAGTAGATGACGATGACATGATTAGTAGTTCACCAAAAGCGAGATCCATCACCCTTTAGAAGGTCACTTTGGCGTTTGAGAGGCCGAAGGACATACGTTGATAGGCGAAGGTTCCCCACTTGGTGGTGAACGTAGTCTTGTGTTGTTCTTCGTCTTTGATCCAAATCTGGTTGTAGCCGGAGAAGCCATCCAGTAAAGAGAATCTCTGCACTCCCGCCACTACGTGAAGAATCTGGTCGATCTGAGGTAGCAGGTAGTGGTCCTTGAGCGATGCTTAGTTGATATTTCAAAAATCAATACACAAGCGAATGTCCCCATTCTTCTTTCGAATCAGGACTAGGTTGGCCACCCAAGATGAGTGCTTGATCGAGTAAATGATCTTCGCTTCAAGCATCTTTAGAAGCTCAACCCTCATCAGTATTTCGATCTTCGGTTTGACGAGCTTCTATTTCTGCCTAAAGGGTTTGATCCCTTCTTCCAACTCGATGGTGTGTTGGATGACGTTCTTGTCATACCCCTTTAGATCTTGGTAGCACCAAGCGATGATATCGGGGTACTCCTTGCATAGGACACGAATATGTTGGAGCTCTTTGACTGTGCAATCGACCCCTATCTTGATAATTTTTCTAGGCTCTAACTCTAGGTCCACAAACTCTTTGTTGTCTACTTGATCTTCTACCCGACAGACCTATTGTTTCGATCAAACAGACTTTCCAATGTGATCATACCCTTGGGGATATGGTTATTTTTTAATTGAATTTACCCCTCGCGGTCTTCTTTGTTTAGAGTTCGATCTTCAATTGAATATGCTTCATTAACCAGGAAATTGACAAGTTTTTTATCATTGTCGAACACCTGCCAATGGAGTTTCTTATCAAGCATAGAAGTCCTGTAGATCAGCCTCATCATTTTCGGCTTATACATCATATTATCTACCGGTGAGAACCGGGCACCGATGGAGGCTAAGATGTTTGCAAGCTTGTTTCGCTCTCATGAAATTGACTTGATGTTAAGTGCGGTGAAGGATTCAAGCAAATCCCACACCTTGTTGCAGTACGCCTCCAAATAGTGCTGCTTGGAGATGCACTTGTCGGTAACTTGGTTGCAGATCAATTCGAAATCACCAAATATCTACAACTGCTTGATGTCGAGCTTCTCGACTTTCTTGAGTGCGATGCACAAAGCCTCATACTCCGCTACATTATTCGTACAGCTCCATGTGAGCCTGTACGAATAAGTCTTCTATTCGTCAGATGGAGAGATCAAAGCAATGCCAGCTCCTACGTCATTCTTGCATTGCGCGCTGTCGAAGTATAGTTTCCATAGCTGATCGAGTATCGAGGGCTCTTCCTCAAGTGCTTTTATTTCATCCTTTTCAAGCTTCGTGAGTGAGTAGCACCTTAGATCCGTCCTGATAACGACATTAAAATCAATCATGGAGAACTCATCTTCCATTCAGAGCTCACCGAGAGATTCTTCCATCAGGTCCATTGTTTGCATTTCTTCTATCATCAAGTTGATAGAGACCGAGCCTTTCTCCCCATCTTCAAGTTTTTCAACATGAAAACTATTAGGCTTCTCGTTGAAGAGTTTAATTTTTTTCCCCTTAAAGGGGATTTCCAAGTGTGAGTAGTCAAGGGAGAGGTAGCCTCCCAACTTAGCTGTGAATTCTCTTGAGAGGCACATATTGAAGTATGGCTCAAGGTCGACCACCATGATCTCTTGGATGACCGTGACCTGCAACATTTTGTGGAGTTGGATCAGAACGTCTTTGATCACTTCCACCATATTTACGGGAGTCCCGTCTAGCTGCAACACTCCAGGGCTGCTCCGGGTATACTCTATGCCCATGATGTTGCACACTACTTTGGGCATGACGGTTGTTGCAGTGCTAAAGTCGATCATGTAGTTATGCACGATCCATCCTTCCATATGAAGAGAAAGGTAGAATGGCAGGGGCGTATTCTTACCTGTGGTCGAAGTCATCAGCAGTTGAGCAAACATCGTCTACATCGGCCTACTCTTCTTGTCCTTGGTGGACTTGAGAGATTCTTGCAAAAGGTCAACCTGACCCGAAAGTTGAAGGGCATCATAAAGGCTTACCTTGGCGAGTGCCCTTTTCATATCTTCGACTATGTTGTACGTCGAAGTGCCATATTCTCCCACTCCTTTCGCAGATTTGTACGTGTTTCGGTACTATTGTGTAGCATCCACCCTCTGACGCTTGGTCAGTGAGGGGTATCGGAGCCTCTCCCTGGATTTATCCTGCGTCTTGGCTTGCGACTGCAAAGTTGAAGCTTTGGGTTGGAAACCACTTTCTCTAGCTCGTGGCGGCAAGAAGTCCTTCAACAAATATGACTGCTTTGTGAAACTACAAAAAAAATGCTAAGACATTCATTGAATATCAAAGAATCTACTTTATTTGTATTGATAATCATAAAAGGGGTTACAAGAATTGATATCCTTTTACAATCTTGCCCTGAAGGCTACAATGGGGTCTTCCCTTAGGAAGCCTTCTCAGATGTGGTACAAAGACAACAAGATTCGTCTTTTTGGGTTCCTCGATGTAGGTGGGCTTCTTACTCATGAGCCACCGCTTGTTGGAGATGTTTCTTTGTGCTTTTCCAGGCCTGTGAAACCTGCAAAATCCTAATAGTGCGTTGGGGGGTTTTCCTCAGTCAAAACCGTAGTTATGAAGACAAAAGACTCATGAAAAATTGTTCAAAACATGAAATAAATTGCTAAAAACAACATAAAACAATGAGCTATATTATTCTTACCTGCCTGGGTGATTCTGGTGCTTGTTGCAGAGGTTTGCAGTCCTAGGGTGCGACTGGGTGGTTCGCACGTGTGAGGTGCGAACCGGTCCTTTTTTGACCGTATTATTCAAGTAGCTTCTCTGGATGCTCAGGATTGGTTGTTTTCTTGGGATTTTTCCGGTTTGATCTTCTAAAAGTGCACTCTTGGCAGGATTCTCAACCTATCTCATTCACAAAATAGTATTGTGAAGGAAACAAATTGATTGTGATGCTCGTATGATGGTTGTGTGATAGATGTGTGATGGATGTAATTGCAGTAATGATTTCGACAAAGTTTCGGTATGCAAAAGTGTGTTGTTTCTAAAAGGTGAAAATGACCTTCTATTTATAGAGTGGGCCAAGGTGAAAGAAAGGGGATGAGGTGTCTCCTATGAGGTGGCAGTGGTAAGGTGTCCACCAAAGAGGTGTCCTTTGAGGTGTCCGGGTCATAATTGAGGTTGGGTGAGAGAATCCCTCACCCATCCAAAAGTAATGATGATTTAGCATGAATATCAATTTGTCATTAATGCTCAACTTTATTGAAATATCTTAGGATTAAACAATGATTTTTGTGTGCAAAAGTCTCCATCTTGCATTAATGACCCAGGGGGATGTGAGGTGGAGAAATATCTGGGTGGAAAGGTGGCAGGGCTAGGCTAGGCTAGGCTAGGTGAGGTGGAAGGGTAGGCTAGTCAAGGTAGACTAGGTGAGGTGGAGGATTTAATTAAATCAAGAATAGATCTAATAAATCATGGGATTAGTCATAAAGCATATTTAGACCAAAATGTTGACTTTTTGACCATGGTGAGAGCTTTCAACCTTAGTTGAGTTGGCATGAGGTCGCATGAGGACCTATGGTTAAGCATAGGAAGGGGCTTGGCTAGCCCAAAGGGGCTAATGATGATTAATAGTGTTTTGGAGCCAATTTATGCAATTTTTGGTAGTTTTGCAAATTGATTGACCATGAAAATGGGGAGAGGGACAATGTGCAACTTTTAGGTGTCTACATTTTGCCCCTTTTTGTACTGGATTGTGTGAAACACGATTTAGTACAAAAATTGATGATGTGGATTGATGAATTGTGGATGATTGCGAGAGAGATGCATTGATAAAAAGTGGTTTGTGAATGATTGTTTTTGGAGGAAAGCGTATGATTACCTTGCATTATGATCAACTATAAATGTTTCAATTTTGAACGAACAAATGCCTCTGCTAATGTTTTCTTTTGATTGATTGATGAGCTCTTTTGACAACATTTGATAGATTGTTAGAGCCATCGGGTAGAACTTTCAGGAGCTTCATTCACAAGTGGTCTTACGATTGGAATCCATGAGGTGTTTACAGTCATAGGCGTTTTGGAGCCTATCAAACATTGATTTGTTTTTGGATTGGATTTTGATCGAGAAGAGATTTTCTTGTTTTGTATATGTCCTAGCATAAGGACTTGAGATAATCTTCAGCAAAAAAATTCTTGGGCATTTGTTATATCCATGATTGGATGTTTAGTTATTTGATCATATGCAAGGTATATTTGGATGTGTTGGATGATTACCCTCTCAAGCGATGAATTGATGACGGGGGAAATGACGATCAACGATGAGACGGTTGATGAAGATAATGGTAAAATGTGTAAAATTGGTCATGAAAATGGGTGGAAATGATGATTGTGCAGGGTTTTAGATGCAACTTGGGGTGAATGGCAAATTTTGAGGTTCGTACAGTCGTTTCGCACGGTTGGCGTGCAAACCGGCGCAGACGAGGTTTTTTAAGGGGAAATTTGGTTTTTTGATGTCATTTTTCGTGCGACAACGGCGGTCGAGAGATGGAGGAAGAGAGAAACGGACCAGGGTGCTACCAATATGCGAAACAAATGGGACGAAATGGCGAGTGCGTCAATGAGCACGAGTTCAGGTGCAGGAATGCCCGAGATAGGCATATTTTTCTCTCTCGATAACTGTGCTTTTTAGGGAGGGTTTGAAAATGAACCTTTTTGCTTGAAACACCGTGAAACAAGGGTGGGGGTAGGAATTGGTTGTAATTCGTTCACTTTGTCTAAAAGGGGCCAAATGGGTATCTCGATGTGCATTTTATTTTTGCATGCACCTCTTTTGCGTGTGGGGAAGCCTGTAAATGACGTGATGTGAAAATGAAATGAGACATAAATGCATGTGAAAACCGACGCATGTAAGGTTTGAATTGGCCAAATGGGTATCCGGATTTGTGGTTGCATGCATGATTTGACTTCGTTTTGACCGCTTCGTGTTGCCTGCCTAGGGAGGGTTTTACATTGTTTTTCGCACTTTTGTGACACGTGTTGGCATTTTTTAACTGCATGGAGTGCATGGTTGTGACGATTGCATTATTGTGAACCAGGCCGTGGAAAAATTTATCTGTTTCGGGTGGTTCGCACAACCAGGGTGTGAACCAGTGGTTTGCACGTCTGGAGTGTGAACCAGTGGTTCACACGTCTGGAGTGCTCACTGATGTTTTTGTGTTTTTTTTTTTGTGTTTGTGTGTGCATGTGAGATGAAAATAATTACAAGGAAATGTAAGCATTTATGTACAAAAATAACATGATTTCCTAGTGATGGTAAAGAAACTTGTGAAAATAAATGCATGCTTTTGTTTCGTTTTGTTATGTACAATGATTATGTATAAGACCCTGATGGATTTCTGACATGTGATGTGTGTGTGATGGTAGGTGAAGAATATATTTACACACCATCGTCTGCAAAGGTGTAGGAAGTCCTTGGAGGATGAGTGGACAGCGGATGATGTGGGGTGGTTGAAGACGGTGGGATTATATGGAGTATGGGTGATGCGCGAGGTTCATGTGAACCACGCCTATATAGCGACATTGTGTGAGAGGTGGGATCCAAACAGGAACACCTTTCATGTACCTACAAGGGAGATGACGGTGACCCTGGAGGATATCTACCGCATCTATCGGTTGTCGATAAAGTGATGACTGCGAAGAAGGAGGCACGCGAGGGTATTTTGGAGAGGATATTCGAGGAGTGTTGGCGACAGGTGGAGGCGAGGAAGGGTGTGGATTACATGGCCTATTGGAGGAAGGAGTGGCTCTCCCTCCGTCATGCGATGGTGATGCTATTGATAGCGAGCCATGCGTTACTAGATGCTTCAGGGGTTAAGTTCCCCTGGAATATGATGGGGGTGGTTTGTGATATGGTAGAGCGGGGGATTAGATATGCATGGGCACCCACGCTGTTGGCATAGGTATATCGGAAGTTGCATGGGGTGGTGAGGGCGGAGAGGACAGGACTGAGTGTGAGTCCTCTGCTACAAATATGGGTGTGGGAGCATGTGATCATCTTGAGACCAATGCAATTACCTTATGAGGCACATGTGCATGAGGGGTATGAGGTGTTGTATGCGATGAGGTGGAGGATAGACAATGAGAAGAAGAAGACCCGTGCAAGTGAGATGATGTATCATCGAGAGGAGCTTGGACGACTGACTATGGATCATGTCAGGTGGAGGCCCTAGCGAGGAGGGCCTGAGTGGGGTGAGGATGCAGTGCACTTGGTATACATTCGACGTAGTCGGTGGTTGGTTGGGAAGTACTCATCGCAGGTTGAGTACTTTCCATTTTCATAGTACAGCGGCAGTTTGGGTTGGTGCAGGGGCAACCGGACCCGCCTGTAGATATTTACAGAGTAGAGGGTGAAACAGAGCGACAACTCATAGTGACACCTCTAGACGTTATTCCCAATGAGTCTATTTTTGTCCCAGATGTGGACAATGCAGTGACCATATCGGAGTATGATATGTTGTGGTCTAGATAGAGTTGGCAGTCGGGGCAGAGTGTGGTGGATGAGTGGGTGGAGGCAACGAGAGCTCTACCCTATGTAGGTCTACCTGGAGGGGCGAGAGCAGGGTCACCAGTGCAGGGTGTGGAGGAGCAGGAGGAGGTGGGATCACTGGAGCCAGGTGAGGAGGAGGAGGAGTTAGATCAGCTGGTTAGGCAGGTGAGGCCACGACGGGATGACCAGGATAGGTTGGTGAGTGATAGTGGTGTAGTGCCATCAATTGAGGGTGGTGAGGGGGTGGGGGTTGGTGTGGAGGAGAGGGAAGACATTCCCTTGATGGATGTGGATGTAGATGATTGGTTGGTGAGGCCGGAGGTGCCTGTGGTGAATGCAGGGGAGTATGACTTTGGTGAGGATTTGACAGCGGTTGTTGAGGTTGAGGGTGAGGTGGTGGCTTTGAGGAGGGAGGTGAAGAGGCTAAGGGACATGTTGTTTGATAGGGAGATAGATTGGGTGATTGACCACTCAGCCTTGGAGAAGAAGCGAGAGATAGAGGCAGACGTGAGGACCACCTTGGAGGAGCGCAATGAGGCGAGGGTGTGTTGGCAACGGGCTGTGGAGGAGAGATATGGTGCATGACGGGAGTGTGATAAGATGCAATCTATGCGGGATGAGATGATTGAGGCTTCCGAGCAGGCACAACGGTTGGTGGATGAGGCGAGGGCAAAGATAGAGGTCGTGAAGGCCTGTCATTTGGTGAGGGTTGCGAAGCTGGAGCAGACTGTGCGAGAGGCACAACAGGCGAGAGAGAGGGTGGAGCAGAATATTGATGGCTTGGGGGATGTTGTGTCACAACCAGATGCATCACGAAGGGAGGTGGTGTGGCTGAAAGTGGCAAATGAGAGGTTGTTGGCTGCAAACGTGAAGGAGGCGGGGAGGAGGATGAGGTGTGAGGGTGAGCTAATGGTGAATGGATTGGATATCCCGACGTACTTTGGATCGCTTGCCTCATTACAGGTGCAGTCGCAGCATAACACACCATCAGTTGGTGGGGGGCTCAGGAGATAGTGGCACCTGCGATGTCACAGGTGCCATTGAGGATGGGGCCACCAACGTAGGTGGAGAGGACACAAGTGGCAGGGACCGAAGAGGTGGAGTCATCACAACGAGCAAGGGGAGTGGTGAGACATCTGGAGGGCGACAGCCGTGAGGGCGCATGAGAGCATCAAGGGAGGATGGTCTGCATTTTTGTATGGTGGCATATGGACATATATGTACATGATGAGCCATGTTTTGATAGTGGTGCATCAGCATGGATGCATAACACATTGTAGCCGTATGGTATTTTTGAGATGTATATGTACAACGATGTTATAGTTCTGGTATGAGGAGCCCGGAAAGGGCTTCACATAGGTTATTGTAGCCTAATGGCGGTAGTTTTGAGATATATATACATATGATATTCGGCGGTATTTGTGTCTATTTGCATTTTTGTGTTTGCTTCTTTATGCTCATGGTAGTGTATGATTAGTGTAGATGTGGTAATAGATAGTTAGATGTAAATGGAATAATTATATGCTTAAATACATATGAACTAAAGTGCGATGTGAGATGAAAAGTAAAATAGCATACGTAAGATTAAATGATATAAACACTTTGCTTAGGAACAATATTTGCATCGTTACAGTACTTAAATGATGTAATCCATTTTGTTATTCCAAGGAAGTGGGATATAAGGAATGTCATGAGGAGATTCAAACACTACAGTTTGTAAAATCAATCCCATTGACTAACTAAGCGAAACTTCTTGAATCACTTGGAGGCTATTTTAGTAAACAAGATCTCTATCCTGGACTTGTGTGTGGAAAGTGATGTTCATTTCACCATTCTGGAGGGGGGTGAGTTATAATTGCATGCCAACTTAGCCTGTATGCTAGCTCATTGGTAAAGACCGAAGGACTGCACGGATTCAAGCGGGTGGGTTTTTCCTTTTGTTTTCTACCCCTTATATGATGTTTTTCTTGTGTGGTGCTCTTTTATCTTGTCTTTCTCTTTTCTATTTTTTTTTGTGTGGGCATTGGATTTTGTTTTCTACCCTGTTTCCTCTTTTTTTTTTGATAGCTTGTCCTGTTGTCATCCCTCCGGTTCGAGAGAAATCATGTGAATGATGTAGTGAGCGGAGTGATTTTCGCTAAGCATCAGCTGGCATGCAACGTAGTCAGCCCATTTTCCATAATGTTATTAGTGTGTAGGACGTGCAGGTAAGTCCAGGAAGGAGAGCAAGGTAACCAAAGGAATCCTAAAAATATTTCTAAAATATGCCAACTTTGGATGGTGATTGATTATGTAACAGTTTGTGGTCAAAGCAATCAAAACATAGCTTTAATCCTGTCTCTTGAACAGGGGTTTTGGACATCACTCTAGTATGCTAGCATGTGCATTTTTAATTTCCTTCACATGGTATTTACAATGAATATATGCAGATGCCTACATGGATGCAAAAAGCGAGAATTTATGTACAAGGTTGCCCCAATGTTATGGACAATGGAATGGGGCATGAGGTGGAGTGGTATAAAAATGGAAAAATTGAATGAAGAAAATGGGAGAAGAAATGAAACTTATCAAAGGTATGTAGTTGCTCGAAGCGTGACCATACAACATTGACAAGTAACTAGAAGAGGAGAAGATAAGAAAGAAAATATAATAAAATAAACCCATCAAAGGTATGTAGCCGCTCGAAGCGTGACCATACAACATTGAAGAGTAACTAGAAGGAAATAAGGAGAACAAAGGAAGAAAGAGAAGGAGAAAATGAAAGGTATGTAGTCACTCGAAGCGTGACCATACAACATTCACTTATAGAAGAATGAGAGAAGGGAGGAAAAAGATGGAGCAACCAGATTCAAATGTAAATGCAAGTAAACTTAGTACCGCAGAACATAAAAAATGGTGATATTGTTTGTGTGCTTTTTGTTTTGTTTTGTTGTGTTCTTTTTTTTAATTATATACATTTATATACAAGTGATGATGAGTTGTAATGCCTAAAACTAGACGTAAAATGCTCGCAGATAAATAATGTTAATGGGCTCAAGTTCAGCAATACCTTCCAATGCGGCCATATGATATGCCCCATATCCAAATTTATGAGTAACCATATAAGGGCCTAGCCAATTTGTGCAAATTTGTCGCGTAGATGGCGCGGTTGGCTAGTAATTTGTTGGTTTTCTTTGAGGACTAAGTCTCCAACTTGAAATTCACGTTGGTGCACCTTGGAATTGTAGGCACGTCGAAGACGGTCTTGATAAACTTGCATGTGTTCAATAGCATGAATGTGAAGTTCATCCAACAAGATCAATTGGTCAAGTCGGGCCTGACGGGTTGTATCATCATCAATGAATTCTTGCATAGAAATCCGTAAAGATGGTATTTCAAGCTCTAAGGGCATGATGGCCTCAACGCCATATACAAGGGAAAATGGGGTTGCCCCAATTGGGGTACGAATACTGGTACGATAGGCCCATAGTGCTAGTGGCATTTGATTGCGCCAATCACGGTGTGACTCTACAACGGTTTTGCAAAGAATGGCGTAAATGGTTTTGTTTGTAGCTTCTGCTTGGTCATTACCCTGTGGGTAGTATGGAGTAGAGAACTATGTTGGATGTTGAATTTGTCATATAGTGCGCGAACATTCTTATTTTTTAATGGAGTTCCATTGTCTGTGATGATTTTGGATGGGATACCAAAACGACAAATGATGTGTTGAGTGATGAAATCAATAATTTTGGGAGTGGTCGTTTGAACTAGAGGAATGGCCTCGACCCATTTCGTAAAGTAGTCGGTTGCAGTAATGATAAACTTGTGATTGGCAGATGAGGCGGGTGTGATTTTTTTGATGAGATCCGAGCCCCATTGTGAAAGGGCCACATTGATTGGATAAGTTGTAGAGCTTGAGAAGGTAAATGTGTGAGATTGGCATGATGTTGGCATTTCACACACTTTTGACATAAGCATAGTAGTCATGTTCCATCGTGGGCCAGTAATAGCCCATCCGTAGAATGTGTTTGGTGATAGCCATGCCACTAAAATGGCCACCACAAGTACCATCATGAGCTTCTTGAGTAATGTGTTGGGCTTCGAAAGGCTCAAGACAACGTAATAAAATGCCATCATAACTTCGCTTGTATAGGATATCGCCTAGCAATGTATAGCGAATGGCACACAATTTAAAAGCTTGTTTGTGAGTATAATTTAGGTCAGGTGGGAGAATACCGAGCTTGATGTAATCCTTGACTTGGGAAAACCATGGGTCATGCGGGTGATCTTTGACGATATTGACGTCATCGTCATGAGAAGGCGGGGTGGTAGAGATGGCGGATTGGAAAAGGGTGTGAATGGACACGTGTGTTGTGTCAAAAAGTGGATTTTGTGGAATGAGGGAGCCTAGTGAGGCCATGGTATCGTCAAAACGATTTGTAGATCGTGGAGTAACGGTGATGTCATACCATTCAAATTGGGACAATAAATCGTCAGCTACCTGTTTGTATTGTTGCAATACTAGCCAATGACATTGCCATTCTCCCTTGATTTTATTCACAATGAGGAGGGAGTCACCAAAGATATCTAGGCGACGAATGTGCATGTAAAGGGCTTGCTTTAGGCCAAGGATAAGAGCTTCATACTCAGCATTGTTATTAGTGCAAGGAAAGCCTAATTTGAAGGAAAAGGGGCGAGGCTCCCCTTGTGGTGTGAAAAATACTATTCCTACACCCCCAACGTGTGTGCGACGGGAGCCATCGAATAACAAGGTCAATTTAGCAGTGGATTCAAGCTTTGCTGGTTCTTCGACTTCGCTTATATGAAATATTGAATCGTCGGGAAGTTGGATAAGCAATGGCACAGCACTGAGCAACGGAGCCTCAGCTAGTTGGTCAACAATGACTTGGCCTTTGATGGATTTTTGACTGATGAATTCGAGATCAAATTTCGTGAGGAGCATGATCCATTTGGCCGTTTGACTATTATGGTAGCTCTTACCCATCATGTAGCGAAGTGGGTTATCGTGGGAAACTACGTAGGTAGTGTGGTTAATCATGTAGTGTCGCAGCTTTTGGGTAGAGAAAACAACGACAAGGTAAAGTTTCTCCATGTAAGCATACTGTGTCTCCTAATCAATCAATGTATGAATGATATAGTATACAGCTTGCTTTTGGTCGCGTTCATTCTTTTGAGCAAGAAGCGTGCCCAATGCGACATCGGTGGCGAAAATGTACAAGTGGAAGGGGCGTTTGGAATGCGTTGGGATGAGGACGGGTGGAGATGTGAGATATGATTTGATGGCATCAAATGCGGCTTGGCATTTACTATCCCATTTAAATGGGACCCCCTTCTGTAAAATATGATTAAACGACTGACACTTGTTTGAAAGTTGGGCGATGAATTGTCGTATGGATCGAATTCTTCCTTGTAAGCTGCGTAACTGCTTGAGGTTCGTAGGGGAAGGCATGTCAAGAATAGCTTGGACTTTGGCGGATCGACTTCAATGCCTTTTTGTGAAACGATGAAACCCAAGATTTTTCCAGTGGTGACACCAAAGACACATTTCTTTGGGTTTAATCAGACGTTATGCTATAAGAGGCGATAAAATATTTGACGCAGGTCTTCAATATGCTGACCACAAGTTTTGGATTTTACAATAAGGTCATCAACGTAGTCTTCAACAGTTTTGTGCATCATATCATGAAATATGTAGGTCATGGCGCGTTGATAGGTTGTCCCAGTGTTTTTGAGGCCAAATGGCATAACCTTGTAACAAAATGTCCCCCAAGGGGTCGTGAAAGAAGTCTTGTGTTGGTTTGTTGGATTGACACGAATTTGATTATAACCTGAAAAATCATCCATGAGTAATAGTATTTCGTGTTCGGCTGTAGCATCGACCAAAGTGTCGATATTAGGGAGTAAAAAATTGTCCTTGGGACAAGCTTTGTTAAGATCCCTAAAATCGGTGCAAATGCGGATAGCCCCTTTGGGTTTTTCGATGGGAACCATGTTTTAAACCCACTCAGGGTAATCGATAGGTACTATGAAATCGACATCAAGGAGTTTCTGTAACTCCTGTTTAACCATAAGCGCAACGGTGGGATGCATGCGATGCAAATTTTGTCGGACATGTTTGGTAGTGTCATCCAAGACAAGGTTGTGCACGACTAACGATGGATCAAGGCCAGGCATATCTGTGTAGGACCATGCAAACACCTTAATGTAGTACCTAAGGAAATTTGTATAAAGGACACGCTCTTCTTCGGATAAACTAACGACGAGGTAGATGATGTGAGGGTTTTCTAGATCATTGCCAATGTCAACTTCAATGGTATCCTCAAAAAGCATGTGAGAACCGTCATAAATTTGGGTGGGTGTAGGAATGAGGTGGAGGTCGTCAATGGATTCATGAAGCTGGAATTCATCATCTAGATAAAGATCTGTATGATTGATCCATGGTAGGTGAGGTGGGATGGTAGGTAATGGTGCATTGGCGGAGTGCAACATGTGTGGAGTTGGGAGAAATTTAGTAGCGATGGGGGTTTCGAAGATATCATTAAGAATGATAAAATCAGAGATAGGGGGTGGGGTGTATGTGGGATGGTTTTGATATCGTAGTGGAGTGTACAAGTCAACAAAGATCATATTGATCGAAGCGCTAGATATAGGAGAGGTAGGTGACGAGGGTTGTGATGAATCAGATGAGGATGACAATGAATTCGGAAAAGGTTGGTTGCGACCAGGGTTTAACACCACGGGTGGGGAGGGAGAATGGGAACATGGGCCTGAAGGTAGCGGTAAGTCTCAGATGGGGAAGAATGGAGGAGCGGGTGGTGGCGAAGGAGGATCTTCTGGAAAAGGGGGATCAACTATGAGTGGTGGATCGAGGGATAGAGAGGTGAAGTTGTGAGCAAGGGTTTCGACTTCATGGGGAGAAAGAGGCTCATGCGGCGGAGATGGTGGAAAAAATATAAATGGAAGATCAATCATGGAATGCGGGGAAGAATTGTGTGTCGGAGGATGAAGTTCAAATTCCTCATCAGGCAAGAGGTTTACAGGATCGAGATTCAGGTTCTGAAATTCATGCTCGAGTGTATTGATTGATGGGGTATGGTAACCAATGCCTGATCGATCAGTAGGTTTGCGCGGTGGAGGATAAATGTAGGTACGACACCCCTGTTCATATTTCCCTAGGCCATAACCATGCCAGTTATACATACGTAAATAATGCCAAGCAAAATCTATACTGGACATGTGGGCAAGGTTACCGCAAAATCGGGTTTGTGGCGGTGGAGGTTCTAGAGGTTCTACGGATGAGTCAAGTCCCCCATATACAAAGTTTGTGCAATTTTTGGGAGGACCTAAGGGGACCACTACCCCAATAGTCAAGGGCATACCATGAGGACGCCCAAAGTCACGGGTGGATTGGATGTTGGATAGAAGGACCCAAGCATTGTTTATGTTATACTCACCAGGACCTGGTGTGGTCATGAGTATGGAGACATGAGGAGGGGTCGTATGCTCAGGTGGAGGGGAGGATCCCCTGGGTGGCGTAGGAGATGATGGAACTGGTGTGGGTGGATTGGTGGGGGAAGGGGTGGAAGTGGAAGTATTGGATTGAGCTAACTGGTCGTCAAGTTGAGAGGCACGTTGTGTCCACTCATAGCATTCAACAGGTGTTCTAGTGATTGGATGATTGGCATGGGTGAATTGGGAAGTGGGGATGGAAGCAGTGGTGGGTGTGTAGAGCGAATTAGCTAGTTTGTATTAATCAGGAGCAGATTAAATAGAACAATAGATGCCCGAATTAGTCCGTAACAAACGGACTTAATCAAACAGACCAAGCCCAGATTAGGCTGTAGTTCAAACAGAGACCTAATAATGTAATAATAAACTAAATACGCTAACATCCCCCCTTATTACATTATTTGGGTAATAATATAACTACTAGCTATACTAACATCCCCCCTGATTACATCATTTTGCAATACAAAGAGAGCTGCGAAACAATTCAAATTTGACACGTCCAAGTGCCTTAGTGAAAATGTCTGCAACTTGAGCATCAATGGGAATGTGCTGAAGCTGAATTCGGTGCTTCGGAACTTCATCTCGAATGAAATGACATTGTGTGTCAATGTGTTTTGTTCTTTCATGATGAACTGGATTCTTGACTAGGTTCAGAACACCCTGATTGTCGCAAAACAAGTGTATTGGAGATTTGGATGGATGACCCATACTTGTCAGAATGCGACGCAACCATATCACTTCGCACACAGCATCACGTGCGGCACGATATTCTGCCTCTGTTGATGATATAGCAACCACCTGTTGCTTCTTGTTGTGCCAAGAGACAGGACCGGATCCAAGATGAAAAATATATCCTGAAGTTGACTTGCGATCATCAAACGATCCGGCATAGTCGGAGTCCGTGTATCCCTGTAAGAAGAATTTGTTGTTCCTCTTGTATTCTAGGCCATATTCCATTGTGCCACGGACATAGTGAAGAACACGTTTTGTTGCTTTCCAATGAGTGGTCTTAGGCTCTTGCATGAACCTCGAAAGATAGTTCACAGCAAAAACGAGATCTGGCCTAGTATTGGTCAGATATATGAGACTCCCAATCAACTGTCGATAGAGAGTACCATCTACCCGAGGTGAATCATCATATCGCGATAATCGAAGTCCTGTCTCCATCGGAGTTGCCATTGGCTTGCAATCAATCATGCGATATTTTTCCAACAATGTCTTGGCATATTTTTTCTGAGACACTTTGATGTAGTGCTCCTTCTGGCTGAATTCCAGACCAAGACAATAATGAAGAAGTCCGAGATCTGACATCTCAAAAGATTGACACAAGTCTCTTTTGACAATAGAGATCATAGTTTCTGAACTCCCTGTAATGAGCAGATCATCAACATAGAGTACAAGCAACACTATCTCATAACCCTGTTTCTTGAAATAGAGGTTTGCATCTAACGGACATCTCTTAAAACCATGTTGCAGGAGGTGATTGTCCATTTTTATATACCAAGCTCGAGGAGCTTGTTTCAGGCCATATAAGGATTTGACCAATTTGCAAACTTTTTGCTGTTGGCCTTCCACTTCAAATCCTTCTGGTCGAGTCATATAGACTTCTTCTTGGAGATCACCATTCAGAAAAGCACTTTTGACATCCATCTGGTGAACTTTCCACCCAAACTGTGCTGCCATAGCACAAATAACTCGAATTGTGGTCATCCGAGCAGTAGGTGCAAAAGTTTCCTCATAGTCAATGCCTTCCTTTTGAGCATAGCCCTTTGCAACAAGACGGGCCTTATGCTTATCAATTGTCCCATCTGCTTTGTACTTGACTTTATACACCCATTTGCAGCCAATGGGTTTCTTTCCATGCGGCAGATCGACAAGCTTCCAAGTTTTATTTTTCATCAAAGACTTATACTCTGCATCCATAGCGGCCTTCCACTGAGGTTCACCGAGAGCAACTTGTACTGATGCAGGTTCAAGATCGTCTATTGAAGACATAAACACCTTATCATTATCAATATCCATATCTTCTGTATCTCTCTCTGGATCTACAGAAAGTTCCTCAAAAGATTGACACAGATCATCAACCCCAGTATTCTCTCGTTGCAACTTTCTCCTGTCGAGCCATGCTGCGAGTACGAGGCCTATCCAATGTCAAATCTGGTGGAGTGGATAGCTTAGAGTCTTTGATTGTATTTGTACACCACTTTGGATTCTTCTTCTTAGGTGTTGAAGATGAAGAAGAACCTCCAACTTTTGATGAAGGAGATTTAGCAACCTGTGTTTCCACAAGGTCTAGGTATACATCTGATGTGTTTGCTGATGTGAAAGCCTCATCAAAAACTACATCTCTACTAATGTGTATCTTCTTGGTCAAGGGATCAATCAAATGATAACCCTTAGAGTGCTCATCATAGCCAAGAAGAATACACTTCAATGTCTTCTCATCTAGCTTCTTCCTTTTCTCTTTTGGTATGTGCATGAAAGCTTTACATCCAAAAATGCGTAGATGAGAAATGGAGGGTTTCCTACCACTCCATGCTTCCTGTGGAGTCATTCCTTGTAGGGCCTTTGTGGGTGCCCTATTCAATAGATATACTGTTGTGGTGACAGCTTCTTCCCAATATAGTTGCTCAAGTCTAGCTCCTGTGAGCATGCAACGAACCATTTCCATGATGGAACGATTCCTCCTTTCAGCAACTCCATTTTGCTGAGGAGTATAAGCAGTAGTTAACTGTCTTGTGATCCCATTTTCTTTCAAGAATGCAAAAAATTCTTTAGAGGTGAACTCCCCCCCTCGATCTGAGCGGAGAGTTTTTATAGAAGTCCCTGACTCCTTCTCAACAGATTTCTTGAATTGCTGAAAGAAGCCAAATGCTTCAGATTTCAGTTGAAGAAAGAATACCCACATCTTTCGTGAATAATCATCCACAAATAACTGAAAATACCTCTTACCCCCGCAACTGTTGGGAGTGAAGGGACCGCACAGATCGGTATGAACCAACTCCAGAGGTTTCTTTGCTCTTGTAGAGCTCTTTTCAAAAGGCACTCTATGCTGCTTTCCTGCCAAGCGATCGAGCAAACTGGTAAAGTGGTAGAAAGGGAAGGCAGACCCTTTACCATCTCATACTTACTTAGCTCAAGTAAGTAACCATAACTCAAATGTCCATATCTCTTGTGCCATAGGGAAGTTGCCTCCTTTGTAGAGACTTTCATGGCTACATGTGGAGTAGAGATAGTATCTAAGGCAAATAAGCCATGCTTATATGAAGCAGCTTGCAATGTTCTTACCCCTCCCGGTAATAGAACAACACTTCTTGCCTCCCTCAACACTAAAGTTCACAACCATATCTTTGTCCAGAATTTGTGTGACTGACAACAAATTGTTTGCCAATCCTGGAACATAGAGAACCTTATCAATCTGACACTTGCCATCAGGAAGAGTGACTAAAACAGTGCCTTCTCCCTGAACCTTGTAGGTTTTATCATCAGCAATAGTGACAGGTTTGCCCTCTTTGGCCTCAAAAGACTCAAACCACGATTTGTCACCAATCATGTGCTTACTGGCTCCAGAATCAACATACCATATAGGATCCGTCTGCTTGGACACTGTGGTAGTCATGAGAACTTTGTGGGCTCTCTCAGAATCCGTGTCAGATTCTTCAACAACAACATTCACTTGCTGTTTGTTCTTTTGTGGTTTGTTCCGGCCTTTCTGTTTTGATTGCTTATTCTTATGCCAACATCTGTTTGTATCATGACCTTCTTTGTCACAGATCTTGCAATATCTCTTTTTTTGTTGAGGTTGTTTCCCTTTGGAATCCTTTTGTGAATTCCCTCCCTTCCGAAAATTACCCTTCTTCTGGTTCCGCCCTTGCCTCGTTGATGTAGAGGGCAAGTGTTAGAAGAATCATCTCGCCGTAGTTGGCGTGCCTCCTCCTCTTGAAGCATATTAACCAATTCTACAAAAGTAACTTTCCGTTGTGATACCCGAAGGGAAGTGATCAACACCCGATAAGAATCGGGTAAAGCTCTCAATACAACCGAAGTAAGGAGCTTGTCTTCAACTGGTTCTCCCAAAGAATTCAACTTTGCTTTCAATTCGTAAACTCGCAAAGAAAGAATTCAACCTGTCTCACCCCTGCTTCATGCTTAGACTGTGTAATTGAGATTGAAGAAATAGAATGGTGGAATCATTCTTTCCCTCATATATAGTATTAAGGGCATCCCATGCCGCTTTACTAGTTGCACAGTCAGCAATATGGGGTTGGACTTCATCAGACACAACAAGCAAGATGAGCACTTTTGCTTTGTTGTCTAGCTTATCAAAGTCTCTTTGAGCAGTAGTTGGAGCTGTAGCACCAGCAGCAGGTGAAGGTCTGGTTGTTGCTCCAGATACAACATCCCATAAGTCATCCATTGCTAGGATGGCCTTCATCTTGTTTTTCCATGGTGTGTAATTAGGACCTTTCAACAACTGATGAGAATCAGTCATTAGTTTTGCAGACATGATGAAGGTTCCTTATAACACCAATTGGTCCCCCTTTCGATATACCTTTTGCTAGGCCGTTATACCGTACAAAATACCCGCCCTTACGTGAGGGAGACTATAGGTATTTAGAAAGATCAACAAAAATCACCCGCCCTTACGTGAGGGAAACTATAGGTGATCTTTAGAGATCATACGATACGTGGAACATAAGCAAGATCGAAAGGGAATAGTCTTGTTGATGGCACCTACCATAGAAAGTCTGCAATCCGCATGCGTGGGGCGTAACTTCCCCTAAACACTTTGGATTTCAGAACTCTCGTCAGGATTTACGCCTAAACACAAGAACTATTAGGGTAATGGATGGAGTAAAAAAATGCAAAATGGCAAACTTATCTCTCCTCGACGATTTATAGAGAACAAGCTCAGACGTCGTTTTGGCAACTATATTAGGCGGCGGATACAGTAGCGCAATCACGACAGCTTTACCTGTAAGTGCTGGCCAGAGGTATCACAAATACCGAACACTGCAGTGCAATAAATTGCACGGATGGGTTTTAATTATTCCGGGGACTTAGGGAGTGAATTTGATTTTTTTTTTTTTAACTTTTAATGAAGTAGTGCAAAATAGAAGAACAATGCAACCTACAACATAAAAGTGCCCACAGGAATGACCCACTAGGTGTCGGGCTCAGCCGAAAATGCACCTTTACAATAATGCCAAAATTGCTTTTTAGAAAAAATTACTCAACATCCCCCCACAATTTTTAATTTAAAGTATTTTCTTTAAAATATTTTAAATAACTAAAGATAAAAAAATAAAAATTAATTAATTAATTTTATATAGAAAAAGAAATTCTAAATCTATATAAAAAAATAAATCTATTTAATTTATTTTTTAATCTTTTAATTAAAAAAATATAAGAAAGAAAAAAAACTTAAAAAAAAAAAATTGCTAAAAAAAAATTACCTGCGCCCGCGCCGTGCTAAAAGAATAGCATTTGAAGCCGTCGGGAATCGAACCCCCGACCCCGCGGCTGCGAGCCTTCCGACTGGCGCTCCTGCCAGTCGGGCTACGCCGCCCGACGGGAAGGGAAGGGAAGTTCGTTCCCTTTATTCCCGTCCGCGGCTTGAGACGTAAAAAAAAACGTCTTGGGATTTTAGTCCCACATCGCCGCGACGGGCGATGAAGGAAGGGAATAAAAGGGCAAAGAAGCCCTTTTCCCTTCGATTGCCTGCGGGCAATCAGTCGTCCACGCGTCGCGTCCGGGTGGCGCGTCTCCAGTCCGCCACGTGTCGCCCGCTCGTCAGTCCAGGTGGCACGTGGCCAGTCTGCCACTTGTCGTCGCGTCGTCGGCCTCGGGTTCCATGCCTGGGGTCCAGTCAGGTCCAGTCGTCCAGTCGAGTCGACCTCGGGTTCCGTGCCCAAGGTCCAGTCAGGTCCAGTCGACAGTCTGTCTCGGGATTCGTGCCCGATCCAGTTGGCTGGCTGTCTGTCTCAGGATCCGTGCCCGATCCAATCGACCGCAAAGGCGGATCTCGAGAATTGTGCTCGGGTCAAGTCGTGTCCGAAGTCTGAGTCCTTGGGAAGCGTGCCAAGTAGATACCGAGCCCTCCCAGTCTTTGCCCGTCCTGCTCTAATACCATGTAGAGCGAATTAGCTAGTTTGTATTAATCAGGAGCAGATTAAATAGAACAATAGATGCCCGGATTAGTCCGTAACAAACGGACTTAATCAAACAGACCAAGCCCAGATTAGGCGGTAGTTCAAACAGAGACCTAATAATGTAATAATAAACTAAATACGCTAACAGGGTGAGCTAGAAATTACCTACATTCGCGTCGAGCGAGGTACAAAGTGGCAGGCAGATGTAGGTGTGGTAAGAATTGGTGGATTGCTAGATGAAGACAGAGTGGAAGGTGTAGCGGAAAAGGTAAATTGAGGGAGTGGTGTAAAAGACAAGGAGGATCGATGAGAAAATGTGGGCGTTGGTTGTATGGAGGGAGGTTGAGGTGGATTGGAAGAAGTAGAGGCAATGTTTCTTGGATCGAGTGGTGGAGGAGGAGATTGTGAAGTGGATGGATACGTGTTATCAACGGACCGACGTGGAGTAGGAGCGAATTGAGTGGATGATAAGGGTTGACCAGGTGGAAGGGTGATGATATTACAGAATTTGAATGGATCACCGTCGACGGGGATGCAGTGAACTAAGTCATTATGGACACATTTAATACAATGATGGAGCGTGGAAGGGACGCATTGCATGTCTCGAATCCAAGGGCGTCCCAATAGGATGTTATACTACATCTCACCTTCGATAACATGGAAGAGAGTGGAAATGGTTTTGGCACCTGCCTTGATGGGTAATACAATAGTACCAAGGGTAGGATGCATAGAGACATCAAAGGCTCGAAGGTCCATGGATGGAGTGGCGATATAGGAAGGGGGAAGGCGAAGGTGGTTCAAGGCGATAGTAGAAATGATGCTGATGGATGAACCAGTGTCAATGAAAACACGCTTATAGGTGACGACATTGATGGAGGCTTGAATATGTAATGGGGGATCCGCTCCCTCAACTATGACTTTTGTAATTTCATGATCATGGAAAGTGATAGAAGGTTGTAGGCATCTCTGAACATTGCCAACTAAGTTGGCAAAGGCATCTGCATCATGGGTCTCGAGGTCAAGAGAGCGAAGGATAAAATCAAGGGCTTAGCAATGAGGTTGGGATTGCTGCAGGAGGTCATAAATGGATAACCTTGCAGGGGCAGTACGGAGCTGGTGAGAAAGACTACCACGGATGGCAATGACATTCCGTGGGAGGGGTGGGGGAATTGGTGGTGTGACGATTGAGGTTGTGGGAGGTGGCGGTTGGGAAGTGGAAGGTTGTTGGTCGGCGGTAGGGGGTTCATAGCGTTGATTGTGAGTGGCAATATTGATCATACCCACAAACCCCTGTTGGGAAAGACCGCGATTGACATGATTAACCTGGTGTGGATCATTTTGGGGCAGATTACCCCCATGCTCGGGTAATGAATTTTGATATATCCCCAAGTTTTTATTTTGCAGTACGAGGGGATTGGAGACCTGAATAGTGCCTCGATCGATAAGGTCTTGTACAGCATGGCGAAAGATGCGGCATGAATCAATAGTGTGGTCGTGCTATAGATGAAAATCACATAAGGCTTATGGATTGTAGTCCCGCGGGAGAGGACGATTTGGGTCGAGATATTGGACATTTGGCAAAGTGATGAGACCTCCCTCAGTTAATCTACGAAATAGAGCAGGCATGGGCTCAGATAAGGGCATCCAATTGTGTGGAGGGCGAGGTGGACGTGGATTGCGGCCTTGGTATGGATTAGATTGAGGTGGAGGATTGCCTGGTTGTGGAGTGGGAAGAAGTGGGGAATTGGCTTGGTATTGATTTTGAGGATATCATGGAGGAGTGGGTTGTGGAGTTTGCGCAGATGCCGCTTGCATCGACAGATATGGAGAATTGAGAAGAACCTGATTGGTTTGATGTGGTCATGTGGTAGGTGGTACATATGGAGGACGATTGTAAAGATAATTGGTGGGGTAGGGTGGTTTTTGATGCAACGTAATTTTTTCCGTGTGGACCTTGATGTCCTCGATGACTTTGGCTTGGGAAATGGCTTCCTCAAATGTCCGACTCTGATGTATCTACAATGTTTGGAAGAATTGTTTATGAAAACTCTTGGCAAAGAGTTTGACGAGCTCTTAAGGTGGGATAGGGAAGGCTAGATCATGAATGGCCACTCTCCAACGGGCAATAAAATCGGTAATAGGCTCGTCGTCCCACTGATGCAACGCATATACATCAGACAAGGTAAGCTTGGTCTTGATGTTAATCAAGAAGTGCTCTACAAATAGATTGGCCAATTGTTCGAAAGTGAATAAGTTGTGGCGAGGCAAATGATTGTACCAATCTAATGCTTGTCCCCCAAGCGAAACTGGAAATGTGCGAAGCATAAGGGGATCACTACCGTGCAACTAGTAACAAGCAAAGCGATAATTATTAAGGTGCTCTCTAGGATCTTCCTTACTTTTAAATTTTTCAAATTTAGGGATCTCAAATCTGTAAGGATATGGATGGATAGGAACAGATGGGTGAATTAGTTCATTGCACAACTCATCATATGTGGGTTTTTGAGGCCCATAACCAGTTGTACGCAGATCCAATGTACTAGAGAGCACCGTGGTAGTATTTGATGGAGTCGAAAATGGAGGGGATGATGTGGATGCAAGTAATGGCTGTGATGGGGGTTGCGAATAATCCAAGTGTAGTGGATATTGTAATTGTTGTTCCTCCCACGGATGATAATAAGCAACCTGATGTAGGTCAGGTGCTGACATGATCTGATTTGTGGGACAGGAACCTGATATGGATGGGGTGAGATGTATGAATAATGATAGGCGGGTGGTTGCTGCTACTGATCATAATATTCGAGAACCTGTTGGGCAGGCATGGGTATTTGTTGTTGTTGTGCATATGGATAAGTCGGTTGCGCCCGAGTAGTAATGGTAGAGGACTATGTGGGTGGTGAGGTGAAGAGAGTGGGTGTTTTGGAAGCTGGGGGTGGAAGAGATGCCAGTGTGGTGAAAGTGGACTGGTGAGAAGATGGAGGTGGAAGAGATGAGGATGAAGGAGGTATGGTGGGGATGGCAAGAAGGGACTCAGGATGAACCGAATACTGAGGTGGATGACCTTGATAAGCGAGGTTCAACGATGGTGAACAAAAGGAAGGTGCAGGTGGCAAGCGAAATGATGATGAGTGAGTCGATGGGGGTCCATAGGAGGAGAATGATGGGTAGCTAGTGGGCGGATAAGAAGCGAATTGTAGTGTGAAAGGAGGCGGTTGCGATAATGAAGAGGCCTGTTGTGGACGAAACTGCATCGAAGAATGGGATATATCAGGTGATGTCAGGTGGTAAAATTGAGATGGGTGTGAATAGTGGTGCGATGGGAGTGATGAAGGTGGTTGGGATGAAGGCTGATGACTTGATGAAGCCTGTTGAGATGGTGGGGTTTGGGATGAAGGTACGGTAGGAGGATCCATGGATGAAGGGGGTGTGGATATCATGTCAATTGTCTGTACAGTGGTGACAACATCAGGGATGATTTGGGAAACAACTGGACCAAATTCGTCTCCCAAAAGTGGATGAGAGGAATGCTCGAGGAATGGATGGGTAGCGGAAGGTGAGGTCGGTGGAGTGAACTCATCCGCCACCATAACTAGTATGGGGCGGCCAGGAGGGGTGTAGATGACATGATGGCAGTATGTGAATGGGGGATTGGGCGAGGAAAGATCTTCCAAAGGAGGGGTATCCTCTAAGGTCTCATCCAAGAGGTGAGCTGGAGTGGAAGATGTCATGTGGAATGTGGGACTAGCAGTAGGGACGGAAGGCCCAGTCAATAGGTCAGGAGGACCTACAACAGTAACTCTATCAAACTCGGAATATGGGTCAATGGTTTGAGAACTAGAAGCACCTGTCGTCATGACAGTCCGTTGAGCAACCTTAGTGGCACGACGAAGGGCTTCACGTGTCTGACTACACGTAACTGACATGGTGATGTGTGTAAAAGGTATGCTAACAGCCAACAAATGTGAAATCTGAACTCTGGATATGTTTGTGACTCACTAGGACACTATCTGTTTTGAAAAATATAGGTTTGCATAGGTGGGGTGCGAACCACTCAAGATGAAAAATAGATGACAGATATGTGTTGTATAGTGTGTCTGTGTCCTGTGTGTGCAATCTGGAACCTAAAAAATAGGTTTGCACTCTAGAGGTGCAGACCAAATGGTTCGCACTTTAGGGGTGCAGACCACCCAACTATGACAGCGAGTGGATTTTGTGTTGTGTATGCCCTCTGTGTGATGTGGAGATGTGTGAAATGCAATTTTGTAGCCTGACAACTAGATTTTCACACATAATTATGCAAAATAAGTCTGAATGTAGGGGAATCACACTATGGGGTGCAAATCTCCTAAAAACAGACTGTGTAGTGTAAAGCGCGGGAGTGCAAGTATGGAACAACTGGTAAGTGTGTTATAGCACGTTTGATATGCTTGTTGTAACCACTTTTCTTGAGACTCAACAATAAGAAAATGTTCTTTATTTTTTATTTTCGTGTGTTTTGATGAAATTATGTATCCGCCATAGGAACAAATCAAGGTAATGGGTGAACTTATATTTTGAATCAGGAATGTCGTAGCATAGAACCTTTTGCAACGCTCAAATGTGCACAAAATAGAACTATGTTTCCAACAGGCGAGTGGCAACCTAGATGGAATCAGGTACATTAAAATGGTATCCAAAGGGGGGAGACTCAAAATAATCTAATGAGTCAAATAAACTCTCACGAAGAGAGGTCGCGATGTCAATGTGGTGCTACCGACATACCCATGCTTTCGCTTAACCCTCACGTTTAAGGCATCCACAGTAACGATCAACTGCGCCCACTAATTATTTGAAAATCCCTGTGGTAAAGGGGATTTCTAAAACTACCCACTTTGAAGGTACCTTCCAGTGATGAATTCTGGATAACCAACACTCAAAGTGGGAAGGACCGATCGGGTATTAATGCCGGAATAATCCACCTGGGGGGCTACTATGGTGACGGATCCGAAGGTGAGCCAGTGGAGAGTAATCCCAGACCTCACTGAACTCTGGTGTTGAATTGGTGATGAAATCCAATTCGGGCTGGAGATGAAACCCAGCTCCTTACACCATTTAAATAGGACGTGAGTGTGTGGTGTTTGTTTATGCAGTATTGTTTTAGAAGCAAATCTAGTTTAAATGTATTTTTCGAAATAAACAATGTTATGATGCCTTTTCAAAGCAAATCTATTTACTTGGTTGTGTGCAAAAACAAACTTAAGCTATTGATTTTCGAAAGGGAAATCTAATTAGGTGGTTTGCAAAAAAAAAAAAGTTACACTATTGATTTTCAAAAAGGAAATCTAATTAATTGCTTTTGAAGGGAAATGACTAGGAAAGAAATTTTTGTAATTGGAAGCTACACTAGAAAACAACTGAAAAGTCTAGCTAAAGCAAACAGGAATGTGCGATGCTTGTGGAATTTGGAGCTCAGTGTGCAAGATTAACTTCAAAACAAAGAAAAACTAAAGAATTTCACACAAAACCTACGTCTCGGTGAGTGTAAATCTCCCCAATGTGGCCTCTGGTCTGAAACTGTGTAGAGTTGAGAGGTTCGCACTCCTCGGGTGTGAACATGTCTTCTGCTTAGGAGTTCACACTCCTAAGGTGCGAACCTGGGTCCGAAGACTGAGCTGACTAGTTTTGAGGTCCTGGTGATGATTTTGATGTCTCTGAAGTGTTTTTAGCACACGTACCTACACAAAAAAGTCCAAACAACTCAATTTAAGTGCAGCAAGACGACCAAAACTCGTAAATATATTGCATGTACCTGAAATAAATAAACGACAAAAGGTAAAATTAACTATTGATATGGTGTCGAAAGATACAAGGATGCTTTAACCTTACATACATCGTGGGAAGAGACAATTTGTGGTCTAGGTATGGGGGCACGCAATCCCTGGGAACATGAGGCTCTTAACCTCCCCTGAATTACCTTGTCGTTGGTTGTGGGTGTTTGAACCAATACCTGGGTATCAAGTATCAAGTTTGAGGTAGATTGGGGAATTCACACGCCCAAGTGTGTACTCACTATTCTCTTTGTAAGCTCACTGGTGCACCAATGAACCTTTTGTGGTTTGGCCTGAGGTGTCTTTCAGGGCATTTTTGGTTTATGGTGTTCTTCAAAGATGACAACTACCTGCCATACAAAACAGACCACAATTTTTGGTTAGAAGGCGATTAAGCTTATTCTTGGTGGGGGTCCCACCGGGCGTGCCAAAATGAATCTACAAAAAAGACGCTAAGACATTCATTCAATATCAAATAATCTACTATTTTTGTATTGATAATCATAAAAGGGGTTACAAGAATTGATATCCTTTTACAATCTTGCCCTGAAGGCTACAATGGGGTCTTCCCTTAGGAAGCCCTCTCAGATGTGGTACAAAGACATCAAGATTCTTATTGGGTTCCTCGATGTATGTGGGCTTCTTGCTCGTGAGCCACCGCTTGTTGGAGATTTTTCTTTGTGCTTTGTCAGGCCTGTGAAATCTGCAAAATCTTATTAGTGCATTGGGGGGTTTGCCTCAGTCAAACCCCGTAGTTATGAAGACAAAAGACTCATAAAAAGTGCTCAAAACATAAAATAAATTGCTAAAAACAACATAAAACAGTGAGCTATGCTATTTTTACCTTTTCGGGTGATTCTGGTGCCTGTTGCAGAGGTTCGCACTCCTAGGGTGCGAACCGGTCTTTTTTCGACTATATTGTTCAGCTAGCTTCTCGAGATGCTCAGGATTGGTTGTTTTCTTGGAATTTGTCCGGTTTGATCTTCTAAAAGTGCACTCTTGGCAAGATTCTCAACCTATCTCATTCACCAAACAGTATTGTGAAGGAAACAAATTGATTGTGATGCTCGTATGATGGTTGTGTGATGGATGTGTGATGGATGTAATGGCAGTAATGATTTTGACGGAGTTTCGGTATGCAAAAGTGTGTTGTTTCTAAAAGGTGAAAATGGCCTTCTATTTATAGAGTGGGACAAGGTGAGAGAAAGGGGATGAGGTGTCCCCTGTGAGGTGGCAGTGGTGAGGTGTCCTCTGAGGTGTCCTGGGTCATAATTGAGGTTGGGTGAGAGAATCCGTCACCCATCCAAAAGTAATGATGATTTAGCATAAATATCAATTTGTCATTAATACTCAGCTTTATTGAAATATCTTAGGATTAAACAACGATTTTTGTGTGCAAAAGTCTCTATCTTGCATTAATGACCCAAGGGGATGGAGAAATATCTGGGTGGAAAGGTGGCAGGGCTAGGCTAGGCTACGCTAGGTGAGGTGGAAGGGTAGGCTAGTCAAGGTAGACTAGGTGAGGTGGAGGATTTAATTAAATCAAGATTAGATCTAATTAATCATGGGATTAGTCATAAAGCATATTTAGACCAAAATGTTGACTTTTTGACCATAAAGTATTTTTTGACCATGGTGAGAGCTTTCAACCTTAGTTGAATTGGCATGAGGTCGCATGAGGATCCATGGTTAAGCGTAGGAAGGGGCTTGGCTAGCCCAAAGGGGCTAATGATGATGAATAGTGTTTTAGAGCCAATTTATGTATTTTTTGGTAGTTTTGCAAATTGATTGACCGTGAAAATGGGGAGAGGGACAATGTGCGACTTTTAGGTGTCTACACTCTGAGGGCGTCATTGGAGTGGGAACTTTCATCGGCAACGGGGCCTTTTCACTCTGTGACTTGGGTGCTACAGGCACCTTCAGCGGATCCATCTGGGTTGGATCTACCTCAATAGGTTTTTTTCAACCTTGGTGAGGATTGAGACTTGCTCGGCAGAAGACATCATGAAATTATGACCAACTTCTCCAATCATATTAATTTACTCGTAAGCGCTACCAGTCAACGTCTGAATATAGTTGAGGTGCACCATGCAGGTTTCTTCGGTGTATGGATCATAGCACGTGGTACACCAATAAGTGCTATCGGATAAACCGGCTTCTGCACTTTTCAGCACTGCTGCATTTCTCTTAGGAGCTCTCCTGTTGAAAGCGGATTGCTCCCTAGTGATCGGGGGAGGAGGGAATCTCCTTTGCTAGAAGCTTTGGTCATCTTGCCTCCTCATGACGGTCATTTGGTTCGCAATTGTTTTCACATATGCCCGCAAATCCTGCAACTCTTTGACCTAATCCG
The DNA here is from genome assembly GCA_028583015.1 of Wollemia nobilis. Classification (NCBI taxonomy): domain Eukaryota; kingdom Viridiplantae; phylum Streptophyta; class Pinopsida; order Araucariales; family Araucariaceae; genus Wollemia; species Wollemia nobilis. The sequence continues at coordinate 272,511 of JAQPPZ010001695.1, read as the reverse complement.
AATTCAAGGTTGTCTGAAGTGCGGGTAATGGCAATGGTACCAAGGGCGTAGGCAATGTGGGAAATGGGACAACAGCTGGGAGCTAAGGGACAACGGGTGTTTGATGATGCAGTTTAGGCATCGCCTGATTTTGTGGATTAGGGCTCCACGGTTGATTGGAATACATTAGGGGGAGGCGGAGCTGATGCACTAGGGTACATGTTCTGGATAAAGTCCGGATAAATCGGTGTAGTCACGTTTGGAGGCAACTTTTCGATGGCTATTAGGTCAGCCTTGACCTTCTGTGCCTACTCATACAGGGTAGGGAATGTACTGATATTAGCATACCCGATGCTCATGCTTATATTTGAATGGAAATCTCTCAAATAGTAGAACGACGTCTGCTCCGGGGTTGGTCGAAGGCCAGTAGTTACTCTTTACCAGGTCCAAGCCAACCTGACATTGAAGTCAGCTATCTCCTCTTGAGGATACCTTTGGATAGTGGTAAACTAGTGCAACAAAGAGAAGGGGTTCATTTGTTCATTAAAGCCCCTCATTAATTATTATGCCAGTTGGTCCCATGAATTGATGGTGTCGATCGAAAGCGATCGATACCAATAGAGGAGCTTACCTCGGAGCGAGAGAACCAGCAACTTCACCATGATATCTTCTTGGATAATTTGGTGAATGGTTATTAGTCCTTTGACGTCTTGGATATGCTCGTACATCGTCTTCCTCGTACTATTGTATGTGGGTAAAGCTTTTAATGCTATAGGCGATACTTCGTTATGAGTCGTCAAGGCTAGAGGTCCAAAATGATTCCATGCGGTGAACTGCCTAAGGGGAGCTTGTTGCACCATTGATACGTGTGGAGCGGTTAACTGAATCAAAGGATTCGACTCCAACGATGGTTGTAATGGTTGGTTCGGTTGAACTGGAGGATTCTGATGATCTGGAGAATTTGGTGGATTTGGGGGCAAGCTAGTTGTCGTGCTGGTAGGACTTGGAGTCTACGAAGCATCAACAACTACTTGCGAAGATGTCCCGTCTAACGGGATATTTGGTCGAACCACTCTAGGATGTTCTCCCAAAGCGTTGATATCAAGCTCAAAGATCTCGACTTATTCTTTTGTATTTTTAACTCTCCATCTCGTGTGCATGAAGACGAAGCTTTAAAACTGGTCTTTGAGATTCGAAGGCGTTTGAGTTCAACTGAGTCGCCAGATGTTTGGATTTGACAACAATAAGATGAACATCAATTCTTAATACAGCTTTTAACATGGAACATTTGAGTCCCACCAGGCGTGCCAGAAATTGTTGGCAATTGAATCGGCCTAGATGCATATTTTCTAATTCTACAACGCCTTAGACCCGTTGCCAAGCATTGAATGTCCAAAGGAAAGGAACGTCCTCCGTGACAATCTCTAGTAGAGCTAGTTCCGAAATTAAAATTGATTTTTTGAGATAAGGGTTAGGAAGATGCTGAAAGAAAGGAAATAACTGAAAGGAATCGGAAAGTGGCTAAAAGCCTGAAATATGGGGTGATGGATAGGAAGCACGATACACAGCTTAACACTTGAACCAACAACAATAAAAATAATAGACCTTTAACAAAAACCAATATTAAATCCTCTGAACTACATAAACTCTAAGGGTATTTTAAAATTAATCCTCTATTGACAACTAAATCCAGAAAACAGAATTCAAGTTGTATGATAAAGGGACTAACTTAATAGAAATAACATGATAGAAGTCATACACAAAGATAGAATATTCAAGGCCGGAACCAAAAGTCTGTATTTTGAAAGCAGATTTCAAAGTAGACAACTGCTTCTAATGCAAAGATTGTCCATCCTTAGTTACAGAAAAGAAACTAGCTTTTATAGATTATTTCACCTCCTAAAACATTAATGCCCAACCACTTCTACAACGGTGATAGGCAGATTTGATTCTGAACCGACTCAACATCACAAATTTGATTTTGCAGATAACTTAGCATTGAATGCAGAAGGTTCCGGTGATTCACCACGATCGAACGACTAGCAACACAACTTCGGGGTCGGTTGAGCACTCAATGAAGGTTCTTGGGCAACTCATGACGGTTCGGGGCATTCCATGGTGGTTCTGGGAAGCTTGCGCTATGTTTGGGGCCCTCCTGGAGTTTCGTTCCATAACTGGAGCGACAATTCTTTCACTCCAGAAGTAGAGCAAAAGTGTCTTTTGCCATACCTTAGAAACTTTCCTTGTACCCTGGCCAAATTTCTCTCCACAAGTGGAGTGCAAATACTTTCGCTCCAAAAGTGGAGCGACAATACCCTTGGCCTTACACTTAGAACAATTTATGCCTTTGTTTTGGGTGTCGCTCCTTGGGTGGAGCGACAAAAACTTTGACCGCGCTTTGATTTTTATTTTGAGCTTGTTGCTCCCTGGGTGGAGCAACAAAGGCTTTCACTCCACTGGTGGAGTGATAGAGGCTTTCGATCCACTGGTGGAGTGACAGAGGCTTTCGCTCCACTGGTGGAGTGACAGAGGCTTTCGCTCCACTGGTGGAGTGACAGAGGCTTTCGCTCCACTGGTGGAGTGACAACCCTTTTGACCAAGGTGTTGACCCTTTTTTTACCCTTCGCCTTATACTTGCTTACATTGTGCGTTGCTTGATTTTCGCTCCACTGGTGGAGCGACTGGAAGTTTCGCTCCACTGGTGGAGCGCTAGCAACTTTGATCACACCTTTGAATTTCCTTTACAAACGCCTATCTTTGCGCCTTTTCGGACTTTCGCTCCATTGGTGGAGCGAATGGGAGTTTAGCTCCATTGGTGGAGTGATAGCAATTTTGACCGGGTTTTGACTTTATTTTGCATTTTGAGTGGCACGAGTCTTGAGAAGGAGCTTTCGCTCCCTGAGTGGAGCGAAAGTTTGGTCATTAAGCACTTAACCCTTTTTGGGGGGACTTTCGCTCCACATGGAGCAAACGTCTCTTTGTGCCTTGCCAGGACTTAACCATTTACCTCCCCTTGCCTGGGAGCGAAAGCACCTTCGCTGCACCAGTGGAGCGAAAGTGTCCCTGCATTGTGCTTGAGTCAATTTTTAGGTGGAAATAGAAGAAGAGGTTGGCTCTAAGTAAGGTAAATTATTTCTATTCAATTTAGATAGTAGACAACCATCTCCTTCAATAGAAAGGTAGTATCTAGGAGGTTATCCTATGCACTTTTGTTTTTTTAAGGGCAACATAAAATAAAAGTAGTTTGGAGGATGTCCTTGCACTTAGGTTTTTTAGAGCAACATAAAAAACAATAATATGGAGTATGTCTATTGCACTTTAGGTTTTCTAGGGCAACATAAAAAAAAAAAAAACTAGTGTGGAGTATGTCCCTTAAACTTTAGGTTTTCCAAGATGCAATTAAAAATTAAGGATTATGAATGTTGTCCCTTGCACTTCAGGTTTTCCAAGACAACATAAAATGGAAATTAGTATGAAGGTTATTCTTTGCACTTTATGTTCTATAGGAAGTATAAACCTATAGGTAATAAGTCTAGTTGGGAAATGTTTGAAAAATATAGAAGAGATTCAAGATGAAAAATTAGTGGGGAAGACAAAAGGAAAGGAAGATCTCCAAATCAAGATCAAAGACAAAAGAAAACTCAAAGGAAGATCAATTTTGGAGGCTAGAGACAAATACCATAAATATTGATAAGAAGTGGGGCTAATATCATTTGTTAGAATAAAAAATGATGATAAAGATGATATCTTGCAATACTTGGGTTATGAATATGACCTCAAAATAAAATGAGTTATCAAAAATTAATAGGATATCATAGTATTGAATTTTTATAGTATAGGAAAAAAAACTAAGTAGCGAGGAATTTAAGCATGCATAGAAAAAATATATGGAATGTAATGAATTACCTAGAAGTTTTTATTTAATATGTTGTAACTACCTATTGCAATCACAAATAGGATGGAGAACTGTTGGATGAAAGAAGTAATTAGGTTGTTGGTCTTTTCGTATGAAAGAAGAAAATATGAGAATTTAAGTCATAAATCTATATGTTTTAAATATAGCTACTCTTTTAGATAGATGTTGGAAGAGCCTTAGTTTATTCATGTTCAATTTAGTTATGATTCATAACTGTTAGCTCTAGGTTCTTAGTGGGGCTTCACCATAGATTTGTAACTTTCATAGAAAATGGGGGCTAATCTTGGATTATCTAGATCTTCATAACTGTTAGCTCTAGGTTCTTAGAGGGACTTCGTCATAGATTTGTAACTTTCATAGAAAATGGGGGTTAATCTTGGATGATCTAGATCAAAGGAGTAATTTTTTCCTTTGTTAATATAAATGACCTTTGGGATGTTATTCCTTTAATTTTTCAATATACATGGGATATTAGGCATATTGGGAAATCTCATGTGATAAAAATATTGTACATAATTGTGTTTGATAATTGGTTACAAATAGAGTATACAATCACTTTAGATATTCTATTGCAAGAAATACTAGATCATGAACCAATTGTCTTAAAATGTGATATTTTAAAAAATAATCATCTACAGTGATTTTATTTTTGGTCTATATCATTTCAAGAACGTAACTTCTTCCAAATAGTTATGTTGTGGAAGAAAACAAATTTTGAAGGATAATGTATGTACAATTTTAATCAAAAGCTAATAAAGTGACAAGTTAAGATCTATAACATTGAATCCTTTAGTAACATATTTAATAAAAAATGATAATATTAGATATGAGTTTAAGCAGATGGTGGAAATCAATGGAATGACAACATAGTTTTTTTTTTTGTTTCATAGGAGAGTTGGTTACAACCACTATTTATAGTAATTGATCAGCGTAGGGTTCAAACCATAGGGATTGCATCCACCAAACCTATTCATCTCGTTTTTGTTGACCCAGCGTGAGATGGGGACCGCCAGTCGCTCGAGATTCTTACCGTCATCTTCGATCTGGCGTGCACTCAGAGGATTCAGAACAGACTACTACCTTTGCAAACTTGCAAACTGGCACCACCAAGGTTTGAATCTAGGTCTCTTCTTGTTAAGTGCCCATCCAGAATAGCACTTACCAATCCACCTAGCCCTTGGGGCTGGAATGCCAACATAGTTATGTACAAGGGAAAATACTACTTGTAGAGTATCATAACACATTAAAACGTTAAGTGTCATATTGGGCTCAAAAAATTAAGGAAAGAAGGCTAAGCAGGGTGATAAAATACCAAATTATTTCATATTACTACCAAAATAGATCCATCTATTCATTAGATCAAAGATACTTTAACTCCATAAAAAAATTATATTAAAAAAAAAAAGATAGCAAGAAAGAGAAAATCAATAATTTTACATAATTTTTTTCATAATATGGGTAATATAAGAATTTTTTTTTTGAATTTACATGGTGGAATCGGTAGCCGCCACGAATCCGGGCAGGTTGTCCAGTTTTTATGGTCGCCACAGTATTCTGCGTTGTCCGCCCTAGAAGTCGCCACACAGATCTTCGCGCAATCCGCCCTTATAACCACCATGCCACAATCATTTTAAACCTTTTACGCCACTGAAAGCACCAAGAAAGGGACAAGCGTTCAGTCCGACGAGGCCCGAGATTTGAACCTTGGACCTCCGCCCCCCTTATGGGGTTTGGATGAACCAATTGGTCTACACCTCGGACTCTGTAATATAAGAAATATTAGATTGAGTTTTAGTAGAACATTTCATCCTGTAGAGAAAGAATAAAATCTTGATGATAAATATTTTAATGGAGGAGCTACATTAGATATTTTTATATATGTTTCATTCTAATAAGGTGGTTGGTCCTAATGCACTTTCTAAAAAAATAATTTTAAGAATTTTGGAATATTTTGAAGAGTGACATGTTGGTTGTGGTAGGAAAAGAAGGATTAAATAAGTCAGTTCAATATCATTTTATTCTGCTAGTTCCCAAGAAATATGAGTAAATACTTTGACAATTTTTACCTAGTAAGCCTTTGCAACAAAATATGATTTTCGTCATCGTAATCAAGTCCTTAATAATAAAATCATTTTCCAAGAGGCAATACATTCTCTTCAATCCATGGAAAAAAGCAAGTATATTTGTATTCTAAATACGAACAAAGCATACAATAGGCTTTGGTATGATGTTCTTGGGAAATTTGACTTCAATCATGGTTGGTTTGAATTGATAGGTTATTGGTATAGGGAACCTCCTAGAAGGATGTGTGCTTTGGTATGTGATAGGAAATGTAGAAAAAACCTATGATAAATGCACAAATGTAAAAAAATATCACCAATCCTATAGCCTGGTGGTGATTTCACTTTTGAGGGTAAAATAAGCAAACCAAGTGTAACATTTTGAGGAATAGGATAGGTTATAGGTGTAGGGAACCTTCTAAAAGGATAAGAGACCTAAAATGCAACAAAAATACACTAAAAAATATGATTAAATGCAATGAAAGTATGTGTTATGATAAGATGCAAGTATGTAGCAAAAAAAAATAGTTAAGAGTAATAGCAAGGTAAACACAAATAGGTAAACATAACAACAAAGAGAAGAGATTAGAGAAAGCTAATTACAATATGAAAAATTATTAGTAGCATGAAGAGATAGCAAAAGAGATGAAATTTTAGTCCAAATCAAGCAAAAGTGTGAGCCAAATGAGAGATAGACGAGGAAAGGACAACCAAATGGTAGCAAACTCCTCCTCTTCCTTGCCCCTTTGATAGCCTATAAAATGCTTGCAATCTTAGCTTCTAAGGAGATAAATCCAAAGGCTTGATTAAGAGAGCAAGATTTCTATAAAAGAAAACCAATATTAAGTGAGCAAAATGGATAGCAATTTGACATAAAATGGGGAATGAATGCTAGAATGTTTGGTAGAGCTTTAGTACTATAAAAAACTTGGATGAATTGCCCTCCTCAAGGTCTTCATTTATAGATGTTTTAAGAGCTTTTGTGGGGAAAATTCTAAATAGTAAAAGATGCTTTGGAAGGTTCAAGAAGGTCTAGGTATGGAGACTCATGGGACATGAACTAGCATGTGTGATCATGGTTGGTAGTGGCAAGGGATACACGCATGGTGGAGAGGTATGCTTATGAGATTTCACTCATGCTAGGTCAAAACCATTACTATAAAAAAAATTATCAATGAATTCATAATCGTGATTTTGCAATGTGACCATTAAAAGTCAAATTTGGGTGGGAAAAGTCAAATTGGCAAATTCACTGCCAACAAAACCACTGGTTGTGTGCAACAAAGTTAACAACAATGCTAGGCATTATTTTTTCATAGTTAGAGACATTGATTGTTATACAAGTGTAGGCTTACATACCCATTGGAAATCTCTATTTTATCCCATTTTAATTGAAGCATTTTTGTAAAGTTTTGTGAAGATTTATAATAGAAATTAATGCCCCAAATATGATGCACTAGATTTTAACATGAGGAAGGTGGATTTAATTTGGTTGATTAGAGGGCTAGTGTATGAGCATTAATTGGTGGAATTGAAAATCTTGAAATTTAGCCAAGCATTCCAAAATTGGGTATCTATACAAACCACTAGGAAAATTTATTTTTCATTTCCATTCACTAATCAAGTTTTTGATACTTTGGTTGGTAAGAAATATTTTTCTTTTATAGATGGTTGAAATTGTTAGAATTAAATACACATTACTTTAGAATACCAATAAAATGCCACTTTCACTTGTCCTTAAGGAAAATTTGCCTACAAAATTTTGTCCTTTGGGTTGTGCAATGCTCCAACAGGTTTTCAAAGAGTTGTGCTTAGCACTTTCTTTGTTTTAAATGAATCTTTGGAGGTATATATGGATGGTTTTACAGTCTATAGGGACACCTTTGAATCAAATTTAGAAAATTTGGAGAGGGTATTCTAGAGATGCCAAGATATTAATCTGTATTTAAATAACATTTTTTTTTTATGATAATGGCAAAAGGAATAGTTTTGGGGCATAATATTTCCGATGATGGTATCAAGGTAGATCCTACTAAAGTAGAAATTATTAAAAATATACCTATACCTATAAAACCAAAAGATGTTCAAAGTTTCTTGGCCATGCAGGGTACTATAGAATATTCATACAATTTTTTTGTACTATAGGTAATCCATCGTTTTTCCTTATTAGCAAGAAATATTGAATTTGTCTGGACTTGTTTGATTTGTTGAAAGAAAAGCTTGTAAATACTCTAATCCTTAGAGGACTCAATTTGAGTCCTTTCCACAAATGTATTGATGCTTTTGACACTACTATAGAGGAAATATTAGAACAAAAGGAGGATAAAGAAAATATGCTATCTATTATATCAATAAAATCTTATATGGAGTTGAACTAAATTACACTATAACTAAGAAGAGATTTCTTGTGGTGATACATGCTATTAATAAGTTTCACCATTACATAATAGGTTACTCAATATTTTGTAATACTAATTATTCTTCTATTAAATATTTAATGAACAAATTGGTGTTAAATGGAAGGATTATTAGGTGGTTATTACTATAGGAATCTAACATTACTATTGTTGATAAACCTGGAAATAAGAATATAGTTGCTAATTTTCTTTCTAGACTCACAGTAGTAATGATAATTTTATAGTCAAAGACACCTTTCAAGATGAACATTTATTTGTAGTTTTTGTTAAAACTCCTTGGTATGCATATATTGCTACTTACCTTGTTATAGGGAAAACACCTCTATATTTTTCACCAAGAGAGTCCAAGTAGCTGATAAGGCAAAGTGCCCCTTATACATGGATTTCAAGATATATTTTCAAGGCAAAGACTTGATCACATCTTGAAAAGATATATTCAAGAAGATGGAATCTATGATATACTCTAAGGATGTCATGTTGAACCTTTTGGTGGGCATTTTGTAGGTAAGAGAACTACTAATAAAGTTTTGAATACAAGTTATTACTTGTCTACTCTATTCAAAGATGGAAAATAGTATTTAGAGTAATGTGATGAATGTCAAAGAATGGGAAAGCCAATTCAGTTTGATGTTTTGGAAGGTTCAATAAGGTTTAGGTATGCAGACTCATGGGACATGAACTAGCATGTGTGATCATGCCTAGTAGTGGCAAGGGATACGTGCATGGTGGGGAGGTATGCTTATGAGATTTCACTCATGCTAGGTCAAAACCATTGCTACAAAAAAATGCTATCAATGAATTCATAATGGTGATTTTGCAATGTGACCATTAGAAGTCAAATTTGGGTAGAAAAAGTCAAATTGGCAAGTTTGATGCCAACAAAACCACTGCTTGTGTGCAAAAATGTCACCATCACTGCTAGGCATTATTTTTTCATCGTTAGAGACATTGATTGTTATACAAGTATAGGCTTATATACCCATTGGAAATCTCTATTTTATCCCATATTAATGAAGCATTTTTGTAAAGTTTTGTGAAGATATATAATAGAAATTAATTCCCCAAAGATGATGCTCTAGATTTGGACATGAGGAGGGTGGATTTAGTTTGGTTGATTAGAAGGATGGTGTATGATCATTAATTGGTGGAATTGGCAATCTTGAAAGTTAGCCAAGCATTCCAAAATTGGGTATCTATACAAACTACCAAGAAAAATTATTTTTCATTTCCATTCATTGATCAAGTGTTCGATACTCTGGCTGGTAAGAAATATTTTTCTTTTATAGATGGTTGTAATTGTTAAAATCAAATACAAATTGCTTTGGAATACCAAGAAAATACCACTTTCACTTGTCCTTAAGGAAAATATACCTACAAAACTTTGTCCTTTGGATTGTGCAATGCTCCTGCAACTTTTCAAAGAGTTGTGTTGAGCATTTTATTTGTTTTAAATGAATGTTTGGAGGTACATATGGATAATTTTATAGTCTATAGGGACACATTTGAGTCAACTTCGAAAAATTTGGAGAGGGTACTCTAGTGATGCCAAGATATTAATCTGTATTAAAATAACAAAAAATATTTTACGATAATGGCAGAAGAAATAGTTTTGGGGCATTTATGCCTATAAATTTATCTTAAAGTATATTGCAGAAAGATTCTCCTCCTAGGATCAATTTATCCTGAGAAGTATTCCTAGGATTTTTACTAATAAAAAATCTATCCAATCTTTCTTTGAGGATAAATTGATCCTAGGATATATGGGATGATCCTCATAGGGTATGTTGTTTACTCAATATATGGTTATTCAAAAATACTTCAATTACCAAAACATGTTGCAAGATTTAAAACCTTGGACCTCCTCTTTAGAATTTCAAAGTCTTCATACTTAAACCCAGGTTGTAATAACAAAAAATATTTTATGATAATGGCAGAAGAAATAGTTTTGGGGCATTTATGCCTGTAAATTTATCTTAAAGTATATTGCAGAAAGATTCTCCTCCTAGGATCAATTTATCCTCAATTTATCCTGAGAAGTATTCCTAGGATTTTTACTAATAAAAAATCTATCCAATCTTTCTTTGAGGATAAATTGATCCTAGGATATATGGGATGATCCTCATAGGGTATGTTGTTTACTCAATATATGGTTATTCAAAAATATTTCAATTACCAAAACATGTTGCAAGATTTAAACCTTGGACCTCCTCTTTAGAATTTCAAAGTCTTCATAGTTAAACCCAGGTTGTAGCATGGCTTACAATTCATTAGGCAATGTAAAGGTTTACCCATATAAATGAAACCTTAATTTATAACATGAAACAAACAAAAACTCCTCCATCTTTTGGCCTAAACCCAATAGACAAAAATGTTAAAAGTTCACTATTAAAATTGAAACCTTATAATATATTATGAGGTAAAAATTTATTTTCGTGCCTAGATCAATTCGATTAAATATTAAGGTTCATCAATAAGATTTGAACCTTGGCTTACTATGTGAAATTCTTAGTTACTTTTTGTTTGCTCCAAATACAAAGAAGATAAAATGTTATAATTCACACATGGGATTGGAAGCCTAGTTTGTGAAACTTATTGTTCCCCAATGTTTACTACCTACCTCATAGATTAAATCGTTTTGTTCACCCATGGAATATTATCTACCATGTAAAACTTTTTGTTTCTCGCAACTTGTTTCAAACCTAATGAATAAATACTAATGTTTATATGTAAAATCAAACCTTTATTTATGACATAAAACTCTTCACTTATCCTACTTATCCCAAACCCAATAAACTTTTCTAAAATTCACCTATAAAAATAAAACAAAAGTGAATAAAATAATAATGCCCACCTATAAGAGTAAAACGAAAATCCTCAATACTGAAAAAGCCCTCGCTTTCTAACCCATTGCACAAAAATTTAGTTAACTAGCCCCGCTTGTAATATATATTTAAACGTAGTTAATTATATGCAACTATAACTAGCCCCCACTGCACAAAAAATTTAGTTAACTAGCCCCGCTTGTAATATATATTTAAACGTATTTAATTATACGCGACTATAACTAGCCCCGCATGTAATATATATTTAAACGTAGTGTATAAAGTGTACATGTTGGTTACGAATCTGCCACTTAGGAAAGGATTTTGGTCTTTTGCGCCCTAGATTCGCCCAACAGATTGAAAGGCCGGAAGGAAGGGATGCCTTTCGTGCCAATCTCCGGAGAAGGTCAACTCCTATACTACTATGGTTTGAGATAAAAGAACTAGAAAGAGATTGTAAAATGCGAAAAGAAATGTAAAACCATAGCAATAGTTGTGGGAAAGAACAAGCAGCACAGTCACTAACTTATACTCAAACCAACAACAATCAAAACAAAACATGTAATAGAAATTGACACTGCGATTCCTTCCTATGTATCCTTCATTCAGTATTCCAGATTCACTTAATTGTCAATGCCCTAATCCAGAGTGCAGAATTACAACAATCATAAAACTAAATGAACATGAAGCAGAAATACTTGCAGAAGGCAGCATAAAAGAAATAGACAAGAGTCAGAGCCAAGTATGCTTTGTATTTGAGGCAAGTTTTTGATTACAGCAGCTTCCTTAGCAATATGTCCCCCCCTTTTACAATGAAAGCACATGGCTATTTATAGCATAAAATTCCCCCATAATTACATTGATGCACAAAACCCTATAACTGCAAAAGCTGCCGAGATTTGACCCCTGCTAGCCATGAGCGTACCTGCAGCAAGATTCACCTAAATTTGGTACGGCTCCGGATAGATATGGTGGTTGAAAAGGAATGTCTCGTTAATGTGGTAGGTGTAGTACAATTCGCCTCTGAAGACACACCATCAATGCTCACCTACCCTGTCCTTGAAGTACACCTTCAGTTCTGCAAGGGCTGGTTCAAATCCCGAAATCTGCACGTTTTCAGCCTAAGTCTGAGGTTCGCTGAAATAGAGGGAGATGACAAGAGTCGCTCAAAGAGAACAGCGACCCTAGGAGTCGCTCTGGAATGGAGCGAACCCGGGACGTGCGTGCCTTAGGAAGTTTACGTGATTTTGTCTTTTTCTGCTCGAGGTCGCTGGGTTGGGGGCGACGACGAGAGTCGCCAAGCTACTGCAGCGACGACGGGAGTCGACCGAAAAAAGAGCGACCGACGTCATATTTCCATGCCTTAGAACATTTTTTGGAAGCTCTTCGCCCACGGTCGTTGGAAAGGGACAACGAGGATGGGAGTTGTTGGAAAGCCACGGCAAAGTTGGGAGTTACTCTGAAATGAAGCGACCAGTGTCAACTCTTCAAACTCCGCAGCAGCTGGCGATCGCCGAGGAAGCGAGCGACGACGGGAGTCGCTGGGCTTAAGTGGCGACGACGGGAGTCGCTCCCAGACGGAGCGACCAACGTCATTCACACTTAGAAATTTTTTCGAGTTCATCCCCGTCGCGGTTCGCTGAAAACTGAAGCGACGACGGGAGTCGCTGAAGAAAGGGAGCGACGACGGGAGTCGCTCCAAAATGGAGCAAACTCCGACAACAACTCATGCCTTAGAATTTTTCATGTTTTTGCCTGTTGTTGCCGATCGCGCATTGCTGTCGAGGGTCGTTGGGGGAGGCTGGCGAGAACGGGAGTCGCTCCAAAACGAAGCAACTCATGGGAAGACAACACTTAGACAAATTTTTACTTCTCTCTGCCAATCGTGCGTCATTGCTTGGTTCAACGTATATGTTTGAATGATTAAATATTTTCAGTGTATCTGACTTCCATGTTAAAGAAAAACTATACATGTGTTCAAAAGTAAATTGTTTTTACCCACGTGTTGTAGGTGAGTTGGAGAGGATAGGTCAATCATCTAAGGGAGGTCCCTGGTTCGAATCTCCACCCTACCAAACGCACATTGGTTACCCAAAATCCAGTTGATAATGCTGGTGCTGTCAGGGCCGAGCGCGACTCCCGAGTGATTTTGACGGTGTAGAACCCCCTGGTCATGGTTTCTCAGACCAAGGTGGCCCCTCGAGTTTTTGGCTAAATTCAAAAAAATAATTTAATTGTTATTTTATATATATATTAATACGTTGGCCACATCAGAGCCACCCTCCCCGTGAATTGAACTTGGGTCTCCTCTAGGAGAGCCCAATACCTATTACCATTGAAGTGTCAATGTATAGACTAAATCTTAAACTTTATTAAGATTATAACTTTTTATATATTAAAATAAAAAATACAAGATATCATATCATGCAATTTTATTACAATACAATAGTTCATGTTGGTCACAAATCTTCCAGGAAAGGATTTTGTATGTCTACGCGCCCTAGACTTGGACCAACCTTGAAAGGTCGGAGGGAAGAGATGCCTTCCGTGCCAATCTTTGAATAAGGTCGGCTCCTGTACTAAACTACTGGGGGTTTTAAGATAAGAATGCAAGAAAGAAATAAAAAGGTCGGAGTGTTGGAAAGAGATTAAAAGAGTGAGGGTGCAGGAAAGAGATCGACAATGCAGAAAGGGATAGAAATAATTGAATATCGCAGTGGGAAAGAACACGCAACACAATAACTCATCTATATCTAAACTAGTAGCAAATAATACAAAAGATACAAGAGAAACTAAAACTGCACATGCTTCCCTCTGTATCCTCTAAAAAAATTCCAGACACATTTATCTCCCAATGCTAAAATCCAGATATCAGAATTCCAGCAATCAAGAAAATAAATGAAAGCAGAAATACTTGTCGGAGGCAGCATAAAAGAAAGCACAGATTCAGAGCCAAAGATATTCTATATTGATGCAATAGCTACAGCAACTTTAGCAATATGTTCCCCCCTTTTTCATTACAATACGTGGGTTTTTATAGAGGACCCAGCCCTCTGAACCATCATTACACTGGGTATACAAGTACGTCCAGGCGGCCGCAAAAATCGCGCTCGCCTTCTTATGCAAATGAAATTTCCCATCCTATTTCCTAAACTAGTTGCAGGCCCACGTTGAACGGGGAAAGTTGCATTTATGAGTCCCGGGCGTGTCTCGGACTCATACCCAGCCTTGGAATGTGCACCCCTTGGGAGGAGCAATGTCGTGAGACGTGCCCTAGGTGAAGCTTCGCTAGATCTTCAACTGAAGCGTTGCTTCGCAATGAGCCCGAGCCCGAATTAAGGGTAGGATGGTAGGCAAGCACTTGATGGTTCGCTGGAAAACAGTCTTGAAGGCTTCGCTGGTCAAACAAGCAGAAGTAGCTAGTCTGTTCCTGGAAGGCATGGCGACTTAATCCGTAGTTATGCTGCTTCACCGAATGGTGAGCCAAAATGTTGCTTCGGCAAGGATCTTGCCCGAAGCGGCCGATGACTAGCAACACGTTATCAAAATCTTCTTCCTTTTGCCCTTGTTGGGTGCTTCACGGCGATTTAAACGCAAGATGGCAGTTCGGGGGAGCATCGCCCAAAGTTAACTTTGTGCCTTGAACATTTTTTCACCATTCTTATAGCGCTTCGACAAAACAGTGGCCAAAGTGGGAGGTTCGTTGGGGGATCAGCCGAAGTGGCTGCTTCGCCATGTTGAGGCCCGAAGTGGCGCCTGCCTACAAGATGGTTCGCTGAAAAGATGGGCCGAAGCAATACTTCGGCAAAGATTTTAGCGAAGCACCTCACCGACTTAGCGCATTCTCCATCAGCTCAAAATGGTAGCTTCGCAATCCTTCCACCCGAAGTGGATACTTTAGCAGCTTCGCGAGCGAAGTATTTTCTATGCCTTAGAAATTTCTAGATCAAAACTGGACTTGCCTGATTTCTTTTTGCGAAGCAACTCCTTTACTCCTGCCTTCAACGAAGCTTTCTATTTCTTTCCGCCTTTTGCTGGCGAAGCTCTCTATATACAAGGGGTCAAAATGGAAACCAAAATTGTTGTAGTGCTACAAAATACAAGGAAAAGCAAGGGAACAAATTCATGAAAAACAAGAAAATACTTTACAAAATCAACTTATATTCCAAAATTTTCTACCCCTCCAAGCAATGTGACAAAATTGTCAACAGTTCAAATAACTCTTATTCCATATATATATATATATAGTGTCAATCATCAAGCTATTTAATAACATTTTTTAGTTATTTATTAACATTGCTTTAAATGACTTTTTTTTATGAAATGTTTGTTTTCTTTATAATTGAAATTATTGCAAAATAGAAGGCGAGAACATTTTTCAGAATTCACTCTTTATTTTTCTTTTCTAAGATGTGTTGTAGAAATCTTTCCAAATATATCTGGTCATCAACAAATGAAGTGAAAAAACAACACTTCATAGAACTTGGGGATATAAATATCACCTTTATATTGATATGGATACCCATCTAAGATTTATATTAAAATAAATGTCAAAAAATACAATTTTATCTATTTGTCATATAAATCGATGTTAAACAAACATGAACAATACATTTTTGCTGTGTAATATTTCATACAAGTTTAATCCTCAATTTTAATTTTGTATAAAATCATTATTATTATACATAAGCACAATGTTCAGAAACAAAATACAGAGATCATAAATGCCAAAAAAAAATACTTATTGCATTATAAACTAAAGCATTCATTAATATAATTTTACTTATTAACTATACTGCCTAGAGTAGGGACAAACAAGCAAGAGACTCTGAGTTTTTTCATGTAAAAAATATTCATATAGCTCAATGACTAGTACAAGAATGATGGACATGGCCAATATTTTTTTCCCTTCTCCTACCCTGCAAATAAATACTCTGCATATTCTAATTAGAAAAAATATGGTCAGACTCAATATCCACCAGATGCAATACTTTCCTTGTTTTATCTCATTCCTTGCGCCGAATTAAGAGTGATACTATTGAACTCTCATCCATGGGATTTTGTTTGATCTGTTCACAATCACTTATAAAAATATTGTTAGATAGTGCCAAGCAAAAGGTATTTCTTCAAGAGACCACACGAGTTTGAACGATCTTACAACTTAGAGAACAGTTTTGGAAAGAATTACCAGCATCACTTTACTGCTTAAACTATCCTAAGTAGAAAACTGGTAAGATATGCGTCTTCTGGATATGATGGATAAATAGGGTGATCAGCAGCTGCTCCAGCTTGACGAAGCACTGTAATTTTCCTACCTACTGAAGAAGCTGTTTTTGGAAAAGCCAAAATGGAAAATGATTTGCATGCATTTGAAGTAACTGATAAAGTCTGCTCAATAATGTTAATATGTTTAACCTTAGTGTTCTTGGAACATATTGAGGTAACATGCCAGAAAATGAGCCTTAGTTTTTGTATTTAAGTACCATTATGGTCACTAAAACCAACCATTATGACATGGTCGGAGCTACTTTAACATTTTCATAAGTCTGAAGATGCTAAGATCTAACAAACCATGTACAATCATCTACAAGTAAGCATTTTGACTTTTCATAAGCAAGCATATAAATGTAGATTTACGACAAGAACTGCATTTGGATATGAAAGCTGTGAATCTTGCAGTAAGAACTCTATATCTGCTTCATAGGACTCTGTTGCCAGATGTTAACTCTGGGCATTCAATTAAAAATAGTCATTCTGATCCAGTTCCTTCAAAAGGTAGTTTTGATTCAGCCAGTAATAGAGATTTTGTTTATCATTTGATTAGGTTCAGATGGTGGTCATCGTAATGCTGATGCTCTTGGTGTCAGCCCATAATATGTAATGTGATTTCTGCAAATTATATGGGTGCTGGATCTCAACAGCTTGAAAGTGTTGCAAGTAGATTGCAAACTTTCTCGGAGTCTGGTGTCAAGAATGACGACGGAAGAATCATTGTTCTAAACATGTCCAGCCTTTGGATGAAATAACTATAGTTTACTCAAAAGGAGTGCGGGTTTCCCAATTTCACCGAAACACTGTCCCATGGAAGAATTATTGGTTCAATGGTTTGTGTTAAAAGTTCAATTAAAGATCTCCCCATGTGAGATAGTGAAGGAGATATGACAAGACTCTGCTATGGCTCTAAAATAGCGAAGGAGCAATATTTCAAAGGAGTTCGTGGCTCTAAAATGGCTTAGCAGCAAAAATTTCAATCTGCAGATAAGGAATACCACAGTCGTCATGAACAAGGCTGACTATTTGGATAAACTGGAAGGTCATTTCTTCAATTGCCAAATTAGTGAATTTTTGAAGATCATAAAGCATCCTAGTAATTGTTGGTCATCAAATCTGCCACAGTAAAGGATTTTGGGAAGTGTATGCGCCCTAGACCTGGACCAACATTGAAAGGCCGAGGGGAAGAGATGCCCCCCGTGCCAATCTCCGGAGAAAGGCCGGCTCCTTTACTAAACTACTTTGGTATTTTGAGCTAAGAGTGCAGGAAAGAGATAAAAATAGTAAGGGTGCAGGAAAGAAATAAACAGGGTAAGGGAAGAAATATCGATGGATTTAAGAGGGTAAGAACCAGCAGCACGATTACTGGCTACAGCTCGAAATGGCAGCAATGAATACCAAGAATAAAATTAAATGAACACAGTACTGGCCTTCCTATGTATCCTCTGGACGAGTTCCAGAATTACCCTTCCCCTTGCGTCGAAATCCAGACTTCAGAATTACGGCGATTAGGAAATGAGCGAATATAGCAAAAACACTATCCAAAGGCAGCACACAAGAAAAATATTACAGCGTTCTCTCCCCTATGTATCCTTCGGGAAAATTCCAGGGTTTTATCCCCAATCACACACCTAAATCCAGAATTCAGAATTACAGTATGCAAATGAAGAGATAAGATAACAGAAATAATCTCAGAAGGCAGCATACAAGAGAGAAATGAGGCTCGAAGCTCTTTAGTATTAATTGCGGAAAATCAAGTTACAGCAGCTTTCTAGCAGAAAGTTCCCCCCTCTTTTTCATTACAATGCCTGGGTTTTTATAGAGGACCCGACCCTCTAAGCCATCAATGCACAAAATTGAGGAGTACATCCTCGAAAACCTGAGAAGTCGGCTCCTATTGCTCCCGTGACTGAGCTCTCAAATCCTTTTCTATAACTAGCAGCTGCGACCGGGTCAGCCGGGGAAATTCGCATTTATGAGCCGCCTGACTCGTCCTAGGCTCCTCCGGGTGCGGAGCTCGAGTGGCCGCCATGTCCGTCGGGCTCTCCTTCTGAGACTGATACCTCCTTTCAAATTGCCAAAAATGAGCCCCGAGTCTTTCGGGCACGTAAAAATTCATTTATGAGGCACTTGATTGCCTCGGAAAAATACCCGGGCTTGGAGTGCGTGCCCCTAAAGTGCTTCACCAATTTTCAGTTCGTGACCCTGCTTCGCAATGGATATAAGCCGAAGCAGATCCATCTTCCTCGGTCATGCACTTCGCGTGAAGGAGTTTCTCAAAATGGCTTTGCAGATGTTAAATGCCGAAGCAGACGGGGCTTTCAATCTTTTGCTTCTTCGCTGGAAAGGCGTGTCAAGGGCTGCTTCGCGAGGTTTTCTGCCCGAAGTGGATGCTTCGCTGATGAGTTGTCAAAATGCTTCGTCGCGAACCTTCTCCAATGACATGGTTCGGGAGTTTTTCGGCCGAAGTGCAATTTTACCTTGGAAAAATCTTCTGCTTTTTACAGGCCACTACTGCTTCGGGTGGAAGCGCTTCACATGAAAGTTATTCAAAGTAGATGCTTCGCGACAACTTTGGGCGAAGTAGAAATGGTTCGCCAGTAGGGAGGCCCGAAGTGGATGCACCATGTTCGCGACCTGGCAAACTTTGGGAGGCCATCCGGACTTCAAAGATCATCTGAAGTACAATCAGATCTGGTCCAGACACTGCAGGTTCACCGGATAGGCAACCAAAGCTAGATTTGTGTTGGCGGCATGGCAATAATGTCGCCAAATTTTGTATAAATAAGCCGGCTATTATTCAAAGTTTTAGTTGTTTTCTTAGTTTAGGTTGTGCAGTGTTTTCTTTTCAGTATTCCAAGAGTGCCGTGGGTGCCAAGGGTTTCAGAAAGAGGTTGCTGCTGGCAGTGGATATCAAGAGGACAGCGAGGGTGACTCTGTTGCCCAATGGATAAAGGCCTGGGTCCTCACATCGAGGCGAGCTCAATGCCCCGCGAGCCGCCAGGAATGTTGGCAATTTTGCCACATTAAGTCTTTTGATAATTTTTGGCCTAAGTATGGAGCTTTCAAGCGGCAAAGAGCATGCTGAGGTGTTCGGGTTTTCACGGGCCATAAACGGGGGCGATAAAATGGACAAAATGAGCTCTGGATATTTAATCATTGCAGATCTTCTCGCTAGCTTTCCGACGATATATTATAATAGGCGATCGGGTTAGCGGATCAAAAGTTATGGCCCCGGGAAGCAGAACCAGGAAACCCAATTTTTTGTGCGAAGTCCGACTGCGCCCAGTTTTTGGTGCGAAGTCCGACTGCGCCCAGTTTTGGTGCGAAGTCCGACTGCGCCCTTCTTCCTGAGCGCACTTGGAAAGCGTCCGCGGGGAAATTGACTAAGTGTTGGAGCGCAATCCGACTTCGCGATCCGATCGCGCCCGCTTTTGGTGCGAAGTACGATCGCGCCCAATTTTTGTGCGAAGTCCGACTGCGCCCTTCTTCCTGAGCGCACTTGGAAACAGTCTGGCAGGGAAATTGACCGAGTGTTGGAGCGCAACCCGACTTCGCAACAAAGTCGGATTGCGCTCCCTTGTCCGTGCGAAGTCCGAACAGTGGTGAGAATCAGCAAGTGCCGGTGCGCAACCCGACTTCGCAGCGAAGTCGGACTGCGCCCTTTGACCGGTGCGCAGTAGGGAAATAGGCCAACCCGATCGCTGACTGTTTTTCACTCGTGCTACCCGATTGCGCTCTAATCCCGGGTGAAGTTGGATAGACTGCCTTTCAAGGCAGACACGTGTCAAGCATTATCATCCGACAAGTGTCCAACTTTGGGATCCAACCCAAGACATGATCGAGGAAAGGACAAACATGGGCTGCACTATTTATGCCAACTGCCCCATCAAAGGCTGATGTGAGTTTCCACCTGCCTCAGCTACCCGCATTCCTGTCAATGTAAAGTTCTACCCAACGCGCTGCCACGTATCTATACAGTCTTCAGGGAGACCATGCTACGGGTACAGTCCAGCCCGACAGAAGTCAGCATCAGCAGTTCCGCGGCTGCTTTTGTCAGCTAATGTTTGACTGGGACTTTGTGCCCATAAATGTAATCGGGGGTTCTCAGGCTATAAATACCCACCACATTTTCATTGTAAAGTGGTGGAAGGGGAATGTTTGTTAGGGAACCATTGTAACTGTGCTTCTGCTTATCAATATAAAGTATATGCCTGGCTCTGTTCTACTCATTCTTTATGCTGCCTCTCTTTTGTCGTGTTTCTTGTGTCATGGCTTGTTGATCCGTTTCAGCATTTGGTGGCCAAGTATTTTTAGACTTAATTAATTAGAGGATACATAGAATACTTTTGGTAGCAGTTCCTTCAGTTTGTGTGTTCTGTTTAGTTGCTGTACGTAGTGGTGATTGATGCATTGCCGTGCTGTTAGTTCTCCTTGTTGGGAGAATGTTTGCTAGGGGACCATTGTAGCTGTGCGTACAAATTCTCTGCATAACACGCATACTTGGATCTGACATATCTCGGTTACTTTTTATATTTATGTTGCTGTGCGTAGTGGTGATTGATGCATTGACGTGCTGTTAGTTCTCCTTGTTGGGAGAATGTTTGCTAGGGGACCATTGTAGCTGTACATACAGGTCTTTATATAAAAGGTATACTTAGGTTTTGCAGTTCCTGGTTGTGCTTTGTATTTATGATGCAGTAAGTAGTGGTGATCGATGTGTTGTCGTCATCGTTAGTTCCCCCCACCCAACTCCACTCACATTTGTAAATCCTTTCCGCATCTTTATCTCTTTCCTGCACCCTTATCTCAAACCATAAAACCCCACAGGAAGTCGGCCTTCTCCGGAGATTGGCACGGAAGGCATTCCTTCCTTCCGGCCTTTCATGCTGGTGGGCGAATCTGGGCGCATTAACCCAAAATCCTTTCCTCATGGCAGATTCGTAACAAACAGTTTCTCTGGCACGCCCGGTGGGACAAAGGGTCCCACATTTGGAAGATCTCAAGCTCGTCCTCACTCGGGCTGACAGTTTCTTTCCGAATACCCGGTGGGACAAGGAAGTTTCCCACTCCCAAACAGAATCGAAGCACTGGTGTTCGCTTCATTGCTGTTCAAAATCAGAGCACCTGGCGACTCTGCACGTTCATATTCTCTGAGTCCGAAAGACCGGTCCTGACGCCTTCATTCAAACGAGAAGGTGGCGAGCGAGGAACCCGGGAAACCAGCCTGACTTTACGAAATTAATACCAACGCTCCAGGCGAGCGCGTTAGGCTGGCTGATTACCAAGCTCGCATAGATGAATCCGTGAGGTGAGACAATCAGTCTCCATATTTTAAGGAAGCCCGAGTTGGTGAATCTTTGGCTTGCCTTCATCTGGCAAAATCACCTGGCGACTCTGACTGAGCTGAAGATCCAGATTTCTTGATCGCAGACGCCCTTTTTTAAGCTAATAGAAGACACCCCGGAGGAATCAAGGTTTGGTGAGCAGCCTTGACCTCACAAGCGGAGAAATGAATGTTCACCTACAGTCTCCACCGTGGTGGTATTGGCTCCAACCATCACCGCAACCGGTACCCAAAGAGGGCTCCCGTCTGACAAATCTCCTTGTCACATTGTTCATCAATTGTACGGGTACCGGCATGAATGACAATCTGCCACGTTGCACCATGTTCGCGACCTGGCAAACTTTGGGAGGCCATTCGGACTTCAAAGATCATCTGAAGTACAATCAGATCTGGTCCAGACACTGCAGGTTCACCGGATAGGCAACCAAAGCTAGATTTATGTTGGCGGCATGGCAATAATGCCGCCAAATTTTGTATAAATAAGCCGGCTATTATTCAAAGTTTTAGTTGTTTTCTTAGTTTAGGTTGTGCAGTGTTTTATTTTCAGTATTCCAAGAGTGCCGTGGGTGCCAAGGGTTTCAGAAAGAGGTTGCTGCTGGCAGTGGATATCAAAAGGACAGCGACGGTGACTCTGTTGCCCAATGGATAAAGGCCTGGGTCCTCACATCGAGGCGAGCTCAATGCCCCGCGAGCTGCCAGGAATGTTGGCAATTTTGCCACATTAAGTCTTTTGATAATTTTTGGCCTAAGTATGGAGCTTTCAAGCGGCAAAGAGCATGCTGAGGTGTTCGGGTTTTCACGGGCCATAAACGGGGGTGATAAAATGGACAAAATGAGCTCTAGATATTTCATCATTGCAGATCTTCTCGCTAGCTTTCCGACGATATATTATAATAGGCGATCGGGTTAGCGGATCAAAAGTTATGGCCCCGGGAAGCAGAACCAGGAAACCCAGTTTTTGGTGCGAAGTCCGACTGCGCCCAGTTTTTGGTGCGAAGTCCGACTGCGCCCAGTTTTTGGTGCGAAGTCCGACTGCGCCCTTCTTCCTGAGCGCACTTGGAAACTGTCTGGCAGGGAAATTGACTAAGTGTTGGAGCGCAATCCGACTTCGCAGTCCGACTGCGCCCAGTTTTTGGTGCGAAGTCCGACTGCGCCCAGTTTTTGTGCGAAGTCCGACTGCGCCCTTCTTCCTGAGCGCACTTGGAAACAGTCTGGCAGGGAAATTGACTAAGTGTTGGAGCACAACCCGACTTCGCAGCGAAGTCGGATTGCGCTCCCTTGTCCGTGCGAAGTCCGAACAGCGGTGAGAATCAGCAAGTGCCGGTGCGCAACCCGGCTCGCAGCGAAGTCGGACTGCGCCCTTTGATCGGTGCGCAGTAGGGAAATAGGCCAACCCGATCGCGCTGTTTTTCACTCGTGCTACCCGATTGCGCTCTAATACCGGGCGAAGTTGGATAGATCGCCTTTCAAAGCAGACACGTGTCAAGCATTATCATCCGACAAGTGTCCAACTTTGGGATTTGAGCCGGGACATGACCGAGGAAAGGACAAGCATGGGCTGCACTATTTATGCCAACTGCCCCATCAAAGGCTGATGTGAGTTTCCACCTGCCTCAGCTACCCGCATTCCTGCCGATGTAAAGTTCTACCCAACGCGCTGCCACGTATCTATACAGTCTTCAGGGAGACCATGTCGCGGGTACAGTCCAGCCCGACAAGTCAGCATCGGCGAGTTCCGCGGCTGCTTTTGTCGACTAATGTTTGACTGGGACTTTGTGCCCATAAATGTAATCAGGGGGTTCTCAGGCTATAAATACCCACCACATTTTCATTGTAAAGTGGTGGAAGGGGAATGTTTGTTAGGGAACCATTGTAACTGTGCTTCTGCTTATCAATATAAAGTATATGCCTGGCTCTGTTCTACTCATTCTTTATGCTGCCTCTCTTTTGTCGTGTTTCTTGTGTCATGGCTTGTTGATTCGTTTCAGCATTTGGTGGCCAAGTATTCTTAGACTTAATTAATTAGAGGATACATAGAATACTTTTGGTAGCAGTTCCTTCAGTTTGTGTGTTCTGTTTAGTTGTTGTACGTAGTGGTGATTGATGCATTGCCGTGCTGTTAGTTCTCCTTGTTGGGAGAATGTTTGCTAGGGGACCATTGTAGCTGTGCGTACAAATTCTCTGCATAACACGCATACTTGGATCTGACATCTCTCGGTTACTTTTTATATTTATGTTGTTGTACGTAGTGGTGATTGATGCATTGCCGTGCTGTTAGTTCTCCTTGTTGGGAGAATGTTTGCTAGGGGACCATTGTAGCTGTGCATACAGGTCTTTATATAAAAGGTATACTTAGGTTTTGCAGTTCCTGGTTGTGCTTTGTATTTATGATGCAGTAAGTAGTGGTGACTGATGTGTTGTCGTACTGTTAGTTCCCCCCACCCAACTCCACTCACATTTGTAAATCCTTTCCGCATCTTTATCTCTTTCCTGCACCCTTATCTCAAACCATAAAACCCCACAGGAGCCGGCCTTCTCCGGAGATTGGCACGGAAGGCATTCCTTCCTTCCGGCCTTTCATGCTAGTGGGCGAATCTGGGCGCATTAACCCAAAATCCTTTCCTCATGGCAGATTCGTAACCAACAGGCACCTTGAACAGTGAGGATTAGGTGGCCATGTTTATTATCACAGGGAGTGGTAATAGTCATAGTTAGCTCATCGCGGAGGTGTGATAACTAAGCACTAAGACATTACGCTAGAGAAATCCTACATAGATAGACTTGTGTAGGGTTAGGGAAATGACGTCCCCTTTTCTATAAAAAGGACTTAAAAGAGATAATCCTTACGCTATGGTCAGAATGTCTTGCATCCGGGAAGGATGTAAGAAATGTGGGTGGACCATTAAAAGTGTCTTTTCTAACCGGAGAGGTTTAGAAAGGTGAACCCAGAAATTACAGGATGTTGGCCACTCCTGTCTAGTAGAGTGTCATTTGCAGCGACAAGAACTCAAATGTGTTTATGCCTTGTTAATATAGGAAAACAAAGACATTGGGACATCTTTGTGAACCTTACCTGTAAAAAACAAATTCTCTCTCTCTCTTGGGTGGGTTTGTTGGGTTGTTACAAAATCACAAAGGTAGAGAAGGGAGAACAGTGTATGTATGAGGAGAAAATTTACATGCTATCACTTACTACATATATGAGAGTCAAGGAAGCTTTACTACATACGTGGGAATCATGGAAACTTGGCATGGATATGCCCCTTGTCAAATGCTTGCAATCAAGTTTCCAAAGCTATATAAGAATATGGCATAAAATATCAAGAAGAGTATTACTCTTATTTTGCTACAATCAAATTCCATGTTGCATAGACATCTAAAGTGTCCAAATTACAATGGATTACTAATAAGAATTATGATGGTGATATTTGTTAATTTAACGACTAGATGATGATGATGTAGGATCTTATTATCATATATTGCATAAAGTGTACAAGGTACACCTTAACAAAATGATATTTTGATCCTGATGAACAAAAGCAAATTTTGAAATAAGTTGCACAATTATATTAAAAAATGCAATAAAAATTAGCCAAAGCAATAACTAGTGTGCATAAAGAGATGCGACCAATAAAAGGATCTGAAGTTGGCAAGGAATTTGAATTATTACCCCAAATCTTGAGGTTTCTATATCAAGAAGGTGTCTGACACCATTTGGATAACTGGTTGATTGGACCTAATAGTAGAATAAGCTACCAATACAGCACAATTGCTTGTCTTCACTAAAGCCTTTGTTGATTTTGTAATTTGTAATTGTTTCTTAAAGGCTATGAATTTTTTTCTAAATATTATGCTTCTATTAATATACCAAGTTCTAAGGACAATATAATAGCAGTTGTAGGTCAAATTATTAAGTGCATATAATTATTTGTGATATAGTAAGCAATATTCAGTCTCTCTATCACATGGTTATTTTCTTTAACTCAAGAATGATTAATTAATGCCATAATTGATGCTAGCATTTCTAGAACATTTTACCTAGGGGTTCGGTGATTAATCTACCATCTTGTATACAGTACAACAAAAGGATGCATGAGTGCATTCATCCAACAAGGCAGAGGAAAATATGTTATATGATGGGTAGATAGGAGATGATGAGAACAGTTAGTCTCACAATGACACTGAGAGGGGGGGTGAATCGGTGTAGCTCTTTAAAACTTAAATCTTCAACACTCAAAGCCAAAACAATGAAAACATAAAACCAAATAAAGCAAGTATAACAAGAGAACATCACACAACACAAGATGTACCGAGGTTCACCGATTTGGCTACATCCCCGAAAATGACTGTTTGGACTCCCATCCAAATCTAGCCTTTGCAAAGCACCAACTTTACAATCAATTTACCAGCACCCACTGGAAGACGCACCAACCCCTGATTTATCTGCACCAACCCCTCTACCAAGCACCCACTTAATTTTGATATTGATAATAAAATGACATATATGAATGTCTTCACTGAAACCAGAACCCTCTATGGTCTGTAAGCTCAAAATCTAAAACTTTCTATTTCACCTAGTATAACATCCCTCTCTCTGCATTACTCAGAATTTGAATCTTCTCTTCTCACAAAAAAAAAACTGATTGTTCTCTTATCTCGTTCTACCAATTGCTAAACGCTTTTTGGGTATTGTGCAGCACTTTGTCTGCGAACTCCTCTCAAAATTTCAGCCAAAATGGATATCATATGAGAAAGTTATGCCCAAAATACTTAAGTGACGTTTTTCACCACACTCCAAAAAAATCACGGATTTTCACTCTTTATTTTTCTCCACACACACTTCTTTCTTCACAAAATGAAGTCCCCACTTTTCAATAAAATCCCTTGTCACTTAAAAAGCACACACTTGCATTATTTTTCCCTTTTCAATTTTAAAAAGATTTTCTTTAATAAAGATTCTTAAAACAATATAACTTCCTTTTTTTATTTTGAGAAGGCATTTCGTCAAACACGTCACATGCAAAGAATTGACACCTTACTCATTCTCTTACTTCGGAGCCACGTGACACCTCAAAACCAAAAACGAAAGATGCTCTATTTGATGCCTTGAAGGTGTAACAACACTGAAACCGAAACTCGGCGACTCTGCAAGGTCGAAACGGCCAACTGAAGGATTTTGCACAAGTGGAACAAATTGACATAAAAGTGACTTGTACCGTTTTTGCAACAATCATAACTCTCACCTCGTAACTCTGTTTTCTCTGAAATTTGAAACGTAGAATCTCTGCAATGCTGACTACATCCAGTCCGAATCTCGCTGCATAACTCCTTACGGTTCGCCTGTACCACCTCCACGAAAACTGCTGCTGACACACTTTTTCCAAAAAGAGCGTTTTTGTGACAGTCTTGCAACGCTTGTAACATTCGCCTCGTTTCTCCGTTTTGGTGGAAATTTGGAACACATGTTCTTGAAGATAACGACCACCTCTAGTTCGAATTTCGCTATCAAATTCTTCTCGGTTTGCTCGCAGTGCTTCTAACAAAACTGCCCTTTTTAGGCATGTACAACCACTTGCCAAATCATCCGCTAAGATACCGGAAACGTCACCGATCAATCCAAACATTGTGCTGACACCTCCAACGTTGTTCTGGACTGTTTCCTAACATGCTGGCATGTTCCAACCTGATCCATCCTGTCCAACTGCGCCCGTGACGACTTTTGCAATTTTTTGACAACTTCCTGACGATTTTTTCAACTTTTGCAAATTTGCACGAACAACTCTGTAACAACTTCACCCAAACATCAAAAACATCCTCATAAGCATTGAACATCATTGTACATACTCCGAAAAACCTCCGAACAACTGTCCACTGCATCAACCTGTCCATCTGAGTGTGTTGACAACAATGACAATACTGTCGCTGCACCTTGCTCAACAGAACTATAGTGCAACCTTCGCTTTGCATTCAATGGTGACATTTGCATAGCCCAATTCAACTCTTATATATTATAAAACTTATCCTATATGGACCTATAGATTTGAATTTTCATTGTGAATGACATTGTTCAGTAAGTTGTAATAACTGCATCAAGATGCTACTTACAATAAAGTCGACAGTTAAAGGCAGAAGATACTTTTAAAATGCATGATCGCAATAACCAAAAGGATTCGACCTGTGAGGGATACAGCAGTGGTAAGTCCTAGGGTTTTCATCCAAGAGATTCAAATTCAAACCCTGGTAAGAGGTGGTCGGGACCCCTCATAAAAACCCGTGTAAACTTAAATTTTTAAACTCATTGAAAAAAATAACCAAAAGGATTCAGACATTCTGTATTAAGAAAATGAAAACATGTTAAAGGAAGGTGAGATGAAGGTCAACAATATTTTATTCAATCGTCTCAATCCATTGACTGTACTAATCGTTCTTTGTTTGAGGGAACTCAATGATCTCCACTCAAGGGAGCTATATGGGGAATTGTCCACAACTACTACAGAACATTGAAGAGAAAAAGTGCCAATAAGTACTAATAAAGTATACAACATCAGTAACCTGATAAATAGGATGTTTATTTCTTTAAGTTGCAGGTTGTATATAAGCTTGCACCTGAACTCCCTGCCTTGCTTCATCTACAAATCATGTTTTCCTCCATTGGATTTCAATTGGACCATAGAAACTTTCTAAATATATCCTTAATTTGAAAGGATGCATATGTTTGCTATTTGTACTTCACTTGTGATTAGAGGAAACGAATCGGCTCTCCACCCAAAAATGGTTCAAGATTTCATCACAAATCTTTTGCTAGGACTATATGAATTAAATAGAAATATTGGCGGCAAAGCATAGATGCATCAAATATCTTGCCTTAATGATATGCCCTGCATTGGCAATTCCTAATTCAAGTCTTGCTCACAATCACTCAGGCAGGCCTGATATTCTATCAAATTGGAGGAGTTATGGACCAACATGACTGTACTACATTGGGCAGTAATGCTAGAGAAATTCGTATTTCTCCTGATATTCATAGAAATATTTTTCAGCAGTAGATTCTTCCCTTTATGATATCAAAGAAACCTATTTTAGCATAGCAGAAGATAAGCATGTGGTGACCCAAATTTCCAATGCAATTTGCATTGTCAACTTGGCATAAGAATAACACCATTATTGTCGACTTTGTTGCAGCAGAAAACACCACGATTAGTAAAGATGTAGATCAACTAGACAAGCGTGGCTCAGATTGCAATCAAGATCCATTAATGTATAGTCATAGGGACTATCATATGTATTATTACCTCCTTAATGATATTCAAAAAGTAGCTTGCACGAGTTTCTTTATCTAAATTGCTAAGGTTGTATGCCTTCTCACAGGGACCAAACCAAATTTTGAAGATGAAGGTGGGAACCCACAGCAATGGTATTCATCAACCATGACCTCAGATTAATTACTAGACCCCACTGGATAATTATCTCACTGTCTTAAGTATATTGCCCTTATTCCATGCCATGACCATCAATAACATTTGTTGTTCATAAGGTAGCACATATTAAGGATCCCTGTCAAATTATTTCACCGAAGTTTAACATTTGACAAGTTCGTGAAAGCCACTCTAATATGGCACAATAGATCTTGAATGAACATGTTTTAAGGTCTTGTATATTGTTAAGCCATAAGGAATTGGACAAAAATAGAAGCAACTTATAATGCAATTCATACTTTTCTTGATTACTCCTTATTGTGATTATACTTAATACTATTCTAGTTAAGCATATAATTTTTGTAAAAGAGATTTTTTTACAAATGAATAGTTACTAGAGCATGTAAAACAATGACTCCTTATACTATGCTATTGACTATAGAAGCAAACATAGATGAGAATCGTGCTTATCTCTAATATGATCATGTGAGATATAGGAAACATTGTTAATGCCATGTTCCCACTGTTTTGGAAATGCAAACCTGACATTAATGAGGCAGCATTTCATGGTGTTTTGACCCCTTTGCTTTGCGTGAGCTTAAGCAGTGAGCTAATCAAGCAAACTTCAAGAAGAAGTAGTAGAAGTACAACATCATGGGATTGGAGATCCATTTCTTAGAGGCCTTGCATGCTACACAACTAGCACCTGCACTTGCCACCCAATCTGTACGACAAGCACCAATGACACAATCAACAAGAACGTCGATTGATTTATAAGGTAGATGTAGAAAGCATGTTTGACACGGTTCCAACACATAAGCCACCACAAAAGTGAAGCACTAGTATGTGTTCATTATACATAGAGCATTTTGACTTTTATATAATTTCAATGTGTGTTATTATGTATAGGTCGTTATATGTGGATATGCTACACCTTTTTTGTAATAAAGTAAAAGGTTAATTTTATTTTTAGTAGTTAGACAATTGTTTCCTGATGATCCCTCTTGTATATATATATATCGCTTGCTTTCTCGGTTGAAAGAGTCATCATTCTAGTTATTGTAAACATTGGATACATTATACAATGTTGCATGTTTCTTTGTTAATATAATGTGCATATTGTTCTAGCATTATACAAGAGTTGTTGTGCTTACTTATGGATTGTCTATGTAATTATTTTTAGCATATGTGTTTGTGATTTCTTTTCTTTTCATGCAATTGCATGTCACTTTTAATTGTGAATGAAATACAAAACTATTGTACTACAAAGCATGGACCATAGTCCAAGAAGCATAGGATTTTTATTACCATGCCTTTGAGTGAAAGACATAATTCAATGTGAGCAAGGGGCATTAGAAAATAATCTGTAAACAATTTAATTGAGGATAAATGATTTGTTAGAGAAAAATAAATAAGGAAAAATGACTATCCAATAGAGAATGACATCGACAACACAAAGACAACTATTGAGGCTAAACCAAATGTTGCCCAAAAAGTAGGTAATGTTAATACCCTCTACAAAAAAGGACAAATCATATTGGCAGTAGAGGAAAATGCATAATGGGATTAGGAAGGACCCACTACACACAAGGTTAGAGTGTTAAATTCATTCAATGCAGTTAGTTTTATTTAGAACGTCATCCAAGACACAATAGGGTAAGGAAATGTTATCTATCATACCTAGAACATTATCTAGATCTGATGAAAGCCATACACAATCCTAGAATATTATCTAGATCTGATGAAAGCCATACGCAATCTAGAGAGTGAATATGGCCAATCCTATCAAGGGCCTATGACTATAATTTGCAGTGCTTAGTGTGTATCAACACCTGAAGTTGAGGAGAATCTTAGAATGGATGCCAATCACTATCTACAAGTGGGTACTAATAATTGCTTAGAGAATTCAATATCATTTAGGGATATACAAATTCATTCCGAGATTATCAATGATGTCCAAGCTCCATCGAAAGTCTTTCGAAGTGTTATAATTTCCTTCAAGTTAACTAAGAAGAGAGAGTCAACTGAGAGGTATTCAAAACCACTTAGTAGCAAGTGTGAACCACGTTGAAGGGGATGTCATTCTCTTGAATGAGGTAATAATAAGCAACAACAAGATTTTTGCACTAGAATCAACCATGTTTTAGTTTAAAACACCACCTATAAAGAAAAAGTTACCCAAACAAATTTCAACTTAGCCTAAACGCAAGTAAAAGTTGTCCTAGCTTTCAACGAAGAAGCATTAAGCATCATCATCTAATCCATTGCCTTCTAAGATCTCAAGCAAACAAAGGAGATCATCCAAGATATTCCCAAATCATCCAACGACAAGGTAATTTGCACTAGAATCAACCATGTTTCAGTTTAGAACGCCACCTATAAAGAAACAGTTATCCAAACAAATTTCAACATAGCCTAAAAGCAACTAAACGTTGTCCTAGCTTTCAACGAAGAAGCATTAAGCATCATCGTCTAATCCATTGCCTTCTACGATCTCAAGAAAATAGAAGAGATCATCCAAGATATTCCCAAATCGTCGAAGGATTAAAGCATGGTTGCTATCTGATTGTTACCTGAAGAGGAGGAATGGTTGTCTACAAGAGAAGGCAAACACATAGCATTGTCCAAGCACACACAGTAACAATCGAGTTTAGTATGTAGTCTAAATCTTAGATAAAGGTAAGCACAGGATACAAAGAGTAAAAAACATTTGCAATCAAGATAATAAAATAATCAACCTCTTACTAGAAAGTGAAGCCATCCAAGGATGGAAAGAAAGTAAGGCATTTTACACAATCTAACTAAATTTCAAATCCATGTTGTAAACCAAAGACTTTAAGGTTGGTGGGGAGTAGGACTAGAAGAGAGCCATACAAGTTTTCAATACTACTGCACTACAAGTGAAATTTCATCTAAGCAATACTTGCAAAACTGCAAGGACATAAGTAATTGTCATCAAGGTTGTGCTATCTAACGTTGAGATAGGCCCATGAAACACAAAACATTACTTATTAACTATTAAACATCATTAGAGGGGAGAAAACAATGAAAATGATTGTCCAATATAGAATGACATCTATAAGTTTTATTTGTAACATCGTCAATGGGGCAAAAACATGAGGAAATTTTATGGATCATACCTAGAATGTTGTCCAAACATGATGGAAACCAAAAGCCAGATAGGAAGTAAATATGACCAATCTTATAAAGGGGCCCACAACTATAATTTATATCGTTTACATTGGTATAGGGCTCAACACTGAGGAGTACAGTGTTGTCAACAATACCAACATCTTCAAGTGGAAGGGAATCACTATTTATAGGAGTTGAAGCAATGACAAGCTGAATGAAACGAAAGA
Source organism: Wollemia nobilis (assembly GCA_028583015.1). Taxonomy (NCBI): domain Eukaryota; kingdom Viridiplantae; phylum Streptophyta; class Pinopsida; order Araucariales; family Araucariaceae; genus Wollemia; species Wollemia nobilis. Next base: position 239,925 of record JAQPPZ010001695.1, on the reverse strand, counting down.
ATCACGTAAAACATTGGATAAAGCCACTCCACTCCACTCTATTGCTTGTGTGCATATCTCTTGCAGTGTTTTAAGGGAATCAACTACTAAAACTTATCATCTTTGGTAGTTGAGTATGTTGCGGATATTGAGAATATGCATATCTACTACTAATATAAGGTGATGGTTATGCATTTGATGCCCAATTTTGGATATAACCTCTGTTCTTCTAAAATATATATTTAATAATAAGATTTCATGTAGAATTGAGAGGCAAAGTATGGTGAATCCACAACCAATAGGATGACTCTAAAGCTGAATGCCATCCTTTCCTTCCCCATGCCACATCACAAGTGATAAAGCAACACATAATTGTTTGAAAAAATGCCTCAACAAGATCAGGCAGGAGAACTGTTTGATAAAATGCCTCAACGAGAATATGAGGTAAATAAATTGTTTGATTAAATGCCTCAAAAGGAACAGAAGGTAAATGATATATTTCACAAAATGCGCCAACCAATACATTAAGGTCTGATTGGATATTGAACAGAGGACATTCTGATTCTACCTAGCGACAACATCGTAGAGTGTGTAGTGAGTTTGTAACGGTAAGGTAAAAACTGGGATTATTTTAGTAAAATCTCTGTTTCTGGCTACACACAGGTGAACTCTGCTACCATACAATGCCATACTACAGCTAGTATTTGTCTCCCTGTCTTATGCATGTTGTCCTTATTTCATGTTGTAGTATTCATTAAGGATACATGTTAAATCAATTCACTGAAGTTTAACATTCAGCAAGTTCATGATAGCCACTCTGATATGGCACAAGAGATCTTGAAAGTACACAGTTTGAGGTCTTGTGTACTGTCAAGAAATTGAACAGTAATAGGGGTAGCTTAAAACAGAATTCATATTTTTCTTGGTTACTACCTATTGTGATTAGACTGAATATTATCCTAGTTGATCATTTATTTGTTATCTGGAAAATGAATGGTTATTAGAGCATGCAATTAATCCTATGACTGAGACAATTACTCGTTATACTATGGTTCTGAATATAGAAGCAAACATAGATGATAATTGTGCTTCTCTCTATTTTTAATATGAAAGTGTGACATACAGGAACCATTGTTAATGCCCTGTTTTCCCTGCTTGAAAAATACAAACCAGACATTAATGAGGCAGCAGTTCATTGTGTTCTAAACCCTCTTGTTTCCATAAGCTTAACAGGTTTATGAGTGTTATCCAAGTCACTATGTTCATATTGTAACTCTAAACCTGAGCAAATTGTGGGCTCTGTATTGATAGATTGTATTGATCCCTGTCCTAATGCATTTATATCAGTATTTTAGTGATGAAATCATGATGAGCTCTGCACTTTTGCATATTGTCAAAGACATGTATGTTGTGCTTTTAGGTGTTAAATGTATTACATCATTGCTTTACACCTGCAGAGAATTTTGAAAGGACCTCTACTGATTATGATATCCTGTGTTATGATTACTGGTGGGTGAGAATTAAAATTCACAAGTGTTTGGGTCTAGCAGTAGACTATATGCCACTTATGCTTACATTCTAGAAAATAAACTATATTCATGAATTGTTTCGATAGGTGAGAATACAAAAAGCAGAAGAATATATCATCAAAGTTAGGAGCAAAAGATCAGCACTTCAAAAAGAGAGAATAACAGGTCAGACTTAATTTCACACTATAATATTCCTTATCTAAAGGAGCAAATGATTTAACATATTATGGTTGACAAATTTGTACACCCTTATATTCTATTCTATTTTGAATTGTTTGTATCAAAGCCCCGTCTGCCACAAAGTTAAACATATATATTTGATAGACATGACCATGAACTGGATGTTGTGCACATGTGTGACATTAGCACTTTAAGCAAACAACTAGAGAGATACTGATGCAGGCCAAGTTCCAACTACATAATAGTTCCCCTTGCCATCTTCTTTGATAGATGTTGATTTTGTGATTGTCCTCCATGATGATGTTGATTGATACATTAGTTCCCCTTGTTAGCTTCTTCGATCTTGAATATGAATTGGACTGTTTGTTATAGAACTCTCTCATAATTGATGATAGCCCCTGTTTTACAGTAGGGCAGTAAACATTTGGTTGTCATTCTATAAAACTATATCCATCTAGAAGGTTGATGGTTGATTTAGAATTAGTACCAGTTCTTGATAAATGATGCATCTTACTATTTCCTACAAGCATGAATAAGATCCAGTTATGTTACAACAATTGCAAGGCGCTGTATCAGCCACTGAATATCATGTTAACATCTCTGCTATGATAGGAATATAAGTCTTCCCTTGCTCAATAACTGATCTGTCATGGCATATGATAAATTGGCATTTACTGGGGAAAATGAGAGTTATCACCTTCTGTATAGTGTTTCTTTAAGGATAAGTTACCTTGTTTTTGAGTTGCTAATTGTTATTGATATTGAAGATCATCCTAATAAGGTGTCTCTGTTGATGCTCAAAGTCATGCATTGGATACCATTTTCATATGAAATAGTATTGCTCATCCTTTATCAATTGTGGAGCAGTCCTTATGACCAAACAGAATATAAACATTAAGTTGAAATAGACTTACTACAGTGGCCACAACTAATACTTATTTATATTTGATGCCTTGCTGAAAACTTGAGGTGCACCTTGCGTGGAATTAGCCTTGGATGAGGAATTGGGTTCCACAAAAAAATTAGCTATTATCTCATCTTTTATGCAAAGATTGTCATAAACTTTGAGCATCAAATAGTTCATAAATGTATATCTGACCCTTGAAAGGCATTTCTTATACTTGTTGACACCTATGATATCTATTAATGATTGCAAGCAAAGATAACCAAAAGGGTCACCAAAGTTAATTAGACCACTAAGGTTGACCATGTTGTGTATCCCCTCGCAACATGGATCCAAAGGATTATTGTTAAACCACAGATCATTATAGCACCATGAATGATACCCACATGATATGAATCCCACCCTTCATGATTTATGGTACTCTCTATCTCTAGAAAAGTGGTGTTTTTAGGGTTATTAGTGATTTCCACTATTTGAGTGTACACGAATCTTGGTAGTGGCCAATGTCATCCCTTCTATGATTGAAGATGTTGAGATGAACCTACTTCATAGATGGATTCCTTATTGAATATGATTACTATGATTGTAATGCTTGAAGACCTTAAACTAGGGTGGCTAGTATCTTTACAATAACAAGATCTTTCAAGTCCCTGCTCCTTAGGTATCAATGAAGATGTCATCTCTCTTCATAACCATGATCTATTATTGCTTAACTTATGCTCTGCATGGATTGTTGTTAATTAGTGGTGATCAGCTGGCCCTTCTTTTGGAATGATTTGGTTATAAAAAGAATCTATTGTAAGGATATAGTTTGGAGATCTTCATGCCTCCCACCCCTCTTAGAGGAGCTTGAGCAAGAAGTAGGTTGATAAGCAAGTCATACATTTCATCATCACTCAAAGTGGAACAACAATTTTTGAACCATTGCACACTACCTCTTCATAAAACCAACATTGTATTCATCATATTTTTTTTTTATTTAAAGGAAACCATCAACGTTGGTGCTAAATGTCTCATAAGTAGCAAAGTGTCTAAAGAAACCTATAGAAACAATCTAACTCTTCATCAAAAGGGGACCTAAGAAAAAACTTGTAACCAATTGCACCACACTCTAATATCCCACTACTGACTTTTATGAAGGCATTGAGATGAGAAAGTGGATCTTTTAATCATATTGGACAATAGAGGCGAAACACAAGGATAGCTCACCTCGTTTTAACAGCTACTTCCTAAGGAAATTGATCAAAGGACGTTTGATTTCAAACTTTTGCATAGCAGTCAACTTCTCTCTTAGACCTACAAGACCATATAGTTAGACCCTTTGCAATAAATCCCTAGTTACAAGTAACAATAGAAGAAGTTGGGAGTAGGCCACTTCTAAAATAAAGACCTAACAAATCCAATATGGTTATGATCTTGGGACATTAGGTGATGTTAGGCACATAGGTATTGAACAAGAAAGTTGGCTATCACTTGGGCAAAACCATCCCTATCAAGGGGATACTTTTGTTCTACCAAAGCTTATACGAAGAGGGTCTTTGGTGTAGGGGCAACTTTACAAGGTTATCCAATACTAAAGAGCATATTGGTTTGGTCTATCTTCTATGTCACTTGGGGGTTCGAAATATAGGCAAGAGGATGTGAAAATGAAAGCTTGCATTGTAACATCTTCAAAGTCGTTTCAACATATTAGGATAGGTAAAACTAGGTTGAAGAGAAAGTGGAATAATATGACAACTAGTTTAAGCTGGGGCAACTTTCCTAAAGGAGGAGAGAGCTTAAGCAATGTGTGAAGAGTTTGAATTGGCGAAAATGAGCATAACATGAAGTGCATTCATAATTCCCACATATTTTTTCAGCACTTTTGATTGGATTGAAAAATAAAAAGCTAATAACTAAGTATAACAGAATTCACAAACCTTATAAGGAAAGTGATAAGTGGTGCATCCAACTTATTATCAAATTGTTTTTCCAAGTTCAAGTCATATATGACAAGATGTGGAATCCTACCATCAAAGGATATTGAAAGAGGGATTGATGTTAGTATCAAGCATAAGAAGGGTTCATAAAGGCAGCTACAATGAGTAGATCTCCCCATTCTACTTGTTGAGGATTCTTTTTTTGTTATCTACTTGGTAATCTTCTTACCCAACTTCTTTGTAAATTAAACTTTGTTGTTAGTCATCAATCGACTCTTTATAAAATGGATCTTCAATTTCTTGTTTATCATAGGACTCCTTAGACTAGTCTGAGTTTTTCAATATTCTCTTTAATATGTAAGACTTAACAGGCATTGTGATGGTACAAGCATGATGCCTTTCAAAATGTCAATTTGGTTTGATTCCATAGTCTTATTTTCAATACCATTATTATGATCTTTTTTGGAATTAGTCTTTACTGGGCCATAAAGAGATCCAAATCAAAAAGGAGTCTTGTAATGTCCCCATCCTAGCCAGCTGACCAGTGTAGAATGAGACTTGCCTACTCACGGGTTCCCGTAGGCAGGATTAGTTGTGTGGGAGCCCTCTGTGATATTTTGGTGGATGTCAGGGCGGACAGTGTTCCAAAATTCCAGTTTTTTCGGCCGTTCTGAGCAGAATTGCAGGGGACTTACTATTTTTAGTAAGTCGGTTAGGGTTTTGGATTCTTGGGAAGCGGACGCCACGGATGGATAGTTCATCGAAATGGGTATCCGTTTCCATTTTTACATCATGGGTCCGATATGTGGAGATGTATTATTTTAATGCCCAAAAGTTATTAATGTAATAAATTAAATAAATTATAATATATAATGTTGGGCATTATAAATTAATGATGTAAAGGGGTCATGTGACCACTTAAAAGAAAGGTCACGCAATAATATATTATTATAATAAGTCCTAGACGTGAGACCCCAATTATGGACCCACTTAATAATTAAAAAAGAAAATTCAAATGGCCTTTCCCTCCTTTTTCCTGGCGGACTCTTCTAGAGGGAAATAAGAGGAAATAAATAGAGGCGTTGGGTTTCATTTTTGGGATATCTTGGCATTTCATTTCATGATTTTGGAGCAGTTGCTTGTAGAAGGCGGTTTGCAGAGATTTCGGCTTGCTTGTGACGAAAACCACATGCAGGTACGCCATTGCTGGGAGTGAAAGATCTCCTTACATTGGCCAGTTGCACTCTCATTTTCTGTGGGGGTGATTTGGAGCTAATTGCAGATCAATTACACCATTCAAAATTGAGGAGTTTGGAAGGATTATGGGCCATTGATAATTTCTATTGCATCAGATTATCTATTCCAGGCCTGTCGTACAGTACAGACCCCAAACTGTACGATTTGTCAAGATTGCAAGGGTTTGATGAAGTTGCACTTCACAATCAGCGTCAGGAGATAGAAGAAGTCATTTTTGTGGCAGTTAGAAGGGAAGATCAGAAGTTCTGAAGAAGGGAAATTAATCTTTTCAGACCCACGTGTACACAGAATCCTCACTGTCAGCCAGGCGTGAGACATAGGGGCCAAACCGATTGCATTCTGGGTGGTTTTCTGAGTTCTAAGGTAGCGGATTTGTGTGAGGATGACTCAGCAGCATTAATACGGTGGGAAAGTCCAGACTTGCAAGACGAATCAAGGAATATTTGTGAACTTCTGTGACTGTTGTAATCATTACAGAACTGAAAATCAGTCCAATACAGTCCTGGTACTTTATTTTCACTGTGTTTTCTTGTTTAATGAAAAAGTGCTAAGTAGAGAGGTTTATGTGCATTGAAGCGTAGAGATTGAAGTTCAATGATTTTCCTAGATAGTTGTTATTTATTTTTCAGTCACTATTAATCTGCAAAAAAAATTACAAAAAAATCATATATTTGCAAAAACCCCTTCCAAAAACAAAAACAAACTCCAAAACACAAACAAAGGGCAGAAATTTCAGTGTTGATCCGGGGTTGATCACTACATTGGTATCAGAGCCAGCTCATCCTGCCATCCTGTTGGGTCTTCATTAGATGAGTGGCCATCACTATTTTACAAGGAGCAGTAGAGCAGCAGCTGAAAGTGAACAGCAGGAAGGAAGAATGGGTGACAGGGATAACAGGGACAACAGAGATAACAATGACCCGGACTGACAGATGTTTGAAATGTTCATGCATGGGCAGCAGCAGTTACAGCAGACTATGGCACAGCTTTTGGGATTGATGACACAGCAGATGAACATGAACATGCAGAACAATAACCCTGGTCACAATGGAAACCAAAGAAATGAGGGTGATGGTGAAGGGTCAGTGAATAATAATAGGGGTGTCAATCAGGCTAACAGAGATAGAGCACAGAATTCAAGACCATTGATGCCCACTTTCATACCCAGAGCAGCTCCTCAGGAGAATAGGGAGCCTACAGTCCAGGAGATGCAGGATGCATTTACACAGGAATGGAACCAGGCTAGTGAGGAGTTTAGAGCAGAGATGTCTTTCCGTGACTACATTGACATGCGGATGAGACAACAACCTATGAGGAGAGGAAGGCAACCCAACACACAGGGTAATGATTTGCAGAGGAAGGTGGGCAAACTAACTATTCCCAACTTCGATGGTTCCGGTAAGACCACAGCACGTGCTTGGGTGCAAAAAATGGATACATACTTTCAGCTTAACCCGACGACAGAAGATGAGGCAATAAAATATGCAGCATTGCATCTAGATGGTGTGGCGCATGAGTGGTGGCACCATGGGTTGGTGACCCTTGGTCATGATCAGATACATACCTATGCTGAGTTCACTAACAGGTTGATTGACAGATTTGATAAGAGGGATCCAGAGCTTGAGTTTAAGGAGTTGGCCCAGCTCAAGCAAGTGGGCTCGGTGGATAGCTACATTGCTGATTTCCAGAAGCTATCTGTTGTTGTGACGGATATATCTGAGAGGAGATTGATTGTTCTGTTTATAGATGGGTTGGCTGATCCTTTGCGAGGGCTTGTCAAAGCCTTCAATCCTCCTACATTACATGATGCCATTAGGAAAGCACGTGACATGGAGACCACTACTTCAAAGGGCAAATTTATTTCTAAAGGAGGTGACTATAAGAAATTCAAAGATAAGAAAACCTTTCATAAAGGGAATGAGCAGCAGAAGGACATTTTTAAAAGGGGGGACAGCGAGAGTACTAATGAGTTAAGGAAGAAGAATCTTTGTTTCCGATGCAAGGAACCTTGGACCCCAACTCATAAATGTAGTGACAAGGCAAAAATGAAGCAAATGGGGTACTATACAAGTGAAGAATCAGAATATGAGGATGTTGATCAGCAAGTAGAAGTTGATAGCAGCAGTTCAGAAAGTGAAGGAGAACCTAATCCAGCACCAGTAGTTGATGAACCAGTAGCACAATTATATAGTTTTCAGAGGGTAGCATCATTCAAGGTTCGTGGAGTCCTGAATGGGCAGCGCATAACCACTCTCATTGATACGGGGGCTACTCATAACTTTATTGATGAGAACCTTGCTACTAAGCGGGGGCTTCCTATAGAGACCTTTGATGGTTTTCGGGTGATGGTTGCTAGTGGGTCTACCATTAGTTGCACCAAGAGGATTTGTAATCTACGCATAAGGATGAGTGAGTATGAGTTGCAGGATGATTTCTACTGTGTTAATATTGGTGATACAGATGTTGTGTTGGGAATGCATTGGATGAGCACTTTGGGAGAATTCACTATGAACCTGAACAGTATGGAAATGAAATTTGAATCAGGAGGTAAGAAGATTGTGCTTCATGGATTATTAGATGGTAGCCTCAGGATGGTATTGCTTAGGTGTATGAAGCGGTTGTTCAGACATGATCAGATTGAGTGGGCAGTCGAGTGTGTGCTTATACCTACAGCAGAGGAGCAGTCGGGCAAAGAGTATCGTCCAGATATACGGATCCTTTTAGACAAACATCGTAAGGTGTTTGAGAGCATTCCACCTGGGAGACCACCTAAGAGGGGTACAAAACACATCATAGAGCTGGAGGAGGGGACAAAACCAGTAATTACCACTCCATATAGGCATCCTAAGAGGATGAAAGATGAGATTGAAAAAACAATCAAGGAACTCTTGGAAATGGGACACATAAGGCCAAGCAAGAGCCCATTTGCATCTTCGGTGGTACTAGTCAAGAAGAAGGATGGGACCATGCGCATGTGTGTAGACTACAGGGCTTTGAACAAGAAGACGATTAAGAACAAGTACCCCATTCCTCGGATTGATGAGTTAATTGATGAATTACATGGAGCTAAATTTTTCACTAAGATTGATCTCAGATCCGGTTACCACCAGATTAGGATGCGGGAGAGTGACATAGAGAAAATAGCTTTCAGGTGTCACTATGGTCACTTCGAGTTCTTGGTTATGCCATTCGGTCTCACCAACGCACCAGCTACCTTCCAGTCATTGATGAACAGGGTGTTCAGAGAATAGTTACGCAGATTTGTGCTCATATTTTTTGATGACATTCTAATTTATAGCAAGACTTGGGAGGAGCACCTTCGGCATATGGATGAGGTTTTGAGTATCCTTGAGCGTGAGTCCCTATACGCTAAGGAATCGAAATGTGAATTTGGCATGACTGAATTACTATATCTGGGACATATAATTAGTGCAGAGGGTGTAAGGATGGACCCAGATAAGGTTAAGGCAATTATGGATTGGCCCACCCCAACCAATCTAACTCAGCTCAAAGGCTTTTTTGGTTTATGTGGATTTTATCGGAGATTCGTTAAGGGCTACTCACAGGTTGCAGCACCACTGACTGATCTAACAAAGAAGGGAGCCTTTATATGGACTTATGAAGCACAGGAGTGTTTTGATAAGTTTAAGCAGTTGGTTTGCTCTAGCCCTGTACTTGCTATACCAGATTTCTCTAGGCCTTTTGAGCTAGAGTGTGATGCATCCGGTGAGGGAATAGGAGCAGTTTTGATGCAGGATAAGCACCCGATTGCATTTGAGAGCAGAAAACTTCGAGGAACAGAGAGGGCCTATTCCATTTATGATAAGGAAATGCTTGCCATCATGCATGCTTTAGTCAAATTCAGGCAATACTTGGTGGGAGGCAGATTTACAGTCAAAACCGATCATAACAGCTTGAAGTACTTCATGAGCCAAAGGGATCTCAATGAGCGTCAACAGAAATGGGTGAGCAAACTACAAGCATTCGATTTTGACATAGTATATTTAAAAGGCAAGAAAAATATAGTTGTTGATGCTCTCTCTAGAAGACCTCATTTGTGTGCCTTGGGAGTTGTAACTGAAGATTGGAAAGAGCAGATACTTGCTGATTATGCGAAGGACAAATGGGCATCAGACATTTTGGATGGAGCCACACAGGATGATAGATACACAGTGGTTAATGGATTGATCATGTATAGGGATAGAATATATTTGACACCTAATTCTCAGTTTAAGAACACTATTTTGGGAGCTCTACATGACTCACCAATGGCTGGTCACCAGGGATTTTACAAGACATACAGGCAGGTGAGAGAGCGGTTCACTTGGAAGGGGCTCAAAGAAGAAGTCCACAAGTATGTGAGAGAGTGTGCGGTATGTCAGCAAAATAAGGACGAGCACACCCGACCAGCAGGATTGCTACAGCCACTACCCATTCCTGATAGGAAGTGGGAAAGTATATCCATGGACTTCATAACAGGGTTGCCCACAGTTCAGGGACGGGATTCTATTTATGTGGTTGTTGACAGATTAACTAAGTTTGCCCATTTTTATGCCATCTCAGCCACTTACTCAGCAGTTCAGGTAGCAGAGTTATTTTTCAGAGAGGTTTTCAGGCTACATGGTTTGCCCAAGTTTATAGTCAGTGACAGGGACAGCCGTTTCATGAGTCATTTTTGGCAGGAGCTGTTCAGATTAAGTGGGACTCAGCTTACTCCGAGTACTAGCTATCACCCACAGACTGATGGGCAGACGGAGATTGTAAACAAATGGGTGGAAGGCTACTTGCGAAATTATATTTCCGGGCAGCAGAAGGCGTGGATTAGATGGTTGCACCTATGTGAGTACTGTTACAACACCACCTACCACATGTCTATCAAGATGACTCCGTTCATGGCGCTGTATGGTTATGATGCACCGGATTTCATTGATCTTCTGGTTCAGGATTGCAGGGCACCTAAGGCACAGGAGATGTTACAGGACAACCAGGACATTCTGAGGGCATTGAAGGATAACATACAGCACGCGCAGAACCAGCAGAAGCAATATGCGGCTCAGCGTAGGTCGGAGCGCAGTTTTGAGGTTGGTGATTTGGTGTATCTACGCTTGCAGCCTTATAGACAGTCCACTCTTAAGAAGAGTGGTAAGGAGAAACTTAAGCCTCGGTTTTATGGGCCTTTTAGGATAGTCAGGAGGATTGGAGAAGTGGCCTATGAGTTGGAGCTGCCCGTGGACAGTAAGGTGCATAATGTTTTTCATGTGTCACGCCTTAAAAAGGCGTTGGGGCATAACATCATTCCATCTGCTGAGTTACCACCCCTCGATGATGAAGGCCGACTCATTTTGATTCCTGAGATAATACTAAATGTTAGAGAGAGGAGATTGAGGGGCAGGACAATTAATGAATACCTGATCAAATGGAAGGGGCTGCCAGAAGAGGATGCTACTTGGGAGGAGGAGCAGATTTTACAGCATCCAGCACTCCAATTGCTTGGGGACAAGCAATTTCAGGGAGGGAGGACTGTAATGTCCCCATCCTAGCCAGCTGACCAGTGTAGAATGAGACTTGCCTACTCACGGGTTCCCGTAGGCAGGATTAGTTGTGTGGGAGCCCTCTGTGATATTTTGGTGGATGTCAGGGCGGACAGTGTTCCAAAATTCCAGTTTTTTCGGCCGTTCTGAGCAGAATTGCAGGGGACTTACTATTTTTAGTAAGTCGGTTAGGGTTTTGGATTCTTGGGAAGCAGACGCCACGGATGGATAGTTCGGCAAAATGGGTATCCGTTTCCATTTTTACATCATGGGTCCGATATGTGGAGATGTATTATTTTAATGCCCGAAAGTTATTAATGTAATAAATTAAATAAATTATAATATATAATGTTGGGCATTATAAATTAATGATGTAAAGGGGTCATGTGACCACTTAAAAGAAAGGTCACGCAATAATATATTATTATAATAAGTCCTAGACGTGAGACCCCAATTATGGACCCACTTAATAATTAAAAAAGAAAATTCAAATGGCCTTTCCCTCCTTTTTCCTGGCGGACTCTTCTAGAGGGAAATAAGAGGAAATAAATAGAGGCGTTGGGTTTCATTTTTGGGATATCTTGGCATTTCATTTCATGATTTTGGAGCAGTTGCTTGTAGAAGGCGGTTTGCAGAGATTTCGGCTTGCTTGTGACGAAAACCACATGTAGGTACGCCATTGTTGAGAGTGAAAGATCTCCTTACATTGGCCAGTTGCACTCTCATTTTCTGTGGGGGTGATTTGGAGCTAATTGCAGATCAATTACACCATTCAAAATTGAGGAGTTTGGAAGGATTATGGGCCATTGATAATTTCTATTGCATCAGATTATCTATTCCAGGCCTGTCGTACAGTACAGACCCCAAACTGTACGATTTGTCAAGATTGCAAGGGTTTGATGAAGTTGCACTTCACAATCAGCGTCAGGAGATAGGAGAAGTCATTTTCGTGGCAGTTAGAAGGGAAGATCAGAAGTTCTGAAGAAGGGAAATTAATCTTTTCAGACCCACGTGTACACAGAATCCTCACTGTCAGCCAGGCGTGAGACATAGGGGCCAAATCGATTGCATTCTGGGTGGTTTTCTGAGTTCTAAGGTAGCGGATTTGTGAGAGGATGACTCAGCAGCATTAATATGGTGGGAAAGTCCAGACTTGCAAGACGAATCAAGGAATATTTGTGAACTTCTGTGACTGTTGTAATCATTACAGAACTGAAAATCAGTCCAATACAGTCCTGGTACTTTATTTTCACTGTGTTTTCTTGTTTAATGAAAAAGTGCTAAGTAGAGAGGTTTATGTGCATTGAAGCGTAGAGATTGAAGTTCAATGATTTTCCTAGATAGTTGTTATTTATTTTTCAGTCACTATTAATCTGCAAAAAAAATTACAAAAAAATCATATATTTGCAAAAACCCCTTCCAAAAACAAAAACAAACTCCAAAACACAAACAAAGGGCAGAAATTTCAGTGTTGATCCGGGGTTGATCACTACAAGTCTACAATGTTTAATAAGGAAAAGAAGATCTCTCTATACTTATATTTATGGTGTTTTAATGTTTGTTAAAGATTTATAAAAAAGTTGTCCCATCCTCTCTTTAAAGTCACATGAGAATATTACTATCTATATCAACACATTATTTAAAGATCCAAGAAGTGGGACATAAATGGAGTGAAACATACACTTAAATGAAATTGATAATAAATTTATGAAGAAAATCCAATGCTTAAAAAAAGATTCATAGATTTTATGTTTAAAAAATGCTATAATACTTCATCATTGTAATTGGGAAAAGTCAAAATAAAGAGGCGATCAAAGGAAAGAAAATCAAGGTACTTATCTAGGTCGTCATTATTTGTAGTTGTTTAATGCCAGACCCTCTGCTTCTTCCCCCTCAGATACAAGATTTTGTAATTTTATGATGATTTATCTCTAACTTGCACCTTACAATTAAACAAAGCAAACTCTTAAAAACTATGACACAAAAGTTCAAAACATTGCAAAGATAAATAAGCAGCATACTATCAATAAGTTGAAGTTTCTATATCTAACAGAGATGAAGACCTGTTTTAAAGTGTAGCCCTAAATTATTAGCATATTTTTTAACAATTACTTTCATATAATATGTTTGTCATGTAAAATTCTTCTTAACACGTAACACCTACTTTTTAATATAAGTTTTAACAAACAATAAAGAATTTAAACAACAGATTGATTAAGAACGAGGAACATAAATTTAATTTCAATTAATGAAAACAAAATAAAATAAATAACAAGCGTATGATATTTCAATCACACCTCAGTATATCCATATCTCATCATACCTTAAAACATTCATATCAATCTCAGTGTTCTCAGTATGAACAAATAATCTACAACATACCTTAATATATTAATATCTGAAAATAAACAGATAATCTAGGAAACTATAATTATGATTATAAAGAATATTTCAAATCTTCTTTGCTTTTGAGATGTTTTCCTTCTGAAACATTAACATGAAGCAAAAAGAAACCTCACCTGCTCACCAGCCTTTCATATCCAAAACATGTCAGAGTTTCGAACAGAAAATCAAACCCTTAGTATTTCCTCATTCTGCATTGGAATTGAAGGTAAGATACAACAATAAATACCTAAATTTGAATGAAAAAGCAGAAGGATAGTACGGTAGGCTTGCTTACGTGGCCAAATAAATCGAACCGTTGCACATGGATTCCTCCCGTTCGGTGCAGCAAGGAACCCCCCTCCAACGCCCAGCAATAGAAGAAAAAGTTATCGAAGGGCAGCATTTATCAGCTATATTAGTCTAATGAAGTCCGTACGCCGCTATATTTCTCTGCTACCATCGTCGTCAACTTTTAGAGGCGTTTAACGTCCGCTAGATGTTTTGGAGTTTCGTTATTTTATACCGCTATCATTGTTAAATTTCAGAGGTTTTTAACGTCCGCTAGATGTTTTGGAGTTTCGTTATTTTATACCGCTATCATTGTTAAATTTCAGAGGCTTTTAAAGTCCGCTAGATACGTTAATTTTTTTAGTGTCGGTAATTTATTCAAATTTTAGAGGCTTTTAATAAAGTTTCGTTATTTTATATTTAAAGACTAGCGGAAAATTTTCGAGGCTGGGGAGACATATGCCACCTTATTACTAAGGGGACGAGTGGAATTTTCTTTCCGACGTTGTGGGCGCACAATGGGCCTCAAACTATTAGGATATTGTGAAGTGTCAGTATGTAAGTTTTAAGCATTTCCGACGTTGTGGGCGCACAATGGGCCTCAAACTATTTGGATATTGTGAAGTGTCAATAATTGGCAAAAGTTTTATAAATTTAACCATAGGGAAACTGAAGTCAAATAGTACTTCAAACATTTCACATCCTTTTGGTTTAAAGTAAGTCCATCGCTCACTATTATTGAAGATACTAGTTGAGCTTCTCATTTCATCCAAATGTTTAAATTTTCCTAACAGGTTAGGTTAGATTGAAGGTTGTTTATTTGTATTATATTATAAATACATAATAGACTTATAATAGCTTGGTAATTACACATGGTGATTTTTTAAGTGAAGGAATTTAAATAATTAAATTAATATTTATAAATATATTCTAACTCATAAATTAATTTAAATTATAGGTTAGTAACAGTTTGCTTGCAAAAGATAACAAGATCCTGACTTATCACTTCATTCTTTTAGCCTTAAGAGGCCACGACGTTAGGGTGATCGCAGAGATACAACAAGATCAACTCGTCATCGACTCTAACAAAGAACATCTACGACGACATCCAACTCTTATATCACTTACTTCTTTTCAGCCTTGAATGTTGGGAGTAATCCTTGATCCATAGATCTTATATATCATATGTTATTTTGTTTATTGTTTTTCTTACTTTATTTTCTCTCAAGTTGCATTAGGCACTCCCGTTGCTTTGTATATGTCTTACTTTACAGTTCTATTGACCTATTTTGGTCACCGATGAACATTAATACAAATTCCAATTCAAATTTTAACTATTATTTAATTAAATTATTATTTTAAACTTTTAAATTAAATTAAATATATAAAAGGTTTATTTAATTATTTATCAGTCAAAAATTTATTTTTTTTAATTTAGATGATTTCGTGTTTAAATGTTTTACAATCTTTTTATATATATATACTTGTTGATTTTATGTTTATAGTAAATAATTATTTTATTGGTTTCTTCTTTTTGATGACGAAACCTTTAATTTATTTGTTATAATTAGAGGATATTATTTTTACAAAACTCGTCACCTAATCATATTTGTTAAGATACATCACACCCGGTATTGAATGTGGTAATTTACCTAATACTTTTTACTTAATAAATTTAAGAATTATGTATATATATTACTTGACAAAGTTCAAACCTTATACTTTTGTATTGAAAATATTGATTATAACCGCTTATTGTTGTTTTATTCAATTTTAAGGTTATTATTAGTTAGAGCTTACAAGAACATGAGTGTGGGTTTTGATCCATAATTTGGGTACATTAGCTCAAGCTCCTAGGTCCTTTGACTTGGGTTTGTGTATAACCATCAATTTGACCCCTATTTTTTAAATGTCCTTGTCATTTTGAAAGGTGTCTTTTTATGGGATTAGAACTTGAGATAGTATAGAACTTCTCACTTTCCA
Organism: Wollemia nobilis; assembly: GCA_028583015.1. NCBI lineage: Eukaryota > Viridiplantae > Streptophyta > Pinopsida > Araucariales > Araucariaceae > Wollemia > Wollemia nobilis. The sequence continues at coordinate 223,970 of JAQPPZ010001695.1, read as the reverse complement.
TCGCTCATCTAATCCAGTTTGACAAGGTGAATAATTAATTTTAATAATAAATATATTAATGTCATTAAAATTAAAATTTAAAATATTTTTATTTGTAATAAATAGTGTTGATTTTATTTTTTCTTTATATAAATTAATCCACACAAAAGTTTTGAAACAACAACTTGTCCATTTTTGTCTTGTGCTCGACATCATCTCCCTATGATTAGGAGAGCCTTATAGGACTTCTCATGCAAGTTGACATGATCATGTGCAATTGATTTATGAAGTCATGATGTTGATAATATATCTTGTGTTGGACATCATCTCCCTATGATTATGACAGCCTTATGGTACTTCTCATGCAAGTCGACATGATCATGTAATTGATTTGTTGGTAAAGCAACGTAGATTATGAAGTCATGATGTTGATGTTGCATTTTAAAAAATATATATAGTTGGTCCATTTTTTTTCTATAACTCATGATGAGGATGAGGGGGTTAAAAAATGTGATCGACTTGTTACTTAAAACATCTTCAAAAAAAGGTAAAAAGGTAAAGGTAAAGTATTTTTGATGTTCATGACACCATAGGTCATATGAGATTATCTTCATAGAGATGTTACTTACCCTATATATGTTTATCCAACCAAACTTCAATTACCGAACTATAGTGTATAATTACACCCACCATTGGATTCAAACCTTGAGTCTTACCATTAGGCCCACTTGAGGAGTAATAAATATGAATCCCAATGGCAGGTTTAGAAGCCCAAATCACCTCAAAAGTACTCCCACCCCAAAATTAATCACCTCAAAATGGAAGGGGGTGAAGGGGCTAAGCTTAAGAGTCATATCTTTTAGCCCCATAGGTGTCCATTTTGCCATTAATGTCAAAGGGGGGGAGATTTGAGTTAGGAGGAGCAGCCTCCAAAGAGAGCATTGAGTTAGGGGGAGCAGCTTCCAAAGAGAGTATTGAGTTAGGGGGAGCAGCCTCCATAGAGAGTATTGAATCAGGGGGAGCAGCTTTGATTCTCAAAGATGGTTTTTGCAGTGATTGTGGTGTTTGCATTAGAGGTGTTGCCATCAATGACAAAGGGGGATATTGTTGAAAATTTGAGTTAATTTGAGGCATTTTGTGTTGTCATTGATGTCACATGGATCACATTTGGTTTTGGTGGCCAAAATATTTCATAAATAAGCATTTATGATATTTTGGAGAGCATGGATATATACAAGGTTTTTATGAAAACCAAGGCAGGCAAAATAAAAGGTTTTATTTAAAACCATGGTGGGCTTATATGGAAAGGGCTTTTCTTAAAAGCCAAGGTGGAATTTTGTTTCATCGAAAAAGGACCTTCGGTGATGAAGATATTAAAGTTTAAAGTTTAAGTTTAAATTAATGGAGGGCCGACCTATGTGCAATTAATGGAGGTTGGCATATATATATAAAGGTTTCAATTTATTTCAAAAAGGGGGCATATTATATATCGTTGGAAAGCTTATTTCGAGGGCTATTTGACTAACTTATTTAGAAGGAGAAATAAGGTGCGTGTAAAGAGATATTTTTGATTTTGCAAAGGGGTTCCAAAAGTGAAGTTTGCCTTGTTCTTTTTCAAGAGGATTAATTCTTTCATGAGGTGACAAGGTATGCAATATTGTGATTTATTTTATTTTATGGTATAAGTGGTTTTGGGAGTGAAAAGGTTATGCAATGTTTTGATTTATTTTATTTTATTGTACAAGTGGTTTTAGGAGAGATAAGGAAGTTGTGCAATTAAAGGCCTTGGTGATGATTATTGAAAAGTGGAGTAATGTTGATTATTTTGTGATCTACTAACCCTTGTGAATATTGGCAAAAGAATTTTGTGATTGTGGCAGATTTACAAAGAGGTTTTTTCATCTTCATAAAAGGTATGGGCACATTCTCCTATTGATTGTTTATGGTGGTTGATTTTTAAAATATCATTGGAGGGAAAAGGATTGTTTGTGGTTTCTTTTTCGAAAGTGGTTGGTTGAATGCTTCAAGGTTTTTTGAATTGAGATTTGTGTCTAAACCTTGTTTGATAAGCATAGTTGTTGAAGCCCATTGGTTGTGAAAGAACTTGAGTTAGAAAATAACATGAGTATCATTGTTATGTGAGATTTGTGGTTGAGCATTGTTGGAAACATTTGAGTTGGTTGATACATACTTGGACTAGGGTTGTGTGAGAGAGAGTTGTCCCTTGTGGTGATTGGTTGAGTTGAGTTGATTGAGCCTAGTCAAGTGATATGTGAAGTGATTGTTCAAGTCCTATGAAATAAACTATACCATTATTTTGATTTGGGTTGAGAGTAAGATTAGAACATATTGAGTCTCTAACAATTCTCTTTATGCTTCTATAATATTGACTTGAGTTGAGTTGAGATTGATTTGAGTTGAGTTGAGTTGATATTGAGATTAGAACATATTGAGTCTCTAACAATTCTCTTTATGCTTCTATGAGTTGATTTGAGTTGAGTTGAGTTGAGATTGATATTAGAACATATTGAGTCTCTAACAATTATATTTATGCTTCTATGAGTTGAGTTGAGTTGAGATCATTATAGATCATTGTTGTCATCCATTGAAGAGTACATTGTCATTCATTGTTGAGTTCATATTTGAGCTTTGCCTTGATAGATTTATGGATGAGATTTGAGTGCTACTTGAGCATGATTGATTGAGCCTTTGAGAAGGCATTTGTGGATAATTTTGAGAAATCTTTGTGGACAGTTTTGTGGACAGATTTGTGGATAGATTTTAGAGTAGATTTGGGCAAGTTCTTGGTGAGCTTGCTAGAGCATATTTGGGCAAGTTCTTGGTGAGCTTGCTAGAGCAGAATTGGGCAAGTTCTTGGTGAGCTTGCTAGAGCATAATTGGGATTGCTAGAGCAGATTTGGGCAAGTTCTTGGTGAGCTTGCTTGAGCAGATTTGGACAAGTTCTATGTGAGCTTGTTATTCATATTTGGACAAGTTTTGTGTGAGCTTGTTATTCAGCATTGGACAAGTTCTGTGTGAGCTTGTTAAGCAAGTTCTGTGTGAGCCTATTAAGCAAGTTATTAGTGAGCCTATTGATAAAGCTTTGGAGGTGATAGAGTACAGAGGATAGAGTCTTAGTGGATAGAGATCTAGTAGCCAGCATAGTTGAAGATAGATCTGAGTGAGGAGTCTTCAAGTGGAGAGAGTTCCACCAGTTAGTGTAGTAGAGACACAAAGTCTTCTAGAAGATAACATAGCCAGAGCATAAGGGGAAAGAGTTCTCCTATGGAAGAGATCCATGAACTTGAGATTAGGGGATCAACATCTCATTTAGATAAAGATCCATAAACATTGTAATTGGGAGTGATTCCCAAAGAGATTTATTGAGAAAGTTTTAGTAAAATATTTTCTCCGTGGAGTAGCCCACATTGGGTGAACCACATAAATTGTGATGTCTCTATTGTGTATGGTTTATGTGCATTGCTTTGATTACTGCTATTGATATTGCTATCTTTACACAACATAATATTGAATTGGAAGAAAAGTAAAAAGTGGTCTTATATTGTTCACCCCGCCTCTTAGTATAAGCTTGTGTTCTTCAGTTGTCCTAAACCTTCTCAAATGCTCAATTGGATCTTTCATTCCCTTATATATAGGCAAAATCGGTATGGAAAAATACTTAGGATAAGACTTAGTAACATATATAGGGTCTAAGGGATGATTGCACATTTCACTGTAGTTGTAGGTGAAACTTGGAGGTTGAATCATATCAACTCTTGAAATCAATTGTTTCACCATATAGTTAAAATTTACACCTTAGAATTGTTGTTGTGCAATACCCCTAGATTCCCTAAGGGATAGGTAGGTTGTTGAACAAGTACTTGGCCCATGTTGAAGGTATTGATACTATTGTGATATGTGGTATCTTGTTGGAGAGGATAACTAATAGTTGGTGGAATAGAAGTAATAATGTTGAGATTAGTAGAATGAGGAGGAAATTGAAAGCAATTTTGAGTGACATTACTAGTTGGAGGGACTTGTGAACTCCTTCCAACGTTGGTGGTTATAGTAGTGGCATAAGATAGTTGATGGACAAGATTACCATGATTCAAAGATTCAACCAAAGAGTTAGTATAAACATGACTAGGAGATACTGTTGGAGGAGGAGACTTACCTCTTTCGTGTCGAGCTTCCTACCTCATAGCTACAAGCAAGTCTTCCTTATAGTGTTTCATAAAACTTTGCATATGATCAAATTATTTAAATATGTATCACCCATCGAGCTCTTCAAGGGGATCATAGTTTGTTTTAGTTTCCTCATTTTATTGCTCTTCTACATCAAGGTTAGAGTTCTCTCTATCAATCTAATCATCTTCCTAGGGAATATAATCATACTGATCTAGCTACGCTCATTGACTTCTAAGGAATGGAGCCATTAGAAGAATCGAAAGGATAGAAGAGAAGAATCGAAAGGATAGAAGAGAAGACTAACGAAAGACACACAAGAAGGTTTTTAATATATTTATTAATGTTCTTCTAATTCTAAGAAAATAAATTAGTGGTCTTATTTAAGTTTTCAAAAGAAAAGCACATAAATAAAAGGCTTCCTAATTTGGTCAATATGATGTGCATTCACGTCTGGTTCACCAAATATGTAGAGGAGGAAAACTATCCTACCGTGTACAATTCTCAGTTGGATCCACTAGGAGATGAGGTGAACCACGGGGGTTTGTTATAACTCTACACTCAGGTGGGCAACAGGGGGAAGGGTTCACCGGGAATACTTTTAGGACTCGCTCCAAGTTCAAGGTGGAATATTTTTGGATGTGTCAATCAAGTATGCACCTATGTTTGGCATTTCTAAAACTACACTATGAAAAGGGAAAGAGCAATGCAAGAAGACAAGAGCTAACCCTAAAATGATTCTTTACTTGAATGATTACTAACCCTAGGATTGCAAAACAAATCCTTTGAGTAAGGGTCCAAGGGAAATGCACAAACAAGATTAGAATCCTAGATGTACAATATATGTTGTTATTCTTTCAAATCCCTAGAAATTTAATCAAATGCTTTTCCTCACTTATGATCTTTATTTTTAACAGAAATGGATAAAAAACAACCAACAAATAACCTAAAGATCTATTAGGGTACTTATCTAATTCAATGGTTGTTCCAAGATTTATATTGCATCCAATAATGTCCCACAACTTCTATCCTACAAAACAACTTCACAAAACCCTCAAAAAATATGATCAGCGTTAGGGGGCCTGCTTAGGCCATTGTATGACTGTACTTGGAGGTGCAGTAGTCAATCCCCCTAGGTCATTTTAGCTGACCTTTAGAATGCAAAAAAGAAAGTTGACATTTTCTGAATATGAATAAGTAAAACACAATGTAGTAGAACAAAATGATAAACATAATGCAATTTGCGTAATTATGTCCTAAATGTATCATGAAATGTAGACCTAGGGTTTGGGGGTGAACTTCTGCCCCCAATCTTAGTTTTGATAAAATCACACCCTGTACGGGGCGATCATGATTTTACTTCTAAATAAATCATACCCTATTTTTATGGCGTGCGATTTTACAACAGAAGAAAAATACAACAAAACAATGCAAAAAACTATCAATAAATACGAATTTAGTATTATGCAAAATGTAGAAGAACGAAAACAACCTAGTGGTAGAGAAAAAGCAAACAAAAGCATGAAGATCTCCAAGATAGTAGACTCCTCCTTAGGGCTTCAACACCTATCCACCAAGTGTAGCAACACACAATCAAATGTAGCAGAAGAGATCTCCACAAAATCTAAAAGCTTCAACATAATCTTGTTAGTACTTACATCAACACTTGTAAGCAACATAGATTGCTTCACTTAGAATTCATGATTAGAAGAGATCTAGGATTTCTAGAGGCCATGTTAAAAATAAAGCTTCAAACCCTCAATTTCTAGGATATTTGAAATAAGAAAGGGTTGGAAAATCGAGGAAAATTTAACACCAAAGAAGGTTAAACGAAAAACTAAGGTTTTGTAAGAAAACAATCCTAACTAGGTGAAATCGCGCCTCGTAAGGGTGGACCACGATTTTGCTGGAGCAAGGAAAAAAAGGGGAAAATAGGGGGAGAGAGGCCCAAAATTGGTTTGGGGAAGTTGGAGGGTCTCTTTGAAGGACTCAAAAAAATGACTCACTCAATTGGGTCAATTTTCCATGTCTACAAAAATTAAGCCCAATAAGCAACAATAAGACAATAATATATTTTACTAATATACGACTATTATTTCTCTATGAAGGGATGCTTTCTTGGGATGAAACAAATGTTATGTGGTACAACCAATATATGTTTGTATATGACATAATACAATTCACACCATACAATCAAAAGGGAATTTGAATCCTTGTTAAGGTGGAATGATAGGAATAACTAGATCATCGACATATTTACACCCCTAAAACTAGGAACCCTATAGGTAATGTTCATAGTTAAACATATAAAAATACCTATATTTATGAACAAAAATAAAAATATCATATAATCATAAAGTGTAGAAGTTACAAATCCAAAACTAAGAACAATAAGTTTTACATAATTCTACTAAAATATAGACATAAAACCAACTATATAAGATCTGAATAATACAAGAAGGAAACCAAGGAGATGATTATTGTAAGATGTGAAAATGTTTTGCAAGTAATAGATGAGAAGGATGTGAAAGGCAAAACTCATAACGATATTAAGATCATATTATAACCTCAACCCTATTTTTTTGCTCAATATAATCATATGTCAAAGAACATGAGAATCTCTGTATATTAGATGACATGGAAGAAAGACAACTTGTAATGACCCAAACTCTTAGAAGTTGAGGCATCCAAACAAAAAATTGAAGAAGACATAAAAGATGACAAAGCTTCAAAAAATAGTGAAGGAGAAACAAAAACTAAAGATATTGAAGCCTATAGGGTTTGGAGCAGGAGTTGAGGAACAAGGAGTTTCATACTATAATCCAAGGATTCAATCATATGGGTGAACCTTAATATTTATTCCATGGGGTGAATTTTGGCTATATAGTTAGAATTTTGGCTCACAAAAAGTCCACTATAGTTCAATTTTTAAAGGTAATATGATATCATGAATATTGTAATACCACCATGTAATTCTTTGAAATACCCACTATGTAATTCATTGAAATGCCACAGTAATGTGATAATGATACAATAGGCACTAACCAAAAAAGGGCTTTAATGATGGCTAAAATAAGGCATTTTTTTATGACGATAAAAACCACCCTAATATATCCTAAGAGGGTAACCACCCTCTTAGGGTAATCGCCCTCTTAGGGATATGAGGGCGGTTACCTTAAGAGGGTGGTTTATAACCGCCCTCTTATCCCTAAGAGGGCGGTTTATAATCGCCCTCTTAGGGTCACTTTAAAAATCAACGAGAAGCGGGAATTAATTTTGACTTTTTAAATGAGTGCGAAGGGGAAATTTTAAATTTTTAGAACGCAAGATTTTTTGGAGGCCGATTTGAAATTTGCAATGGCAAAAATTGCATTTCATTATGGAGAAGTATGCGATGAACCGCGACTTGGAGAGATCCAAGGTAGAAAATGCCTTCATCATCTCCCCTTCTCCTCCTTTTTATCTTGTTCGTCGGTTCCAAGATAGAATTTCATAATGCGTGCAGGAAAAATTATTAGATGCCATTGCTTTTCGATGGTAGGTTAAACTTTACTAATTTAGTGATGTATTTAACTATTTTTAATACATCAGAGTAGGTCGCACATGTTAATAATTATGGTTAATATTTTTGATATTGTATTATTTTTTTCTTGATAATAAGGGGTTGTACTCGGGTCCCCCACCCTTGACAAATTACATATATCTTATTTAGAGCTTTAGAGTTTACAACTAGATACCCTTCTCATATCAATTGAGATGCTATAGCTAGAAACCTACATCATTTTGCATAAAATATTTGAATTCTTGATTTTCATTTTTTGGATATTTTCAAATCTCTGTATGAATACAATTACTCCAGAATTTAGCATCTTTCTTGACATTTTCCTATAGTAGCTTTCACAATGCCAAAAATTCACCTCTACTATCTATGCCTTGCATCTTAGTAGAGTAATATTTCCAAAACATAGTCCGCTTTACCAAATCTCGATTGCTAGTTTCCTTCTTGAAACACAAGTGCAACCACAAACAATATAATAAATAGTCTTAATGAAAACACATTATTGTTACAAAATAAAACATATATTACGAATGAAAAACTTTATCATTAATTGATTTAGGCAAACAACATTTTTTGTCAGCTTCAACTAAACTTTCTACTTCCTCTAACCATGGAAAGGAGAATTTAACTTCATGGTCCTCAATCAAAACCCCTCTATTGGCTAGCTTATCTGCACATTTGTTTCCTTCCCTTAATATATGTGTAAACCTGATTTCTTCAAAATCTTTAGCAAGATCTTGAATTTCCACAATTATCTCTTGTATGTTCCATGGAGCCTTTACTTTCCTCAAAATTACATTTATTACTATGAGAGAATCACCTTCCATCCATACTCTATTCCATTTCATTTGTTTACATATTTTTAACCCTTCTAAAGTTGTCCAAGCTTCAACTTCTTTATTTGTCTTAAATACACAATTGAAAGCATAATGAGACAAATATCTCCTATATTATTTCTAATTATTCCTCCTCCTCCTATTGGTCCTGAATTTCCTTTAGATGCTCTATCAAAATTCAATTTAATCCACTCCACATATGGTGGTTTCTACTTTATATTATTTACCTTATTTTTGCTTCTCTTGTACCCAACATCATAATTTCATTTAATTACTTGACTCCATCTATCAAGACTCTCTACCTCCAAATTAAGGATTGGGTGAGTTGATAGGATTGGTTTAGACTCCTCTATGGCTAAATTTATCATTTTTTTATTACCTCTAAATTGCTTTCCTTTCCTTTAAATATTCTTCTATTCCTTTCTAGCCATATAGTCCAAAGTATTGTATCTTTGATATATCCCATATTGTCTGTAAAGCCTCACTTTTACAAGTGCTCTGTCATTGCTTTAACCAATCTTCAATTTTGCTATTCATCACCATGCATTTACCAAACATATTAAGAATCCATTGCCATAGATTCCAAACTATTGAGAAATATCCCAAGAGATGGTCAATACTCTCCTCCTTATTATAGAAAACACATTGAGAGGGGCCATGAAAACCCCTTTTCATAAGGTTATCCCAGGATAAAATTCTTCTATGACCTACTAGCCAAACAAACATTTTGACTTTAAGAATGCTTGGGCTATCCCAAATATCTCTCCATATTCTAGTGACATCATTATTATGTTGGTGTTGAACATTATATCCACTTCTTGTTGTGTATTCTCCTGAGCTATTCAACTCCCAAATCAATTTATCCTTGGCACCCCTCGGGATAATCATAGTCGTTATCTTTCTACTCAATTGTCTTCTAGCATGAATGTCTTGTATACTTATAAAAATATATTTTTTCCAGTTGTATCTTTTGTAGATAGGGGTGAGTACATTCCCGGGGTAAGGGATGATGACAGTAAAAATAACTAGTTACAGACCTTGGGTGTTATATTCTTCAATGGCCAAGTCTAGATGTCAGAGAACTAAACATCTGAGTGCAGTTACCTAGATGTCAAGGATAGACATCATGAACTAGCCATTAGAGGCTAGACGTCTGGATACTTTAGGCTATACGTCTGGAAACTTTAAGATAGATGTCTATAGGTTAGACCTCTATAGGCAAGGAATAGACGTCTACAAGTCTAGATGTTTAGGACTGGGAATAGACATTTACAGGTCTAGACATCTAGGACTGAGAATAGACGTCTACAAGATTGACTAGACGTCAAGTGAGGGTAGATGTTTAGAAATAGGATGAGACATTTGAGGGTTAGACATCTAGTGCTTGGACTAGATGACTAACTGTTTCATAGGTGACTCAGGCATCATGATCTACCGTCTGCAACTCCAGTCCTTCATACCTGCAATAACAACACTGGATTCTCGTCCCTGTAGCTACACCAAGCCTGCAAGTAAACATCAAAATAACACTACAACCTTACCACTTAGTGCCATATGCAACACAACCTGCAATCACTTAGAACACGCACAAGATCACCAAACACACAGAACAACCATTCCGTACAAGAGCATTGGCATTATGAGCAGAATGATGATATGTTTACAATTTTAAAGGGGGTATATATAGGAGGGCAAAGTAGTCACTACAACTACTTTGCTCCCAACCGCCCAACTATCTTAACCCTGTGTTAGACGTCATTAATACAAACTAGACGTCTAAACACTAACTCTTAACAAACTAGACATATAACCTGCCTAGTTAGCCGACTAACACAATGATGACTACTTTTGTCTTTTAGTGCTCATTGTAGGTAATCAAGTCTTTTACATTCAATGGTTGATTTTACGAAATCATAAGACCAATTAACATAACAAAATTGTTATATACAATCAAAATTGATTAACGTTATTCTCAACCAATTCTTCATGGTTTATCTTGCTTAGAACTGTTGTCTACATCTATCCTCCTCTTCAAAGAAGTCGAGGTCCTCAGAGAATTTCTTCATTTAGTTGGAGGAATTCCAGCCTCTATAGGTTCTGAAGTCTGTGGATTTGTATCTTTAAATAATTTCTCATACTCCTGAATTTGAGCATTCATGACCTCACGTTTCTCTTTGAGCCTCTCAGAATACTTGTAATATTTGGCCCATTCGACTCCCAAGGCGTTGGCATGCTCTTCTTTTTTCTTGAGACTGATCAATAATTCCATCTCCCTTCGCAAGAAAATGTCCTTCATACGTTGTTTTGGCACTGAAGTAGTAGATTTTTGTTGTTTTGCCAGTCGCAGTTCTTCCTGTAAAGCTACCTTTTCTATTTGCCAACTGTCTTTTTACTGCTTCTAAGCATGCTCTTGTTCACTCCTATTAGCTACAATTGCCTCTATTTGCTTGATTAGAAAATCCTTTGCATTTTAAGTCGCGAGACTTCAGTTCTGACTCGAAAATTGTTGGTCCTTTTCCTCCAGTTGGAATTTCAGTATCTGAAGAGTCTAACCTAATCCCTGAAGTTCCTATTTTACTATTTTCATCATTGCCATTCCTTGTTCCAAGAGGCGATCCTTCTTCTCCACGGCCTCATAGGCAGCTTGTAATTCCTGTTGTACTGCATGTTTTGTTGAGTGCACACATTTTATCCCTTCTCTCATCCAACTCAGCAAATGTGCAAGGAAATTCAACTGTGTATAGATTAGCAATAATTTAGGTACTACCTCTACTTGTGAGCCTTTCTCCATAGGATGCTAAGGAGGATGAACATTGTGGCCATAAACATGTACTTGTGATATCTCCAGATAGAGGCTAGGTGTCTTCTCAGGCAACTGTTCAACACCCTCCATGGTTTCCAAATGGCCAGTGGGCAGTGACCAAGGTTGGGACCCGTATATGCTAGAAATGCCCTTGCACCAAGGTCCTTGTGTCGTTCACTTCATCAATCAGTCCATCTCGTCCTCTATCATGCTTTACCACTTCTTCCATTAACCCACACATGCCATTTCAAACTACAAGCGTAAACTATCCATAATGCCTCCTAATTTCGAAAAATAGTTTATCGCTTACTGATCCACAGAGTTTGATGGATCCATTAGGTTGGGTACCTATGCAAGAAATTCTTCGACCCAAGCATCCTTTTGTTTCTCCTCCCGAACTACTACTTTCCCTTTATCCGATTGATCAATAGTTGGCCTGTTTGTCTCCTCTGTGGTTACTCCAGGCTATACTGGAACCTGGCTGTTTTGGCCTTCCTATTGCTCCAACTATTGAATATTTGGTACTTGTGGGGGTTGTTCCCCTTCTCCTATGGGGATTTCCATTTCCCTTGACACCTCCACTTCTTCTATTATAATGGGATTTTCTGCCTCGGGTGCCAATCATCCCATATCTGGTGGTAGACCCTCCTCTACCCCAAGATTATTACTTGCTCCCAGATTACTTGTGTCGACTGTTTCTTGAAAAGTTGCAGCAAACATATCTTCCAGTAAAAATGTGCTCAATTTATCTGCTAGTGAAGTTGGTCTCACCAAGGATTCCACAACTAGCTCGAGTGAACCAATACGACATAAAAATTCAACCTCTATAAAATAATCCATGGGTCCAATCTGTGTAATCGAGCTAGTTTCAGTTGTCTGGTCGTGAAGAACTGCAGGTATGGCAAAATCCACTTCCTCCTATATTGGTTGTTGTTGTTTCTGAGCACGAGCTACCTCTAAATTTTGAGCTATCTTTTGCAGTGCTTCCTAGCAGAATACTGGAGGTGGCACATCGAATCACCCCTTCATATTTTGCTTGGGATCTTACAGAGATTGAACAATCTTCTATTTTTGTGCCTTCTCCTTCCTGACTTGTGCTACTACGCTATCCTCCTCTTCTAAATCAACCACTAGTTTCTCTTGATGCAGTTTATGTGATATCTATTTCACGCGACCCTTCTTCACTGGTATCATCTTCTTTGTTGGTTGAGTATCCATCCACCGATAGATAGATGGTGCTAAGTCAGGTAACTTTTTCAAAGAGCCCAAGTTCGGGACCTGCACTCCAACTCTAAAAGCTACATCTAGTAGCAATCCAATGGCATGAAATTCTTCGTTCTTCGCATCAGGAAAGCCTAAATACGAAGTGACAAATGTGTTGCCCAATCATAGGTTGCTCCCTGCTCCATCCCCTACAAGTACAAAATCAACCAAATGGGGAGATCCGAACTGCACTGTTCCCTTGACAATCTGGCCATGATAATATTCATTATGACCTCCAATCCCTTGTTCCTCAATTGTGTCTGCTTAACCCCTCTTCCACCGTGAGTGCCCAACATAGTATCTACATCCTCCTTTTTTAGGGTTGTGACACTCTTAATCAATTTTCGGTGTTTTCTTTGAATCCACTCTTTAATTCACCACTGAAACCCCATGTCGTGGAAGTCCAAATGTACGCTAAAATGTTGTAGGAGAGAAATCAATTACTAGTGTACGATTCCCCACTTGTACTTGATTGATGCTCTTTTTTTCATCATATGTTTCCAGCATATGAAGTAGGTACTCTTTGAAAAAATCCTTATCAAAGTTTGGAGCTTGCAATATTAAATGCACCCTTGCTTGTTTGATCTGAACTCTTTTCGGGTCATTTGCTAGTGCTTTCGCCCACCATTGATGGTAAAAATCACCCGTTGGACATGTATAGGTGATTTTGTCAATAGGGATTGACTCTTTGCTACTACGATAATTTTCCTTGCTTTTACGAGTAGCCACTTTCATTGCTTCTCTTTTACTCTGAACCTGTCATTTATCCAAGATTTCAATATGACCACGCATCCTGTGCTCTTGTTGATATCTCAGTATTTTAGCAACTACTGATTAAGGTTTAGGTTCTGATCGGATTGGGGTCTTGCCAAATTTTTGGTGTGCCATTTGTCTTATCCTTCCTTGTTGCTGAGTTCCACTCTTTGTTAGACGTCAATTCTGCCCTAGATGTCAAGTTTATTTGCCCTATCTAACTAGACGTCAATCCTGCACAGATGTCTGCTTTCCCTGCTAGACGTCTTTTTGTTATCAGGTATCTATTTTTCTCTCAATGTCTTCTCTTCCTCCCTTGACGTCTCACTGTCATCAGATGTCTTGTTTCCATCTATTGCTGGTCAGACGTCTATCTCTATCGTCAGACGTTATGTTTCTACTAGACGTCTAATTCTGTCGTCAAACGTCACATTTTCGTTAGATGTTTGCTGCCATCAGATGTCTTCTTCTCCTCCTAGATGTCTTCCTCTTATGATCTATGTCATTTTCTCCTCCTACACGTTTTGCCACCGTTTGACGTCTTTTGCCCTAGACATCTTCTCTGGCCTAGATGATTTTTCGATGTCCTAGACATCTACTTCTGTTGTTAGACATCAAATTTGTCTCAAATGTCTTCTCTACGCCCACCATACATCTTTTGCTTTCGTCGAACATATTTTCTACCCTCAACGTCTTGTGCTCCATGTCTAATGTTTGCACACTCTTCCTAAATGCTTGCCTTGATGCCCTAACTTGCGACGTTCACTATTCTCTGTCTAGACGCTTACTTCCTCGTCGTGCTTTCTCGTCTGCTCTCCTGCACAATGAAATGATGTGCAAAATGTGTTGTCTCTCCTCCTTTTATAGTTGAGTGGTTGTTCCTCAAACCATTGTATAACTACCACCTTGCAACAGTTCCTTGCATGCGCGCCACGTTGTCCAATATAGACGTCTAAGGTTTTATTCCATCTTATTTACTTTTTGTCTTATTCCTTTTTCGTCTTTTTCTTTTCTTTTTGACTTTTTGACTTTTTCTCCTTTTTATTTTATTTTTAATATTTTTTTTTCAAATTTTTTTCTTTCACTCCTGACGTCTTCTCCTCAATGTCGACGAGTGAAACGTATGGCCAAACCAATACGTAGCTCCCATGCATCAGACGTACTATTTTCTTGATGATGACTATTTCCTCCAAAATTGCTGAAGTCATCTTTGTCATTGTTTTTGTTCTTTCTGTCGGTTGACATCTTTGGTGATTATTATGTCTTGGGGGATTTTCGATCGTGGTTGTTGTTTATGCCTTCTAGTATTTCTCGATACAATATGCCAATCTGACTGTTCTGCTTCTGTCTACTGATGTTGTGTTTTTGACTCACAGTACTAGTAGTAACTAACTTGTCATATGTTATTATTAACAAATTGTTGATTTATTTCTGCTTCTAGACGTGTTTGTTCCATCCAATCTTCTACCATGAGAATTTCTCCTTCTTATGGGTTAGCATTATTGTTATCCAGGTGTTCGGCTACATCCTCTAGGTGTCTACTGGTCAGATTTGGGCATGTAACATAATTTCTTGGATGGGTAGGCTCTAGTGGAATTTTTTTCATACTTCCATCAATTCGTTGGATTATTATGCAATCATCCATGTAGTGAAACCTCTCCCCTTCTTGCGCTTGTTGATCAAAAGCCCCTGGATGAAATGACTCCAGCAGACTATGATTATCAAGATAAATCCAAGGACCTGGAGCATTTAAATGTGGATAATGAATCTGCATCTATGCATGTCAGGATCGAAACTTTCCGAGCGCATGTCGACATCGCTAATCAGCGCAGGTTTGAAGCAGAAAGTGCCAATATCAAGTTGGAAGAAGAGCTAGCTAGAATCTGCTCCAAGCTGAAGGATTTAGAGGAGCAGTGTAAGCTGATGAAAAAGGAAACACATGCCCTGAAACAACAAATACTATAATTGCAGTGCATAACTGAACACCAAGCACAGAGACAGGCAAAAAATGATATGAAGGCAAAGGAAGTTGAGAGCAAGATCTTGCAGTTGTAGCAGCAATTGCATGAAAAAGAAAGCCTAGAACTGTTTGACAAAGGCAAAATCAAAGAAATCTGATCGCACTTGCTCAGGAATTTTAGGTCTCGGGCCTCTAGTGCCCTATCAATTTTAACCTATATCATCGAAGCACATCGTGCCGTTGTCGAAGGAGGGCCAATCATAGATGAGGTCACTTAGAAAGCTAGAGGTCGACTCAAATTAGCCTTTGATGTCCAAAGCACGAAATATCAGGACTTGCAGGTTGCTGTAATGAGTCAGACGGCTAGGGATTAGTCCACGGCCCAAGCCATAGTTCATGCTTTCTTTTCAAAGGTGAGGAAGGCACAAAATACGAAGGACCTCCTGGATGTGTTTGAGAATGAGCAGCACATATCCCTAGGCTATTTCTAGGATCTCTCTTCCTTAGGTTTCTCGAGCTTCACGGATGATGATGGGAACCTTCTGACAAAGGAAGAGCTTAAACCAGCATGGCCTCACTTTGAAGGCGACGTCTCAAAGATAGACGAATGGGCGGAGCCAATAACAGAAGAGCAGGTCACATATTTCATTCTAAGACACTACAAGATTGCAGCCTGCCTGAACGATTTGTACATCAGGGCCAAACATGCTGATATCAGCCAGATTGATCGATTATGCATTTTGGTTAAGGCATTGCAAGATCAAGAGCCTTTCTCGAAGGGTTCCTGGGCTCATGTTTGTCGAACCATGAAGTGCATCTACGATCGCCTTGCCCCATCGCCGTAGTAGGAAGCCGCGCTAGAGAAAGTAGAAGGAGAAGAGGAAGAAGAAGAACAAGTTGTGGAAGCGCCCCTGGAGATAGAAAAAGGAGAAGGGTCTGGAGGTAACTTTGGCCCAATGGATCAAAGTTGAGGGTTCTCCCATCGAGACGAGCTCGTTGCCCTGCGAGCCGCCAAGAATGTTGACAATTTTGTCACATTGCACAATGGGGTAGAAAAAATCAAATTTTTTGTAAAGTATTTCTTTCAATGAATTTTCAAGTGTTGCAGCAATTTTGGCTTTCCCTGCTGTTCCCCTTGTACATAAAATGAATATGAAGGAGCTTCGCTGATGAACAAGCTAAGGAAGATAGCCACAAGGGAAGAAATAAAGGATGAAAATTACTTCGGGCCCGAAGTTCCTCAAAAAGCTACTTCAGGAGAAAATCTTGCAAAGCGGTGTTGCCGAAGCAAAATGCAAAGGAAGAAGAATGAAAACTACTTCGGGCCCGAAGCACTTCAAAAGGCTACTTCGGGCAAGAAACTTGCGAAGTAGGATTTGAAGGAGCGCAACGTTGAAAACACTTCACCGAAAAACCGTCGAAGCACCCACTTCGGGCCTCCCCGCCAGCGAACCATTTCTACTTCGCTGAAAGTCGTTGCAAAGCATCTACTTCGGCAAACCTTCGTGCGAAGTACTTTCCCTCGAAGTGGAAGCAGTCAAAGCATTTTTGAAGGTAAGAATGTGCTTCGGCCAAAATCCTCCCGAACCATAATTTTGAAGGAAGATCGCGGTGAAGCATTTTAACAGTTCATCGACGAAGTAGTTTTGGCACATCTTCCAGCGAAGTAGTAATGAAGAGCCCATCTTGCGAAGGAGATCTGCTTCGGCCCTCATCACCCTCGAAGCTATTTTGCGAAGCTCCACCATGCGAAGTGCAAATCAAGGAGAATCTGCTTTGGCACAAGTCCATTGCGAAGCGAAGTTGCGAATGAAGAACTAGCGAAGCACTTCAAGGGCATGCGCTCCAAGCCGGGTATTTTCTCGAGGTGATCAAGTGCCTCATAAATGTATTTTTACGTGCCCGAAAAACTAGCTACGCATTTATGGCAATTGGAAACGAAGTATCGGTCTCTGAAGAAGATCCCGGCAAGCATGGCGGCCACTCGAGTATTGCAAAGCCAAGGACGCTCAGACGGCTCATTAATGCAAGTTTCCACGGCTGACCCGGTCATAGTTTCCAATTTTTGTAACAGATTTGAGAGCTCAATCATGAGGGCTGCGAGGAGTCGACTTCTCAGGTTTCGAGGGTGTACTCCATTTTGTGCAATTATGGATCAAAGGGTCGGGTCCTCTATAAAAACCTAGGCATTATAATGTAAAAGGGGGGGAAATTTCTGCTAAGAAAGCTGTTGTAACTTACATTCTTGCGATTAATACTAAAGATCCTTGGACTCTACTTCTCTCTGTTATGCTGCCTTCTGCGATTATTTATTTTATCTTTTCTTCATTTGCATACTGTAATTCTAAACTCTGGATTTAGGTATGTGATTGGAATGGAACCCTGAAATTTTCTCGAAGGATACATAGGGGAGGAAATTGCTGCGTTGGTTTTATTTTATGTTGCCTGTGGATAGTTTTTTTGTCATATTCACTTTTTCTTCGTCGTCGTAACTCTGAACTCTGAATTTCGACGACAAGGAAGGGTAATCCTGAAATTCGTCTAGAGGATACATAGGAGGATTAATATAGCATTCATTTTGTTTACTCTTGGTGTTCTTTGTTGTTGTTTTAAGCTATTGGCTAGCAAACGTGCTTCTGGTTCTTTCCCACCATTAAACTACTAAAATTTCTTCCCTTACTCTTTTATTTATTTCCTGCATCCTTACTCTGTTTATATCTTTCCTACACCCTTATCTTAAACACCAAAGTAGTTTAGTATAGGAGCTAACCTTTCTTCAGATATTGGCACGAGGGGCATCTCTTCCCTTCGGCATTTCAATGTTGGTCCAGGTCTAGGACGCATACACTTACCCAAATCCTTTCCTGGGTAGATTTGATGACCAACAGTTTCTGGCATGCCCGGTGAGACCCAGTCAGTCTCACCTTGTGAGTGGCAGTGAGAACCGATGCTCTCATTACCGAAAGACTCTTAGCATCTAGCGACTTTGTTTTACCCAAGAATATTTAAGTCGTAAATATCGGTACCAAAGTCTGTGTCTTCATGCAAACAAGATGGAGAGTTAGGAATAGAGGAGAGGAAACTGAGTTCTTTGAGCTAGATATTGAGGCCTTTGGGGAACGATCTAGGTTGGTCACCCCCGAGTCTTTATTATGTGGAACATCCTTGCAAGAGGCTACTATTGACGAGCAAGGCCTAACTTTTGATAGCACAGCGGATAGCTTTCCTCCTAATACTTCCAACTCACCGAAGCGTCCTAGTTCCTCCATTCCTATTGGTCGTCCTGTTATCAATCAAGGAGGAGCTTCGAGAATTCATGTTTCTCAAAATCCAAGAGTAAATATGGCACAGCAACAACAGAAACAACAACAACAACAACAAATGCAGTAGCAACCGTCACCCAAATTATTCCCAGCATGGAATTCTTCAGGATCGCTAAATCTAGTAGGACAAGGGCAAGTGCCGCCTGTAGCTATAAAGAAGATCCCAATGTTCGATGGAACTGGGAAGACTGCCCTGGAGCACATCCAGGATATAGTTTCTCTGGCGACGATCCATGACATCACAAAAGAGCAGGTTATGGTAAAGCTTTTGGTTCTATCTCTTAGAGGAAAACTCCTCTACTGGTATAGATCATTAACACCCGATACCATTACGAGATGGGACCAGTTAGTCGGGTAGTTGATG
Organism: Wollemia nobilis; assembly: GCA_028583015.1. Classification (NCBI taxonomy): domain Eukaryota; kingdom Viridiplantae; phylum Streptophyta; class Pinopsida; order Araucariales; family Araucariaceae; genus Wollemia; species Wollemia nobilis. The sequence continues at coordinate 204,945 of JAQPPZ010001695.1, read as the reverse complement.
AGAAGCTTCAATGAGTCCACCGATTCGACCTCTCTCCTGTATCAGTTCACAACGATCCATAGACATCCATAAGAAGAGATCGCAGACTTCGATGTTAGGTTCACTCGAACCTGGCAAAGAATACCAGTTGGACTTTGGCCATCTAATGAAGCTGCATCATACTATATTCTTCGGGCTTTCAATCCTAATATCAGTGTGATGGTGAGGTATTTGAATATCAATACTTTCCCAGAGTTATATGAGTTAGCCCAGAAAGCGAAGATGGATATAATATCTATGGGTAAGCTTCCCCAAAGGATGCCGATGCCCATACTTCTTGAATTCTACCAATCCCAGTATGCAAGCGTAGCCGTTTCGCAGCTCTCTGCAACCCCTGCACTCTCGATCTCATCTTGGAACCCAAATCCCATTGTATCTCAAATCACCACCCCACAAATTCATTTTCCCACCTTTTTGACTCCATAGCCCACGGTCACTTCGATATTTCCTGTACTGCCAGCACCACTTCAACACCCTGCCCTTCCTCCAATACCAACAATGGCTCCATTGCCACCGATTCCCAAAGTCAAAGACATGCAAGCCAAAATACTGCAAGAAGTTCAGTCCCTAAACTCCACGGTGTAGACCCTGTCATATGACATGACCATTATGAAGAAGAAGCAAGCGCAACAAGAGTTTCTACCGAGAAGATCTTATCCTACACCTGCGCTTACTAAAGATCAAGCGGGCCAGCAAGGAAGAGCTTCGGCAAGAAATGATGCAATAGACGCAGCCCGAAGCACTTTCGATTATATACATTGGTGCTCCACGTGTAATGACCCTCACGAAGAGAATACCTGCATGTTGCACCAACACTATGTACAAACGCTGGCAAGCAGTAGTCATGGCGGTCAAGTCAATGTCATTAGACAGATGAATCATAACTTGGTGATTGGTGAAGAAGATCTAGTTACGGTCCTTACCAGAGGAGGAAAGAGGTCGATAGAGGTGGATGCTACTCAAATGGCTCCTTTAAAGGTGCATGCTCATCATGAGAAAGGACAACAACCTCCTCCGGCCCCAAACGAAGCTCGACAACCTACACCAGTCAAAGAGAAGGTCCAACAGGCCCCTGCAAATCCACCATAGGTGGAAACTAAGGAACAAGTTAGAGAGAAACTCAAGCTTCCTTTGTTGACCAAGCAACAAAGGGTCAAAGCTACGAAACCGTATCGCACCAAATATGAACCAAGAAAGGGACCTGAGGTGCCCAATTCCATAGCGTACAACATTGTAGATGAGTTGAAGAGAATTCTAGCCAAAATCAGTCTATATGATGCACTACAGCTACCTGGTCAGGTGGACCTGTTGCAAGAATCATTAAAGATAACCAAAGCAAGAAAGGCAACATCGCTTGCCCTAGTACAAACCCTATCCACATCCATTACGAGAAAGAATAGGCCACCGTCGTTCTACATGTCTCTACAGATGGAAGGGTATGTTGTACATAACTGTATGATTGACTCTGGAGCTGCGACAACGGTCATGCCCAAAGCAGTGTGCGAAGAGATAGGGATGTAATATACGTGAAGCAGTCATGGCGTGCTACAGTTGGATGATACTCCTGTGAAGATTGTAGGAGTGATCAAAGATATTCCTATCTGACTACACAAAATGCCTCAGATCACAGTCATACAAGAGGTGGTAGTCGTTGATATTGAACCCTACTTCAGTATGTGCTTGTCGAGAGAATTTACGATGAAGTTGGGAGGATATCTATCTATGGATTACTCCCATCTGGAGATTCCATTCAAAGGGAAGAAGATTAAAATCTACAATGAGAAGCCTTCTACCTTCCTCGTAGAGAAGATGTCCGAAGGAGAGGGCAGTGATCTCATGCATGCGATAGTGGAAGGGATAGAGCAAGTGGACCTGGTCGAGGAATCCCTTGCACAGTTAAGTTGCGAAGATGAGTTTTCATTAACAAACTTTAATGCCATGATAGAAACTAAGATGGGATGTTGTGCCATCACCAAGCCTGAGAAAAACATTAATTCAGAAGATAAATTCTTCGCCCAAGGATTGTGGAAATTGTTCTTCGATGGTGCCCGATGTAAAAACGACGTCGGGGTGGGGATCCTGTTAGTATTGCCTTCTGGAGAGCAGAAGGAATATTTTTACCGGTTGGTGTGGAGTTGCACCAAAAATGCAGCAGAATATGAAGCATTATGCCTAGGACTCAAGAAAGCAAAAAAGTTAGGCATAAAGCATCTCCAAATCTTTGGAGATTTCAAATTGTCTTGCTTCCCATACCCTGGGTCTTTCTGGATATTCTCTCCTCTCTTGATGGTTCACTGACTTCGAGCTTGAGGACTCTTTTGAATTCAACATGATTTTAAATGTAGCTAAAGAAGAACTCCTAGAATGTGCATATGTTGCTATTGTTTTTCCTCTTCTATTTTCAACTGGGCTTACAGTATCTTCCTACTCTTCCTCCGCTAAGGAAAATAGACTACTCTATGAAGAGTTACTTGTTGCACTTCCTCTTAGTTACCCTTGTTCTAGCTTTGCCCATTCTGCTTGATGAGCTTCATGTCGTTCATTCACTCACTGCATGGTTGTATCCATCTCCTGAATCACCTATTCTTGTAGTTGATTATTGTACTGTCTTAGCGTTTCATATTCTTATTGCAACCTTTGTGTCTCCAATCGTATTCATTAAAAAATCCTAGCTCCTTCTTCTTCATATTCTTCTGGAATTTCTTGTAGAGCGACCTCCGTCAGTGCTTGGAGTCGATCTTGCTCGTTGTCATTTGTAAATTGAATGTGTAACTACAACCTTCGTTGCTCTCCTTACCTTCGTTCAATTGTTGGTCCTCCTTAAGTCCCAAATAACCAATCCAGGTTATGAGTTTCCTCCTCTCGAACAACATTACTCTGCTCGTCATTTTCTCGGGATTGTATTCTTAGATCTACTTCTCCTATCCTTATTCTGAAAGTTCTTGATTGATCCAAGTTGATCATATTTACCTGAGCATGTGGCTTATATACCTTAAAATTAGAACTATTGATTACCTTAGGGCATAGTGTTCCATCTAGTTTTCTCAGTTTCACTATGCCATTCTCGAGTACTTCCTCCACCTGGAAGGGTCCAAGCCATAGGGTTTTTAATTTCACTAGATCTCTTACCATTCTATTTGAGAACTAGTTCACCACCTTTAAGATCCATTTTTTGGAGATGCTTATCATGCCATAATTTCCTTCTTTTCTATGTGATATTCGTTGCCCATTGTTACATTACCCTCTTTTCGTCCAGTTGTACAAATGTTGTCAATCGCTCTTGAATGCTTTCCTTGTCATTCAACCGATTGTCGATACCCTTAAGCTAGATACTAGGAATTCAACTTGTACGACTACCTCTTGCCTGTACATAAGTTGAAAGGGTGTGTGTTTCATGGTGGGCTTGAAAGTGGTTCTATATGCCCATAATACTGCTAGTAATCTTTCCTCCCAGTCGGCTCCTTCTACTCTACAGGTTTTATACATGATTGAAACCAGGATTTTATTTTTTGCTTTCGCCTGCCCATTTGCTCTAGGGTAATATGGACTTGAAAAGGAGTAAAAAATCCTGAATTCTTCCATCAAGTTTTGGATAATTGCATTCACAAAATGGCCTCCTCTATCACTTGTCAATTATAGAGGTATCCCGAACCTTCTAATCACTTTTTCATACAAAAAGTGAGCCGTAATTTTTATCGAGTTGTTCGATAAAGCTCTTGCTTCTACCCATTTTTTGAGGTACTCAGTGGCAACTACAATATTTCGATATTTCCTCATTCGACTTGTTTTTAAAGGACCTACAAAATTTAGTCCCCATATCTCAAAGAGTTCCTGAGGCTAAGATGGATGTAATGGCATGAAGTCTCTTTTCAATGGTTTCCTTGTTCTCTGACACGTATCACATGTTGCCATAAAATGCTTTGCATAGTGAAAGAGGGTGGGCCACCATAGACCTGCCAACAGTACTTTCCTGACTATCGCATCTGGTACCATGTGTCCTCCTACCAATCTCTCATGTGTCTCTTTTAGGGTTTGTTGTACTTCATCCTCCATTATGCATCTTCGTAATAGGTGGTCCTCCCCCATCTTGTAGAGCAATCTTGCAATCAAGGTGAAGGGTGCTAATTTTGTAATCACCTTCCTCCGTTTGACTGTCGTTAACTCCTCTAGCATCTCTCATGTCGATAGGTATTCCCCTATATGCTTATACCATTCTGGTATTGCATTAATCATAAACAACTATGCATTGGGGAATTCATTTGTTATTCCTCCCTCTATAGGTTCTTTGGAGTGAATCCTTAACAATTGATCCGTTATTACATGTTTCTTTCCTGGTCTTACCACCACTCTAAACACGAATTCTTGCAGGGTGACGAACCATCGACTCACTCATCTGTATATTGTTGGTTTATTGATCAAGTACAACAAGGCCTGATGATCTACATAGAAAGCAAAGGGATTAGCTAGTAAATAGTGTCTATACTTCTGCACCGCATGCACCATTCCCAGTGCTTCTCGCTCGGTTGTGTTGTAATTCTTCTCGACTCTAGATAATAGCCGACTTGCAAAGTATATGGGTTGATCTAGCCCGAATTGGCCTTCGTGTGCCAATGCACATCCAATGGCAAATTTTGAGGCATCAACATGCACGTGGAATTCCTTCTCTCAGTCTAGGTAAACTAGGATAGGTGCTTTCACCAAGTACCCTTTTAATCCCTTAAACGATCCCTAGTTCTCCTTTGTCCAATTGAATGGAACACCCTTATGCGTAAGTGCGTCTAGTGGATGAGATGTCAGTGCATAATTATGGATAAACCTCCTGTAATATTCGACTATCCCTAAGAAGGTTTTGATCGAGCTCACATCGTGTGGCTCCTCCATTAGAAATATTACCCATATCTTATTTGGGTCAGGTTTCAAACCCTCTTAGCATACTATATGCCCTAACGACTTTTCGTATGGTACCAATAAAACACACTTATTTGGATTCAGTGATATTTGTGCTTTCCTGCACAAGCCCATGCATTCCTCTAAGGCCTTTAAATGGTCTTATGTTCTTCCATACAGTGACCAGTCATCTAGTAAAGCTTTGAAATTCCTCGTGGACATCTTATAAAAATGTACAAGATGATCCTTTAAAAGGTAGCTGGTGCATTGCATAGTCCAAATGACATGCAGTTATATGCGTATATCTCGTTTTCCACAACAAAGGTGGTCTTCAACTTGTCTTCCTCTGCTATGCTAATATGGTTGTAGCCCGATAATCCATCCAAAAATAAATATATCTCATGACCAGCTACTTCTTCAAGTATGGAGTTTGTGAAAAGGATCGGGAAGTGGTCCTTTATGGTTACGACATTCAAAATTCTAAAATCCACATAGATTCGGATTTTATCTACTTCTCTTTTTAGAGTAATCACGATCAGTGAAACCCATTCACTTGTAACTTTGAAGATAATGCATTCATCCAACATTTTCTCAATTTTGACATTCACCCTTGCTGCTTATTTGGGATTCATTCTGTAAGGTCACCTTCTTACAGGTTGTGCACCTTCAATTAGAGGAATCTTGTGTACGTAGAGTTTTGGTGGAAATCCTTTCAAGTCCTTATACGTCCAAGCAAAAACATCCTTATAGTCCAAAAAATCTTAAATGTTGCTGCTTTTAGGACTGGATCCCAATTATCTTCGCATTTGATCATATTATCCTCACCATTTTCTCCCAAGTTTACCCGAATCATTTTAGGACCTTTATATTTGATAGATTCAGGGTTATTTGTCGCCTTCAATGCAACGATGGGGTGGGTTGCTTTATCTTCAATGACTGCCTCCCCCATCGTGAATTCTATAAAATTCTTGGAAAATGTCCACTTCTCCCTTTCCTTGTCCTTCTCTGCTACTGTTTGTCTTCTATTGCGAGTTCCCTTTTCATGTTCTTGTATCTCATCCTTTTGAATCTCCTTTTCTACATCTATGCAAAAACATTGGGGAGAGAATATCTCGTAGTCTTCCAACCGCCAATGTAGTAAGCCTTTGTCCTAGTCATACTCATTTTCCATGCAGTCTTCAAGGTGCAACACTCCTTCCTCATATGGTTCATACCTTGTCTCACCATTTGATGAAGAGGATCCCAAATCATCTAAAGTGGCTATGTCTTGATTCACAGTTTCATTCTTCAGATTGATTATATACTTGTGTTGCCCCTGTTTAAAGGATAAACGTTCTTTCTCCCAATTGTGGTTGATTTTTGATGTTCTCAACCAACCTCGTCCTAGCAGTGCATCACATGTGGGTTTTTGCATAACAATAACAACAAAGTCCAAGATGAAGTCCTGCTTTGCTATGCATACTTTTTGATTCATCAAGATGCCTATTGTTTCAATGCCATATTGATCAGCGCCATATAATTTAAAATTTAGAGATCATAAGGCGGGTTGCCCTAGAATCTGCCATGTCTTCTCCGACATCATGTTCACACTAGACCCTTCATCCATAATCACCTGATTCAGTCTATGGTCGAAAACCTCCATCTGGACTATAGCTGGCCTCCTCCCAATTTCAATTATCAGGATTATATTATCGATGAACTGTCCTTGCTTTATAGTTGCTACCTGTAGAGTTTCATCCATTTTGATGGCTTCCCCGATCATAGCATACAACTCAGGTACTATACTAAATAGGTTGGTGACCATTTCCACCTTCGTGTTTAGTACCTCTGTTACCAAGCCTTCTACTGATGCCTTCTTGGTGATATCTGGCCTCTTCAATACTTTTTCCATAACTAGTTGACCCTACTGCTCCTTTGCTAGCTTTATTTTGATTATTCCTTGGGCTTCTTGCCATCATTCTTTCTCCTTGGCAAGATTTGGGTACTATTCCGTATTCTTGTTCTGTGCTCTTGTTACAGCTAAGACTTCATTGTCTGCCTCTATCACCTCTCCAATGCCAATGAGGTTGATATTTTGAGTTCCATTGGTACTTGCCTTATTTGAAAAATTACCTTCCTTGTGGTTTCTTGGACCACACAATTTACATATTTGGGTGGTATTGTTACCACTGTTGTTACTTGCATTTTGGGGTTTGGAACAATTCTTCGCAAAGTGGCCCCACTCCTAACAATTCCGATATTGAATGATCAATCGACCATCAGAGTCGTATTGTAGTCAACTCTGGTCTCCTTGTCTTCCTCCTCGACGACTATTCCTATATCCTTCGCTAGTGGTTTCTTATCCATTCCTTGGCAAATTTGGTTACTCCTCATGTTGTATAGCCAATGTTTGATACCTCTTACATTTCATGTTGAATGGACAATCAGCTACCGAATGTTCGACTATCTCACATATGCTACAGTATGTGTTCTTTGGATAGTTGACATTTGAATGTCCTATCTTGAAATCTGAGCACCAAATCTCTTTCTGATCCTTGGGACCTTCTCCTTTTGCTTCCTTTAGAATTTTATCAAATTCTCTTCGAAAGGAGTGGATTGTGCTCTTAAATTTATCTTTTGCATCACTTTTTGTATCTTCATTATGTTTCAAGTAGCCTTCGATACCTACCATTGTTTGTTTACCTTCACTTTCAAATTTCTTGGCCTTCTCTAGTGCTTCCATATATGTTGAGGATGGTACTACCTTCATCCTCTTCTTGAATTTCGATAGTAGCCCATCCAAAAACCACCACTTTATCATACCATTGACAGGTGTCATCTCCATTTTGTCTATCAATTATTTCAATCTTCTATTGTAGTTCTTGACATTCTCATCCAGTTTTTTCTTAGTGACATAAATTTCTGTGATGATTTCCGTGTCATCTCCCAGTGGTCAGAATTCTTCTATAAATATAGTCTTCAAATCTACCCATTGTGTAAATGCCTGCGTATTGTCTTTTCAAGTACTAGTCTATCACCATACCTCACAATGTGGCTGGGAATAGTTGCAACCATTGTGTGTCTTGTGTGACATGATTTGCTCCCCAAACGGTAATGCAAATTCCCATATTTCGAGATGGGTCCTCTTTTCCTTCACCTAAAAAAGGTGGGCATTTTTGTTGTATTGTTCTATTGGCGGGATTCATCGTCATAGTATTTGTTATGTTTATCAGACTTATTGGTGTTGGTGGTTGTGGAGTTCGACTTGGTTGTCTGTCTGCTGTTGATGGTGTAAAATTATACCCAAATAGCCTTCTGCCCAACTCCAATTGATCTCTACTTCGTGACCTCCTTTGCAAATATACCAAATGTGGCTTTGGTCTTCCTCCCCATGAATCCTCACATTGTTGTCCTGATACAAGATTCCCTCCTTCAGTATCCTCTGGCCAACTCTCCCTCGCTGGTTCTGGTGTTACCGTCCAGTTCTCAATGATGAGGCCTCCTTGACTATTTGCTCTTCCTCGTTTCTACAGTCACCAATAATATTTCAATGCTTGTATTATCTTCATATTCAGGGTTTCAAACTCTCTCCACTATCGGTTGAGAGACTTTTGTTGCCTCGTGTGTCTTTAAATTTTCCAATCGTGCACTTTTTCATATCGTTATTTGATTTCTACTTTGTAACCTGGGATCAGTCATCCACCTCTTACACCTATCACTTGCATCTCTAGAATCTGGGTTTAATTAGGCAATGAAACCAAATGTAGACAGGGGTGAGTACATTCCTAGGGTAAGGGATGATGATAGTCAGGATGACCAGTTATAGACCTTGGGTGTTATGTTCTTCAATGGCCAAGTCTAGACGTATGAGTACAGTTACCTAGATGTCATGAACTAGCCGTCAATGGCTAGACGTTTGGATACTTCAAACTAGACGTCTGGATACTTCAAACTAGATGTATGGACACTTTAAGATAGATGTTTATAGGTTAGACATCTACAAGCTAGGAATAGACGTCTGGGACTGGGAATAGACGTCTACAGGTCTAGACATCTAGGACTGAGAGTAGACGTCTAAAATATCGACTAGATGTCAAGTGAGGGTAGATGTATAGAAACAAGATGAGACGTCTGAGGGTTAGACATCTAGTGCTTGTACTAGACAACTAACTGTCCGACAGGTGACTCAGGCGTCACGATCTACCATCTGCAACTTTAGTTCTTCATACTTGCAATAACAACACTGGATTCTCGTCCTTGTAGCTGCATCAAGCCTGCAAGTAAAAATTAAAATAACACTACAACCTTGCCACTTAGTGCCATTTGCAACACAACCTACAATCACTTAGAACACGCACAAGATCACCAAACACGCAGAACAACCATTCCATACAAGAGCATTGGCATTATGAGTAGAATGATGATATGTTTACAATTTTGAAGGGGGCGTATATAGGAGGGTGAAGCAATTACTACAACTACTTCGCTCCCAACCGCCCAATCGTCTTAACCTTGTGTTAGATGTCATTAATACAAACTAGATGTCTAAACACTAAATCTTTACAAACTATACGTCTAACCTACCTAGTTAGCCGACTAACACAATAACGACTACTTTTGTCTTTTAGTGCTCATTGTATGTAATCAAGCCTTTTACATTCATTGGTTGATTTTACAAAATCATAAGATCAATTAACATACCGAAATTATTATATACAATCAAAATTGATGGACATTATTCTCAGCCAGTTCTTCATGGTTTATCTTGCTTAGAACTGTTGTCTACATCTTCCTTCTCGATCCTTGTACAAAATGTTTGAAACCCTATCATCGTATTTGTCTTTGAAGCAATCTCATCCAAGGTTTCAAAATTGGATCTAAATTGAGTGGTTTTTTTTCACACCAAGTATCCATCCAAATAGAATTTTTTTCGCTAGTTCCCACCACCCATCTTAAACCTTTAATCATAACATCAATAGTTTTTTTTAAATCATTCCAAAGAGCAAAACCATTTAGAAGAGAGAATGCTATAAATATTAAACTTCGATCATTGGGATCAACATACTTAGAAGAATTCTTACCCATTGTCTATGACTGTCTTTGCATAATTTTCAGATAACTTTTCCCCTAAGAGCTAAGTTTGCATCTGTAAGAGCTCTTAAACCAAGACTTCCCCTAATTTTGTCAACACACAACTTGCTCTATTTCACCAAATAAAATTTCTTTTTATCATGTAAACCTGACCATAAAAAGGATTGCTTAATAAAGCTTAAACTTTTTTCAATAAATTTGGCATAGAATACAATGACATATAATATATTGGAATGACTTATGAGACTGACTTAATTAACTGCACTCTTCCTCTACCTTTCCAAGGTGGAAGTTAATTTTAAACTTTAATAAAATTAATTTTGAATTTTACTAATAACTGGATTCCATAAATCTATCCTCGTTATCCCCTCAAATAAAAGCATCCTAAATAAGTGGTTGGCAAATTTGCCTCTCCATTTGAATTATCCTATAAATTCTCTATGAATTCTGCTTCTATTTCTGTAGATATCTTGAAGAGATAACGTGTGGGTTTTGAGACGAGTGAATTGGCTTGCATTTTACTGATTGATCATAATCTTGATTTCATTCCGTTTTCAGCCAGGTACATTCTCGTAGATTCTCTTTCCTCTTACTTTTTACTTTATGAAAAAACTTGACGCTATCTCTTGTTAAGACGCCACCGACGACAATCATATTTGTGGAATTGCTCAATACTCTCCGTAGGCAAAATTTTATGTCAGTTCATTATTGGAAGTAGATAATATGAGTTAAAATCTATCCATTAAAAGTTAACGAGGGCCGCGGCGAAAAAAAAAGTTTATTGATTTTTAAATAAAATATGTTGGGAAGCCAACTAAAACGTTTTTAATTTATTTTTTAGATAACATGTATTAAATATAATGTTTTTTAATTATTTTTAAAATCATCCATTTGCTTTCATTTAGATTTACAAAACGTGTATTCGTCTTGAACAAGACAATGATAATATTAGCCACTTTATGGTTTGCTCCAATCACTGTAATGCTTTATTGGATTTCATATTTTTTTTTTAAAGTAAGAAGAAATTGGCTAAGAGTGTTATAGTTATTTTTGAGGACTTTTCTTAATCTGTTATCCTTTTTAAATATACAGATGAAGTTGTATGCTTAAATTAAGACAATGATAATATTAGCCACTTTATGGTTTGCTCCAATCACCGTAATGCTTTATTGGATTTAAGAAATTGGTTAAGAGTGTTATAGTTATTTTTGAGGACTTTTTCTTAATCTGTTATCCTTTTTAAATATACAGATGAAGTTGTATGCTTAAATTCAAGCCTTACCAACCGCGTGAAAATTTGTTTGTTCCATTCTAATTCATAAAGCAAACAGTGTAGGACACTTAAATTTGTGCGCGGAGATGGGAGGATCAACAACGAACGGCAACGCAAGTCAATACACAACGGCAAAGGGAGGCCCATGCCTTTCTCTCAATTCCAGTTTTATTTAGTTTATCATTTCTTCTCTTCTCATGGTGAGTTCTTTGTTATATGGAGGGTTTTAAAGCTATTAAGACCATCCGCCTATTATGACTTTACAGAGGTATAAATTTACTCTTTCAAGATTATCAAATTAGGTACTATATATAATTAGCTCTAATGTATGTGGTGATGAATTGCTCAATTACAGGGATTTGTGTTCGATTTCTATTGTGATCTCATTATTGGGGAGGTTTAGAACAATTGATATTTTTATTTACACGTTTTACCAAATATTTATTAGATGTCCTTGTATATGTTTTGTAAGTTACTCCGATCCTAAGATATTATAATGTTTATATATATATATAAACAAAGTATATATATATATTCGTGATAGGTGTATTATTGGCTTGCATGATTTTAGGTACCTTTGCGTGGAAATGATTGGGGTTTAATAACTCAAATACCTTTTTGATAAGCATATAAGATTAAAATTGTACAAAATTTTGGAAAACCCTTAAGTGCGCAGGTTACGAATAAGCATATAACGAGCCCCTATATACAACATTCATGGAAAGCCTAATCTGAACCTTTCGATTCTTCGAAAATAAGAAAGAAAAGATGGGTTGGAGGAAGTAAAGAAAAGATGGGTTGGAGGAATAAACCGTTAGTGAGTTGTACCCACAATTGTTGTACATATACCAGTAAATAATTCACCATCGTCATTCTGAGGATTTTTTATTTGATTTTATGATGTTAACTATGTGTTAGATGGTTGGAAATTTGATTAGATTCGTATAGTTGCAATTTAGAGGAATGACTATCATGAAGTGTCCATATCTTCAATAATCGACGGAAAGGGAAGGAGGACAAAAGAAGCAGATAGGACTCATGCATGGTTGTTCTCTATTTGGAGTAAATCTTCTTATGCTCAAATAGACTAGATTTATAGGGAGATTTCTTGGTGAAATTGATGTAATATATTATCTTTAAGAGTATGGAGCATTTGCCATACTTGTGTCTATGTAATAATTGCTTAATTGTCTGAAGGATGTACTTTTAAAATTACTATTTGATGTATCTATGTTTTGCATTTAAATTCTTCCAGTTAATGCTTATCTTTGAGTATTTCTTCCTTTTAATATCTTGCATGCTTTATGAGTTATGTTTTGTTAGATTTAGTATCTAGATTTATCTTGTTTTCCTTGCTTAATGATATTAAAGGGTTTATTTAGGTTCCAATCCCACGGGCGTGCCCATGCATAACTAGTAGCCTGATCTGACTCCTCTACATGTTGTACCTGACTGATGACGGCAATCTGTTTCCTACTTGTCCGGTGGTCCCCTTCATGCCACGTGTTGAACCAGACTGACGAAGACGGTGCAAACCCTGTGTGTCCAGCGGTCCCCATATCACATTGGGTTACCATTAACGAGACGGTGAATGTGTTGGAAGCCTTCGCTGATAGTTTGAACCCTGCTAGCTGCATTGATAGTTACTAAAAATTGTGATTGTAACCAATTCATCTATGTAACCAAAAAAAGATATTAAAGGGTTTATTTATGAATTAAGATAGGTGACTTTAATTCATAAATAAACCCTTTCCTTTTTATTTTATAAACCAAGGTCCCATACCCTTAATCTACAAAATAACCATCCCTTTAGTTTAAACATTTAAAGTCCCATTCCCTTAAAACATTTAAACCAAATTATTTTCTTTAATTTAAAAAATCAAAGTCTCACTATTCTAATCATTTAAATCAAACAATTTTCTGTTAATTTAAACAATCAAAGCATCACTACTCTAATCATTTAAATCAAACCATTTTCTTTTAATTTAAACAATCAAAGCATCACTACTCTAATCATTTAAATCAAACTATTTTCTTTTAATTTAAACAATCAAAGCTTCACTACTCTAATCATTTAAATCAAACCATTTCTTTTAATTTAAACAATCAAAGCTTCACTGCTCTAATAATTTAAATCAAACCATTTCTTTTAATTTAAACAATCAAAGCTTCACTACTCTAATCATTTAAATCAAACCATTTCTTTTAATTTAAATAATCAAAGCTTCACTACTCTAATCATTTAAATAAAACCATTTTTTAACAACTGCCCTAAGGTTTTCATATCCTGAATTAATCATAAACATTATTAATTTTTTTTGGTATAAGGTAGAGGTGGTTATAAGGTCCACAAACCTTTTACAAAGTCAAAATGGGCTGGTTCTAGCATCAAGCCCGTATAATCAAAATACAAAATGGATCTTTCTAAGACTCACATTAAGCCATACTTAGAGTCCAAAATCCTATACTTGTCGCTTGACTATTCAGATAAAACAAAAACCAAACAACACCTAGCACTTACTAACACTAGGTTGTCAGACTCGTACACTTGTCACCTCCCGTGCCCCAACAAATGGGATGCCTTTTCTCGCCTAATTCCATCTCGTCGGATTACTCATCATCAGCCCTCTCGATCTCCCCGATGCTCTAACAGTGTTTGATCTTAGCTCTTCTCTAGCAACCAACACCAATAGTTCTTGAGGGAAGTTATCCTTCCAAATTTGCATCTCCCCAACGTAAACCGCAATATTTGCCATTAGATCCGCTCGCCCGGTTCCCTTCTCTCAAGGTGTGTTGGATTCGGGCATTAACCAAATGAGATTTATGAATCTTTGCTTCTAGGATAAGCTCCAATATGGTCCAACTGGGGTCTTTATCCTCCTTAATTGCCTTGATTATATTAAGCTAATCCCCTTCAAAGATAACTTCCTTATAACCCTCAAGTCCGGCAATTCTCATTGCTCGCATGCAGCTCGGGCTTCGCAAAATGATTTGTTTGAGTTCCCAAAGGTTTCGCAAAGGCAAGGACCACTTTTCCTTCCTCATTTCTCAAAACTCCTCCTCGCTCCCGCAGCCCCTGATTTCCTTTAGCCGCCCCGTCAAAATTAAACTTAACCCACTTTTGTGTGGGGGTATCCACTTGACACCATCCCGTGGGTTGGTTGTAATGTCTAGGTCCTGGAAGTTCCTCTCCCGGCTCCGCAAAATCCTCCTTTCCCTTAGAGACATGGTCTCATTTTTGAAGAAGAAAGTTTTCCAGTTTTCTTTCAAAGCTCTGATTATTTTATTGCCACATAACCTGGGATCTTTCTTACGTCCTTTAAATACTCTCTTATTTCTCTCATTCCATATCCCCCATAAAAAATGGGGTAAGTTGAGCTTCCAGAGCCAAGTCAAAAGCTTTGCCCTGAAGGGGGAAGCCCACTGTATGCGTAAGTCGACATGCTATTTGGACAGACTCCAATCTATATGAAATTTGGACAGATCATTTGGAAGATCGTACAAGAAAAATCACAAGTTAGAAATATATGACTTACATATTCTATTGCTTTCTCACACAAGATACATCGATTGATGAATTGGAAACCTCTCCTTTGCAGATTATCTCGTTGTCGGGATCTTATTTTGAACCGCCAACCAAAAGAAGAAAGCTATTTTTGGGGTTAAATTATTTAACCAAATAATGAAGTCTGAGTCCACCCATTGAATCCCGAGTGGATTAACTTATAGGCAGCTTTTACTGAATAGATCCCACTTGTAGTTTTGCCCCAAATCGCCTTGTCTCTTCCTCCCCAGTGAATGATCGGGAACACCCTTAAAGCATCATTGAGTTTGGTTAGGGCCACCTTCTCTTGCTCTGACAGATTATGAACTGTGATTTTCTTCCAAGAAGAAGTTTCCTGTGCTACAGCAATAAAATCCCCTACTTTTCCTCCCATTTCCTTCGAAAGTTTATGTTGGAGGACCTGAAGGTCTAAGTTATCTTTCATAGGGGCCTCTTCCAACCACGGGTCTTTCCAAAAGTCCACTTGTCTTCCATTACCAATTCTCCATCTGATGCCTTTCCTGACTACCTCCCGACATTCGAGCAAACAATTCCAAAAATAGGATCCTCTAGGAAGATTATCGACTTTCGGAAGTCCCGATTATTTCCGATATATTTTGCCTTAAGAAGTTTTACCCATCCCAATTGATCATTATTGATAAATCTCCATACCTGTTTGCCAATCATAGCTTGATTCAATTCTTTCATTCTCTTTAACCCTGTGCCCCCCGATCCTTGCTTGCACACACCGATTCCATGCTACCAATGAAATTCTCTTTCTCTCCTCCGAACCCCGACCACAAGAAGTTGCGTTGAATTAGCTCCAATGTAGCTCTGGACCTTTGCAGCATTCTAAATAGAGACATGCAAGAAATTGGAATGCTCAGTAAAGTAGTTTGAACTAATAAGGCTTTTCTCGCGTGAGCCGAGAAGGTCGCTCTTCCACCCTCGCTAACTTTTTGGAGATCCCGTCAATGACTCGAGTTCCACAAAGTAGCCTTCATTCTTCCTTCGAACATAGGCATGCCTAGATAAGTTGCTCGGTAGAAGCTCATTTCCACAACTGAAGAGGTTAGCTATTCTTTCCTCCCTCTCACCAAGCGTGTTAAAGAAATAGATGCTACTCTTCTTATAGTTTATGTACCGTCTCGCTTCTGTCTCATACTTGGTTAGAATTCTCTTCAACTTCCTAGCTTGAGGCACCGAGGCTTTGGACACAATGATTGTATCATCCACAAACCGTTGGTGAGACACTGCCCTCGCTGCTGAGGCCGGTTTAAAACCTTCCAATTGACCATCTGCCACCGCCGCTGAAATGTTCCTACCCAATGCTTCCGCTAAAATAATAAACAAGTATGGAGACAAAGGATCTCCTTGTCGCAACCCCCTTTCACTCTTAAAGTAACCGGAGGGTGACCCATTCACCATGACAGAAAATCTTGTAGTAGAGATACAACTAAAAATCAACTTAATCCACTGGGGACATAAACCAAACTTACCCAAAATCTTGGTGAGGAACCGCCATGAGACCCGGTCGTAGGCTTTATTCATATCAAGCTTTAGTAACATACCCGCTTCCTTACTAGTCACCATTGAATGAATAACCTCATGAATTGTGATGATACCATCCAATATTTGTCGCCCTTTCACAAAGCCACCTTGGTTCATATCAATGATGAAAGGAAGGATAACCTTCACCTATTGGCGATTGTTTTTGTGAGAATCTTCATCGTAGTGTTACATAAACCGATAGGGCGAAATCGGAAAATTCCATTGCTCCCACTAGTTTAGGGATGAGGACTAAAAAAGTAGCATTAACTCCTTCTGGGATTTCCATGTCCTTTTGAGCCTCAATTATAGCTTCCACTACATCATTGCCTAGGATATCCCAAAACTTCTGGAAGAAAGTTGCAGGGAAGCCATCCGGTCCTGGGGAGTCGTTACCATCCATGTCAAAAACGACCTTCTTGATTTCCTCCTTTGTGAAAGGACTAAGTAAGAATCCATTAAGATTATCGCATTACTGAGGGGTGGAATGGCTGCCAACAGAGAGTCCTCTTCTTCAATAGTCGGATTTACATCTTCTAGCAACGATTTAAAGTACTCAACCGCTTCCCTCCTTATGTCTTCCATATCTTTGGTGTTAGACCCATCGGCCATCTTGATCTCCTTAATTTTGTTAGTACTCCCGTGGCGAAGAGTAGAGACATGGAAGAACTTTGTATTTCCGTCACCCTCCTTTAACCAACGCAACTGGATTTCTCGCCTCCAAAAGGTTTCTTCAAATCCTAGCATCGTGTGGTATTCGGCCAACAGCCTCCCTCTCCCGGTTTCTCGGATCCTCCGTAAGTCGCTCCGACTTCAACTTCTCCCGTAGTTCATTGATCTTGTCTTTTAGTTCTCGCCTTTTAACAAAAAATATTGCCAAAGGAAGTTTTGTTCCACTCTCTAATGTTAGCCTTCACATTCCTTAGTTTACATGCCACTTGGGCCGCTTCGAACCATTATACTTTTTGTCCCACCATTGGGCAACCGGATCCTTGAGATCCCGATGTTGGAACCACATAAGTTCGAATCGAAAGGGTCTCGATGTATCTTTTCTTAGAGTCCTCCCCTCGCTTCCCATAGAATTGGGTTGTGATCAGACCCGATTCTTGGGAGTGCCGTTAATGAAGAGTCCCCAAACCTCTCCCGGCATTCTTGAGAAAGAAGAAACCTATCTAATCTTATCTCGAATTTGGTTTTCCTTCAATCTTTTGTTAGACCATGTATAGGAGAATCTACGCAGTCCACATCCATCACCTCATGTTGCTCAACAAAATCTCTAAACTCGTAGATATCAGCAGCTATTCTTTGAGAGCCCCCCAATTTATCTACAGGATTAAGGTAGCAATTGAAATCCCCCGCCACAATCCAAGGGTAGTTGGGGACCGTCTCCCTCAATTCAGCTAGCTGACTCCAAAGAACCCTTCTCATTCCTTGTCTAACTGGAGCATATACATTCGTTAAGATCCACTCTTCCTGCGTGGTTTTATCCACACATAAGAGACAAATAAACCAACTAGACATCGTAATCACTCTACTATCAATCACATTTTTGTTCCACATAACCAAGAACCCTCCCCGCTGCTCCAGTGGCCTCTTGGCCTACTACTTCAGCTTCTCGCCAAGTCCTATTCTTAAAAGGAATAACTCTACTCTCCTCCATTTTAGTTTCTTGCAGAAAATCATATCCGGTTTGTGTTCTTGTCTAAGAGCATACAAAGCTCTTATTTTTGCAGGATTACTCCCACGAATATTCCATGAAAGAATCTTCATTTATGGGCTTTGGATCCTCGAGCCTTCGCCCCAAAGAGCAACACTGCTTGAGTGCCATCAACCACTCCTCGCTCCGCTTCTTTCTGCCTTAAGGCAGCATTGCTAGGTTTCCCTCTTCCTACCGAACCATATCCCCATACATCCGCTCTAGGTTGAAGTTCCTTAGGATTCACTTGGCTTCTAGTAACCATCTTGGGTAGGTCGGCCTTGGTATTTGGGGTAACAATCGGCTTTCCATGTTAACCGGTCTTTTTGACAATGGAGATGATTCCGTGCTCTTAGCTTCTTGATTAGTAGATTCTTTTTCCCCGCTTTGGGGTTACACCGATCTTGGTGGTTCACCTCTTCCTCCCCGAGTATCCTTGCCTCGTATTATTAGTTTCCCGCTCCTTCCTCTCGATTTTTCTCCTCTAAATCCTTCTCTTGAGTCTCCTCTACCTCGCATTCCACTTCTTGGCCGTCCATCCGATCTCCCTTCAAATGATTTAATGCATCAAAACTGTTCTCCACTGGGATGTTGATCTCCTTGGAATTTCTTCCCATAAATTCCTCTGCAACACATGGGACCACTTCCACCGAGCCTCCATAGGCCTCCCGTATCACCCAATCAAACTTACTTTCCCCATGGCGTTGATCTATGGGGTTCTTTCCTTTGTTATTTGGCTCTGAGGCTTGCTGTATCATCTTAGGAGCAAGTTGAGCTTGAGGGTTCCCATCAAAGGGACCAGCTCCCCCGTGAGAGGGTTTTGGGGCATAGGAATTTTTGGGAGGAGGGTTAAAACGTTGCCTCTTGCTTACAATAGGGCGAACAGTGGTCTCCGATATTCGGATTTTGAGCTCCACGTCCTTGAGGCCCAGAGTTGGGTAGGAATGGAGATCTCAGGGGGAGGGATATTATTCTGGGTTTGAGGATCGGTATTTTGGAGTGGGGGCTGGTTCTTGGAAATGAAGTGGATACCCTGGTGCCCTACCTTCCCACAAACACTACACTTAAAAGACATATTTTCATATTCAAATACCTGAGTATGAAGGCCAAACATAGACGACAAAATAATGGATTTAGGGAGCTCTTTACTCAAGTCCGCCAACACACACATGCGAGCAGACAGGAGTCTTGTTTTGCTCAAGGTTGCAGGATCAATAGCTATTAGTTCTCCAATCTCTGTAGCTATCCCACCCAATATTTGTCCGCTCCGAAAAGCAGAGGTAATCCCGGCATCTTAACCCAAATAGGAGCCAAATCCAAAGACTCGAGTCCTGGGGTTGAAATCGGGGACCAACGCTTCGATACAAGCCCCTTTTCCCAAAAAACCAAGGACCTCCTTGGAGAGTCCTTTCCATGTCCCGTTCACATTGAAATGTTACCAAAAGTAAACTCTTGGGTAAAGCCTTAATCATCATACCGGCCCTTGGCCGCCATTTTTGGATGGCCCATCTCCTTATGACTTCCATGTCTGGCCTCACCCCCATAAATTTAGCCACCAAAGATGTTCTGCCCTCCATAGCCACATGCTGAGCTAAGGAATCTGGGACGTGCAACCTACCATTGACAGATTTTAGATTAAAACAAGAGTCGGATAATTTTTGCTTACCGCGAAGAGCATTAAGATATGAAGGTCTCCAGTTGCTGTGTTTCTCTTTGTCTCCTTCTTGGTTCTTCCTTTGATCCCGACGCATAGAGTCCCGGGTCCCCCTCGTAGAAATCTTCAACCGCATCCGCCCAACGCCCTTGGACCGGTTCCAAAAGAACTTCCTTGTCCACATCCTCCGCCTCGGGGGCTCGCTATCTCGCCGGAGCCCCCACCTGCCGCGTCTCGCTGATCTGCCCTCGAAGTCCCACACCTAGGGTTTGATGCCCCTAGACCTCTCGCTCCTCCTCCTTGCTGCTCCATCCGTCACAACTTGTTAAATTCATGGAGTGATAAACATTATTAATTAACCAAAGAACCAAAGTCCAATTATTAAAAGCAAGCAACAGTCCACATAACTTAGCTCACCAAGGTTCTAGAATAAGAAAACCAGGTCGACATAGTCTATGACAACCAACAACACAAGGCATGATTATGGGTAATGACGCTCGCTCTTCGAGAAAGGTCCAAGCAAGGGAACTAGGTTAACTACACCACCAAAGCTCAGTCGTTAAATTCAGGACCTACCAACGAAGGGCGAAAGGAAACCACAACAATGTGGTCAACAACACTTCCTAGAATGTTGAGATACACGCCAACGTGGTGCCATCCAAGCCGGGTAGAGGTCAACATAGCGCTAAACGCAACCACCTTTTATGCAGTGCTAAACACAACCACCTCCTATGCAACACTAAACACAACCACCTCCTACGCATACTAAGAGGATGCTACCACTAAAGGAATAGTGATAGACAAGGTTTTGAGTTAAGAGTTGGAGCCAATGGCTCACCAATCATGATAGGGATTCCAAACTCCAAACAAGGAGTGCTAGCCAGAGTCGTTAAGGGAAACACATAGACGAAGGGATATTACAGGCATTCACCAGCTATAAATAAATAACATTAAATGAAAGTGTTCATATAACTTAACTAGCCAGCATGAGACACATCAAATTACCAACCTAACTCTCGTTCACAAGGTGTCATATCCTCTTGGAATGCTATTCTATCTCAGGCGTCTGGTTCCCTAACTTCAATTCATCTTCTCCCTCTCGCTCGTATCTTCCAAAATTCAATAACATTAACAACCCTCATTTCTTCCAAGACTGAGTCCTTTCTAGCCAGATTCGATTCTATTTTCTCTTTCCAACCATTATCTCCTCGAAACCATGACCCAACTCGTCATCGAGTCTTCCAACCGCCCATACTGCCCATGTTGTCATTACTCTCCCAACTACTCAATGACAAAAATCTGATTTTGCTTTAACTTCCCCAAATAAAATACAATTTCACTTCTTGAAATATCGCTAGCAAAGTTTGACAGCGAGAAGCTTCTCCATAACGTAACTTATTACATATAATATGAAGTAGATTCAGATTTTATTAAGATTATAATAGATTCAAATCCTCTATTATTTCTATAAGGAACTTTATAATAATACACATTATTTTCAAGTGAAATATTACTTTGAGAAATAAACATCTCCCTTTTGAAATGGAACTTTATTATCATTTCAAAGTAAAACCTTTCTATTTATTTAAAATGAACTTCCATTATCATTTCAAAATAAAACTTTTTTTTTATTTATCTAAAATGAACTTCCATTATCATTTCAAAATAAAACCTTTTTATTTATTTAAAATGAACTTCCATTATCATTTCAAAATAAAACCTTTTTATTTATTTAAAATGAACTTCCATTATCATTTCAAAATAAAACCTTTTTATTTATTTAAAAAGTAGAGAGTAGGAGGTTTTAATTGAAACAAGAAGCTCTCAATGGTATCTTATTCATGCATGCTTTTATTTCCTAAACCACTAATGTAGATAGTGATGAAGTAAAATACAATCAAACATATGCAACAAACAAAGAGGGAGTCTTTCCATCAAATTAGTCACTTATCTCAACCCAAAAATTTATGATAGCTACTAAGCTATCAACTGAGGCTCAAGGTGGCTAGTTATTGACGATTATCCCTAATAGATAATGCATGTATATATGAAGGTATCTATCCATGTTACCCTTGAGATGCCTTATCATCACTTCCCCAACCTTAAGTAGCCCCACTTCTAGTGGATGACTCAACTTCTTCCACCTACGAGCGTACTTGATCCTACACATTGGCAATTTGTTAGCAGTATTATATTCTTCAATATCAAATAACATCGCACAGCTAAATTTCACAAAACCAAGTATTAAAGCACCATAAAATTAATACATTGATTTTCCAAGTCAGAAAGTCCATTAGGGAGGGTCATGATAAATTTACTTTTCTATTTCTTAGACCTGGGCCATCAGAGATCACATGGTATCTTTATAGGCTTGTAAGTTCTTCTGGGCATTTGAGATCCTTTTAATTTTCTTCACCATATTTTTCATGTTGATCCCATGTTTGTTATGCCTATGCTTAGGTCAAAGGTGCAACGAGATTTAGGAATTCTTGATGTTCCTCTCTCGTAGAGAGTTGCTCTTCTATTTGATTTACCATATCCTTGGTTTTTTTTAGGATCTCTTATGTAGAAGCCATGATCCTAAAATACTCAAAAGCATTATGAGTTTCCTCATTTATACAATCTAAAGTATCCTTTGCCATTTTATTTCTTGTGCGATCTTAGATTCAACATCCTTTTTTTATGGGTCTTGAAGCTTACAACTCTTTTATTTTCTAGTCTTTATTTTCAACATCTTCTTGCAATTTACTCAATACTTTTCTCATCTCTTACACAAGTTGTTTAGACTCAACAAGCTAGGCTTTGAGGTCTTCAACTGATCTTTTTATACTACCTTCTATTTAAGTCCCTCATTCTCTAACCAAAGTTGATCCCTTTTGGATTTGACCTTAGACAAATCTACCTCTACCCTTTAATTCCTAAGTTGTATTTCTTCATCCTCAACCATGAGTTGATCATACTTCATTATTATGCCTAGTGTGAGCTGGTTTGCTAACCGGACCATCTCTTATGGATCTAGTTTATCTAGGTCCACTTGTGATACTCTAGCAATCAAGTTAGTAGGGATTGATGTCATATAGGATGGTTTAACCTCAGTTGCTTCAATACCAAGTATTGTGTCCCCCTTCTCAAAGATTTAGGAGTGGAGTACTAATGCTTTAGAGGTTTTTTGTTGATACATGTGTACTCCTTTAATGCATTGTCCTCATTGAAGAGTAGACCAAATGCTTTGGCCACTTTGGATTCTCTACTTGTAAGTGTAATTCGACCTTGGTCTCTGATATTGTGGAAATTGGGAGTCCTTGCAGACTCATCTCCTTAAGTAGATATGGTAGGCATCATTGCCTATAGGAGAAGTTACCTTGCAAGAGATGGAGGTTGAGTGGAATTAATGGGTATGACAAGGAGAGCAAATTGGGTGGTAGTGATGGGAAATGTGGATGTGGGATGAGTGGGTTATGATATCAAACTAGTTAGGATGGACAAAAGAGACATCATGATTTGCAGAATAGTAGAGTGAGTTATGATTAGTTTTACAAGTTGAGTGGTAATGGGGGTGGTCCCTACTATGATGGTAATGGAGGGGGTGTTGCATGAGGTGACACATGGGTTACATTGGTGGAAGATAGGAGAAGCTATAGAATAATAAAAAATAGGAGTGGGGATGTGAGAAGAAGGATAAGGAAGAGATAGGGAGGTATAAATAGAAATTCTAAAAGAAGATGTAATAATGGATGATGGAAGTGTGGAAGGGGAAGAGGTTGTGGCCACTAGACTAGCTAGTCCCTAGCTTAGAGGAGGGTTTCATTGTGGGATTACCCCATATTTTACCTAGGTATCTCATTTCTTTTGCTAATTTTCTTTTTCCATTGTCACCTCTCTAAACATTGGTCTATATCTTTCAAACCCCCCCTATTCTTTAATTGTCATTTGTTGTACTATATCATTGACCTCAACAATTATTGACAAAGTAGTTGATATGGATATTGTAGGCACTACCTATTTCTTGGGATTTTATTTTTTAGGGATCAAGGTACTTGCTACTACAACCACTTCTACAAATGTCATAGATCTCTTTATCCCTTTGTAGTGCATCTTGTCCCAAGTGACAATGAATTTAGCATTAAATGGGTCATCTCTTATGGTTTTGGTCATTGTGTTAGCATTGTATGTCATCCTTTGCCAAAATAATATTTTTTATTTTAATACCCCATATTCTAGAGAGCCCATAGCCTCTAATTATTTAGCTTAATGTCCAATTCAAAGTCATATTTTACCTTAATATAGAAGGCATCCCATTATGGGGGGTTGACATATCAACTTTGGATCTTGTCTTCATAACTCTTGTTACTCCCTAGAATGGCAAGGGTTATCTCCTCATTTAGATTTTCCTATTGTTGGACATTATATTTTTTTCATGCATAAAGAATGTGTTAAAATTTTTATTTCTAAGGGTGCTCTTGAAGATTTCATGTGGGTCATAGGACCATAGGTCTTTGAGTTGTTCAAAATCCATGTCTTTTAGCTTTACCTCGATCACTGTATTATACCCACACATCTCTGAAGTGATCTTCATATTTTTTGCTTCAATAGATAAAATGTAGTCTTCTTCTACCCTTTGAAATACTTTAAATCCACATAGTCAAGTTGCCTAACATATTCAAGGTTGAATACATAATTTGAAACTTTGGCAGAAAAATTGAAGCGTATAAAAGAGAACCCATATAGACGGATGAACAACCTGGTCCTTCCTAAATAAAAACCTCCTTGTGGTCATTTCCCTTAAATTATTATTTGTTGCTCCTTGTCACTTAACCTTGGTACCTTGCCCTTGAATTTCCCATGACTACTTCATAGACCTCATTGTAGAAGTGGTACAAGGACTTGTTCTCCCCTCTACATGGTACATCTATGCAATCTATAATACTTAAGGGCTTGCCAACCTTATCTACTTGGTCTAGTTGGAGAGTTGTGAACCAATTTTTCTTTTGATATAAGATCAACCATACCAAGTAAGAGGTGTAGGCAAATTTTTGGTTCTCTTTGTAATTCTTCAACTGTAGATCCATTTGGTTAGAGACGTATTAGGTGTAGTCAATCATTTGAAAATACCCATGTTTGGACTACATGGAGTAGGGTAATGTGTTCCTCATAGACTATTTTATCATCATTTTCACCTAAGACAATCATAATTCCTTACAAAACCATTTGTATATTATCTTTGAATTGATCCAGATCTAGTGGAAAGATGAAGTCTAAGGGTATGTTGGGCTTCTTCATATAAGGGGTGAGAAAACTATGCCAGTAAGTGTTGGGATGTTTGTAGTAGTAGTCCTTTTAGGTATTATGCTTGCATGATGCCCACATGAGTAAGTCTTCACTATACCTCAACATACTCCTTACCACTTTCGTTCTAGTGTATAATGCATCTTCAGTCCATTGGGGGAGGTAGAAGCTCTCTATGGTAAAATTATATTTCTTTGCTAAAGCCAGGCCATAAATCCAACTATGGGAAGTCCCATACCTAGGGTATAGCTAGGCCACAGATCCAAGCTTGAATTATGTTCTAACAATTAATTTGTGGGCCCAGGTAAAATCTCCTTAGTTCCTTTGCTCTGACCTTCCCTATAGAGTGTGTATTTTCCCTTGTTATTCCCATACATAGGACATCCTCAAAGAGTAAACCAAACTCCCTATATTTTAGCTTAATTATTGCTTCCATCATAGTCTCTTCTAAGAAAAAGTAAACACTTCACATTCTTCTATAGATTTTGATTTTATATCCGAGTAAGGATCAACTAATCCATGATATTTCTTATTATATGATTGCTTTTCTATGTTCTCTTCTTCTTTTTATTTCTCCCATTGTGTTGTGATAGGTCCTTCATCCTTTAGGTGCAAAGGCAACTTTTTTCTTCTAAGGATTATTGTCTCCTTTCCAATTTTACTTTGCTTATTAGCGGACTACTCTTTAGAATATTTCCTCTTATCTCTAGTTTCAACCCCTTGTTGATATATGGTATCATATTTGAACACGAACTCCTCATCTATTTCTATAGCACCAAAATTTATTGGGATTGCATTGTTGAGATTGAGAATGGTTGGCTCTAATGGTGGATCCTATGCTTATTGTTAAATGGTCAAATTAATTATGGGGAGAGCTTGACCTATTATGACATCCTTTTGAGTCTGATATTATTAATTGTACTAAATAGTCTGAGGTCCGATGGCTCCAAGATACTCCATGGGATCATGCCTATCATAATGAGAAAAATACCATAATGGATCCATCTTCATATTGGTATTAACCATATGAATATAAATCTAATTTTCTCCTTGATCAAGCCTTATTGAGGCACCTGATCTTTTGGGGCTATTAATTATGTAATTGTTGCCAACATCATTATTTTGATTTACCAAAGTATTGACAAAAAATATTATTGGATTCATTGCTTAGGTTAGGTATAGCAAGGAGGGATGGAAGTTATGGTTGAAATGATACATTGGATGGAAATTTTTGGCTAGGATGGATAATAATGCATGGAAATGTAGAAGGATGAGTGAAAGTATTTGTTTAGGGATAAGGAATTGGTGAAATATTGGGTATGGAACTAGGTATAGGTATATTCTAGAAAAATTGGGTTGCATAGGCCGTTAGTTTTGTAAGGGTATCTTTCCCACTCAAATGAGAACCTCCTCTACTCTAATCACTTCTTCAAATGCTATAGCTAGTGTATGATAATAAACATTACAAATGTTAAAGCTAACTCAAGTTATAAACCTTAGATACAGTATGGTAATGTTTGTTATTCATTTGGCCTAATATTTAATGGGATTAAGTTCAAGGTCCTCAAGTCTAGTACTAAAATAATGTATATCTTTTTGAGGATGTCTTTGTATTGCACTTAATTGAAACAAAACTAAATAACCATTTCTCATATTTCTAAATTTATGCATATATGGTTCCACTATTGATGCCCAACCAATAACTAAATTATCTGGTATTCCTCTATACTACAAGATAACTTTATCACAAAGAGAGTAGATTAGCAAGCATGCCATCATGTCCTCTTCTAGGATGTAATGAATTGACTTAAGTGTAGATAATTTATTGAGGTGGTCTAGTGTGGTCTTATCCCTATTCTTGTCAAAGGTGGGTAGTGCTTTCATAGTTGTTGAGAGAATAGGAGAAAAGGCAACCAAATTTAGTGGACCTTGGTAGGTTAAATAAAGGAATTAGCTTAAATAAAGGAATTAGCTTTGTGATCTAGGAGACACTCTTGGATTATCTTATTGAGGAGGAGGTTGACCATAGTGTTGTTGAGGAGGGGTACATTACATACCCTTAAGGTAGAAATGGATGGTATGGAGGATAATATGTAAAGGGTAATAAAGTAGTAGACTCTAGTAAACCCATTGTTGGTTTAAATACGGTCAAATATCTTATCGTGAGCTTAATAGAAATTATTGTTAACCATGGTAAATCTATAGGTTTTGAGGCATTTGAGAACTTTGAGATCATGGCATATTACTATTTGAGGATTACCCATGGTTGAACT
This sequence comes from Wollemia nobilis, assembly GCA_028583015.1. Taxonomy (NCBI): domain Eukaryota; kingdom Viridiplantae; phylum Streptophyta; class Pinopsida; order Araucariales; family Araucariaceae; genus Wollemia; species Wollemia nobilis. The sequence goes on along the minus strand of JAQPPZ010001695.1, from coordinate 177,675 downwards.
ACCATAATATTGCATGAACCTCAAAAATATCGAAGATAGGAGTAGAGCTCGTATGATTACCTCTAATTAGGAGAGGGTAGTGCACCATTTTTTATAGTTTTTGGAAATAATTTGCTTAGTTAATTTTATTGAAGTTTGTAATAGAGAGCATCATTATAGACCTTCTAGAGTATGTACCTATGCAAATAGAATCCAAAGGTCAAAATCTAAAAAATCATGGCCAAAACATTAAAAAAATCAAAATTTTCTAAAACTTGCCTATTTCAACCGATTTGCTCATAAAATAGAGTGATTTGCTTGCAATTTTGGGTGATTCACTTTTAGGATGTGATTTTCTAGTAAATTGTAAATCCCAAAAATTCATTCATTTTTTATGTATTTTTTCTTATCAGAGAGAAAATGAGTGATCAAAAATACAAATGAATCACTTGCTTTATCGAATGATTTGTTATTCTAGTTAGACTTAGAAAAATTTTACAGAGGTAGAAATTTTTCTTGGTAAAGTGAATTGCTTGTTGGAAGATTTATGTCTATTTTCACCCTCTATTATGAGAATTACTCGTTGGATCAAGTGAATTTCTTTTTTATTCAAACTTGTGTAGATTAGACTCAAAAATATGCCTTAAGTGCATTTTCCCATGGCAGATGCACATATGAGGTGAAATTCAAGTTTGTTTTGGTTGTTGTTGAAGTTAGCTTTATGGAAATTTTAGTTTTTTGAAGTTCAAGTAGGAGTTTCCATTCACAAAGTACCCATAAAATATAAACATACAAAGTTTTAAAAAATGGATGAAATCTTAAGCAAAACTAGGTTTAGACCTTAAAAATTATGCAAATAACTTGATTTTCAACCTTTTTGGAAGTGCATATGAAAATGAGCAATTTGCTTGCTAAGTCAAGTGATTCACTCACTTTGTTAAATAAAATCACTTACTTTTACAAAAAATCTTAACTTTTCTAAAAATTGAGTGAATTGCTTCCTAAGTTTGACTAACTAAAATTTTGCCTTGTTTTGATCCAATCTCTATGTCCATGATAAATGCATTTTTAGGCATAAAAATCGAGAAAAATACATAAAAATGGTATTTGTTCCACCAAGTGTGCTTGAAAGTATGCTGATTTAGGGAATTGAACTCGTATTTTAATTGTTGCACCTTCAAATCCAAGTTTCAACAAGGTTGGAAGGGTTTTCCATTGGCTTCACCCAACCTATGAATTTAGGCCAACTCCCTATTGTTCTCATTTTAGATATAATCTAAACTAATTATAAAATTAAATGCACATACAATAGCAAATGTAGAAAGTAAATACATGAGGTTTAGTGTGCAAGAGATGAAAGCAAATATGACTTTTACACTATAGCAAAGATAACATGTGATCAATCAACACATGAGAGCTCACATAACATCAATGTTTACCCATTCATTTGATTATGAATTGATAAACGAATGACAAGATGGGCTAGAATGGCAGTACCCAATTATTGCACACTTAATAAACCCTAAGGCAATGCTTCTAACAGGATGCAAGGACTTGCCAATTTCTTCCAACCTCATGAGTATAAAGCACAATGTAGGTTTTACATAGTGTAGATTTGAATTCTCATGCCCAATTTTTTTTACAATGGGAGCCTTAGGCCCCTATTTATAGTAGAAGTTTATCCCTGAGTTACCTAGGGTAAGAAATAATTACTCCTAGTAAAAGTAAATATTTAGGGGTAACTTAATACATGAGTATCTGCTAGGTGGAAGTGAAATGGTTATCCAATCATTTAACTGCTCAAATCAATGCGTTAAGGAGGAAATAAAATCAACAACAATGATAAGGCAGGTACAAGAAATACTAAATAACATAAAAATTAAAACTGTAAGGGGGTACTCCTAAAAAATAAAAGGAGTGGACATGAGAAATATATATATTAAGAGAAAACTATTAGAGTGACATGAGAGGAGCAACATACAAAGAAAGGAAAAAGAAAAGGAAAGAGAAATAAGAAGAAGAAAGGGAGGTATGTAATGACCTAGACGAGAAGCCTAACTAAATCAAAGAGAGAAGTTTGAGAATTGTGAGGAGGCTGAGTACGACTGTGGTTTGTGACAAATAGAAGCTAGAATCCCCACCTGGCATGACTGCTATGAACAGGAGGTTGAGTATAATCTGGAAAAGTACAAAAACTAGATTCCCCTGCCTGGATTGTTTAGTCAAGTAAAAGAAAGTCAGCCCCTGTGGATCGAGGAGAAAATTACAAACTGGTGGATAATGTGGGTCCACCAAGGAAAAACCACATCTCCTTATGGGTTGAATATGGATGAGGCATTTTCAGATATATACGATGAGTTTGTTAATGCCTATCAACCTGTCGCTTTCGCCAAGGTCTTACCTCAAATTTTCCAACATACCGACAGCGATGAAAGTGGGGCAAAGGGAGAATGCCCAACAGTCAAATAAGAGACTCTGAAGGAAGAAGAACAATAGTATGTGTTTTAGCAAAGGTCATAGCGAACGAAGCACAAAGTTGAAGAGGTGCCTTTTCCAGAGAAGCAGATTGTCCGAGATGCATCCCCATTTCCCAAAGCTATGAAGAAACCAAGGACCGATGCCACTTCCTCTTCTACTACTGAAGTTTTGGTTGCTACATTTGGCAACTGTTATTTCTTCCCCGTCGATAACTAAGGCTCTGATGATGGTTGCACAAATGTTTCTAACGATTCATGAATAGGAGGAGGACCAACAGTTAGAGAGACCTTAGGTGGAGGTCATGAATGTCAAGGAGGATGTGAACGTTGAGGAGGAAGTGAAGAAGCAACAAGAGGAGATTATCTCACAATCGTTTCCATCATTGGAGCACACGGTGCTTGCACCTGAAGGTACATCTTCCTTTCCCTCTTCTTCTTCTTTAGAGAATGTAGTGGTTGTTAGCCTATTTCTTTCAATTTCCACATCCATTTCTCCCCCTTTCGGTATGCCCTTTGTGTCCATTTTGCTTCCCTCTTCTTCCCTTCCAGAAGTCACTACTGTTCCTTCTTCTCTTTCCCTTTCTTTGGCCGCCATTTCTTTTATTTATTTTACATTAGGGTATAACCCATTTTCATGTCCTTCCCCTTCCATTGTCGCCACCACTTTTGCTGGGATTGTAAGTACACAAGCTCCTCCCAAAGTGAGTGTAACTGCATTCGAACCCAATTCCTCCACTAATTTCGTTGTTTAGGTCCCTCCCCTTCTAGTCGTCTCATCCGCTTGCTTTGAGCCTAACCGCTCACAAGTTTTGATACCTTTCACACCATTTTTGGAGTTGCAAGTACTACCAAAGGTTCAGGTGGTGCCGAAGCAACCCAACGTGGAGAATATCAATCAAGCGCACCTGAGTTTGTCACAATGATTGAAAAGAAAAAGGTAGAAAGAAGCACTGTCTTCAGCTTGGCCGCTCAAAAAGGTTGCTTTCGATATTGTTACCATGGAAGCTCACACGACTAAAATCACTTCTTTGCTTCAGAAGTCACAAGGTGAAATTATGTCGAGTGATTACGTTTGTGAGACTATAACAGAAGACCTCACTAGGATTGATCCCATGGAGAAAATGGGTAACATATACGTTGATATGAGTTTGGTATACTTGCATGGTGAGTATTTTAAGTAGAGATATTTTGATAATGAGAATAAAATTATCGAACTCAAAAATGCCTTGGCCAAAAGCAGAGTGCAAGAGGAGAAGACAACCATAGAGAATGAACACTTGCACTGACAAGTAGGAGTGCACTTGAAAGAAAGGGACGTGACAAAAATAGAAATGCAAGCACTTCGAATGCAGTTGGAGGCCATACAAAATCAACTGGGGGAGAAGGTCGTACAGGCTGTAGGTTTTTCTTTGAAAAGCATCAAGGAGGCATGCCTTCGCTCAATCCAGAACTGTGAAAAGTTGACTACACAAGCAGTTCAAGTATTGCATTACATCTGGATGGCCATAATACACATTTATATGGGGCAGCAGTTGATATATATTATTGAGCAGATGTTGGAGCTGTACATGGATATGGTTGTGAAAATCTAAGCTTTGGCTAACTCCAGCATGTACATTCACCCCCTTAGTGAAATAGATCATGCTTGGTCAGCTGCCAAGGTCACACTACGCAACTATTTTCAAAGGATGGACCTGGTGAGAGAAGGCCAAAAAATCCTCAACACCATAGAGCGAGAGCACACTATCTCCATGATTCACTTTGATGCTCTTGCCGATATGGATTTTCTAGGTTTTATCGATGAGTGGGGTGAACCTCTACCATAGGAACAATTGACAGCGGCTTGAAAAAAATTCGTGGAGGACACCTCAAATATTGATGCATGGGAGGAACCCATCACGGAAGCACAAGTGTTGCCACTTATGTAGAAGTATACCTGCATGGAGCTTTCATTGTTCGAACTTGCCTAAAGAGCAAAGTGCCTCATCCTATAGGATGTCCAAAATCTGTGTTTTGTTTATGAGTCATTAAGTTTTCCTTGCTTATTCACCACTCATACCTGGGAGGCAGCGGTCACAGTCTATGAGGTCACCTCCAAAAACCTCAAGGAACAAGAGGAGCGAGTTACAGTAGAGAAGGTCACGACAGAAAAGGCAACAGAAGAAGCAGAACTGGCAGAAGTACTCTGAGTGGCAGCAGAGGTTGAATCCGCTGAGAAGGCAGAAGAAGAGGCACAAAGAAAAGCATCTACATCAAAAGTGCCAGCCAAAGCAGTCGACAATAAGGATAAATGAAAGCCCAATGGATAAAGGCATAGATAACTTGCATCCATACAAGCTGGATACCCTGTGAGCCACCAAAAATGTTGGCAGTTTTGTAATATACCACATTGAAGTATTTTTGATGAATTTTGATTGTAATGCGACAAAATATATTAATATTAACAAACAGTATTTTGACTGATATAATATGTTGCAGTTATATTTCATTTTGCTTCTTTATTTTCCTACATCCTTTTGGCTTGAAAATAATGGGGGTTTTAAGAAAAATGTCTAGGAGAATGCATTTGAGACTTTGGTTCGGATCACCTATAGAAAAATGGTGCATATGAGAGCTTTGTTGAAAATCGTGTTTGCCTCAAGCAATGGACGAAAGCCTCGTTCGCCCTACTCCGAGGCGAATGTAAAAGAAAGCAGACATGACCAATTTTGATGAGAGCAATTTGCCCCAATTGAGGAGAGAAATATCTATGCACCCTTTGTTGAGGTGAAGGAAGAAAAATAAATTAAGAGAAAGAATCAAGTTTCAAAAATGGCTAAGTTTCAAGGTCATCTGAAGTTAAGACGCAAAAGAAATTGTGTTTACCCAAAAGGAGGGGTGAAAGCTTCATTCACCCCACTTTGGGGCGAACATCCTAAAAAATTAAAGGAGCGCACCTGCTCGTCGTGTTGATTGGTTGGAAATACATTTGGCTTGGCGAAAGTCTTGAGCATGGTAAAACTTAGCAAATATTGGCGACTTTCGAAAGAAGATGCGTTCGCCCAAAAGATGGAGCGAACGCTTCATTTTCCCCAAGCTAGAACGAACGTATTTAAAAGCACGAATTTGAAAATTCAACCTCATGTTCGCCTCAGTTGAGGGGCGAAAGCTCCATTCGCCCCTCCCGGGGGTGAACGCGCCATAAACAGTAAAGCGGGCGAAGAGTCTAAAATTCGAAGTGACTTTGAAAAGTCAACTTTGCGTTTGCCCCAAGAGGAAGGTGACAACCTCTTTCACCTCTTTTGGGGGTGAACATAGAGTTTAAGGAAGTTGTTAAAAGCGCTTTCACCTGGAGTATAAAGGGTTGATTGTTGTTAAATCAGAGGTGCCTCCTTCACCAGGGAACATGGTAAAAGGAGTAAATATGATATTCTCTTACTAAGACCAAGTGACTTTTGCTATCAATAACGTCAACGAATTTCAAAGACACCCAAGGCAGGAAAATGAAAAACATTAAATGTTTATGGTAAAGAGTAACTCAGGTTGTGGATCTCGAGCAAAAAAAACAACAATATTAGAAGCGCAAGTTAATTTTTATGATTTCCAAGCAGATGCGTATTTTTGAGGATGGCGAATATATCAATTCAATGACCAAGCTTTGCAGTTTTCCATGCATCGACGCCCAGAAATACTAATTTCCCAAAATAATTTCCTTAAAATCTGGATCACCGCCTCAAAAGAAGGATTTTCAATGACTTCAAGGAGGAATTGTCTCACCAAGGTTCCTGATCTGTGAGCATTTTGTCTTCATGTGTATTTAATGAAAGAGGTGAAATCCTCTATAAATACTACTCAATTTCCATTGTAAAGGGAGGTTAGACATTCTGTAGAAAGATGAAGAGACTTGACTTCCAAATTTGCAAGTGATCTTGTGTGTGATTTCCTTCTATTTTATGCATTTCTATTTTATGCTCATTTTAATTGTCTGCTGTTAAGTTCAAATTTTGTATCTAAATTTGAACATTGCTGGTGAGAGGGGGAGTTCTGGAATGTCATCTTGAAGGTTGTTTCTGCAATATTACAAGTAAACTTTGTTGTTTTCTTTTATTACATGTTTTTTGAATGCTTGTGTAGAATTCCTACAGCTAGTCTATCCCTAATCCTACACCTTTAGCCTATGGCCCTATTTCCCATTTCTTTCTGCCATTTCTAATTTCTTTCCTGCAACCTTAGTCTCAAACTAGTGTAGGATTTAGTAAGGGAGCCAACCCTCTATGGAGATTGGCACGGAGGACATTCCTTTCCTTAGGCCTTTCAATGTTTGCCATGTCTAGGGTGCACAAATACATGTTTGTATAATTAGGCAGATACTTGACCAACAATAACTGAAAAACAAGTATTAGGATAAATGAAAATGCATTCTATGAGAGGATTTGGGAGTTGATGAAAACCTAGAGCTGAAAATTTTGTATTTTCCAAGAAATTTTGACGTTGCATGCACAGGTTTTGGTGTGGGATTTGGTGGCTTGGTTTCTATTAAATAGCCTCTGGACATTCAGCGGCTTCGACTCTTGTCGAAGCTGCTGGACTTAACAATGGCGCGCAACAAAGAGCCGAGGAAATTTGTCCCGAAAGTATTCCACGAGGTAATGCCCTTGTTCCTGATGTTATCATTCCATTAGAGGATTTTAATAAATCTTGTAGTTGGCTAGAGAAGAATATGCTTATTGGTTATTTTTTGGGATGAATTCCCAATGAATCGCTAATCCACGGATGGATTCAACATTATTGGACTCCCTATGGTATTGAGGTTGAAGGAATCCAAAACCTAACAAAAGGGTTCTTTCTATTTCGTTTCCCTACTCCTGAGCATGCACAAGCAGTATTTGACCATGGCCCTTGGTATGTCCGCAATTCCCTGCTAGTTTTCTAGCCCTAGACCTAGGAGTTTTTTGTCAAAGAGGGTGCATCCCTTGAGGTGCATGTTTGGGTTGAGCTCCTCGGTCTGTCGGTGACTCTTTGGCCTTTCTTGGAAATCCTAGTTGCCTCATTAGGCCGCTTTGTCTACATAGAAAATCTAAATTTTTTTGGTGTTTGACCCTTTCGAAGGGTTTGTGTGAAAATTGATTTATCCAAAGACCTCAAGGATCATCTCATCGTTAATATTGGGGATGTTTCATTTGTTCAGAAGCTGGTTTACATAAACCTGTCAAACACTTGCTACCGCTGCCAGTCGGTAGTGCACAAGATTAAATATTGTCCTCTCATGGAGGGGTGTTTCAAGAATAACAAAGTTGTAGCCAAACCTCCAAGCCCTGCACCTGCAACACCATCCCGGGACACTTAGGGCAAGTAGAGAACCACAAATAATGGTTCTTAGGAGTCCTAGACCACTGTTGCTAAAAACAATTACCTCATAAAGCCTTTGGTTAAGCCGACGAGACAAAGGATGGCCCCTTTGTTACATGTACACAAAAAAATGGACATGCAGGTTGCAGCTACTGAGTCCCTCCATGGACCCTCTACTTTGACGAAGAATGCGGGGCTTCAACATAAAGTATAAGCTACCCTTGAGACGATGTATGCAAGAAGATAACATAGCCCCAACAGTGACAAACACCCGTTTAACATATTTTTGGAAGGCAATCATGATCAATTCCTCTCGAACACATACTCCTCGCTTGGGGAGTTAGGTGCTTATGAGGATATTGATGGTGATATGCATCTAGACTATTCCTCATGATATTTTTGTCATGGAATGTCAGAGGGTTGACGGACCCGATTCGTAAGTATTTGGTTCGTAGCGAGGTTGATAGTATTTTTTCGTCAGCACAACAGGTTTTATTTTCTTTGCTTATAGGAAGTCAAAAATTTTTGCTTTCAATTTACAATGTGCATGTTCTTTTATTTGGCCTGGCAGCTGGTTCTATTCTACTAATCATTCTTTGGGTTAAGGAAGAGCTGTCACCTTCGTGGATCCCACCTGGCAGTCCCATCTAGTCACTTAGGGGGTGGATCCCCCTAATCAGGCTGTGTGCACTCTTTTTGAAATTGATGGACATTCCTTCGAAATTGTCAATGTTTATGCTTCCATTCATGCCCCCGAACAATGTGCTCTTTGGTGATGGTTGGCCTTGTCTTTACCCTTTGTTTTCTGGTTGCTCTGTGACAACTTCAATATGATAGAGACAACTTTTGATAAAGTGGGTCACCTCCCAAGGCGGTGGTGCGATGGGGAAAGAGAAGCTTGATTTTTTATGAAGAACAAGTTGGATCTTGTTGACCCTAATGCATGTTCTTCTTCCAAGGATTTCTCGCACTCGCTTTGGTTTTCTTGGTCCAATTTTCAAAGCGGAGATGATTGTATCTTAAAATGGCTTGATAGAGTGATGCTTATGGATCACTTTGGGTTCAATTTTCATAACATTGTGCAATTCGCTCCTCTGGTGGCTGCTCTTCCTGGAATTATTATATCAGATTATGTGCCCATTATATTCAACATCTCTTCAAACCCATTGCCAGCCAAGAGGTTTCACTCTCAATTTTTCTTGAATATCTCTTGCCTTCAGCATCCAGCCTCGATTACACATATTGTTAGGGTTTGGAACCTGGTTCCACGGCCATCCAGGACATGGATTGGATTGCATGGTGGAGTGATGCCATTACTCCCACAACCACCTTACTTCGCACTCTTGGGGTCAAGCTTGCTCAGTTGCGTAAGCACTCCAATTTTGCGTTGAAGCGTGAGTTTGCCAAAGCCTCGATTAGACTTGATGCATCCCCCCTCAATGTACCTCTACAACAACATGTTGCAATCCTTCGACATGAGCTTAAGAAGGCTGAACTCTCTAAAGCTAGAGGTGCTCAAATCCACATCAGAATGCACTGGCTCAAAGTCAGAGACAAAGTCTCCAAGGAATTATTTCAGTGCCTCAGACCACCCAGACAAGCGGTTCAATTCAAAGCCATTATGGATAATGGCAGACGGTATACAGAGCTGCTTGACATTTCCAAGATGTTTGTTAGACACTATCAACAGGTTTTTGCAGCTCAACATCTCTCGTCTGAGAGACTGTAAGCACTGGAGGAGTGTTGGTTTATTATCTCTCCCTAGATAGTAAAGCTCCTTACATCTGGGTGGACGATGAACACCGTGACCCGGCTCTGAGAGATGAAGTGTTTGAACTTCCTTAGGGTTCTCATGATGGCATGTACCTGGTGCTCTATGAAGTATTTTTCTTCGTGGTGTTATATTACTTGACTTAGGAAGGCAATTGGGCACTCCTCATCGTCGTCTCCCTTATGTGTCAGGACCACTGCACAACTTTCGAGCTCCTCGACTGCATAAAGAATGAAATCTTTACTGTAATCTGGGTTGATCAGTATAGGGGCCTGGGCGATCCGAGATTTGATCTCTTCAATTGCTATTTTTCTTTCTTCCATCCAAAAAACTCATCATCCTTTTTTAGGAGTTTAGACATTGGTTTGATGACTTGGGCGAAGTCTGGAATGAACTTCCTCATGAAGTTGATCTGGCCGAATAATGATTGTAGCCCTTTCTTATTCATCGAAAGTGGAAGCTTAAGGAGAGCTTCAGCCCTATCGGGGTCAATGGTGAGTCCCTTTTCTGATATAACATGTCCCAGCAGCTTCCCTTCTCTCATCGCGAAGACATTTCTTTAGGTTAATAGAGATGTTGAATTCCTTGCATATTTAAAATATTTTTTGCAAGTGCGAAGCGTTATCTTCTCTTTTTCGATAAAAGACAGTCATGTCATCTAAATATATGACAATGATCTTATTCGGCAGTTCACTGAATGCTAAGTCCATAGCCCTTTGAAAGGTGGCTCCCACGTTCGAAATGCCAAATGACATTCGTTGATAAGCAAATGTTCCCCACTTGGTGGTGAATGTCGTATTATGTTGGTCTTCATCTCTAACCCAGATTTGATTATACCCTAAAAACCATCGAGCAAGGAAAAGCGTTGGGCTCTAGCTACTGAATGCAGGATTTGATCAATCTACGGGAGGGAGTAGTGGTCTTTCAATGAAGCCTGGTTTAAGTTGCGAAAATCCAAGCATAGGTGGATATCTCCATTTTTCTTCCTAACAAGGATGAGGTTCGCAACCCAGGAAGAATGCTTTATTGGATAAATTATTTTAGCTTTGAGTATTTTCAGGAGTTTGACCTTCATGAGGACTTCGATCTTTGGGTTGACTAGCCTTTGCTTTTGTCTGAAATGTTTGACCACTTCCTGTAGTTATATAGTATATTGAATGACTTTTTGATCATAGCCTTTTAGGTCTTGGTAAGACCATGCCACTATGTATGGGTATCTTTTGCATAAAGATCGGATCTGCTCCAATTCTACTGGAGTGCAATTTGTCCCAACCTTTATTACTTTCCCTTATTCGAGCTCCAGATATTAGTATTGCCTTGCATCAACCTTGATCCTGTGGGAAACTGCTCTATCATTCTAGTCGAATAGGCTTTCTAAAATGGTCAGTCCCTTCAAAACATGGTTGTTTTTCAGCTGAATCAGCCCTTCATATTCTTCATCCTCAGGATTTCTTCCTTCAACAGTGGCTACCTCTTGAACTAGAAAATTGATGATTTTTTCATCACTATCAAATATCTACCAATGAGTATCTTTATTCGACATAGAGGGCCTATAAATAATCCTTATGGCTTTGGGCTTGTGCACCATGTCATCGACTGAAGAGTATCTATCCCCGATAGAAGCCAAGATATCAGCATGCTTGTTTTTCTCCCGTGGGATGGATTGCACATTAAGGGATTCAAAATGCTTGAACAGGTCCCATATCCTATTATGATATGCCTTGAGATAATGCTTTTTGGAAATACATTTATTAGTGACTTTATTACATACCAGTTCAGAATCATAAAAAATTTGGAGGTGTTTAATGCCTAACTTCTCGGCCTTCTTCAATCCTAGGCATAGAGCTTCGTATTCGGCTGTGTTGTTGGTGCAGCTCTAGGCCAGCAGGTAGCAATAATCCTTTTGTTCTCCAGATGGCGATACTAGAAGTATCCCTGTCCCAGCGTCATTTTTACACCTTGCACCATCGAAAAACAATTTCCATAATTCATCTTGGGCATCTCTTTTATTCTCCTGCATCGGCCCCTTGGGCTCTTCATATCTAGCGATGGAGTAGCATCCCATTTATGTTTCTATCATCACATTAAAATTTGTCAATGAAAATTCATCCTCGATGCACAGCTTCTCTAAAGACTCTTCCACTAAATCCACCTGCTCTATTTCTTCAGTCATCAAGCGGATCGATTCATTGTGCTCCTCTTCTTCGGCTATTTTTTCTACGAGGAATGTAGAAGTTTTATCATTGTATATTTTGATCTTCCTTCCTTTAAATGGAACTTCCAGGTATGAGTAGTCCATGGAAAGATACCCGCCCAGCTTAGCCATGAACTCCCTTGAGAGGCACATGCTGAAATAAGGCTCAAGGTCAACAACCCCCACCTCTTGTATCACCACGATTTGGGGTACCTTGTGTAGCCTGATAGGTATATCTTTGATTACATCGACTATCTTTACAGGGGTATCGTCCAGTTGGAGCACGCCATGACTGCTTCGTGTATATTTCATCCCTATCTCTTCGTAGATAACTTTCAAAATAATGGTAGTTGTGGCACCAGAATCAATCATGCAATTGTGAACAATGTATCCTTCCATATGTAAGGTCAAGTAAAATAGAGAGGGCCTATTTTTCCCGGTGATTGAAGTGGGTAGGGTTTGAACCAAAATGGGTTGTGTTGATTTCCACACTTTTTTGATCTCAGGGATTCTTACAGCAGATACACCTATCCTGGTAATTACAGGGCATCATAAATACTGATCTTAACGGGAGTCTTCTTCATCTCATCCACGATGTTATACACCATGGTAGCAGGTATCTCTAGTTCCTTCGTCGCCTCGTATTTTGTACGGTACTGTTGCATGGCTTCAACTTTTTGTCGCTTTGTTAACGAAGGGAATTTGAGTTTTTCTCTATCCTACTCTATGGTTTCAGCCTAGGGTGGGGCTACAACGATCTATTGAGAATTCTCCTTTGGCGATGGAGGCGGCTGAGGAACTTTATCCTGAGCCTTAACAGGTTGTTGTTCTTTCTAGCGACGAGCATGCACCTTTAAGGGGTCCATCTAAGTTGTATCTACTTCGATTGACTTCTTTCCACCTCTGGTAAGAATTGAAACTTGCTCTTTCTCAGTGATCACCAGATTATGATTTATTTGCCTTATTATATTGACCTGACCGCTGGGAGCACTACCCAATAATGTTTGGACATAATGTTGATGCAACATGCAAGTGCCCTCTTCATGTGGGTCATTGTAGGTGGAGCACCAATGCACGTGATTGGAAGTGCTTGGCTCCTCATTGATAGTGACATTATCGCTGGAGGTATGCTTGGTTGTGCCTCTTGATCCTTAGTAAGTGCTGGGGGAGAGTACGACCTTCTTGGTAGGAATTCTTGCTACGCTTGTTTCTTCTACATGATGGCCATGTTGTTAGACAAATTTCACATAGTAGAATTCAAAGATGAAACTTCCTATAATATCTTAGCTTATATGTCCCCGATTGTAGGGGTTGATGCTATTGGCGGTGCCATTGGGGCCATCGTTGGTACCAGGGACAAGGCAGGGTATTGGGGTGGCACTGGTAACGCTGGAAATGACAAAGGAATAGTGGGCTGAGGTATCAAAAATGTGGAAAAATGTATTTGTGGGGCAGTAATCTAGGACACAGTGGGGTTTGTATTCCATGGTGGGATTGGGCACACCAAATAAGTAGAATTCTACGAAGTAGCTGCACTAGGGTACTGCGATTGAGGAAACTTTGGGAATATGGGCATCGACATCCTTGGAGGGAGTTTACAAATAACAATCAAATCCATTTCTGCCTTATGGGCCAACTCATATAACTCAAGGAAGGTATTAACATTTGAAAACCTTACCATCATGCTAATGTCAGCGTTGAAAGCCCTAAGGTATTAATAGGCTACAATTTCGCTAGTTGGTCATAGTCCAGTAGGTACCCTCTGCCAGGTTCAGGCGAATCTTACGTTGAAATAGGCTATCTCCTCTTGAGGGTGCCTTTGGATTGATGTTAACTGGTGCATGAGGGAAGACGGATCAGAAGATTCGTTGAACCCTCTCATTAGTTGTTCGGCTAACTGGTCCCATCCTATTATTGTGCCAGGTGGTAGAGCTCTGTACCAGTAGAGGATTTTCCCTCGGAGGGATAAAATTAAGAGCTTAACCATAACTCCTTCCATGATATTATGTATCGAAGCCAAAGAGGCGATGTCCTGGATATGTTCATAAGTTGTCTTCCCCATGCTATCAAACGTGGGGATCTTCTTCATAGCATCAGGTGAAACTTACCCTTGTCCTACTAGATTCAATGGTCTGGTAGAATTCCATGCCGAGAACAGTCTGGGCAGTGGTTGCGATAGCGGTTGCTATTTTTGTTGTTGTTGTTGTTGCTACATTTGTTATTGATGTTGCTGGTGTGCCATATTTACGCTTTGATTCGGTTGGTTAAGCAAAATCGAAGCTCCCAAAGTTCCTGGTTTGTAGCTAGGCGAAATAGAGACACCTTGGTGATCTGGGGAGTTAGGGGGATTAGGGGGGAGACTGGTCATTGTGTTGTCTAAGGTCAGACTTTGTTCGTCAAAGACAGCCTCTTGTGAGGACCCTTCACGTAGGAGTGATTCGGGTGTGACTAGCCTAGGATATTCCTCGAAGGCATTAATGTCGAGCTAAAAAAATTTAGTTTCTTCTCTGCTATTCCTAACTCTCCATCTCGTTTGCATGAAGGCACGGATGATTAGTATCGATCTCTACGACTTTGAGATTTTTGGGTTGAACAGAGTCGTCAGATGCTCGAGTCTTATAGTTTTGAGATGAGCATCAACTCTCAATACCACTCATAAGGTGAGACTGACTAGGTCCCATCGGATGTGCCATAAACTGTTAGTCAAAAATATACCACAGGAAAGGATTTTGTACGTATACATGCCCTAGACCTGGACCAACATTGAAAGGTCGAAGGGAAGATATGCCCTCTGTTCCAATCTCCAGAGAAAGGTTAGCTCCTTTGCTAAACTAATTAGGTTATAAGTTAAGAGTGCGGGAAAGAGATAAAAAGATAAGGGTGCTCGAAAGAGATAAAGAATGCAGAAAGGGATAGAAATCACTGAATATCGCAGTGGAAAAGAATACGCAACACAATAACTCATCTATATGTAAACCAGTAACAAATAATACAGAAGATGTAACATAAACTAAAACTACACATGCTTCCCTATGTATCCTCTAACAAAATTCCAGACACATTTATCTCCCAATGCTAAAATCTAGATATCAAAATTACAACAATCATAAAAACAAATGAAAACATAAATACTTGCCAGAGGTAGCATAAAAGAAAGCATAGATTCAGATCCAAAGATCTTCTTGTATTGATGCAGAATGTCTAGCTACAATAGCTTCTTAAGCAATATGTTCCCTCCCTTTTCTCATTACAATACGTGGGTTTTTATAGAGGACCCGACCCTCTTAGCCATTAATGAACTAGATTTACAAGGATGCTCTGGCGGTCGAAAAAATCATGCTCGCCTTCTTATGCAAATGAAACTTCACATCACATTTCTATATCTAGTTACAGGGTCGCGTTAAATGGGGAAATATGCATTTATGAGCCACTTGACCTGTCCTAGGTTGCTCCAGGGATGGGGCACTCGAGTGGCTTCACAAGTTGTGTTGGCCATCTTCTGCAACTGATACCTCCCATCCTATTGCCTCAAATAGACGTCGGGTCTTTCAGGTGAGAAAAATCGTATTTATGTGGCACTCAAATGCTTTGAACAAATACCTAGCTTTGGGATGTGTGCCCCTCGAAATAAACACCATCGTTGATCATGCCCTGGGAGAAGCTTTGCCAAGTTTCGATTCAAAGCATCGCTTTGCAGTGGACTTGAGCCGAAGTAGGGGGAGGATGATAAACAAGTGTTGATGGCTCACTCGAAAGCGCCCTTGAAAATAGCTTTGCCAAGTCTTTAGGCCAAAATGGATGCTTCTCGTGAAATACATGGCCTCTATCCATGCTGCTTCACTTGGGAGGTGGGCAAAAATGTTGCTTCGCAAAAGATTCACCCAAAGTGGCTGGCTACTAGCAGCAGGCTATGAGACTACTTCGCAACGAACTTTCTAAAATATGGTAGTTCGAAGAGGTTTTGGCTGAAGCTGGCTCCTAGACTTAGGATATTTTCCTTTTCTTTTCCTGATGCTTCGATGAAGCTTGGGTTCGATTGGGAGCTTCGCTAGGGAATGGCCGAAGTAAATGCTTCGTCAGGGTTAGGAGCGATTTAGCAGCTGCCCAAGAAATGGATCGCTAGAAGGGAGTGCCAAAGTGTAGCTTCGCTAAATTCCCAGCGAAGTGATTCTGGTGACTTAGAAAATCTTGGCACTCACAGTTGCAGCTTTGCCCCTTTTTCGCCCGAAGTGGGCATTTTAGCAGCTTCACGAGTGAAGCTCCCTCCATGCCTTAGAAATTTTTTAGGTTCGAACTTAGGCTTTCCTTTTGTTCCTCCTTCACGAAGTTGTCCCCTTTACTTCTCTTTTCTCGGTGAAGCTTCATGCTTTACCCTGTTCTGTTGGCGAAGTTCTTATATACATGGATTATATACAAGGGGGGAAAAAATGGAAACCAAAATTGTTGTAATGTCTTAAAATGCAATAAAAAGCAAGGGAACAAATTCATGAAAAATAAGAAAACACTTTACAAGATTTCAACTTCCTCTACCCCATTCAATGTGACAAGTTATCAATATTTATGGCGGCTCGCAGGGTAATGAGCTTGCCTTGGTGCATGGACCCTTAGCCTTGATCCTTTGGGCCAGATTTACCTTTGACTTTTTATTCCATCTGCTCTTCTCCTTTTGAGGGTGTTTCCATAGCTATCTCCTTTCCTTTTCCTTTCTCCTCTGCTTCAGGCGCCTACTCCTATTCTGACGATCGGGGAAGACGATCACGGATGCGCTCCATAGTCCGACGAATGTGGGGCCACGCACCCTTCTGGAAGGGTTCGTGGTCTTGTAGTGCCTTGACCAGAATATGGAACTGATCAATTTACCCAATGTCGGCATGTTTGACTCTTTTGCTCAAATCATTTAGGCAAGCCACAATTTGACAATACCTTAGAATAAAATTCATGATCTTTTTTTCTATAACTGGCTCCACCCAGTTATCTATCTCTGAAACATCACTTTCAAACTGGAGCCAGGCCGGCTTGAGTTCTTCTTTGGACAAGAGATTCCCGTCATCATCAGTGAAGCTCGGGAAGCCTAATTATGAGAGATCTTGGAAATATCCCAATGAGGTACGTTGTTCCTATTCAAATGCGTCCATCAGTTGCTTGGCCTTATGAGCTTTCCTCAATTTTGAGAAGAAGGTGTGAACTGTGGACTGAGCAATGGACCAATATCTTGTTGTTCGACTCATTGCAAAAACCTGCAAATCCTAGTACTTTGTGCTTTGTACCTCAAAAGTCAACTTGAGTCATCGCCTTATTTCTTGCATTACCTCGTCAACTATTGGTCCTTTCTACAAAATAGCACTCTGGGATTCTATAATGTAAGAAAGTACTGACAGGGCGCTGGAGGCCCGGGATCTAAAGTTTTTCAACAAATGCGAGCGGATGCTCTTGATTCTATCCCTATCAAATAGTTCCAAACTCTCATTTTCGTGTAGCTGCAGCTGCATCTCCAAGATTTGTGCTTCAAATTCCTTAGCCTTTGCCTCAGCTCCAACGTGTATCTCACCTTGGCTTTCTACTACAGCCTATAGTTGAACTATTTGTTGTTTCAGGGCATCCACCTCTCCTTTCATCTGCTTGCACTGCTTTTGAGCATCTTCTAACTATGAGCGAGTCTTGGCAAGATCTCCTTCTAGCTTTATGTTTGCGTTCTCTGCCTCATAGCGACGCTCATTGGTAATCTTTGCATGTGTGCACATTGAATCTACTCTCACATGCATGGATTTAGATTCATCATCTATGTCTAGATGCTCTAGATCCTCGACTCTCTCTTGGTATTCATAATCTGTGGGAGTCATCTTGTTGCACAACTTTTATTATTAAACATGAACCATTCACCAATATGTAGAAATATCAAATCATTCATCCACAATATATTATCCACAATAACAATCCACAAATGAGAGAGAGATAGATAATACCCTTAAGGTAGGGCAACACCAATAATAATCCTTAAGGAAGGAATAACTCCACAAGATCTCCCAAGATGAGAGGCCACTTCGTGGGAACGACGATTACATAAGATTCTTCTTCAATGATATGAATATCCCTATAATGACAAATATCTCTTTTTTATATATCCATATTATTATTCTACTTTGGAGAGCCTACTACTAATATTATATTATATTAAAATATAATATAATATTATAATACAATCAACCTTGGGTTATGTGTAGCCCATGCCAACCCTTATACAATATAATAATATATCCCTAAATATCTATTCCTAGGTACCCTACCATGCCACCCTCCTTACAAATGTTTCATCCTCGAAACATATGAAGAAACCTGATAGTATGATTTGCTAAGCAATGTTAGCAATTGGTACCAATCTCGCTCATCCATCCATCCAAGTGAAACCCGATGATGCTGGTACACCATTTTGTTACTTGAGTATCCAAATCTGCTTCGTTGGCTCCATGCTTCTGCTGCTATATTTTGATAACTTGAATGATGGGTCCACTTGTTCCTTGATGTTGATGAACCATGCTGAAAACCATGATCACTATGCTTTCTTTGCCAAACACTGCCATAGTTGGTGCCCTTCTGATTACATGTAGAACCATAATATTGTTGCCTTGAACCCTGCCTCCAATATTGTTTTCGCTCATGGTGGTGTGGATGGCGATATGGTGCAACCTTTACTTGATGTTCTACCTTCTTTGACTTTTCAACCTTTGGCTTCATTGTTTTAAATTCTACACCTTGTTCTTTCATGTTATCTTTGTTTGGTGTGTCCTTGTGCTCTTCTATCAAATATTCCTTGGACTCTATTGTTGCTATCGCCTTCTTGGATTCTGTTTCATGTTCTTCAATTTGTTCTACAACCACTTCTTGATTTTCCTTGTATCCTTGCTCCTTAAGCTAAGAAATATCTTGCAATGTTATTTCCACTGAATTAGTTAATGCTACTTCTTTCATGGACTCTGTTGCTACTATTGCCTTCTTGGATTCTGTTTCATGTCTTCAATTTGTTCTTCTACAACCACTTCTTGATTTTCTTTGTATCCTTGCTCCTTAAGTCGAGAAATATCCTGCAATGTTATCTTCTTTTTCTTGTACCATAACTTCATAAACTTCTTTTGCACATTAATGTTAACAGTACCCAAAGAATCTAACCAAGGATAACCAAGAACAATATCCTCATCACCCATCTCAATAGCATAGAAATCTAAATGTAAAACATATTTATCCATGGTGATCTTCAAATCTTCAAAAATCTGAACATTCTCACCCTCTAGCTGTATGCCCTTAATTTTTGTTGCTTGAACTTGCAACTTCTTAGCCAAAACAATATTAATAAAATTATTTCTGCTACTAGGGTCAATGGAAATAATAACCTATTCCTTTTGAATGCTTCCATGAACCTGCAAAATAGACTTTTTAGATTTAAACAGATTGCTTTGTCCATTTTATAATTTATCTTCCACCAAAGGTATGGTTTCCTCTGTCTGCATACTGACATCTTTTTTATCTTCCCTGACCTTTTCCTCTTTCTTCTTGAGTAATTTTATTTCTTTTTCATAGTCTTCATTCTGTTTCTTTAAAACTTCACATTCTCCTTTTATTGCATTCCACTCATTTTGAGTTTCCTGTAGTTTCTTTTCATCATCTTCGATGATATCCATTAGGTAAAGTATATAATATGGATCCCATATACTCAAGAATTCATGCTCTATTTCATCCCAAGTATATTCATTATTCCTTTCTTTACAAAATTTTATCTACCAAGACAAAGCTTTCCCTTTAAAACATATATCCAGGAAGGATTTCTCAAAAGAAATATTATGATATGGAGACCTAAACGTTTTCCACCATTCCCTAACATCAATATCATTTTCTCCAAAAAATATTTGTAGCTCCATAAGTTCACCTCCAGATAATGCAAATCTAGGGTTTCATGAAAATATATATCATGCCCTAATGCAAACTAGGGTTTTATGGAAATAAATATCTTTCCACTGATTTGAACCTAAAATTCCACATAGACAACTAGATCTGCCATTTTTCTTCCAAACAAAATAAAGTGCAACTACTTTGCTTACCCGAAATAAACAAAGTTTGTCTTTTGAAAAATTCGTGACTTGAAAATTTGTTTCTACCCTTATTCCAGATGACTGACTTCAGAAGGTCGTATCTCTCTCAATACTGCTCGGATTCCTTCATATGACCACTCATTTTAAAGCTCTTCAAATTCTGCGCAAACGAATCCAAGAATCGCTTGAATTGGATACAATCTCGCAGAGATATGGCTTTTGAAAGATGAGACGTTTTTCCACAAAAAATCTATGAAATTCGTCACTATCCTTGTTCTGGATACTAACTTCAAAATGTCGTATCTCCCTTAATACTGCTCAGATTCCATCATATGACCACTCATTTTAAAGCTCTTCAAATTCTACACAATCTGATCCAAGAATCCCTGAATCAGATAAACTTGCGCAGAGATATAGCTCCTGAAAGATGAGACATTTTTTCCAAAAAAAAATGCCCTAATTCTAGGGTTTCATAAAAAAATCCCCACTTTGCCAAAATCGTTGCTCGATACCACTTGTTGCATAACTTTTATTATTAAACATGAACCATTCACCAATATGCAGAAATATCAAATCATTCATCCACAATATATTATCCACAATAACAATCCACAAATGAGAGAGAGATAGATAATACCCTTAAGGTAGGGCAACACCAATAATAATCCTTAAGGAAGGAATAACTCCACAAGATCTCCCAAGATGAGAGGCCACTCGTGGGCACGACGATTACATAAGATTCTTCTTCAATGATATGAATATCCCTACAATGACAAATATCTCTTCTTTATATATCCATATTATTATTCTACTTTGGAGAGCCTACTACTAATATTATATTATATTAAAATATAATATAATATTATAATACAATCAACCTTGGGTTATGTGTGGCCCATGCCAACCCTTATACAATATAATAATATATCCCCAAATATCTATTCCTAGGTACCCTTCCACATCTCATCTACAGGCTTCTGGACCTTCAGCACATTATTTACTTTGTAGAGCTTTTTATTTTTCAAGTCAAAAACAACACATTTCTCCTCCTTTGCCAAGGTCTGCCCTCTTTTCCTTCTGGTCTCCTTGAGCATCTTGTCGGTGTTCTACCGGGCCTGGAGCAACTTCTCCGCCAGAGGGCGCTCTTTGATCATTGCTAATTCATTTTCCAATGAGGCTGTGTTACCAGCCAGAGGTGTGAACAAGTATAGTGACTGAAGGGATGATGTTTCACCAGTGGGATTGGCGACAGGTGTGGTGGGGAATCCAATGGGTGAAGTGACATGTTGTGCTACCACAGTGGGGGTGTTGAGGTTCGGGAGTGAATTATTACCCCTGGGTTGTTCGGATGACATGGTATGGTTGAGTGGTGGATCGCTGGTGGACGTGCCCCGGCCAAGTGACTCAGGTGGTGTGGAAACTGTAGGAATGCGAACATAATTCATATTGATGAGCATGAATAAATAGTTACAATTAGGCCTTAGAATAGGTTGTAACCTACGGAACTAACAAGGCTCTGAAATAGCCCATAAGTTACGATGGTTGTAACAAAACTAATAATATGCCCTAAAATAATGGAATAAAATATAGTTACGCTAACATCCCCCCTTATTACATTATTTGGGTAATAGGATAACTACTAGCTATACTAACATCCCCCCTTATTACATCATTTTGCAATACAAAGAGAGCTGCGAAACAATTCAAATTTGACACGTGCAAGTGCCTTAGTGAAAATGTCTGCAACTTGAGCATCGGTGGGAATGTACTGAAGCTGAATTCGGTGCCTTGGAACTTCGTCTCGAATGAAATGACATTGTGTGTCAATGTGCTTGGTTTTCTCATGATGTACTGGATTCTTGACTAGGTTCAAAACACCCTGGTTGTCGCAGAACAAGTGGATTGGAGATTTGGATGGAAGACCCATACTTGTCAAGATGCGATGCAACCATATCACTTCGCACACAACTTCACGTGCGGCACGATATTCTACCTCTGTAGATGAGATAGCAACCACCTGTTGCTTCTTGTTGTGCCAAGAGACAGGACCGGATCCAAGATGAAAAATATATCCTGAAGTTGACTTGCGATCATCAAATGATCCGACATAGTCGAAGTCCGTGTATCCTTGCAAGAAGAATTTGCCATTCCTCTTGTATTCTAGGCCATATTCCATAGTACCACGGACATAGTGAAGAACACGCTTTGCTGCTTTCCAATGAGTGGTCTTAGGCTCCTGCATGAACCTCGAAAGATAGTTGACAACAAATATGATATCTGGCCTAGTATTGGTCAGATATATGAGACTCCCGATCAACTGTCGATAGAGAGTACCATCTACCCGAGGTGAATCATCATATCGCGATAATTGAAGACCTGATTCCATCGGAGTTGCCATTGGCTTACAATCGGTCATGCAATATTTTTCCAACAATGTCTTGGCATATTTTTTTCGAGACACCTTGATGTAGTGCTCCTTCTGGATTACTTCCAGACCAAGATAATAATGGAGAAGTCCGAGATCTGACATCTCAAAAGATTTACACAAGTCACTTTTGACAGCAGAGATCATAGGTTCTGAACTCCCTGTAATGAGCAGATCATCAACATAGAGTACAAGCAACACTATCTCAGAACCTTGTTTCTTGAAATAGAGGTTTGCATCTGACGGACATCTCTTAAATCCATGCTGCAGGAGGTGATTATCCATTTTTATATACCAAGCTCGAGGAGCTTGTTTCAAGCCATACAAGGATTTGACCAACTTGCAAACTTTTTGCTCTTGGCCTTCCACTTCAAATCCTTCAGGTTGAGTCATGTAGACTTCCTCTTGGAGATCACCATTTAGAAAAGCACTCTTGACATCCATCTGGTGAACTTTCCACCCATACTGTGCTGCCATAGCACAAAGAACTCGAATAGTGGTCATCCGAGCAGTAGGTGCAAAAGTTTCCTCATAGTCAATGCCTTCCTTTTGAGCATAGCCCTTTGCAACAAGACGGGCCTTATGCTTATCAATTGTCCCATCTGCCTTGTACTTGACTTTGTACACCCATTTGCAGCCAATGGGCTTCTTTCCTTGTGGCAGATCGACAAGCTCCCAAGTTTTGTTCTTTTTCAGAGACTTGTACTCAGCATCCATAGCATCCTTCCATTGTGGCTTGCTAAGAGCATCTTGTACAGAGGCAGGTTCATGTTCATTCATTGAAGACAAAAACACCCTGTCATCATCTATATCCATATCCTCTGTTTCCTTATGTGGAGTTACAGAAAGTTCCTCAAAATATTGACAAAGATCATCAACCTCACTGGTCTCTACGGTTGCTTTTTCCCTTTGAGCCATACTGCGAGTACGAGGTCTATCCAAAGTCAAATCTGGTGGAGTGGATAACTTGGCGTCCCTGATTGTGCTTGTATACCATTTTGGATTCTTCATTTTTGGTGTTGAAGAAGATGTGGAAGGACCTCCTGTCTGTGTTGACAAAGGGAACTTCTCTTCCTTAGATTCCACAAGATCTAGGTATACCTTAGATGTGTTTTGTGATGTGAAAGCTTCATCAAAAACAACATCTCTACAGATATGAATTTTCTTGGTCAAAGGATCTATCAAACGATAACCTTTAGAGTGCTCATCATAGCCAAGAAAAATGCATCTCAATGTCTTCTCATCTAGCTTCTTCCTTTTCTCTTTTGGTATGTGCATGAAAGCTTGACATCCAAAAATACGAAGATGAGATATGGAGGGTTTTCGACCACTCCATGCTTCCTGTGGAGTCATTCCTTTTAGGGCCTTTGTGGGTGCCCTATTCAACAGATATACTGAAGTGGTGACAGCTTCTACCCAATATTGTTGCCCAAGAGTAGCTCCTGTGAGCATACAACGAACCATTTCCATAATAGAATGGTTCCTTCTCTCAACAACTCCATTTTGCTGAGGAGTATAGGCAGTTGTTAACTGTCTCGTGATTCCATGCTCAGTTAAGAATGCTAAAAATTCTTTAGAGGTAAACTCCCCCCCTCGATCTGAGCGGAGGGTTTTAATAGAAGCCCCTGACTCCTTCTCAACAGATTTCTTGAATTGCTGGAAGAAAGTGAAAGCCTCAGATTTCAGTCGGAGAAAGAAAACCCACATCTTGCGGGAGTAGTCATCTACAAATAACTAAAAATACCTCTTCCCTCCACAACTGTTGGGTGTGAAAGGACCGCACAGATCGGTGTGAATTAACTCCAGAGGTTTCTGTGCTCGTGTTGAGCTCTTCTCAAAAGGTACTCTATGTTGCTTTCCTAGCCAAGCAGTCGAGCACACCGGCAATGTGGAAGAAAGGGAAGGAAGACCCTTTACCATCTCATACTTACTAAGCTCAAGTAAGTAGCCAGAACTAAGATGCCCATATCTCTTGTGCCATAGGGAAGTGGCCTCCTTGGTAGAGACTGTCATGGCAACATGGGGAGTAGAGATAGCATCTAGGGAAAATAAGCCATGCTTATATGAAGTTGTTGCAATCTGCTTACCCTTCCTGGTAATAGAACAACACTTCTTGCCATTCTCAACATGAAAGTTGACAACCATATCTTTATCCAGGATTTGTGTGACTGACAACAAATTGTTAGCCAGTCCTGGAACATAGAGGACTTTGTCAATCTGACACTTGCCATCAGGAAGAGTGACTGAAATTGTACCCTCTCCCTGAACCTTGTAGGTTTTGTCATCAACAATAGTGACAGGTCTGCCCTCTTTGGCCACAAATGATTCAAACCATGATCTGTCGCCAGTCATATGCTTACTAGCGCCAGAATCGACATACCATACAGGATCCTTCTCCTTGGAGGTTGTGGTAGTCATGAGCACCTTGTGTGCCCATTCAGAATCTGAGTCAGATTCTTCAACAACAACATTCACCCTGGGTTGCTTGTTCTTGTTTTGTGGTTTGTTCTGGCCTTTTTGCTTATTCTTATGCCAACACCTGTTGGTGTCATGGTTGTCTTTATCACAAATTTTGCAATACCTCTTCTTCTGTTGAGGTTGTTTCCCTTTTCCTTTTGAATCTTGTTGAGAATTGCCTCCTTTCTAAAAATTACCTTTCTTCTTAGAACCTTGTCGGTTGGAGTATAGGGTTGTATTAGAAGAATCATCCCTGTGAAGTTGGCGTGCCTCCTGTTGTTGAAGCAAATTGACCAACTCAATAAAGGTAATTTGTCGTTGTGACACCTGAATGGAGGTGATCAACGTATCAAAGGAATCAGGCAAAGCTCTCATCACTATTGAAGTGAGAAGTTTGTCGTCCACTGTATCTCCCAAAGAATTCAATTTGCCTTTCAATTCAGACACTCTACAAAGAAAGAGTTCAACTGTCTCACCCTGTCTCAAACTCAGATTGTGAAGTTGTTTTTGAAGATGAAGAATGGTGGAGTCATTCTTTCCCTCATAAATGGTTTGAAGGGCATCCCATGCCTCTTTACCACTTGCTTTGTCAGCTATATGAGGTTGAACTTCATCTGAAACAACAAACAAAATGAGCACTTTTGCTCGACTATCTTTCTTATCAAAGGCGATCTGATCAGCAGTGAGAGTTGTGGATCCAGCTGTCGGTGAAGGTCTCGTTGTTGCTCCAGAAACAACATCCCATAAATCTTCCATGATGAGGACTGCCTTCATTTTGTTTTTCCATGGTGTATAATTAGGACCTTTCAATAACTGATGAGCATCAGTCATTAACTTTGCAGCAGAAGCCATAGTGAAGGTTCCTTATATCACCAATTGGTCACCCTTTCTATATACCTTAATGCCAGGCCGTTATACCATACAAAATACCCGCCCTTACGTGAGGGAGACTATAGGTATTTTGAAAAATAAAAAAAAATTACCCGCCCTTACGTGAGGGAGACTATAGGTAATTTTTAAAGATTATATGATACGTGGTACTTAGGCGGTACTGAAAGGGAATCGACTTGTTGATGGCACCTACCATAGAAAGTCATCAATCCTCATGCGTGGGGCGTAACTTCCCCTAAACACTGTGGATGTCAGAACTCTCGTCAGGATTTACGCCTAAACACAAGAACGATTAGGGTAGTGGATGGAGTAAAAAAATAGCAAAATGGCAAACTTATCTCTCCCCGACGATTTATAGAGAACAAGCTCAGACGTCGTTTTGGCAGCTATATTAGGCGGCGGATACAGTAGCGCAATCACGACAGCTTTACCTGTAAGTGCTGGCCAGAGGTATCACAAATACCGAACACTGCAATGCAATAAATTGCACGGATGGGTTTTAATTATTCCGGGGACTTAGGGAGTGAATTTGATTTTAACTTTTAATGATGTAGTGCAAAGTAAGAAAAAATGCAACATACAACATAAAAGTGCCCACAGAAATAAACCACTAGGTGTCGGGCGCTGCCGAAAATGCACCTTTACAATAAGCCAATTTGCCTTAAAAATTTACTCATCATCCCCCCTTTTTCTTCAGGTTTTGAAGAAAAAAACCCCCCTTTACTATGGCAAATATTCTAATTTTAATGTAAATTTCTAAATAATTTTAGTAATAATTTAATTAATAATAAAAATACTTTTGTTTTTAAAAAAAATCATAATTTAAAAATATGATTAATTAAAAAAAATGATTTTTTTTTTTTAAAACAAAAAATATTAATATATTAATTAAAAAATACTAAAAAAATAAAGAAAAATA
Source organism: Wollemia nobilis (assembly GCA_028583015.1). Classification (NCBI taxonomy): domain Eukaryota; kingdom Viridiplantae; phylum Streptophyta; class Pinopsida; order Araucariales; family Araucariaceae; genus Wollemia; species Wollemia nobilis. Next base: position 151,153 of record JAQPPZ010001695.1, on the reverse strand, counting down.
ACAAAAAAATTAAAAAAAAAATTACCTTCAAGGGGTCTGTCGAAGGGGTTTGAACCCCCAACCTCACGGGCGCTAGCCTGGCGCTCCTACCGGCTGGGCTAGCACGCCCGATGGGAAGGAAAGGGACAATTGTCCCTTTCTTCCCTTGCGACCCTCGCGGGGAGCAAAAAAAATGTGGGACTTTAGTCCCACATTGCTCCCATGGGGTGCATGAGGGGGGAATAAAAGGGAAGATTCCCCCCTTTATATGTGATTGCCTTCGGGCAATCACGACACCCCTTTTGTCGTGCCACGCGGTAGGGGTCAGGTCCGCGTCGGGTCACGTGGCGGCCACGTCCATCCACGTGGCGGTCTAGTCCAGTCCAGCGTCCAGTCAGTTGCCACGTCAGTCCACGTGGCGGTCAGTCCGTCCGGTCGCCTGGGTCCGTCTATCCAACGTCGATCAGCTGCCACGTCAGTCCACGTGGCGGTTTTGTCCAGTCAGCTTCGGTTCAGTTAGCTACCACGCGTCAGTCCAGGTGTCGGTCTGACCTCAGGAAATGTGTCGAGTCAAAACCAGTCCGGATCGACCTCGAGATCCGTGCCCGTGTCCAGTCAGGTCCAGCGTCGGTCCAGTGTCAGTCGATCTGACCTCGAGAAATGTGTCGAGTCGGATCCAGTCCGGATCGACCTCGGGATCCGTGTCCAGTCAACCGTAGTCATCAGATCTCGGGATCTATGCCCGGTCAAGCCAGTCCAGTCGCCCTCATTCCGAGTGTAGGTCTAGTTCCGATGCCTCGGGATGCATGCCCGAGCAGGTCCAGCCCTACCTCGAGAAACATGCCCGTGTCTACGTCGGTCTCCTCAGATCTCGAAAAGCGTGCCCAAGCAAACCTTGCTCTGATACCATGTAGGAATGCGAACATAATTCATATTGATGAGCATGAATAAATAGTTACAATTAGGCCTTAGAATAGGCTGTAACCTACGGAACTAACAAGGCTCTGAAATAGCCCATAAGTTACGATGGTTGTAACAAAACTAATAATATGCCCTATAATGAAATAATGGAATAAAATATAGTTACGCTAACAAAAATGTTTGATGAACCGGTGGGAGCGCGGGACATGGTTTGGGCAAACGAGGCGGTAGCAGCAAAAGAGACCGTATGAACTGGTGATTGTATGATATTGGTGGGGATGGTAATTCGGGGAGAAGTGTTCAGAGGGACAGAAGACTCTGAGGGCCTTTCGATCGGGGCTACCATGGATACAAGCTGAGATACAAGAGAAAGGGAAGGGGGGTGCGTACCTGCGTGCTCTAATGATAGAGCAGTAGTGGTGAAGTCCTGCGTGTTGGGTTCACGTCCACTTTCCTTCTCTGCCCCTTTAACACTCTCCGTCTCCTTCTCTCCTATGTCTTCCTTTTCTTGGAGGTGCTCCTCCACATCAATGACATCAATCTCGACGATTTCCTTTTCTCCTTGTGGTGGTGGTTCGGATGCCGCTCCTCCAGCGCTCATCTCAACTGGGTTCACCACACGTTGTTCACTAGAAGCATCAGAGGGTTTTGTGCGAGGCCGTTTGGGATGCGAGGGAGGCATTTGAGCTTTGTCGGCCCTCTTTCTCTTTCTCTTTTCCTCCTCCTATTGTTGTGCCTCCCTCTCTGCAGCTGGATCAGAACCTTCAGCAGGCTCGTTTTGCGGCTCCTGTTGTGTCACTGCCTTTTCTTCTTCCTCTTCTTGCTCGGAGACTTCCTCAATTCTCCTTGGGCTCTCACCCGAGCCCGGGGCACTAGGAGGCACAAACTCCGCGAAGGAGATGGGTTGCCAGGACCCAACGTTGGCTTCATAAAAGATGCCGAAATCCTTATCCATCTGGAGGAGGCCGCTCGATTTTTGCTTCCGATGGTGGACTCTCATTATCCACCATTCTCTCAGTTGCTCCTCATGCCAACCCTTCAACTCTCCTCTCAAATCATCTTTCATCCTTCTCCAGAACGCTGAGTCAGGCTCTGGAAACGGGTGTCGGGTAGGGTCATATTCGGCCTCTATAGTGTAAAAACTATGCCACGGGGGCAACGTTTGCATCCGCTCAATGTGCCACTCTAGATCCCTCCCGTTCGGGTTGTTACGCTGCTCTACTATTTTTGGGTGAGGGCAAATGTGGAAGTTTTTGAACCTGAGGTGATCCCTCATCACTCCCAGAGGATCATAGAACCACCGTTGAGGAATCTACAGAAGACCGAAATTGTCCAGTTTTTCTTCCAAGTGAGTATACTGTTTGAGGGCGAAGACCTCAACGACTCCCATTTTGAAGGGGAAGTCACAGGTTGGTCCCCACTTCCGGCCGTGGCCGTAGATTACATTAGTTACGTCGCTCTGGCGAGCGACCTCCAGTGAAAACTGGTATTCAAAAGCATAAAAGGGTAACAAGAAGGGTTTTCCTGTAAACCCGAACAAATGAACAACGAGCCCTTGTGTTAGCTGAAAAATGTCGCCCCTCCTCTCGACGATGACTTTGTCCCTGAGAACTATGGGCACCCGAGGGTAGGAACCTCGCATGAGCTGCATGGCGGGTCCCAAAAACTGCTGATTAAAAATATAGTACGACCTTGTCTTCGCCAAGAGGGAAGTCCAATGGTATACCGGCTGAGGGACTCCATCTTTGCCGATGCAATTGACAACAATGTGGGGGAAACGCTCCTGAGTGTGATAGAAGAAGAGCCAAATCAAGAAGGAGCATGGTCCGAAATACTGGTCTGGCCCAGAATTCTTTAGGTTAGTCAGCCACGTATGCAGGGTTTGGGCTACCCATTCTGCCCAGTTAAAATACACCGGGTTGGTGCCTGGCCTCGATGGGTCAGGGGCATAGAATTCTCCTCGTGAAACACATTCCGCAAGCGCTACTTGCCAGGGATACATGGCGGCGTCGGTAGACAAGCCTGCCACCCATGCAATGATGGAGAAGATATCTGGATACTTAAAATCACTAAGGGAATGAGGTATCTATGGCAATTTTCCTGAAGGGAGCCCATCCTTCAAATTTTCGCTCAGGAACTTGATAATGTGGTCGGAGGGGGTGAATCTCCCGGTCTGTTCGCTCATGCTGACATTACGAAGTGTGTATCCCTTAGGAGGCCCCTGTCGAGGAGCGAAGGCATCTTGTACATCCTCATTATAGATTGAGAACAACTTGTTCCCCGCCGAGTCCAGGACCTACCTGGTCAGAGGCTGGTAGTTCTGTGCAATTGCATGAACCAGCTCTGGGCAATGATGCACTGGTGGGCACAAATACCAGTATAATTGGGAATAATAAGCCGCGGCCCACTTGTTTTCTGTAGATAACCGGCTCCTCATGAAATCAATCATCTGCCGGAGCTCGGCAATGCTCTTGGTAAGCTCGGTATCCCTAATATTCTCCCACCCATCAATGGGCGGCTCTACGGGCTGCTCTTCCTCAGAATCCTCCCCTTCTTCTATAACCTGTTTCTCAGGGCGGACGTTAAGGTCGACCTTCTTAGCTTTGTGCCTTCTTTCTTCCTTTGCCTTCTTAACCTTCTCTGTACTCGCCTCTTCCGGCCCCTTCTTTTCTTTCGAAGCTCTCTTCCCCATTTCAGCTTACAGGACGTAACAGGGTTTCAAGGCAGAGTGGCAAAAACATGGCAGAGTTCTGGTTAGGGTTTCTATGGCTCTTAAGTTCTCGCTCGAAATTATCCAGTAAGTAGATAAATTTTTACCCATGGAGCTCGGATTTTATAGACAATAGTTGAGGTTGCTTCCATTAATGGAACCTGCTAAAATTAAATGTGCGAATCAGGCCGAGGAGATCGCTCTGTCCTTCGATTGGTCTTGCGGCGCCGCTCACGAGGGCCAAGGTACTTTGAAGATCTGACACTGCCTCGAAAACTGAATTTTTGGTTACCTCGTACCTGGGCACGATCTTCTAGCATAACTAAATTCTCTTGGGATATGTTTCGCCACCTTCGCATTAACTCCATATGCTTTGAACCGTTCACCTAGGCCGCCAATTGGCACACGCTTCAAGGCACATTTTAAATGCGCTCTTCCCTTTGTTTTGTTGCTTCACTGAGTTTTAGGGCGATTTAGAAGTTCGGCCCATTTTTTACCCGAAGTTGGTTTTGTTCTCAAGACTTAGCGAAGTAGAACTTCGTCGAACCAATTTCCTTAGGCTTGACCTCTAACCTCTTGTTGCCCCCTTTTTCGGATGGTACTTCGCTAAAATCTGGAGCGATCCATAGGTTCCCTATGTCCCTGGCCCGAAGCTATCATTTTGGCATTCTTTGGTGGATGGTTGCTTCGCTCGGGGTAGGCCCCGAAGTGGAGATTCAACTATCTTCTGAGCGAAGTGATTACTTCGCACACCCTCCAACCGTATTGACTTTACGGGAATGGGAAGTGGTTCGCTAGGTTGTTGCCGAAGTGTAGCTTCGCCAGGCCTTTTTGGCCGAAGTGCTCTCCGTGCCTTAGCCAATTTCAAACCCAAAGGGGTCTCTTGCTAATTTCTTCAATGAAGCTTGCCTTTGAGCGAAGCTATTCCTTTCCGCTCTCCTTCTTCGGTCCTAGGCTATACGAGCCATCTATGTCAGCAAAGCATTGTATCCACACCCTGAACCCCACATTTTGACATCGTCTTGTTTTGGAGGTAGCTTCCTAACATCATCTCATCCATTTTGCTTTATTGGCGTTGAGGTGCTTCGCAGCGAACCAACTGGTGACAACTGCTTTGCATGGAAAACTCCCGAAGTGCTTTGTTAGGCTCAGGTATAGACCGAAATTTAACGGTTTTGGCTTGGAGTTGGTCTATCTTACAGCAAGAGCTGTGAATCTATCCTAAATCCATTTCTAATTCTAAAAGGCTCTGAAATAGAATATATACAGGTGTAGATAACTGGAAACAAAATGCTATGTACATGGGCAAAAATTTTGGGGTACCTCTTAATGGTGAAAGGCCTTCAGATGAAGACCATTGACCGGGATGGGTAGAGTCTGGCCGGTCATATCCTTTAGGATAAAGGAGTTAGCTTGATTCACTTGCACAATTTCAAATGGCCCTCCCCAGAACGCATCAAACTTATCGTGGTTGCCTGGCTTGGCCTTCCATGAGTCCCACTTCCACACTAGGTCTCCGAATTTGAAAGTACGGGTGGAGGACTTTCTTTTGAACCAATTTCGGGTGATTTGCGTGTGTCTTGCGAAAGCCTCATAAGCCTTTTCTCGATCTTCTTCCAGCTGCAGCAACTGAGCTAGCCTAGTTTCCATGGGATCAAATTCCCCTTTCTCGTCATCTAACATCCATAATGCGGGAATCTCCATGTGAGTCGGCAAGACAACTTCTTTGCCGTAGACCAGGGCATAGGGTGAGGTCTTGATTGAATTTTTTATAGAGATCCGATCGGCCCATAGCGCTTGGTCCAGGAGGAGGTGCCAAGTCCTCTTATTCTTCTCTATAAGCTTTCTCAACAATTTCAACAAGTTTTTATTCGTTGATTCTGCTAACCCATTACCCTGTGGATAGTAGTTTGAGGTGGCCTTGAGATATATCCCATACTTATAGGTAAATTCATTGATTCTGGTGCCTACGAACCCGGGGCCATTATCTATCACTATTGCTTCAGGGACGCCAAAACGGGTGATCAAACTTTCTAGGAACGTGATGACTATTTCTTGATCGGCGTGCTTCGTGGGTATTGCTTCGGCCCATCTGGTGAAATAATCTATCATAGTCAAGATGAACTTGTGTCCTGCTGAAGAATTTGGAGATATAACCCCTACAAAATCTAGCCCCCATTGCTGAAATGATGCTTCGACCTGTATTGGTTGGAGGGGCATGGGGGCGTTCTTGTTTCGGTCGGTGAACCTTTGACATTGTTCACACTTGCGGCAGACTACGAAGGCATCGACAAAGAGAGTAGGCCAATAGTAGCCCACCCTGATTATTTTTAAGGTTGTTGATCTCCCTACGAAGTGGCCTCCTGATAGTCCAGAATGGAACTCACCGAGGACTTTTCCCTTATCATCCCTTCTGATGCATCTCAGAAGAACGCCATCAATATTTTTGAAGTATAGTCCTTCGGGGCGTAAGACATAACGGAGGGACTGCATCCTGAACCTTCTTCGCTGCGAGGCGTTTAAATGCTCGGGACACCTCCCAGTGTTGAAGTACCTGATGATTTCATCAGTCCAATCTTCTTCTTCAATAACTTGATCAACGAAGCTATTTTCTGCTATCGGATCATCCCATTGGCATGTTGTCACTTCGACAGTGATACTCCTCGCAAGCTCCTAGCATAGTGCATGACCACGAACCAATTTAGTAGGCCAGATTTCAACATCAAATTCTTGTATTTTATTAACCCAGCCGACCCTTTTGCTGCCCATCTCGCCCTGGATAATGAAGCTTCGTACGTCTGGGTGGACGACGAACACCATGATCCGGCTCTGAGAGATGAAGTGTTTGAACTTCCTCAGGGATCTCATGACCGCATGTACCTGGCGCTCTATGAAGTTGTATTTTTCTTCGTGGGGCTGTATCACTTGACTTAGGAAGGCGATTGGGCGCTCCTCGCCATCATCTCCCTTCTGTGTCAGGACCGCTGCATAACTTTCGGGCTCTCCGACTGCATAAAGAATGAAGTCTTTGTTGTAATCTGGGTTGATCAGTATGGGGGCCTGGGCGATCCAAGCTTTGATCTCTTTGAATGCTCTTTTTCTTTCTTCCATCCAGGCAAACTCAACATCCTTTTTTAGGAGTTCAGACATTGGCTTGATGACTTGGGCGAAGTCTGGAATGAACTTCCTCACGAAGTTGATCTGATCGAAGAATGATTGTAGCCCTTTCTTATTCATCGAAAGTGGAAGCTTAAGGAGAGCTTCGGCCCTATCGGGGTCAATGATGAGTCCCTTTTCTGATATAACATGTCCCAATAGCTTCCCTTCTCTCATCGTGAAGACAGATTTCTTTGGGTTAATCGAGATGTCGAATTCTCTGCATCTTTCAAATATTTGTTGCAAGTGCGAAGCGTGATCCTCTCTTTTTCGAGAAAAGATAGTCATGTCATCTAAATAGATGACAATGATTTTATTCAACAGTTCATTGAATGCTAAGTCCATAGCCCTTTGAAATGTGGCTCCCACGTTCGAAAGGCCAAATGGCATTCATTGATAAGCGAACGTTCCCCACTTAGTGGTGAATGTCGTCTTGTGTTGGTCTTCATCTCTAACCCAGATCTGATTATACCCTGAAAAACCATCGAGCAAGGAAAAACGTTGGGCTCCAACTACTGAATGCAGGATTTGATCAATCTATGGGAGGGGGTAGTGGTCTTTCAATGAAGCCTGGTTTAAGTTGCGAAAATCCACACACAGGCGGATATCTCCATTTTTCTTCTTGACAGGGATGAGGTTCGCAACCCAAGAAGAATGCTTTATTGGATAAATTATTTTAGCTTCAAGCATTTTTAGGAGTTCGGCCTTCATGAGGACTTCGACCTTTGGGTTGACTGGCCTTTGCTTTTGTCTGAAAGGTTTGACCCCTTCCTGTAGTTCTATCGTATGTTGAATGACTTGTCGATCATAGCCTTTCAGGTCTTGATAAGACCATGCCACTATGTCTGGGTATCTTTTGCATAAAGACCGGATCTGCTCCAATTCTGCTGGAGTGCAATCTGTCCCAACCTTTATCACTTTCCCTGATTCGAGCTCCAGATCTTGGTATTGCCTTGCATCGACCTTGATCCTGTGGGAAATTGCTCTATCATTCTGGTCGAATAGGCTTTCTAAAGTGATCAGTCCCTTCGGAACATGGTTGTTTTTTAGCTGAATCAACCCTTCATACTCTTCATCTTCAGGATTTCTTCCTTCAATGGTGGCTGCCTCTTGAACTAGAAAATTGATGATTTGTTCATCACTATCAAAGACCTGCCAATGAGTATCTTTGTCCGAACACAGAGGGCCTGTAAATAGTCCTCACGGCTTTGGGCTTGTGCACCATGTCATCGGTTGGAGAGTATCTGGCCCCGATAGAAGCCAAGATATCAGCATGCCTATTTTTCTCCCGTGGGATGGATTGCACATTAAGCGATTCAAATTGCTCGAACAGGTCCCATATCCTATTGCGATATGCCTTGAGATAATGCTTTTTGGAAATACATTTATTTGTGACCTGATTACATACCAGTTCCGATTCGCCAAAAATTTGGAGGTGTTTAATGCCTAACTTCTCGGCCTTCTTCAGTCCTAGGCATAGAGCTTCGTATTCAGCTGCGTTGTTGGTGCAGCTCCAGGCTAGTCGATAGCAATAATCCTTTTGTTCTCCAGATGGTGATACTAGGAGTATCCCTACCCCAACATCATTTTACACCTGGCACCATCGAAAAACAATTTCCATAATTCATCTTGGGCAGCTCTTTTATTCTCCTGCATTGACCCCCTTGGGCTCTTCAGATCTAGCGATGGAGTAGCATCCCATCTCTGTTTCTATCATCGCATTAAAATCTATTAGTGAAAATTCATCCTCGGCACACAGCTTCTCTAAGGACTCTTCCACTAAGTCCACCTGCTCTATTTCTTCAGTCATCAAGCGGATCGATTCATTGTGCTCCTCTTCTTCGGCCATTTTTTCTACGAGGAATGTAGAAGGTTTCTCATTGTAGATTTTGATCTTTCTTCCTTTGAATGGGACTTCTAGGTGTGAATAGTCCATGGAAAGATACCCGCCCAGCTTAGCCGTGAACTCCCTTGAGAGGCACATGCTAAAATAAGGCTCAAGGTCAACAACTACCACCTCCTGTATCACCACGATTTGGGGTACCTTGTGTAGCCGGATAGGTATATCTTTGATTACGCCGACTGTCTTTACAGGGGTACCGTCCAGTTGGAGCACGCCGTGACTACTTCGCGTATATTCCATCCCTATCTCTTCGCAGATGGCTTTCGGCATGACGGTAGTTGCGGCACTAGAATCAATCATGCAGTTGTGAACAATGTATCCTTCCATCTGCAAGGTCAGGTAAAATGGAGGGGGCCTATTTTTCTCGATGATTGAAGTGGGTAGGGTTTGAACCAAAATGGGCTGTGTTGATTTCCCCACTTTTGTCGATCTCAGGGATTCTTGCAGCAGGTCCACCTATCCTGGTAATTGTAGGGCATCATAAAGACTGATCTTAGCGAGAGTCTTTTTAAACTCATCCATGATGTTATACGTCGTGGTAGCAGGTATCTCTGGTTCCTTCATCGCCTCGTATTTTGTACGGTACTGCTGTGTGGCTTCGACTCTTTATCGCTTTGTTAATGCAGGGAATCTGAGTTTTTATCTAGCCTGCTCTATGGTTTCGGCCTGGGGTGGGGCTGCAGCGGTCTGTTGGGATTTCTCCTTTGGTGGTGGAGGCGACTGAGGAACTTTATCGGGAGCCTTAACAGGTTGTTCTTTCTCGCGACGAGCATGCACCTTTAAGGGGCCCATCTGAGTTGTGTCTACTTCGATTGACTTCTTTCCGCCTCTGGTAAGAACTGAAACTTGCTCTTCCTCAGTGATCACCAGATTATGATCTGTTTGCCTTATTATATTGACCTGACCGCTGGGGGCACTGCCCGATAATGTTTGGACATAATGCTGATGCAACATGCAAGTGCCCTCCTCATGTGGGTCATTGCAGGTGGAGCACCAATGCACGTAATCAGAAGTGCTTGGCTCCTCATTGATAGCGGCATTCCTCGTTGGAGGTCTGCCTGACTGTGCCGCCTGGTCCTTAGTGAGCGCTGGGGGAGGGTACGACCTTCTTGGTAGGAATTCTTGCTGCGCTTGTTTCTTCTTCATGACGGCCATGTCGTTAGACAAGGTTCGCACAATAGAATTCAAAGATGAAACTTCCTGTAATATCTTAGCCTGTATGTCCCCGACTGTAGGGGCTGATGCTACTGGCGGTGGCAGTGGGGCCATCGTTGGTACCGGGGGCAAGGCAGGGTATTGGGGTGGCGCTGGTAACGCTGGAAATGGTGAAGGAATAGTGGGCTGAGGTACCAAAAATGTGGGAAAATGTATTTGTGGGGCAACGATCTGGGACACAGTGGGGTTTGGATTCCATGGTGGGATTGGGCACACCGGAGATGTGGAAGTCTGCGAAGCAGCTACACTGGGGTACTGTGATTGAGGAAATTCTGGAATATGGGCATCGACATCCTCGGAGGGAGTTTACCAATAGCGATCAAATCCATTTCCGCATTCTGGGCCAACTCATATAACTCGGGGAAGGTATTAACATTTGAAAACCTTACCATCATGCTAATGTCGGCGTTGAAGGCCCTAAGGTAGTAGTAGGTTGCAGCTTCGCTAGTCGGTCGTAGTCCAGTAGGTACCCTCTGCCAGGTTCGGGCGAACCTTACGTTGAAATCGGCTATCTCCTCTTGAGGGTGCCTTTGGATTGATGTAAACTGGTGCAGGAGGGAAGATGGATCGGCAGATTCGTTGAACCCTCTCATCAGTTGTCCGGCTAACTGGTCCCATCCTGTTATTGTGCCAGGTGGTAGAGCTCTGTACCAGTAGAGGAGTTTCCCTCGGAGGGACAAAATACTGATTCTTACAGCAGATACACCTATCTTGGTAATTACAGGGCATCATAAATACTGGTCTTAACGGGAGTCTTCTTCAGCTCATCCACAATGTTATACACCATGGTAGCAGGTATCTCTGGTTCCTTCGTCGCCTCGTATTTTGTATGGTACTGTTGCATGGCTTCGACTCTTTGTCGCTTTGTTAACGAAGGGAATTCGAGTTTTTCTCTAGCCTGCTCTATGGTTTCGGCCTGGGGTGGGGCTACAATGATCTATTGAGAATTCTCCTTTGGCGGTGGAGGCGGCTGAGGAACTTTATCCGGAGCCTTAACAGGTTGTTATTTCTAGCGACGAGCATGCACCTTTAAGGGGTCCATCTAAGTTGTGTCTACTTCGATTGACTTCTTTCCACCTTTGGTAAGAATTGAAACTTGCTCTTTCTCAGTGATCACCAGATTATGATTTATTTGCCTTATTATATTGACCTGACCGCTGGGAGCACTACCCAATAATGTTTGGACATAATGTTGATGCAACATGCAAGTGCCCTCTTCATGTGGGTCATTGTAGGTGGAGCACCAATGCACGTGATTGGAAGTGCTTGGCTCCTCATTGATAACGACATTATCCCTGGAGGTATGCTTGGTTGTGCCTCTTGATCCTGTGCTGGGGGAGAGTACAACCTTCTTGGTAGGAATTCTTGCTACGCTTGTTTCTTCTTCATGATGGCCATGTCGTTAGACAAATTTCACATAGTAGAATTCAAAGATGAAACTTCCTGTAATATCTTAGCTTATATGTCCTCAGTTGTAGGGGTTGATGCTATTGACAGTGCTAGTGGGGCCATCGTTGGTACCGGGGACAAGGCAGGGTATTGGGGTGGCACTGGTAACGCTGGAAATGACGAAGGAATAGTGGGCTGAGGTATCGAAAATGTGGAAAAATGTATTTGTGGGGCGGTAATCTGGGACACAGTGGGGTTTGTATTCCATGGTGGGATTGGGCACACCAAATAAGTAGAATTCTGCGAAGCAGCTGCACTAGGGTACTGCGATTGAGGAAACTTTGGGAATATGGGCATCGACATCCTTGGAGGGAGTTTACAAATAACGATCAAATCCATTTCTGCCTTATGGGCCAACTCATATAACTTGGGGAAGGTATTAACATTTGAAAACCTTACCATCATGCTAATGTCGGCGTTGAAAGCCCTAAGGTATTAATATGCTACAACTTCGCTAGTTGGTCATAGTCCAGTAGGTACCCTCTACCAGGTTCGGGCAAATCTTACGTTGAAATATGCTATCTCCTCTTGAGGGTGCCTTTGGATTGATGTTAACTGGTGCATGAGGGAAGACGAATCAGAAGATTCGTTGAAACCTCTTATTAGTTGTCCGGCTAACTGGTCCCATCTTGTTATTGTGCCAGGTGGTAGAGCTTTGTACCAGTAGAGGAGTTTCCCTTGGAGGGATAAAATTAAGAGTTTAACCATAACTCCTTCTTCCATGATATTATGTATCGAAGCCAAAGAGGCGATGTCCTGGATATGTTCGTAAGTTGTCTTCCCCGTGCTATCGAACGTGGGGATCTTCTTCATAGCAACAGGCGAAACTTGCCCATGTCCTGCTAGATTCAATGGTTCGGTAGAATTCCATGCCAGGAACAGTCTGGGCGATGGTTGTAGCAATGGTTGCTACTGCTGTTGTTGTTGTTGCTGCATTTGTTGTTGATGTGCCATATTTACGCTTTGATTCGGTTGGTTTGGCAAAACCGAAGCTCCCGAAGTTCCTGGTTGGTAGCTAGGTGGAACGGAGGCGCCTTGGTGATCTGGGGAGTTAGGGGGATTAGGGGGGAGACTGGTCGTTGTGCTGTCTAAGGTCAGACTTTGTTCATCAAAGACAGCCTCTTGCGAGGACCCTTCGCATAGGAGTGATTCAGGTGTGACTAGCCTAGGATATTCCTCGAAGGCGTTAATGTCAAGCTCAAAAAACTTGGTCTCTTCTCCGCTATTCCTAACACTCCATCTCGTTTATATGAATGCACGGATGATTAGTACCGGTCTCTACAACTTTGAGATTTTTGGATTGAACAAAGTCGTCAAACGCTCGAGTCTTATAGTAATGAGATGAGCATCAACTCTCAATACCACTCATAAGGTGAGACTGACCAGGTCCCACCGGGCGTGCCAGAAACTATTGGTCACAAATCTGCCACAGGAAAGGATTTTGTACGTATACACGCCCTAGACCTGGACCAACATTGAAAGGCCGGAGGGAAGAGATGCCCTCTGTGCCAATCTTCGGAGAAAGGTCGGATCCTTTGCTAAACTAATTGGGATTATAAGTTAATAGTGCAGGAAAGAGATAAAAATATAAGGGTGCTGGAAAGAGATAAAAGGAGTGAGGGTGCAGGAAAGAGATAAACAATGCAGAAAGGGATAGAAATCACTAAATATCGCAGTGGGAAAGAACACGCAGCACAATAACTCATCTATATCTAAACCATCGACAAATAATACAAAATATGTAACAGAAACTAAAACTGCATATGCTTCCCCATGTATCCTCTAACTTAATTCCAGACACATTTATCTCCCAATGCTAAAATCCAGATATCAGAATTACAACAATCAAAAAAACAAATGAAAACAGAAATACTTACTAGAGGCAGCATAAAAGAAAGCACAAATTCAGAGCCAAAGATCTCCTTGTATTGATGCAGAATGTCTAGCTACAACAACTTCTTAAGCAATATGTTCCCCCCCTTTTCTCATTACAATGCATGGGTTTTTATAGAGGACCCGACCCTCTTAGCCATTAATGAACTAGATTTACAAGGACGCTCTGGCGGTCGAAAAAATCACACTCGCCTTCTTATGCAAATGAAACTTCACATCGCATTTCTATATCTAGTTATAGGGCCGCGTTAAATGGGGAAATCTGCATTTATGAGCCGCTTGACCTGTCCTGGGTTGCTCCGGGTATGGGGCACTCGAGTGGCTTCACAAGTTGTGTCGGCCATATTCTACAACTGATACTTCCCATCCTATCGCCTCAAATAGACGTCGGGTCTTTTGGGTGAAAGCAATCGCATTTATGTGGCACTCAAATGCTTTGAACAAATACCCAGCTTTGGGATGTGTGCCCCTCGAAAGAAACACCATCGTTGATCCTACCCTAGAATAAGCTTCGCCAAGTTTCGATTCGAAGCATCACTTCGTAGTGGACTTGAGTCGAAGTAGGGGGAGGATGATAAACAAGTGTTGATGGCTCTCCCGAAAGCACCCCTAAAAATAGCTTCACCAGGTCTTTAGGCCGAAATGGATGCTTCTCGTGAAAGACATGGCCTCTATCCATGTTGCTTCGCTTGGGAGGTGGGCAGAAATGTTGCTTTGCAAAAGATTCGCCCGAAGCGGCTGGCTGCTGGCAGCGGGCTATGAGACTACTTTGCAGCGAACTTTCTAAAAGATGGTAGTTCGGAGGGGTTTCGGCCGAAGCTAGCTCCTAGACTTAGGATATTTTCCTTTTCTTTTCCTGATGCTTCGGCGAAGCTTGGGTTCGATTGGGAGCTTCGCAGGGGGAATGGCCAAAGTAAATGCTTTGCCAGGGTCAGGAGCGATTTAGTAGCTACCCATGAAATGGTTCGCTAGAAGGGAGTGCCAAAGTGTAGCTTCGCTAAATTCTGAACGAAGTGATTCTGCTGACTTAGAAAATCTTGGCACTCACAGTTGCAGCTTCGCCACTTTTCTGTAATGGGCATTTTAGTAGCTTCGCGAGCTTCACCACTTTTTCGTCCGAAGTGGGCATTTTAGCAGCTTCGCGAGCGAAGCTCCCTCCATGCCTTATAAAATTTTCAGGTTCGAACTTAGGCTTTTCTTTTGTTCCTCCTTCGCAAAGTTGTCCCCTTTACTTCTCTTTTCTCAGCGAAGCTTCATGCTTTACCCTGTTCTGCTGGCGGAGTTCTTATATACAAGGGGGGCAAAAATGGAAACCAAAATTACTGTAATGTCTTAAAATGCAATAAAAAGCAAGGGAAAAAATTCATGAAAAATAAGAAAACACTTTACAAGATTTCAACTTCCTCTACCCCATTCAATGTGACAAGTTGTCAACAGTTCCTATTAAATTTTTTGGGTCCTTTGTGACTCAAAGAATTTGGCGGGCCTGGGAGTCTATCAAGCCCTGGCTCCATTGGAAAGGTGTTGGTCGCCACCATGGGGCAACTGTAGCAGATTTGAATATATGGTGGTCCCCTATGGTTCAGTATCGCCCAAGTTCAATGGATTCATGCTAAAAAATTCTTTAAAAAGGGCATTGTGTCTATTTCTGACTTTTGTTGCAGGCAGACTCAAGATTGGATTCCCTGGGAGCTTTTTCAACAACAACATGCCTTAAAGCCCGCAGATAAAGCCACTTATGATATAGTTACCAATTGTACACCCTTTTCCCTTTGGCCAAAGCTTGGTCAGGTTGTCTAGCAACCCTGGTGGAAAGAGTGGGAATGGTATAAATATGTGCCTGTGTTTAATTACATAACTAAGCAGGGTTATTGTTGGCTTTCGCCCAATCTCCCAATGGTACCAAAGCTCAATGGACGTTGAGATTTGTTCTCATCCAAGTCCAGATGGCTGGCACAATTTCATATTACTTGGGCCCCATATATTGAGCCCAAGCAGGCCATTTTTACTTGGAGTTTGTTGTTTCATGGTCTGCTGCTTGGCTAGAGGCTTAGGCACTTGGAAGTTGACAATCCCACTTGCCCTTTCTATGGGAAGGTAGTCTACTTTGCATCTTTTCTGGGACTACAACAGAGCAAGGATGGTTTGGGAATGGATGGATTCTTTTTTCTGGCCGTTTTTGCATTCTTCGTTAACTTGGCTCCACAATCTGTTGGGGATCCTCCTGATTTTTCTCAGCCTTTGTTAAAATTCTGGAACATCTTTAGAATTAGCATTCTGTTTCATATTTGGAAAGCCAAAAATGAGATAGTTTTCTCAGATAAAACTCCCTCTGTTATTTTATCTCTTTCAGATAAGCTTATGGTATTTCATGATGCTTGGTTACAGATTCAAGTGCAAGCCGATAAGGCTGCAATGGAGATCAAACATCTTCAGGAGCTGATTGAATATTGGGGCAATGCTCCATGTGCTGTGAGCAGAGTCCCCCCGGAGCCTGAACAACATGCCCGTTCCAGATCTTGGCAACGCCGTCGCCCACCACCGGATAGGTGGGGCCGACCAGCCTCTAGGGCTCGCACACAACCGTCTGGCGGAAGCACGTAGGGATTGCCGCTCTCAAACACTTCTCAGCAATCTATTGATTGGGGAGCTCGCCCACGATCTGATGAGGATTTGGTTGTCAGAAGGGCGACGATGGTGATACCAGTAATAGATGGAGCACGGGCATTAATGGTGGCATAGCTGCGCATACAGGCTGGAACATGCCCAATGACGCTCCATTGAGTCCAACTCGCCAACTTATTCCTGAGACGCATGTCACGATGCTAAGGTCGGGTTGAAACAATTAACGACTGATGTGATTTTTCTTTCTTTTTGTAGTTAAGCCTACTTATATGTAGTCTTCTGGTGGCGAACTTTTGAACTTTGTCCAGGCTGTCATATCAACCGGTTTCTTTTGCGCTTGGGATGTGATGTGTCAGTCCACCCATTTTTGTATGTTTAGGCCTTGTATTTAATATAATGCTTTTTCATTCAAAAAATAATGATTTGAAATGTGAAAGATAATTTATATATATATATAGTTTGGTAACATCTTTTCATCTTTAATGGGCATGGGATCAGACATTCTTTTCAAGGTTTATGCCTCCAAACATAGATCAAATCATTGAAGCTACCTCTATAACCCCTACCTTTCCTTGATAAACATGACCTTGAGAGGGAGACACCCGGTGGTTCAAGATTGGTACCACCGTTGGACTCAAGTCAGACTACTACCTTTGCCCTTATTAAACATACCCCAAGGTTAGACTACTATCTTTGTCCTTATTAAACATACCCAAAGTTAAACTACCTTTGCCCTTATTAAACATACCTCAAGGTCTTACTAGTCGACTGCCACATGAAAAAGGACGTTAAAGAAAATAAATTCATGCCCGGACTCAGCAAGGAAACCTTTTCAACTAATTATTTAAGAAAAAAACCAAAAAGCCCTACTGAGAAATTACTGCTCATTACTACACGCCACTCATGGACACCACAATGGCAGCCAAATTCTACTCTAACCTCTTCACCACTACTGTCACTGTAATACTTGTAGGGTTTCTCTATGCATCCTGTGCAACCAAGGCAGAATCAGAGTCAGACCCAGAACAATTAATCTCCAGGTTCCAACAATATCTCCAAATCAACACGGCACATCCCAATCCTAAGTACCAACCAGCAGTGGACTTCATACTTTCAGAGGCCAAATCCATTGGGCTGGATACCCAAGTCCTTGAATTTGTAAAGGGGAAGCCAGTTGTACTGCTGACATGGCAAGGCAAGCAGAAGTCCCTGCCATCCATCCTCCTCAATTCCCACACAGATGTAGTCCCTGCAGAGCAGGACAAGTGGGCCCATCACCCCTTCTCAGGCCACAGGGACCCCAAGGGTAACATCTATGGCAGGGGCTCTCAGGACATGAAGTGTGTGAGCTTGCAGTACCTTGAGGCCCTCAGAAACCTCAAGAAGAGGGGGTTTGTGCCCCTCAGAACAATTCATGCTTCTTTTGTTCCTGATGAGGAGATTTTGGGTCATGACGGAGCAGAGCAGTTTGTTAACTCCAAGGAGTTTGGGAGCTTGAATGTGGGCGTGGTCTTGGATGAGGGGCTTGCATCCCCAGATGAGAATTACAGGGATTTCTATGCGGAGAGGTCTCCCTGGTGGCTGGTCATAAAGGCTGTGGGTGCCCCTGGACATGGCTCAAAGCTCTATGACAACAGTGCAATGGAGAACTTGTTGAAGAGCATGGAGAGTATCACTCGTTTCAGAGCTGCCCAGTTTGATCTTGTCAAGGCTGGATTGGCGGCTGAGGGGGAGGTCATTTCTGTCAATCCGATTTTTCTCAAAGCAGGGACTCCAACTCCCACGGTATGTTTATTTATTTTGGTTTTTGGGGAATAATAGTATTTGTTGTTATAAGTGGCCGTATAGAGTTGGTACTGAGAGAAGTTTATCCAAATCCAACCAACCTATGGAATGATTTGACTAGTGGATTGGATATCCACACCTTACAAATGCACCCACAATCTCCATAAAGAGCATAATTTTCCAGTTGGGTAGGTTAGCTTAGCAAAATCTTTATGCAATCTCTTTAAACATTAGAGCTTTTCACTTGGATAGGTTAGCTTCACAAAATATTTTTACATGTATGTGTCTGAATCTATATATCTATAGAATAGAATGTAAAATGTTTAACTTCTATCAGGTCAGAACAACCTATGGTACAACAAACACAATATGTAATTTTACTTGTTTCTTTAAAAGGAAACAAATTCTCTCTTTCAGAAGAACCGATGCTAGACCTTATTATAAATATTCCTAGCTTCTCTGCGCTTGTTCCTTCAAACAATTCAGATGCAGAATGCATCCTTAATGTATCAGCATAACTGTTCCCAATATTATTATAAGCTTTGCGTTCTAAAATATTTTTTTTCTCTGTTTTTACTGCCCTCAAGTGCAATAGATATTTATTCTCTCCTCCCATTTCTCTTAAGGTATCTTCCATTTACCTATCTCACATATGAAAGGGGGAATTTGAGCTGGTGAGGCCCTAATACTGACCTACCTACACCTCAAATCATGATTGATTCAACGTGTTAGGATGTTGCTTTTCAGCTGTTGCTGCTTCTTACAAGATTCAAACCATACTATAGGCTGCAACATCAGATGTTCCAGGGACCGTGGCTAGTGATTGAAAAGATAGATGTCCTTTTCATTATTTTGACCCAAAAGGGGTCAATAGTTTTTGAAGCAGTCAGACCATTTAAGGAGTGTACTATTTGGAGAGGAAATGGTCTGATCATTGGGATGAGGGATTGATTCTTATCATTTTGAAAAAAATGAAAGATCTTAAAAAGGTCAGCAGCCTCTAGAATTGTTATTTCTAATACCCTGTCATTTTCACAGTTCATGTATGTCATTTGCTTCTTTGGAGTCCATGATTTTTACCATACTTTTTAGTCAAACGACATCTTTTCTGGTTTATCCTCTACAATTACTAATACTTATTCTAGGTCTATGGTTGCTCCCTGGAATTAAACTAATAGACAAAATGGAAGCTAATCCTAATTTGGCACAAATACTATCTCAGATAAACTCCTTTGGCTCTACAAGCTAGTGGTAGAAAGCACTATTGACCATTTCAAAGAATTGTTTGGAGTTCTCATCTAACAAGAAATCCAGAACGACCTGATCCACAGATTTTGTTTTTAATGAACTGCCTATTTGAAATTGATGAATTAATTCCTCCAAAGAAAGATCACGTTTGACAGGTGAGTTAGATTTCTGATGGAAATTGCTTCTTCAAATAAACTTGAGTTTTTTGTGCATTGCTTGTTTTTTGAAGTCCCTAAAGCTGGTACAGGCTTTGACTAATGCCGTTCGATAGGCAGTTGTTCTTGTCATCTATTGCCTTGAAAATCTTGTAGTAACTAAACTTGCCTGCTTTTTTGAGTCCCCAAACTTGGTTTCAGGTTTTGTTTATGCTCTTTAGTGGGTACTGGTTCTTGAAATCTCTTTCTTCTAAACTTTCCTAGTACCTAGGTTGTTTTTGCCTAATTTCGAAGGACTAGTGGGAGTTTTTTTTTCATATATTTGTTTTTTCGTCTTTTATTTTTATGAGACTAATATTAGCTTATTTATAACGTCTAAATGCGTAACTTTGTTCAGCTATCATCAAGATAATACAAAAGTTCATAAATAAGTCCTGGATGCTGCAACTACCAATGCTATTTTCTTCAGAGGATTTGTTGGACTTGATATCTCGGGCATTCAATGGTCTTGTACGTAATTTTAATTTTTACAGTATCTTGTACTGTAAGTGCTCTGATTTTCGAGAAATCAGACCTTGATAGTGGGGATTTTTTATATTTAAAATATAAGCGTTGAATTTTCATTATGTGGCATTTGTGACTTTCATAATCCTTTACACACAACCTTATTTATGCTTAATCTAGTATGCTGCAAGGATTGTGTCTTAAACAAGGCATTAAACAATATTTGAAGGGCATCTTAGGTCAAAGGTGCAATCCTGATTAGTAGTTGCTTGCACTATAGTTGAGAGTCGTGGTCAGGGATTATTTATCTTTAAGATGTCTAAAAGGGTAGTCTCTTTTATAGGTCAACAAATATGAATCCATCTGCAGTTGCATGATGCATCTAGGTCACATATTTACCTAACACTTTGGCAGGTGGTATAAACATTGTCTATCTCTTCAAGAGGCAGAATTGACCAGGACTCTTTGTTTGGCCTAATATTGGTATTCTGTGTAAGAAATTTGAGTGCCTTGTCTTCCATTACATGGCTTTGTATATGGTTTTATTATTTTGCTAGTATGGCTTTGTATCAAATTACAAATATCAATCCTTTAGTCCTGTAAGTTTTGTGATGCCGTTTTATTTTGGTCTTTGTTTGATTTAATGAAAAATTTCTGACAAAGTGCACTAATGCATATGGTTTTCTGTTATAGGGGTTTGTCATGAATCTTCAACCATCTGAGGCTGAAGCAGGTTTTGATATTCGTGTTCCAGCTGGTGCTGATGCTGAATCTTTGGAAAGACGAATTGCAGAAGAATGGGCTCCCGCTTCACGCAATATAACATTTCAGGTTGTAAGATAAGCATCCAAGATTGACTTCACTATTTACTTTTTTATATTGAGTTTGATGCATATTTACTTTCAGTCCTGAGATAAAACCTTATTTGTTAAGCTATGTTGGATGTGGTCACAAGATGAGTGTTCCTTGCAGCAAAATATGTTTATTGTCATTCAACGATTTTAGCCAACTTTGGAAACTAAGTCTTTGTCTCATGTAAGAAGGGATATTGAAAAAAATATCTATACATTAGGCAAAACAATGCCTTTTTGCATTTTAGGTTAAAAGGAATATTCAAAATGGTGTATGGAATAGGTAAAATACAAGTAATACTCAAGTGGTGTACAAACGGGAAAAAAACTAGCCTCCACTTTGAACTTGTAGAATGTCATTTGTTACAGGACCTTTGTTCAAAGCCTCTCTTAAATAAATCAGGCAGGACAAAATGATTGATAACTCTCAAAGCATGCCCTAAAGAAGAGGCTGCCCACTATCTGCTACCAAACAGTAGAAATATCTCTGAAGTACCTGCCTTTTTTGGGTGCATGCCTGATGCTGGGGCCTGTCACTGTTCGGTGGAAGGGGTGATTCCTCCTCTAGATTTTGCATATAATTGCAAGGTCATTGGGACTATATGGCCCATGGCTAAGTCATGTTTTGAACATAGCACCTGTTAAGTGTGGGATAGCATTTGAACCGTCTTTCAATGTCTCAAAATCAAGAAATCTTCAATAAGCAACTATGCTGCCCTCCATCTAACATGCACTGACCAGATGCAATGGCATTACACTGTAGCCCTGTCAATCCAACAAAATACCATGACCAGTCCCACCTAAGTTTTAAGAAATGAGAAATTGAAAATGACCGCAATGGGAAATGGGTGTTAAAATGTTTAAAGATATAAATTCTATAGAATCTGGTGCTTTGATCTCAGAAGGCTGAGAGCATGTTCAAAACAGTTAGAAAGTTTCAACAAATAGTATATCAAAAAGTAATTATTTATAATTGTGAACCAATGAAATTTTTAACATTTTCAGCATGGCTTCTGAGATGATCATATCAGTTTGGAACTTTACCTGCCATATGCTAGGTTGATTTGTGCAAATCCTATTTGATAAATATTTGGATCGTGCTGCCAAACTTGCAAGCTGATTACCAGTTATAGTATGTACACTTTTACAATCTATAGTTGGTGCATATCCACGGCAAGAAAAACACTCAGGTTCATGCATCTCAATGTGCCAAATCTTGAAAGTAGGCATAAACGCCTCTAAAATAGACAATTAAAATTGATTGCTATAGAACATACTTTAGTAGTTCTGTATGTGGAATGTTTTTACCCATCTTCATTTGCAATCCATATATTGGTTGTTTTTTCATTCAAATGGGCTCTTCCTTTCAAGTTGTGTTATCGGGTAACATTACTTGCAATTTTTCAAATTGCAGTCTTTCTATTTAGAGCTATATGCAGATCAGTGTTTGGAAGGCACCCCTTAATGCATTACTGGATAAGTAACCTGCAAACTGAAACATGCTCACTCGCTCTGAAGATGCAATTTTTCATCCTTTTCTTGGTTTTATTCATATCTAAATTTCGATTTTTTACAGTAACTGTTATCTATGTGTTCTCTGGAGTGGTAATTGTTGAATCTGATGTCATCCATGTTTATAAGATATTAGATAATACGAATAGGAATAGTTTGCTCACATCTGAGAATTTAAAACTAATGTTTTTATTCAGTTCAAGGAAAAAGAATCTATCAGGAACAAGCTAGGGCTTCCTCTTGTGACAATTGCAAACTCTTCGAACCCGTGGTGGACATTGCTAGAGGGGGCTATCTTGAGAGCTGGAGGGAAGCTTCAGAAACCAGAGATTTTCCCAGCTGCAACAGATGCCCGATTTGTGAGAGGACATGGAATCCCTGCATTTGGGTTCTCACCAATGGCAAATACTCCCGTTTTGCTTCATGATCATAATGAGGTTTGAGTCAAATTAATACCAACATGACATATATCTTTTGTTTTTATTCCTCTGCTTAGTTACAAAATTAATGAGTACTGATTAATATTTTGGAATGCAATGCCTGCAGTTCCTAAATGAAGCTGAATATTTGAAAGGAATCAAAGTATACGAGGTGATTATTGAATCCTATGCATCGTACATGGAAACTGCTGAGGACAGAGACTCTTTATTAGAGCTGTAATTATGCTTTGTGTTTATTGGAAGGTCCTATGTTAGGCAGGAATTTGCTTTGGAAAGATGCAGCCAAGATGGATAATATTGCATTTACACTGAAGATATCAATCTAGTCAATTATAAAAAAAATTAGTTCATAGTCTGTCAATTTGTAAATAGAAGGATGTCCTATATGCCACTATTTCCTAGGCTACGAGATCACCTCAGCAGTTTGTATAGTATCAAGTTCAGGATTTGGCTCAAACTAGCTGGTTGAGTCTATGCCATGCTGCAATGGCTTTTTGAGTGAGGGTTGTTGAAGGCTCTGTAGGACTCATAATGTCTTCCAAGGCTAGTGACGAATCTGTGACAGACTTGATGCATGAATTTCATAAAATAAAATGGCTAGCTATAAATCTGGCTATGGACATCAATCTTTGAAATATTCAGGGTTATAGCAAGGGCAAGAATTAAGTTATTAACATGCACACATCCAAAGCATGAGTGGTGAATTATCAAAATTTTGAAAGGTTTTAATCTGATAAGAATTTTTTCGGTTTAAATGCTAATCAGCAGTACCTAACCATAAACTCATTGTGTATTTCCTGAAAGCATTGGGTTTATGTCTTGCTTGTCACTAACTGTTACTCAACAGTCAAAATAAATGTTTAGTCTCTTAACTAAAAATACCAGACTGTTACCTCTCAATTATGGTTTTAAGAATGAAATAACACTCATACTAGCAGGGTATGCCAAACATAAAATTTCCTATGCATATATCTTCCCTATAGAAGAAAGCATCTTTAAAAAGAGAGAATCTTTTATTGCTTTGCCTGTAACTAGTGGCACTTCCGATTTTATAAAGGCTGTATTTGACTCTGAATGCCCGAGGAGGCCACTTTAAAACTGCGAGTTTGCCTTCGGACGCTTCTCTTGTAAATCTCAAGTTTGTGTTCTATTTTCATGTGATGGCTGATGAGAATGATAAGTATGGGACTGCTTGGCAAGCCCATCTAGATCTATCAAATTAATGTAATACAGGCATTCAACTTGTTTAGTGATTTCTAGTATTTTTTTCTTTTTCAAATTGTCATTTTCATGATCTATAGGTTGCCAAGTCTGGGTTCTAATTACACTTCTTGATTAGTTTTGTCAAAAGGTTTGGATTTTATTTTTGAACATTTACATTCTTACGCACAAACACAAGCTTTGACCACACCCATTTGTTTGTCAAAATATAAGTTGGTATTATACAGACAGTGTGGCACTGAGATGAGAGTCTCTTTGTTCTCTACAGTTTTTTATTTTCTAAAGCTTGTAAAGGAATTATGGATAAATCACTGGATTTCTTCAAAGCAACAGTGTATATAAAATATTTAAGAAAGTTTAAACTTGTCCTAACAAAAAAATTTGCTCAGTAGCAGTCTTATTTCTCGTCGTCCTTCAATTCCATATAACCAATTTAAAAAAAAAAAAAAAAAAAATATATATATATATAAAGGTCAAAAATGGTTTTTGACAGATTGGTAATTATGCATGTATTACCTTTAGCAAGATTTGAACTTGGGTCTCCTTGAAAGTTGAGGAATTTAACCAATTGAGTTCATGCTGTTTGATAATGTTTTACCCTTACATTTTATTGGCAATGGGTGTTTTAAATTTTAATCTAATAATCCTATGTATAAAAAATAATTTATTATGTTTTTTTGGTACAAGCTATTTGAAATTTGAAATTTGTATTGCCTTGACTTTTTTATTACTAACATCTAGTTTTTGTTTTTCTTAGCTTTTTGTTTCTTCAAACAATTCAGGCATATAGTCCACTCCTAACATGACTATCCTGATCATTTTGATAAGCTTTGCATTCCAAGATAAAGTATTTATTTGTTTTCAGTACGCTTGAAGTAACTCTCATTTCTCGAGGCCACTTCCATCTACTTGAATCATATTTGAGTTGGGGTGAGGTTGTTGTCCGTTGGGTTATAAGCATCTTTGTTATATATATGCTTTTTGATGATGCTTATGTGCGGGGTTGAAGTTAGAAAGGTAGTATATTATTTCTTCCTATTTCTTTTGTCCATATTGTTGCCCTGATTTTTTTCCTTTACATAGAATTTTATATAATTATTGATGATTGGGCATTCTATTAAATAAATAACCCACTTATTCATCTATATGACATTTTGTTTTATTCAAGTATTAATTTTATATTTAGTTATCTCTTTTTTTTAAATAAAGGGGTAAAAATTTATTGATAAAAAGTCTGGATTACAAAGTACAGATGAGCCCCCACCCAGGACTCAAATAAGTAACAAGACAGGCTAAATCACCAAACAAGGTCAACTCCCAAAGAAAACAAAAAAAAACAAACCACATTAAGTCTGAACATCCTTATGGATCAACTCCCGTAGGTGTTGAGAATCCCTAGACGGGAGACTCTCCCGATTATCAATACTCTGAGTATCCAATAGCTCAGAAGCCCTTTTGGCCAGGTAATCGACAACTCCATTCCATTCCCTTGGAATGTGCACAAAGGATATAAATTCGAACTCTTCACTCATTCTGAGAATCGAATGGTCACGAAGGCCAACTGCCAATTAACATCCTCCACTCTTTTGCTGTTTAAAAGATTAACCAAAATTTGAGAGTCAGACTCACAAAGAATCCTGCGCTAGCCAAGAGAAAACCCCCTTTGCAAGGCCTCAAGTATCGCCAGAGCTTCCATAAGATTGTTGGAGTGAACACCTTTATAAATGGAAAAGAAAAAACTGACCACGCCGACAAAATCTCTCCCAACACCACCAATTCCAGACATGTCCGGGATTGCCCCTGGACGACCCATCGATATTAATTTTTAAAACTCCTCTAGGGGCGGTCTCCATCTACCCTCTCTCCCTAACCTTCTTGCTAAGTTGAAGAATCCTACTAGGGCTAGAAGAATTCACACCAACCCCAAACAAACCAAGGGCTTGTCATACCTTCTCCTCCTCAGAGTCCAAATGGGGGTCCACATCACATTTACTATGGATAGTTTCTTGAACCATACACAGGATCCTTTGCCGGATCTGTTGAACAACCAAATGACTTCCCTCAAAAATGCGTCGGTTTCGTTCGAGCCAAATCCGCTCAGATGATGCAAGAAGGGCCCAAATTCCAAGCCACTTGGAGGAAGGGGGCCTTGGCTGGAGGTCTGCCCAGACTACTCCAAAACTCCACTAGGGAGAGCACATGAAAACAAGGATGGTTCCAGGCACTCCACCAACAGTGCCAAATGTCTCTGGCAAGGGAGCATTGGAAAAATAAATGAGGAGTCATCCTCATTCTTACCACAAAGGACACATAAAGAGGGACCCTGAAATCCCCTCTTCCTCAAGTTATCCCAAGTGAGGCATTTATTACGAGCTACTAGCCAGAGAAAAAAGTTACATTTCGGCCAAGCAAATCTATTCCACACCTTTTTCCACCATGTGACAGGGAGACTCCCGAACTTTTGCTTATCAAGAACTTGATAACCATAGGCTACAGAGTAGGTTCCCTTGGGATTAGGGTTCCAAGCCAGAATGTCTTTATCCCTCAATGAAGAACAGTACCTCCCTGCAAGAATAAGAGCAAGCACCTCTCTATCCTCGGCCAATCCCCCTTGGGGCCATTCCTGCGGATCTTTCCATTTATACATCTCCATATTTCCAAAATACTGGATTTTTTTAAAGTCCTCCACATGAGACCAGCCTGCTTCCAAGAAACAAATGCTTAGGGAATGTAACCTGGGATATTGAGTCAAGATAGGAGGGTGGCCATCCCAAGAATCCTCCCAGAAAAGAACATCTGATCCCCGATTGCAAATCCAGAACAAACCCCGCTTAATTAAATTAGCTCCTCTTTTCGAGTGTCCCGGATAATGGAACCTTTCCCAACCAAAGCGGCTCTAGGGATATCCGCCTCGAAATACCTCTCAAGTATTTATAAGATAATATTTTAGCCCAAATCTGATCTTGAGAGGTACACCATCTCCAATAAAGTTTCGCGCCAAAGCCTGCCCAAAAAGAGTTGCCTGTCGCAACCCAAGGCCTCCCTCTTGAACTGGCCTACAAATGGAATCCCATCTAACCAAACTCCATTTAGATTGATCAAGTTTGCCAGACCACAAAAACTGTCTTGACAGAGCATCCATGTCCTTGATGAAACGAGAAGGAGTTGTTTGCACAAAACATCAGTAAATGGGTAAAGCTTGAATAACAAATTTTAAAAGCAATACTCTACCTGCAGAGGATAGCCATCCGACAGTCCAATGATTTACCTTCCTTCTAAACTTATCAAGTATAGATCGCCAAGAAGATCTAGGCAGAGGATGAGATGAAATCGGGATCCCAAGATAAATGAAGGGGGGAGTCCCGACCTGGAATCTTAGAATGCCAACAATCCTGGCTTGAATAAGAGGGGGGTATTGAAGAAGAAAATAAAGGACTTGTCCTCATTAATCACCTGTCCAGAAGCACCAAGATATATGTCAAGAGACTGTCTAATGTTTCCAGCTTCCTTGATAGTGGCAACTCCCAACAAAGCAGTATCATCAACAAATTGAAGGTGGGAAAGAGGTGGCAAACTGTTATCCCACTTCCACCCCTGAATGAGACCATGCCTGACCTGAGACTTGAGTAATCTGCCCAACCCTTCTGCCATAATGATAAAAAAATAAGGAGATAGAGGATCTCCTTGCCTCAATCCCCTTGAGGCCTCAAACAGCTCCGTAGTCTCATTATTAATAAGAACAGAGAATGAGGAAGAAGAAATACAACTCATCACCCATCTAATCCATTCCTCCTCAAAGCCAAAAGCAGCAAGAACTTTTTGAAGAAAGGACCATCTAACTCTGTCATAGGCTTTTGCCATGTCCAACTTAATGAACATAGTTTTCTTCTTAGAAGTTTCCATTGAGTGAATAGCTTCTGTAGCAATAACAACCCCATCCATAATTTGTCGGCTAGCAACAAACCCACCTTGCTCCTCAGAGATGATTTTGCTCAACCATATCTTCAGCCTCTCAGCAATAATTTTTGTGATGATCTTATATACAACATTACATAGAGCAATTGGCCTGAACATATCCAAGGAATTCGCTCCCTCTTTCTTGGGAATAAGCACCACAAAGGTAGCATTTAGGGCCCTTAGCATCTGTTTGTTCTTTTGGTACTCACGAACCACTTCCAAAAGGTCAAATTTGATTAACTCCCAAAAATCTTGATAAAACTCAATCGGGAATCCATCCGGACCCGGGGCTTTCCCCTTTTTCATCTTGAATACAACACTTTGCAGCTCCTCAAGGGAAATTGGATCCATCAAGTGCTCATTCATCTCTCTAGAAACAATCGAGGGAATACAGTTTAGAATAAGTTTTTCTTCCTCATCATCTGAGAGGGCATCCTCCTTGAAGAGAGAGGAAAAATACCTCTTAGTCTCTTCCGAAATATCCCTGAAAGAAGAAAGCAGGGCACCCTGAGAATTAACAAGAGAGGTAATCAGGTTACCATTACGACGAGCCTTAACAGAGTTATAAAAGAAGGTCGTGTTCCTATCCCCTTCCTGAAGCCAATCTACTCGAGCTTTTTGTTTCCAAAAAATTTCTTCCCTCAATTCCCATTCAGCAAGGTCTTTTACAGCTTCAGATTCCTCAACAAGAAGCTCCTCCGTGAGTCCTTGATCTCTAATCTTCCTTGAGGCTTCTTCCACCCTCCTAAGAGCTGCTAGCTTAGCCAAGGAAAGGTTCCCAAAATTTAGTCTATTCCATCTCTTCAATTTATGCTTAACAAATTGAAGCCGCTTCATAAAGGAGTACATAGGAGTGCCATGAGGAGGTTTGCCATTAGTCCACCAGCCTCGCATGAAATCATGAAGCTTAGGATCTCGCAGACCACATAAGTTGAAACTTAAATGAGGGATTCTTTTTTAGCCCTAACTCCAGAGGAGAGAGTTTGATAGGCCAATGATCAGATCCTCTACCCTCCAGAATCACATAACTAGTGCTTCTATTATTGCCAATCCAAAAACTAGAGATCAGAAACCTATCCAGTCTCTCTGAAATGGAATATTCGCCACATCTTCTATTATGCCAGGTAAATATCCCATTATCCGGCTTGATGTCAACCAAGTTCAAGGCGTGGATATGAGCATTGAAGACAGAAGAAAAAGGCTCAAGACGATCAATCCCCCCACGTTTTTCCTCTAGACAAGTGATAGAATTGAAGTCTCCAGCCAAAATCCATGGGTACAAGGGAGCCAGACTTCTCACAAAGCCAATGTGCTCCCATAAATTCACTTTACCATTGTAATCAATAGGAGCATACACGTTTGTAAGTAGGATGGTCTCACCAGATTCATTATCATGTCCGATCATCGAAATAGACCACCTGCTGGAAATCCAGGTAAGAGGAGAGATCTTAATTGGATCCCATAAACAAGCAAGGCCACCAGCATATCCACATGCACCAATACACTGACATTGCCCCTTTCTCCACAACTTGGGAGCAATATTGAACAAACTATCAATAGCTAATTTAGTCTCCTGAATAAAAACCACATCCGAAGAATGAACACGAATCAAATCACGAACAACTTTTTGTCTGGGGATGTTGTTCAACCCCCTTACATTCCATGAAAGTACAATCATTTTTGGGGGTTATAAAAATGGGAGTCCAATGTTCTCACCAAACTTGACTCTACCAAAGTCTCCCCCATTAACTTAATTTTATCCTGGTCTTTCTTCCGACCCACCTTCATATTCTTATCTGAAGCAGTTTTTTAATTATTTTATCTCTGCAATCCCAAGACCGTAGGAGTTTTACAGTACATGGATGACTGCATCAGTGCCTGGGTAGGAGAGGGCATGTCTAAATCTGTGCCATTTTTTAAGATAACTTCACTTCCAGGGCTAGGGCCAACCATATCACCTATACTCGGAACCAAAGCCCTCTGTTCTTCATTTAAACCCCCTATATCTGGTTCCCTTGGTTCCACCTCATGAAGAGACAACTAATTTGGTCCTGTTATATCTATAACAGGTAGCGATGTTTCAGGTATCTCCACGCACTGATCAAGATTCTCTAGAATTTCAAAATGGTTGAGCTGAGCATCTGGCTAGTTATCCTTAATGTCTCTTTTTGCCTTTCTTCCTTTGTTTCGAGGTTTTACCGTAACAAAGCCTTCCTTATCCTGATCCCCCTCCTTTATCGGGGCTTTTCCTTTATCCATATTTTGTACAACTCGAGAGGGCCCAAGATTTGAAGCCACGAGCAGGACAAACTTAGGGCATTTTCTTTGTAAGTGGCCATATTCATGGCAAATCCGACAACGAAATGGGAGAGCTTCATAGTCAAGTTTTTGAACCCATTTGGTTGATCCGAACTATATTTCAATAGAATCTGGAATAGGATTGTTTAAATCAATTTCAACACAGATACGGGCAACAGAGATTACCTTTTTATCCAGCGTTTGTCGTGACGGCCCAACCGGCTTCCCAAGTAGAAGGGCAATCATATGCAAGATGTCATTTCTCCAAAATTCCAATGGGAGCCACGAAAGCCGAACCCACATCGGAACCCGTGATGGCCGCTCCTCTGATGGGTTGAAACCCACATGCCAGGGTTTAAGAAAGAGTCCCGCTTGGTTACAGAAATAGGGACCTCCTTCAAATGCTTTGTTACGATCCGCAAGACAAGAAAAAACCACCATAAAATAGCTGTTTGCACTCAGCATCACCTCCACATCACCTTCAAGGTTCCAAGTCTTCCTAACCCAAGCCTCCACAAAGGGAAGAGAAATTTGGATGCCCATAAATTTACCAATAAGCGCATGTTTGGTTAAATACTCCACATCTTCCGCCACCGAGTCTGGTTAAACCACTAGAACCGGCCCGGCTTCACATCGTTCCAAACATCCATTGTTCTTTAACAAGCGATTCTCGGCATGCAATGGGAAATCCTGTTCCTTCCAATCATTTTTAAAAGAAATACCAGCCCTAGCATGCACGCTCTGTGACGGACCTGATGCCATCACTACATTCCTCCAGTTGTTCATACCTCCTCCAGAAACTGCTGCCATCCCCGCAGAGCCCACCAGATAGGTCTCCTTCAAATATATTTGAATATGGTATGCAAAATGTATTGTATCTGTAACCGTATTTTATATGCCAAATATGATGACTTTGGTACAAGAGAATGTCATTGAAACGATGCATTCAGCTTTGCACAAAGTTCACATTGCTGTTTTTTTTTGCTTTTCAATCCAAAAACGACTATTCGAGCATGATGCGACAGGATGACTCCTTTATTCCAGCTCGGGCTTGATTCTTCGCTTTCCTTATATTTAGTTATCTCTTATTATAACCTTAGGCCACCAATTTACATCCATTTGCTCAATGTTTTCCTAGACACCATAGAAGAAGAATCATTGGTGCTACCTCTATAGGAAAAGTACATGTTTATGCTAGAAGTATTTCATATAGAATTAAAGCTTTTTTTTTGAATTGCTTATAATCAAATGCTTTTGGATCCTCTCTATTTGCCTCCATTTCAAGTTTGATGCACTATTGGCCCATACTTCATACACCCATAAACCACCATTCAGACCACTGACAATTTGAATAAGGCTTGGATGGTCCTCCAATCCCACAATTTTGCCTCCCTATATCTGTCTTACAATGAACCTCCCATTACTCAAATCAATATGCATATTGTCCAACTAAGTCTATATTAAAATATATACCAAGATACTCGTGTTTTGTTACTTCTAGAAAATCCCTTTAAGTTGGAAGCTTAATTGTTTCCTTTTCATTTGGTTAGTGAAATCCACTATATCGGTTTTGCTAGCATTTAATTGCATCTTAACTTCCTTGCAAAAGTGTTCTAAGACCTTTAAATGCTTTCTTAACCCTTGTGTTGTCTCTGCAAACAAAATGAAACCATCTGCATACAAAAGTAGCTTCACCATATAAAGGTTGCATATAATGGACATCCTTGTTTAACATACTCTCTAAAACATATTGAGAGATCTTTTTCTATTCTAAGTTTGGTTTGAACCTATTCATGTGTTATGATTTTAGCTTGAATCTCTTCATATAGTTTATGGATTGTTGCCCTATATGTATTTTTGGGTGTGCCTAGTTCATTTGTCCTGCTCCATAGTTTACTTCTAGGCACTATGTCAAAGGGCTTTTTAAGGTTAACTAAACGTCAATATGCACCCGCTTTTACTTTCCTATTCTTTCAAAGATATGTTTCAAACTGATTTAATGATCTATTGTTGAATGTTTTGATACAATGATCTATTGTTAAATGTTTTGACCTAAAGCCTGCTTATTGTTTTTCCCTTTTTCCTTGTTCTTCCATACTCTTGCTGATTTTGCACTCAACTATATTACCAAAAAGCTTTGTAATAGAGGATTGACCATTATGGTGTGGTAATTTGAAGGGCTGTCTACATCATCGCTTTTGAAGAGAGGTATAGGTAAATTTGTCTAATCTTTTAAAAATTATGCTAAAGGACACCATTAAAAAACCTTTTGATATATGATGTAGGTTTTCTATTCCCTATTTTAAAGTTTATGCTTATAGTCCATCCACATGCTAGGATTTAGCCTCTTACTGCCCTATTTGATCTCCTCTAACGTGAACAAATTTATTGTTGTGTTGATTGTGGGAGGAGCATTTTTTTATTGATCAACTTTGCATACCCCAACCTATGAGTTGTAATAATATTCTATGCTTGTTTCTTGTTTTGTTGAAGTTCCTTTCATATTCCTCTCTCTCTTCCTTTCTCTCTCTATATATTTTACTTTCATAGTTATTTTATATGATTTTTTGTTTTCTTCTTCTTTACCTTCTGCCCATACAATACTTTCTTTGTTGATTTGCATTCTTCATTGCATTTTTTCTTCTTCTTAGACATAGACCTTTTGCTCTCTTTGAGTACTTCTCATTCATCTTTTTTTCCTTCTGCTTTTTGTATTCTCTTTTTGTTTGAAAATAAAAAATTATCTTATGTCATGAGAGCATTTCCTTCCCATTGAAAATGATTGTTGATTGTGTTCTCTATTTGTTGATTTTTTCTTTACATTGGCATTTTTTTTTTATAAATTAGATTATTTGTATAATTTTAGTTTTATTGAATATCTTCTACCTTAACCTTCATCATTTTTCATAATAAGTTATGTGAACAAATGACACAATCTACAACACTTGCACAATTGCCAATTTTATATTTGTATTTTCCATAATCATGTTCTTGGTTTAGTCCCTACACCCATTGTTGTTGATGGCAGTTAGAGTCACATTCAATATCAAAATCATTCCAATTTAGAATGACTACGAATTTTACTCTTATGAGAAAATCTTGAGCTTCAGCTTTGTTATTTATTATCTCATAATCAATTAAAAAATAGGTCAATAAAATATGTTAAAATAAGTCTTACAAGATGTTTGCCTTTTACTGATTCCTTCTTGATGCTTCATCAAAATTGAATGGGGTTTTATTATAACAAATGCACAAAAATATAACTTTTTTGATTAAAATGAATGCAATTCTAGTTTACTAATAATTTACAAATGTTTTTAATGTAATCTATTATAAAGGTTATAAAAAATAAAATTTAATATTTATATTTAATGAAAGTATGGTAGAAATGTAAAATTATGTTTTCATCAATGGCCATACTTTATTACCTAGGAGATCCATACAAAAAAGTAATTATGTCATAAAGGAAAAATCATAATTTTCTTCCTTTTTTTTTTTGCTACCTTGGAGTTTGCTAAGTACCTTTCCATTTACTAATAAAAATATTTTAAAAGTACATAGATCCTAACATCCCATAAGTTTTTTTTTTTTTTTTTTTAACTTTACTTGCAAAAAAATAATGTACTTTGTTCTTTAAATTTTGATAAACCTTTTAATAGGATATATAAAAGATTTCTTGATAAGAAAGTAAAATTCATGCATGAGTTGCAAGCTTACTGTAGTGATAAGGGTTTTAGCCTCTCTTTCAGAGGTCCAAGGTTCAAACCCCATTAGTAGATTCTTCCTCAATATCTTCTTTCTTGTAGATTTTTTTGCTAGAGTGCCTCCCTTTGTTATGACTATTAATGGCAATCTAATAAGCAAAGTAAATAACATGAGAAGCTTCTGAAATAACTTATGAAATAGCCATTACTGTAATCTCACAAAAAAATGAACTGGATGTCTACTAATGCATGCTATGAGCAATGCACGCTTCATTAGTAATTACAATGCTAAGTCACAAATATATACTAGTATGTGACTCTTCACTTTCCTACCCTAAGGACACATGTGCATTCTACATGATAGACACTTGTGCACATGCACACCTAACTAAGGACACTTGTTCTTCCTATTCTAAGGACTCATGTACATGTGGACTACATGCACATTTACATCATTGCACATTCTAACACTTGTGCATTTATTACTTCTTCCTCAAGTAACTACTTAACCTAAGATAAAATCCTAGTCTAATAATGTACCCAAGGTGGTACATTGACATGTACCAAATAATGTAATATACTCTAACACCCCCTTGTATTACATTATTTGGTTATTGAAGACTTTAGTCTTCAATATGGATCTTTGTATTTGTCTTCATTCTTCAAGTGACCTTGGATTTGATCTTTTGCTTGAGCTTCATCTTTTTGCTTGACTCTGTATTCTGACTTTGGCACTATTACTGTTTTCCTTCTAATTTTGTTGTTGAAGAAGTTCATACCTTTCTTGTGCCCATCTCTATACCTTGAGAAATATACTTGAGAGAATTCATTAATGAAGTTTCTTGTCATTGTATATATCCAATAAAAGAAATGATTTTCTTTGTACCAACAATGTCTTTGAGAATGATTGGTTCCTCCACAAATTTTACAACTATGGAGATTCCAACATCTCTCTATCTTATGCCCATATCTGCTATAATAACTGCTTTTTTTTCTATTACCAAATCCCTTTGACCATTCTATCCTTCATAGCAACTATTTCTATCAATCTCTATCACTGATTTGATATCACTATTTTCTGTTACAAATTCAGTTCCTTGCTTATTGTTGCTAGTCTGACCTGTATACTCAAGATCTTCATGCTTTGATCTAATTTTGATGTAATTGGTTCTTGCATTCTCTGTCAAGTTTTTCAAAACCTATATCTTCATGTTTTGAAAAAAATCCATCAGTATGATCAATACAATCATTAGAATGATCTTTGTCAGTATCAATATAATATTGAGCATCACCATTTGTATCTATGCCTTCATCAATTCTAGACATGAACATTTTTTGAGCAATCATGAACTATATCTAAATCACTTGTATCGCATATAGCATCAATTTTTATAACATGTTCTTCTATCTTAGTCAATAATTCTAAATCACTAGTGTCATTGCATGCATCAATCATCAATGATTTTGATTCTATAGTATTGCAACATGAATCTACCATCATGGGCCTTAAATCATTTGTATCACTAGAAGCATCTTTCATCTCTATTTTATTCTTTACCTCTTCAACCTTTTCTTGTTCTCTCATCTTAGAAATATTAAGAGTGATAATTCCTTTGTAGATTATTCTCCATAGATTGATAGGTATAGTAACAAAATCTTCATAGCAATCATTAGCATTATTAAGAACACTTTGCATGTATTTTTGAAGTATAGAATAATCTCCTTTTTTTGCTTCACTAGTAATATCAACAAGTCTACTATTCAAAGCATTTGCTTCATCAATATACTTGTTCTTCAAATATTTTATCATGTCCTCTTGTCTTCTATTCTTATCTTTAAGAACTTCATTAGAAAGTAATGCCATATACATCAGGTCTCCTATATCACTAGGTAATATGAAACTATTTTTAGAATATTTATATGTCTCATCAAGCCTTCCATTCAGATAATTGCTAAGTGCTAAGAAATTTTCATTTTTGATTTCTTTTAACATTGATTGTAAGACACTCTTTTCTCTTATTGATGAATCCTTTTCAGTGTCTTCTATCAGGTGTTGTGTATGACATTTTAATCTTTCCAATCTTTCTAAAATTTTCTAAATGTCTAATTGTTTTCCTTGGTCTTCTTGAATGTATATTTGTTCTTCTTGAGAACATAAGTTTCCCATTTCAATTATCTTCAACTCATGTATTTTTGTTTCTAGTTTTTGATCACCTGTTTTCTTTTTCATTAGCTTTTTCTTTGCCATGTTCCTTTGATGTTGACTACCTTATGGCTCCCTAGATAAGATATTTAGAGTTTTGTAAACTATATTTGCAAAATTCAATATCATAATTTGATGTAGTAGACCTTATCTCTCCAACATTATCAATTTGAAAATATTAAATCTGATTTACAAAACTTGTAATTAATTTTCTAATACTCTAAGTAGAATACCTATTAACTCCCAAGTAATTTTAGTAAAAGATCAAGTTTGCTAAGATCTTTTAAATTCTTCATATTTTGTAAAGAACTTGGATCTACCAAATGATTTTGAGTGCAATATGATTTGATAGTATGTTTAGCTTTATTAGTTTCCTTGAGTAGAATCCCTTTTATCTCCCTATGAATTAATAAATAGAAAGCTAAAGATAATTTGATAAGGTTCTTTGCTTCAAGACCTTTTAACTGGATTTCTGATGTCTCAAAAATTAATGCAAGAGACTAATGCAATTTCCAACTTTCAAGCAATTAATGATTTTACTCCTTTAATCCTTCAATTCTCAATGGTTTAATTTTTCTAAATTCCAAGACAAAAGTTTGATGTAATATACCTCATAACTCTTTAATTTGAAATTTAAAAAAATAATATTTGCAAAATAATATTTCAATTTTCTCAATGTTGAAAACCTAATATGTTTGAATCTCATGCAATTTTGCATTATACTTCCTTTGCTTTAATTGTCTTCGAACTCTCTAATGTTGATATTTGTTTAGTTCTTCATTTCAGTGATAAATAAATTCCAACCTTATATTATACTCCTTATAACTCCTTAACTTTATAAAATGCACTCTTAAATAAAGTAAATCATATATACCTTAGTCCTTACTTGGATTTTTCCTCCAGTTTCGGTGGTGCCTTTGTTTTGATTTGACCTCTTGTTCTTGCTCAGTCATTACCTCGATTTTTGTGCTATGTTTGTCCTCCTTTGAAACTTTTGACTCTCCATATCTTCCAACCTTATATTATACTCTTTATAACTCCTTAACTTTATAAAATGCACTCTTAAATAAAGTAATCATATATACCTTAGTCCTTATTTGGATTTTTCCTCCAGTTTCGATGGTGCCTTTGTTTTGATTTGACCTCTTCTTCTTGCTCAATCATTGCCTCGATTTTTGTGCTATGTTTGTCCTCCTTTGAAACTTTTGACTCTCCATTTCTTCTGATGCATGAAGGTAATAATTGAGCGGCACTTGGATCTTTTTCTCTCTACTATGGTGCTCTTGTTAGTTGTAACAACATTCAATGCGTTGATGTTTACCTCCAGAACGCTCTTCTATGTGCTCCTTGGTGAACATGAAGTCTCTTGTTCTCT
Source organism: Wollemia nobilis (assembly GCA_028583015.1). Classification (NCBI taxonomy): domain Eukaryota; kingdom Viridiplantae; phylum Streptophyta; class Pinopsida; order Araucariales; family Araucariaceae; genus Wollemia; species Wollemia nobilis. The sequence goes on along the minus strand of JAQPPZ010001695.1, from coordinate 114,049 downwards.
ATGCTACGTATGACCTCAATGTTCTTCTTCAGGTGCGATAACTCTAACGGCTCCTATATTCTCTTCGGGTGCTCCTTGTTCCCTTCAACACTGTTTGACCATCTCCCCACAATGCTCCTCTGTTTGATGCGTTGGTGCTCCTTCTTGCTTTGATAAACGTTACCACAGTGATCCCAGGGCTCCTTGATTACTTCTTCCTCAAACAACTGTGAAAATCACTCAAGTTTCTCCATTTGGGCGACTGCGTAGGTAACGTTTATTAGGTCTTGAAAAAAACTTCGATGCACGTGTTACTTCTGCTACGAGTGTAAGACTTCGACGATCGGTTGCTAATAAGATTAATGATATGTCCTTGGAGTATTTTCCATGTGAATCAATCACGTATTAATCCATGACTATAATGGCTATCAATCGAGTATCCTCCACATGAATATAACGACTATCAACCGCATATTAATCGTTTGACTACCTTGCTGGTGATTTACGAATAGCTGCGCTCGCTGGCTGGGTTCACTAATGTAACGTATTGCAAACTCATTCTTGGCTATTGGAGGTTTTAAGAACTGCCACATCCACTGGCTGAAGATTCCTTTTCTCATGCACTGTCTTCTGTAACATCTATTCTAACCAACCTGTAAGTATAATTCCTTCTTTGCTCATAGTATTCTTGATAACGCGTAACGACTATTCTTGATAACGCCTATAATGTGTTCGCAGTCTCCTCTGCGACTAACTTACAAGTGATGAATGCTTATAACGCGCGTAACAGACAAGTGTATCTGACGCTCCTACAGTCATTGAATTCAACCTAGTGAATGGAATTTGGAGCTCCTCGAAGCATCACTTTCAAAACTCACTTGTTTCTATTCAAATTTCCTTCTGGTAGCTCCATGAACTCGTTGAAGCAATCTATTATAGGTCTGTGTCTTTTGTACCTTCGCAAATGGTTGACCAAGCTCCTTCAACATATGTTATGAGGATGAGGACGTTCATTTTGCTTTATACGTGATGCCTAAGTCAATTGCTTCATCTACGACCCACTGTGCCTTACCTCAGACTAGAAGTACATGCTGCGCTGCATTGATGAACTCTATATTTACCTCGAATTCGTTGTAATAGTGTGTGTCTTGCATTACCCCTAACTGAAGCGCCTTGAGCTTGTCTAGCTGTCTGTTGTCCCTTGGTTCTCAAGACATTCAATGACAACCCCCTTGTACTTTCAATCTTATCCTTTGTGCCTTCTGAGATGGTGGTAGTGCCCCTTCACCAAGATAATGATGATTGCAAACTAATGTGTCTTCACTGTGCCTCTTTATCTTGCCTTCACCAAAGGCTCTAGAAGTACCTTACTTTGATGCCTCCTTTTCCACCTTGGAGATACTAACCTTAGAGCTTTATTTGATGGCTCTAATGAGGTGCTTAGAATGCACTGATTTTATACCTTTCTTTATAGCACCAATATAGCTGAGTCTTCTCAGGACTTAGTAGATATAAACTCAGTATTCTAAGCTTTTAATCATGCAGAAAGTATGTCTATTGATGGTTGTATTTTTAACTGTAGTATATCTAATATGTATTCTAGAATAATGTCTTCTTTTGCTTTGAATGAATAATAGAGAGTTGATATCTTTCTTTCTCTTGAAATATATCTAACTTCTACTTTTATGTGCAGGTTTGAACCTTGTAGAAAATAAATTTTGCACTACTTTGAAGACCTTAAATTTGAAACCTTTTCATGCAACTTTTAAACCTCGAAATTGGTGCTTAATAAACTTAATAATATAAGAGTTCAACTAATGAACCTTTTGCACCTAAGTTGCATACCTTTTCAACCTCGATTTGATGATAAAGTTCTTGGTGATTTGGATCACCCAATTTGTTGCCTTGTGTTGGATGAATATGCAGCTTTAAACTCTATTACCATGTTGCTTGAATGCTGCTCTCGAATTTATGAAATCTGCCTAGAAACTCCTCCAAGATTTGGCAAACTTCTTGCCAAATTCTTCTCCCTTGGGCTTGTTGTCAGATGGCAACAATTATCCCAAATTATTAGCTGTCAGGAACTTCTTCAAGTCTTCAATAAGGCTTTCCTAGCCTTCTCCTACCTTATCATTTCAAGTAGCTTGAGACCTTCTCCTAGGGCCTTCAAATCTTGTAACTTCTCTACTGGTATTCTATGAGAGATCTTCAATTTTTAATGGAGATATTTTTCATGAGTCTCCTTCAATATTCTCTCAATCTGTCTTAGCTTCTTTACTGGTCTTCTATAAGAGATCTTCAATTTTCAATGGAGATATTTTTCATGAGTCTCCTTCAATATTCCCTCAATATTTCTTGTATATATTTCTATTTCCTCTCTATCTACCGTGTGCTCTGATACCACTATTAGCTTTTGAAGCTAACTAGAAGAAAATATAGCCACAAGTAATGAAATAAGCATCCAATGTTATGACTATGTTAATGGTAATCTAATAAGCAAGTAAATAGCATGAGAAGCTTCTAAAATAACTCATGAAATAGCCATTACTGTAATCTCACAAAAATATGAACTAGATGTCTACTAGTGCATGCTATGAGCAATGCATGCTTCATTAGTAATTACAATGTTAAGTCACAAATATATACTAGTATGTGACTCTTACTTTCCTACCCTAAGGACACATGCACATTCTACATGTTAGACACTTGTGCATATGCATACCTAACCATTAAGCCATCGAGAGGGAGACCAACCAAATTTCTCCATTGGATTGTAACCTTAGGCCACTGAGAAGATTTGACTATCTCCCCAAGTTGCCTAAATTACCTCCTTGTGGTACAACTATTGGTGCATCTAGTAATCCTTTCAAACTACTAGGTTCACCTTTTTCTTCAGTAAAAGATGGTATATCTTCTATTCTTCTTCTAATCCGTCTTCTCTCCTTGGAGTCATCTTGGGCATCCCTTCTGTTCTACATTGGAAACCAATTGAGATCTTGTCTAGTTCATCTAGTACCCCCTTGTCAAAGGTGAGCTCAAACTACGACTACTACTATTACTATTATTTATATTAATTGCATATGAGCTTGTAGAGGAACTACTTGAAATTGTGGAGAATAAGCTACTACTTTCTAATTGCCTACCTTCCCATTCTTGGGATGAATGTACTTCATAAAAATATTTCCACAATCCATATGCTTATTGTTCTCTTGTCAACCTTTGTTGTTCAAGATCAATTAGCTCATCCTACCTCTGGGTCTTTGCATTATCCCATCCAGTTCTTGAACAATTTATTTCCTCATTCTTTTTCTTTATCATCTCAAAGTATCATATTCCTCCTGCAACCTCTATCTATATCTCCCTATGCATACTTAACTACATGAGACCAATCTATGCTAGTGGACTTATATCCTCATATTTACTTCCATCACTTCGAGGTTTGTTATTGGGATTTTATCTCGCTACAAACTCCATCCTTCACAAATTTGCATTTGTAAGTGATTAAAGTATTCTCTCTTCTTCAATGTCCAAGAATCCTATGTGAACCTATATTCTTCTCTATTTGGTTGGTCTAGTGTTCAACTCTCTTTGTTCAATAACAAGTTGCTCTTGATGTTCTGTCTTAAACAACCAATATTGATTTATTTTATCTTCTTATTAATTTACACCATGATTATGTATGGTCCCACTCGGTTCTCCCCATTCTTGGAACCAAATTCATTCAAATCTATCTAAAGATTATTGTGGTTCCTTAACCAATCTTCTTACAATATCATCCTTCGATGATCCAAAATCAACCATATTTACTTATGCTTTCACTTTGTATAGTTTCAACTTCAAACTATTGACCATATTAGGACATTGTCCCATCCAAATTTTGTAACCTTATAGTGTCGTTATCCATTACCTCAACCACTTATAAGGGCCTAAGCCTTAGAGTCTTTAGTTTCCTTGGGTTGATCTCTCATTTGCCATTAAAATTTAGCACCAAGTCACTTGTCTTCAACTTGAAGAGATTTATAGAAACTTATTCCAAAAATAAAGCAAAAATAAACAACTTAGAAGAAATGACACCACACAATGCACATAGAACAAACGAGATTTACCTTGGTTCACCCGATATGGGCTATTCCAGCAAAACAAGAGCCACACCTCTTTGATATTATTATTTTCTTCCTTGTCCAAAAATGGGACATTAAAATAAATATAAAGGAAACTATTCCAACCCTAAACCACTATGTGGTATTAGAATACAATGGGCACAACACCGTGGGCTAAAACCACCCACACCCACCAACCACCCACTAACCGTGTGAATCACGTACTCATTGACATCATGATATATAGTAATCCTCCTTAGTTCTACCAATAGAACCTTTCTTACCATAGAATTTGGTCCCATTTGTCCTCCAACCAGTCCTTCATGTGCTTCCTTTAATTCCATGTTGACCTCTTCTTTCATCATGCATCTCGACAAGATATCATCTGGTCTAATTTTATGTAACAATTCTATGATTAGTTGAAATGGTACCAATTTCATTATAATATTACATTTTTCCACTACCGCCATATCCTCTGGTAGCTTATTTTTTAACAAATATTTCCCAATGTATTTGTACCATGTCAATATTGTAATTACCATGAACAATTAGGCATCAAGGAATTCATCTGGTATACCTCTTTCGACAACCTCTCTCGAATGAATCCTTGATAGTTGATCCACTATCACATGCTTTTTTTTGTCTAACCACCACCCAAAATACGAATTCTTACAATGTGATAAGCCCCCTACTCACTTGCCCATATATCGTTGGGTTATTGATCAAATATAACAATACTTGGTGGTCAACATAGAAAGCAAAGGGATTGGTAAGTAGATAATACCTAAAATTTTGTATTGCATATACTATCCCTAAAGATTACCTTTATGTGGTATCGTAATTATTTTATGCTCTCGATAACAATCGAATCAAAATAAACGAGTTTATCAAAACCAAATTGTCCATCCTGGCCAATGTGCATCCAATCACAATGTTTGATGCGTCAATGTGGATGTGAAATTCCTTTTCCTAATCTAGAAATACCAAAATGGATGAGCACACCAACATCACCTTTAGCCCTTCAAATGCCTTTTGATGTTCCTTCCTCCACTTAAAAGGAATATTCTTATGTGTAAGTGCATCCAATGGATGACACTTGCAAATAGTTTCTTATGAATCGTTGATAATAGTTGATTGTACCTAGAAAGGTATTTACTGAGATGATATCATATAGCTCCTCCATGCTTAATACAACTCATATATTTTTGGGGTCGGTATTTAATCCTTCCTCACAGATAATGTGTCCCAACAACTTGTAAGGAACCAACAATATACACTTCTATGGATTCAATGCCAAATGAGCTCACTTATATAGGCTCATGAATTCCTCTAATACCTTTAAATACTTGTTTGTCTTCTTGTAAGGACCAATCATCTAGGTAAGCTTTGATCTTACCTATCGATATTTGATCAAAGATATACAAGATTATCCTTTGAAAAGTAGTAGGTGCATCGCATAAACCAAAAGGTAATTGTTTATATGCATAAATGGTATTCTCGACTACAAAGGTCATATTCAAATTATCTTCCTTGATGATATATTTGATCATATCTCGAGAATCTATCCAAGAATGGATACACCTCATGGCCTACTACTTAATCTAGTATGGAGTCTATGAATATGATGGAAAAGGATCCTTTATTGTTATGGTATTCAAGATCCAAAAATCTACACAAATTTGAATTTGATTTACCTCCTTCAAAGTGTTTACTATAGGTGACACCCACTCACTGAATTTAATTTTGAAGATGATGCATACATCCAAAATCTTCCCAATTTCAACATTCACTAGGGATGCATACTTCAGATTCACCTTGGATGACCATCTTCACACTGGCTATACACCTTGAATCAATGGAATTCGGTGGATGTAAAACTCTAGTGGTATAAATTTTAGATCCTTGTAGGTCCATGCAAATACATATACTGTAAGACAATTTTGAAAGTCATTGCTTTTAGCACTGGATCCTATTTATCTCCATAGTGGATAATCTTCTCTTCTCCCTCCTCACTGAGGTTCACCTACATCATCTTTGGTCCTTTATACTTTATGGTGTCAAGTTATTTTTTTGCATTGAGTACATCTATTGGATGGGTTGGTTTCTTTTCAATCATTGCATATCCCATCATGTACTCCACAAAGCTATTTGGGAGTGTCCACTTTTTGATCTCTTCATATTTATTTGATGTATATTTCTTTCGACTACATTTGCCAACCTCTTGTACAACATTCTTATTTCCATCATGGATTTCCTCCACACAGATGCAAAAAAATGTGGCATGAACACCTCATAATCCAACATTTGCCAATAGAAGAGTCATTTGTTAGAATCCTCCTCAATATCTATCCAATCTTCAAGTTCCAATATTCCTCTCTTGTTCAGTTCATATCTGCTATCTTCATTTGATGATGAACTTCTTAATTAATTATATGTTTCTATGTCTTGACTTACAAATTTATTATTCAGATTTATCATATATTTGTGATGGTCTTTCTTGAATGTGAGGTGCTCCTTCTCCCAGTTGTGGTTTAATTTTACTATTCTTAGCCATCAATATCCCAATAATGTATTGTAAGTTAGTTTTTGCATTGCAATCACAAAAAAGTCCATGATGAAATATTGGTTAATGATATTTACTATTTGGTTCATCAATACACCCTTCATCTCTATGTTGTATTGATCTGCACCATACAACCAAAATTTTGGAGACCACAATAATGATGCTTCAATGTCTTTCCAAGTATTCTCTAGCATGACATTCACATTAGACCCTCCATATTCTGCATCAAATTGTGATCCATCAACTCCATGTGGATCAATGCTAGTTTCTTGCTTGCTTAAATCATAAACACCATAGGCTCAATATGTTGATCATTTTTTTATTGTTGCCACCTCTTGACTTATTGGATCTACTGTCATATCTCCATGTGCGATCTCTTCTATCTTTGCATATAACTTAGGTATTGTGCCAAGTAAACTAGACACCTTCACTTCAACTATCATGTTCAATACTTGTGTCGCTAACTGCTCCATTCATGGTTGTCTTTTCAAAATTTCTTTTGGTTTCTTCAACAGCTCTTCTTGGAGTAGTCTATCTTGTTTTATTTTCTCCATCTCTTCTTCTATCATGTTATGTGTTGCTTGCCACTACTCCTCCTTGGAAATGTTTGGGTATTGCTCTATCTTCTTTGCTTGAGCTCTTGTTACTGGCAATACATGCTTCTCTTTCTCTTACTGGTTTATCAAAGGTTTATTTATGTTAATCAAATTGATATTCTTATTTCCAATGAAACTCATTTTCTTTGGGTAATTGATCTCTTTGTGATTGCCCAGACTGCACCATCTACACATGTGCATCATGTTATTTTCATTTACCCCTCCTACTTGTGGGTTTGGGTATTTTTTTCACAAAATCCCCCCAATTTTGGCAATTTTTGCATTAAATGATTGGCATTTTATTGGATCATACTATAATTTACTCTGTCCTCACATGGAATTAGCCTTGGATGAGGAATTGGGATCCACAAATAAATTAGCTATTATCTCATCTTTTATGCAAAGTGTTGAGCGTTAATTTGTCATATTACAAATAATAACACGCAACTTAGAGTCTCGAACAAAAGACTCTTTCTTGCAAAGAAATAATTTATTTTATTTTCCTTCCTTTTATTATTTCTCCAAGTTTCTTTGTGAAACAGCTTTTACATATATAAAAAAATGAATTCAATTTAATACATGCAACTGATATATCCCGAATAACTCAAAATCCTGCAGATAGTCTGTTAACAAGGGGCCTTTGTTGATTCTTAATGAACTTTGTAATCTTGACTTGTTTGATTAATCAAAAAAAATAAACAAAAATCCTTTTGATGTTCTAATATTCACAATTTATTCTAAGGTTAACTTGTTCGTTTTATCTATATTCAATAGTTCTCGTTATTTCAATGTTAGTCTCTGACATGAAATTAAGCATATCAAGGAATAAAACAGAAACCGTTATTTTGAATCAGCTAGAAAATAATGAAGGATATTAAAATGGTTCACGATCTCCTCCCCGCAAAATCCCAAGTTAAGAGATGAAATCCCCAAAACAACCCAACCGATCAGATCCGTACTAACACACAATCTAATCAGATCAGATGCAAGACTCTAAGGAAAAGAATATAACCGCATCATTCTACCATTCACCTATCGTAACCCATCCCATGGCGTAAACGAAATAGATACAAGACAAAATGATGCAACGGAAAGATTGACAATAAAACAATAGTTTTGGCTTCGATCTCCTTTTGATTTTACACACAAAAGTCGTGTTACCAAAGAAAAATCCTTTATTTCAATAAGTAATGCTTTTTTGTTACAATCTCCAGCCCCTGTATCCATCTACACTTCTGCTATTTAACCTTTCTGTCGCGCGTTCTCGGCTGCTCCATGACGCTTCGTTTCGACTCCCGGACCCTTCGCTTCAATTCCCGCCTTTTGGTATTCTAACCCTTGCATGCAATCGTAACGCTCGATCTCTGCGGCAAGAATCGTTGTTATGAAACGTTACTCCGGTTCTGTCATTTTCGCCACGTGTCCTGCGTCTCCCGCACCTTTCGTAACGCTTTCCCGCGAAAATCCTGACAGAATTTGCATTTGGCCTCTTCTGTTTCCTAGCCGCGATAACGCGACATGTCCGGAAATCGGACATGTCACGATATCGCGACGTGTTCTTGGTCCGTACGCCCGCCGTAGCTCGTTGTAGCGATATCGCTACCGACTTTGCTTTGCCTTCTTTTCAAAAAAGTGGTAGCGATATCGCTACCACTTTGGTTCCGAGCCTTCCTTTCAAAAAGTGGTAGCGATATCGCTACCACTTTGGTTCCGAGCCTTCCTTCGATGAAGTGGTAGCGATATCGCTACCACTTTGGTTCCGAGCCTTGTCACGAAGTGGTAGCGATTCGCTACCACTTTTCCTTCGGCCTCCGTCTTCACGAAGTGGTAGCGATTCGCTACCACTTTTCCTTCCGGCCTCCGCTTCACGAAGTGGTAGCGATTCGCTACCACTTTTCCTTCCGGCCTCCGCTTCACGAAGTGGTAGCGATTCGCTACCACCTTCAACCTTGTGCTTCCTCTCGACAACTCGTAGCGATGGAGAGACAGGTCACGCGATTTCGCGACCCTTTCAACTTTCCGTACGCTTCCAAAAAACGCGTCGCGATTTCGCGACATCCTTTTTTTCTTTGCCGCCGACACGTCGCGATTTCGCGACATCCTTTTCTGTCCTGCTGCCGACACGTCGCGATTTCGCGACATCTTTTCTGTCCTGCTGCCGACACGTCACGATTTCGCGACATCTTTTCTGTCCTGCTGCCGACACGTCACGATTTCGCGACAGATTTCAATTTTTTTGCAGCGATTTCGCGACATGTCGCGATTTCGCGACCCTTTCAACACTTAGGCATTTTTCTTCTTTTCTTCATTTTTAGCATCCGGGTCTTTGAGATCTTCCCTAAAACCTGCAAAAACAAATGTGGGTCCCCACTTCTGGGGTGTGTTGTGGATGAACCACAACAAATGGCGACTTCACTGTCAAATGCTCTTGAGCATTTTAGTAAGAACCCAACCTAACATAAATCACAAATTTGAAAACATGGGTTAGCCCATAATCAATATAACTAATGCCCAAAATCAGAAGTACATGAATTATTAGAATCATCAAGTATTAGCTCGGTGTGTGCAATGAATTCCTTTCCTTATCATTTGAATTTGATCCACATTCCATCATCGGTTTTGCATGAATGCATATGCGAAATTGTGAATGATTTGTGTATCCTACCGAATATGCCATGAGAAAATGCATAGTCACTCTTGTAGTATTATGTGCAAACATTCAAGACTGCCAAACCCTCTTAGGATCCACTAGTGAACGGTTCATTATATCCCAAAGTTGGTTATGAGTCCCTACTATCTTGAACCCATGTGCAAGTGGATGTGAAATCAGAACTTTGGGGAATCGGACTCCCAACCAACCGAGATGAGAGTTTAACCCTATCCTTACTATTCTGATTTAGAATTCTTTACCTCACTTTGAGCAAAATAACTAAACCAATTATGGAAGAAATGGTCATGCTAGTCTAACCCTCTAGACAATCAGTGGTCTTACTTTTTAGGCAAGACATGATGTCATGCATGGGCCTATCTAACCCCATAATCCAAAACTTATCTCCATTTCTTTGGACCTTGGGGATGACTACCCATCCCTTGCAGAGGACAAGTAGTACGATCCTTACAATCCAATATAAGGATGAGATGGGAAAAACTTATTTATTTTACTTCTTGGACCTTGGGGATGACTACCCATCCTGGTTAGGGACAAATAGTACGATCCTTACAACCCAAGATTTTAAATGTAAATGGAAAATATTAATCTTGTTACTTAAACCTTGGGGATGACTACCCATCCTTTGCAGAGGACAAATAGTACGATCCTTACAATCTAAGATTTAATACGAAATGAAATATAAGAGCTTTGGGGAATCAGATTCTCAACCAACCGAGATGAGAATTTATGCCCTATCCTTACTACTCCATGTGGGTCCAATCAAAGCTTTGGGGAATTAGATTCTCAACCAACCGAGATGAGAATTTAACCCTATCCTTACTACTCTGATTTTAGGCTTTAAGCTCTATGGAAGTGGTCAAAACCACTGTTTTTAGGATCATGTTGCATAATAGGATAGACATGAAAACCATTTTCGCCCAACCTTTTCCTCCAAGTTAGGTTTTGATCATTTTGCTCAAGATCCTTTTTAATGTATGAAACGTGCTTGGTCCTAGATACTTCAAGACTCAGTTTCCAACCTTAGGATTTACTTAAATTTATGTTATAACATAACCCTAAGAGGATTCAACATACTCAAATGAATTGCACCTAAGATGCATATGCCACTACGGTGAAAATGTATGGAAAGTGAGATGGAACATGAATGCATTATTTCGTGAATTGCAAATGAGATGATTTGTCATGCAAAACCGACCTTTTCATGCATCACAAGCTTCAAATGATCTAAATTAACTGTTTGTATTACATGTGGAGCTCTTACAACATGATTCCAATGTTTCATATTCTCCCAATCTTAGGCATGTGTTCAACATCAAGCTTTTATTCCCCTTTTTTTTTTTTTTTTTTTTTTAAAAGCAATGAAAAGGAAATCAAAGGAACACCACCGCCTAAATGTCCAACCTGCACACAAACGCAAAAACCCAACATTAATACAAGAAAAACCTGAAACAAAAATGAATACATACTAACATATCAAATCTGCACATCAAAAAAAACTAAATTACAACATTGACACAAAACTAGATATCTCTTGAAACACACACTTAAGTATCAAATCTGCACACAAAGAAACAGATCACAACATTAATATAAAGCTTAGACATGTCAAAGAAAAGAATAATACACACCTAAACATGAAAAATGAAAGCAAGAAATTACAATGTTATTACATATAATACAAAGCCCAACTACCTCATGCTTGAAAGTAATGCTTCAAGTGCAACCCATTGATAGGTAGTGCCAAATCCTTTCCATCCAAGGTTTTTAGTCTAAAACTATTTTCCCCTAGGATCTCCGAAATCTGGTAGGGACCTAACCAAAGGTAATCAAATTTATCATGTTCCCCCTTCTTCTCATGTCTTTTGTCCCATAACAAGACTAAATCTGAAATTTTAAACGCCTTGGCCTTAGACCTTTTGTCAAACCATATTTTTACAATGTCTTGGTGTTTACTAAAATGAAGCATAGCTTCATCCCTTTTTTCATCCAAGCGCATTAATTGCGTTAGTCTAGACTCAAGTTTATCATTAGTTCCAAAATAATCTTTCATGAAGTGCAGCGTTTGTAATCTGAGATTTGCAGGAAAAATGGGATCTTGTCCATAAACCAGATGGTAAGGAGATGTCCCTATTGCTTCTTTGACTCGATTCCGTCAGCCCAAAGGGCCAACTTAAGCTTATTGTGCCAGTCCGCGGATTCCTTTCCAACAATTTTTTTATGACAGTCAACAGATTCTTATTGGATGACTCGGCCAATCCGTTACCCTGTGGGTAATAATTGGAGGAGAACTTTAAACTCACGCTGTTATCAAATGCCCAATTAGCAAACTCCAGAGAGGAAAAGGCCGAACCATTATCACTTACGATGGAGTTAGGCATCCCGAATCTAGTGACAATGTTATCTTCTAAAAATCTAATGACCACCTTTGCAGTAGCATTCTTTGTGGGGATAGCTTCGGTCCATCTCGTGCAATAGTCCGTAGCTGTCGTAATATATTTGTGAGTATCGAAGGAATTGGGGCTGATAATCCTGATAAAATCCAGGCCCCATTGCACGAAAGGTCCGGACTCGATTACGGATCGTAAAGGCATGGCAGCGTTTCTATCCCTATTGGTCGCAGCTTGACATATGTGACATGACCTCACATGAGAATGGGCATCCTTGAATAGTTGAGGCCAATAATAACCGGCTCGAGGATTTGATGGGCCGTGGCATTGGCAGACCCATGCCCCGTCCCATGTTTACCATGAAACTCTTCGAGTATTCGCACCGCCTCCTCTTGATCAACGCAACGAAGGTAAATACCTTCATGGTTCTTTCCGAATAATGTGCCGATCTAACCATAAAATTAGCAGACTTCAAACGCAAGGCTCTGTGCTGAGTAGCATTCAAAAGTGATGGACACCTACCATTTAGTAGATAGTACACCACATCTGCATACCACTCCTCCTTGGTTACATCAGCGACTTCATAATGTTGACAAGGAATTGCGAGATCCTGTTCTGCGATTGCCTTGGCTAACCCTTGCCCCCGCACTATCTTCATCGATTGAATCTCCAGATCAAATTCCTGCAAAGTTGAAACCCACTTACCACGCTTCTCACCTAATTCATTCTGAACGAACATGGCTTTGACAGCAGGATCTGGGACGATAGCAAAGACCCTATTGTGGACTATGTAGTGCCTGAACTTTTTTACAGTCTTAACCAGCGCATACATTTGCTTGTCTAGGGTAGAATATCTCGGCTTCGCATCTTTGAGAGGACTACTCAGGAAAGCAATGGGATTTTCAATGCCGCCTTCACTCTTCTCGAGTTAAAACACTCGCAAAGGAGTGATCCGAAGCAAATGTGTAGATATAGAAAGGCTTCGTATAATCGGGACTCACCAAAACCGGGGCTTTAGAAATCGCATCCTTGATATTATCAAAAGCCTCTATCCTTTCATCCGTCCAAATGATCTGGACCTCTTTCTTTAGCATGTCGTTCAAAGGTCTTGCTATCTCTGCAAAATCTGCTATAAATTTTCTGACAAAATTGATCTTTCCGAAGAATGATCTCAACCCCTTCTTGCTATTGGGACGAGGAATTTGCTGTATGGCTTCTATTCTCTCAAGGTCAATGGAAATTCCATCTTTAGATATTATATGTCCCAACAGCTTTTCCTTCTGTTACCCCGAAGATGCACTTCTTTGGGTTGAGAGATATACCATGTTCCCTGCATCTTTGAAAGACTTTCTTAAGATCCTTGACATGGCTTTCCCTGTTCTTAGAAAATACAGGAATGTCATCGACGTAGACAATGATGCACTTACCAATAAGCCCCTTAAAAGCAAAATCCATAGCTCGCTGGAAAGTGGCACCTGCGTTCAATAGTCCGAAGGGCATTCTCCTGTATGCAAAGGTGCCCCATTTTGTCGTAAAAGCAGTCTTCATCCTATCACTAGGATGGATAAGGACCTGATTATATCCCGAATAACCATCCAGGAATGACATCATCTCCGACCCGTTTACCTTTTGGAGTATTTCATCGATGGTGGGTAACGGGTAGTTGTCCTTTTGGGATGCCTTGTTGAGATTTCTGAAATCAATGCACAACCTTATTTCTCCACTCTTTTTCCTCACAGGGACTAGGTTAGCAACCCACGTGGAATGCCTAACGGGAAAGATGATCTTAGCTTCTAACAGTCGCTTCACCTCTTTCTCTATCAAGGGCTCTAATAATGGATTAACTCGCCTTTGTCTTTGCCTGAAGGGCTTGGACTCTGGCTTCAGTGGAATCGTGTGCATTATGACATTCCGATCATAGGTTTTCAACTCCTTATAACTCCAAGCAATGCAATCTATGTATTCTTTTAATGCATCCGCTATGGAATCCTTCTCCCGCTTGGTACATGCTTTTGCTATGAATACCTCCCGGGATTTTTTGCACTTCCAATGTTAACCAAATCACATGCCTCTCCAGGAGATGGAACCCTTTTACCTTTTCTTGGTTTGCTTCCGATATCAAAGATTTTTTCTAATGAAGCTATCTCATCAGGCATCCGGTTGTTTTTTACAGGATTTTTATCTTTCGAAACTACCTCCTCTACGTCCCTTTCTTCTTCATCTATGTACTGCTTTTCAAATATACCATAATTAGTGACAAAATGAAATATGTGCCCGTCACTATCAAATACTTGGAAGTTCGTAACATTATCTGGTATAGAGGGACAAGGGACCAACTCTATAGAGAACTTCTTGCATTTCTTATGGTCCACTGGCTTCAACATACTCGCTGCTACAGCTAGGGAGTCTGGCCAACGATTGCCCTTTCTTGAGATCAAAGAAATGTTAAATGCGTCGAACTCATCTATTAAATCTCTGACCCTTGTTCGGTAAAGCCTGAGCCGCCTATCCTTGCATATGTATTGTCCCCTCACTTGTTTCACCACCAGCTCCGAATCACCAAGGACTTTGATATATTTAATTTTCTTTCGAATGGCCAGCCGTAGTCCAAGAATCAAAGCCTCATATTCTCGCCATATTGTTGGTGGCAGGAACCGCAGTCCGTATGCAACGAATATAGGCTCCTCGGTCCGAACATGACAATTCAACACCGGCTCCTCGCTCCTTGTCCTGGACCTCGGATCCATCAAATCTTAAGGTCCAAATGTCTTGATGTCCTTCAGTAGAGTTGTGCCCCATCCTTTCATCATGGGTATTTTCGAGTGCTTCTATGTCCAAACAAGATGCTCCCAACTCAGCCTTCAATGTACTCGGATCTCGTTCGGCTTGTTGTAATCTGTGATCATCTCTTTGAGTCGGGGTTCACCGTCAATTCGAATTTGATTGGCCACTCCCCTCCAAGGTAGCCACATGTGTGAAGAGTCCGTCACAATGTAACCGTTTAGGTTCTTACTCCAATCTCTTCCCAATACCATGCCATATTTGATAGGAATATCGAGCACCAAAATGTCTATGCGCTGTTGAATTCTGGGTTCTGAATTGACTTGAATATGCACATCACCCAGCTCTCCTACTGCCTCCATGGTTGACTCCGTCCAACCGCACCACCCTCGCTCCTAGAAGGCTTTGGTGTAAGTCCCAATCTTTTACAGATTTCTAAGGGCATGATAGTAGCCGAGGCCCCTGAGTCTATTAAACAATTGTGCAAGTTTTTACCTGCAATTCTAATGGTTACCAAAAAGGGAGGTATATCTCGTTTTTCTTTTTGTACAACCACTTGGGACTCAAGAACTTTTAGCTTCATGAACTTGTGCAGATGGATTTAATCCTTTTGGTGAACTCACTTCTTGGCCTAATAATCGGGCCATGTCATACATCGATACATTGGCCCTATTCTTCTTCATATCTTCCACCAAATCGTAAGTGAGCTTTTCTCGGATTTGGCAAGTTTTGCATCATCTTAGACTTTTCGACCTTCGATGGAGGAGGGGGATTGACATCTCCTTTAGGGTCAGGAGGGAGTAATTGATTATTAGGAGGAGCAGAGGAAGTTTTGGGCTCTTTAGAACTCCTAGTGTAATATTTGTGATTTGCTTTCCCAAAACGTTTATTTGTATGAACTTCCAAAGCTTCTTCATCTTCGCTTCCAAAAAATTCTACATCCTCCTCTTCTTCATTTTCATGGGAATGTATGACCTCCGTTAGCATAGACTCCGGTTTCACGTGGCCACAGTGCGGGCAATCATTATCACAAGATCCTGCATCTCCACAGTCTTCCGAAATGTCTACCCGGTTGGCAACGGGATTGGGTACCCGCCCGTTGTTAGGCCGCGTGTTATACATTCCTTTTCCTCTATGATTGTGAGGTCGGTTATGGCCCATGGCCTGATCAACTTTTTTATTGACATTCCCCACCGTTACCAACACCTTGGCCAACGTTTCTTTCATATTTTCTATGGCTGCTTCGGACCCTTGTGGTTGAGGCACTGCAATTGCAGGTCCAGTTGTGTTGGCTGCATTAGCCACCTCTGGACTGGGTACAATGGCTTGGGTTTGGGCAGGTGGATTCCATCCCGGATTCACACTTTGAATGGGAGTGATTGTTGGATAAGTTGCTGAGCTTGGCGTGTTAATTGGAGCAAACCCCGACATGGTCAACAGATTATTGCCCATACCGAACCCATGCAAACCCATCGAGTTATTTTGAATCAAACTCTGTGCTTGAACAACAACATTCGGATAACCTGACAATGGCGTAACTTGGGTGGGTGTTTGGAAGTTGTTCAACATCGGAGCCTCGTGGTGCTACTACCTGGTTCATCATGGCAAATTGGTCGTATGGGCCATATTGTCCCATCCCATTCAATTGAGACAATCCTGCGCCTGGCAAGTTCATCTGCTGTTCGAGAGTCATTGTTTCTGCATAAGCCAAAGGAAGGGTTGTAACCTGAGGGTTCCTTCTAGTCAACAAAGATGTTAAAGGATCTAAGGCTCTGAAGTATAGCTGCAAGGCAATTGCATGGTCTACCGCAAAGTGACGAGTCACATTCGTATATAGCTTTTGAAATCTCTGATTGAACGCTCGAATGGGTTCATTGGTTTGTCTTTTGCAAGATACAAAGAAATTGTATGTCATGGAGGGATCTACTAACTGTCTGAATTGACCTATGAACGCAGTTTCTAGCTGGGCCCATGAAGTTATGGACCCTGCTGGCAAATTTCGATACCATTCGTTAGCAATGTGGTCTAGACTAGCAGGGAAAACTCGACAGGCAACATCCTCGTGAGTAACCCCCTGCCTAAACATGTAATCTTTATAGATTTGGACATGATCTTCTGCCGTTGTTGGACCATCATGAATGAATTTGGGTAATCCCCTTTCAATGTTTCTAGGCAAGTCGTGGACTCGCCCCGGGAATATCTAAAGGGGAACTCGAGCACCATACCAAAGGGCAGTGGTCGTTGTTGTTGTTGTTGTCGGGCCATGTTAATCAAAGGTGTCAACCCCGTGGGAACAATTGGAACTCCTGGAACTCGTGGAGACAGATACAACTGGTGTTACTATCCCACTTGAACTTAAGGGTTCGAGCCCACTAAAGGCACTTGAGTCCAAAGAAATCCCTAACTCAAGTATACTGGGTGGTATTTCAACTTCTAATGTTTTGTTTTTCGGCCTCCTAGCAGTGGGAGAAAGACTTTGGAAGATAGTTTCCCCTGTGGTTTTAGACCTAGTAGCAATGTACTCAGGTTGGGCCAGCTTGGAAACTCTAGGACTCTAAAAGATTTCTCAACTCGCCGCCGTATAAAATGTCTAAATGTTATACCTGCAAGCACAATAGGTGGAAACAAAACTACCCACGTTAATTGTTAGAACAAATCAAAATTGCAAAGCAATACAAAAGGCCCTCCTTCTAGCGCCAAAATGTTGAGCGTTAATTTGTCATATTACAAATAATAACACGCAACTTAGAGTCTCGAACAAAAGACTCTTTCTTGCAAAGAAATAATTTATTTTATTTTCCTTCCTTTTATTATTTCTCCAAGTTTCTTTGTGAAACAACTTTTACATATATAAAAAATGAATTCAATTTAATACATGCAACTGATATATCCCGTAATAACTCAAAATCCTGCAGATAGTTGTTAACAAGGGGCCTTTGTTGATTCTTAATGAACTTTGTAATCTTGACTTGTTTGATTAATCAAAAAAAATAAACAAAAATCCTTTTGATGTTCTAATATTCACAATTTATTCTAAGGTTAACTTGTTCGTTTTATCTATATTCAATAGTTCTGTTATTTCAGTGTTAGTCTCTGACATGAAATTAAGCATATCAAGGAATAAAACAGAAACTGTTATTTTGAATCAGCTGGAAAATAATGAAGGATATTAAAATGGTTCACGATCTCCTCCCCGCAAAATCCCAAGTTAAGAGATGAAATCCCCAAAACAACCCAACCGATCAGATCCGTACTAACACACAATCTAATCAGATCGGATGCAAGACTCTAAGGAAAAGAATATAACCGCATCATTCTACCATTCACCTATCATAACCCATCCCATGGCGTAAACGAAATAGATACAAGACAAAATGATGCAACGGAAAGATTGACAATAAAACAATAGTTTTGGCTTCGATCTCCTTTTGATTTTACACACAAAAGTCGTGTTACCAAAGAAAAATCCTTTATTTCAATAAGTAATGCTTTTTTGTTACAATCTCCAGCCCCTGTATCCATCTACACTTCTGCTATTTAACCTTTCTGTCGCGCGTTCTCGGCTGCTCCATGACGCTTCGTTTCGACTCCCGGACCCTTCGCTTCAATTCCCGCCTTTTGGTATTCTAACCCTTGCATGCAATCGTAACGCTCGATCTCTGCGGCCAGTAACTGTTGTTATGAAACGTTACTCTGGTTCTGTCATTTCTGCCATGTGTCCCGTGTCTCCTGCACCTTTCGTAACGCTTTCCCGCGGAAATCCCGACAGAATTTGCATTTGGCCTCTTCTGTTTCCTAGCCGCGATAACGCGACATGTCGCGAAATCGTGACATGTCGCGATATCGCGACGTGTTCTTGGTCCGTACGCCCGCCGTAGCTCGTTGTAGCGATATCGCTACCGACTTTGCTTTGCCTTCTTTTCAAAAAAGTGGTAGCGATATCGCTACCACTTTGGTTCCGAGCATTCCTTCGATGAAGTGGTAGCGATATCGCTACCACTTTGGTTCCGAGCCTTTGTCTTTGCGAAGTGGTAGCGATATCGCTACCACTTTTCCTTCGAGCCTTCGCTTCACGAAGTGGTAGCGATTCGCTACCACTTTTCCTTCGAGCCTCCGCTTCACGAAGTGGTAGCGATTCGCTACCACTTTTCCTTCGAGCCTCCGCTTCACGAAGTGGTAGCGATTCGCTACCACCTTCAACCTTGTGCTTCCTCTCGGCAACTCGTAGCGATGGAGAGACAGGTCACGATTTCGCGACCCTTTCAACTTTCCGTACGCTTCCAAAAAATGCGTCGCGATTTCGCGACATCCTTTTTTCTTTGCCGCCGACACGTCGCGATTTCGCGACATCCTTTCTGTCCGCGACACGTCACGATTTCGCGACAGATTTTCTGTCCTGCTGCCGACACGTCACGATTTCACGACATCTTTTCTGTCCTGCTGCCGACACGTCGCGATTTCGCGACAGATTTCAATTTTTTTGCAGCGATGGAGAGACAGGTCGCGATTTCGCGACCCTTTCAACACTTAGGCATTTTTCTTCTTTTCTTCATTTTTAGCATCCGGGTCTTTGAGATCTTCCCTAAAACCTGCAAAAACAAAGGTGGGTCCCCACTTTTGGGGTGTGTTGTGGATGAACCACAACACAAAGATTATCATAAAATTTAAGCATCAAATATTTTATAAATGTATATCTGATCCTTGAAAGGTATTTATTATACTTGTTGATACCTATCATATCTATTAATGATTGCAAGCAAATATAACCAAAAGAGGAACCAAAATTAATTAGACCACTAAGGTTGACCATGTTGTGTATCCATGCATTACATAGATCCAAAAGATTATTGTTGAACCTCAAAATATTATAACATCATGAATGGTACCAACATGATATGAATCCCACCCTTCATGATTTATGGTACTCTCTATCTCTACAAAAGTGGTATTTGTAGGGTTATTTATTTATTTATACTATTTGAGTGTACATGAATCTTGGTAGTGGCCAATGTCATTCATTCTATGATTGAAGAAGTTGAGATGAACCTAACTTCATAGATGGATTCTTTATTGAATATGATTACTATGATTGTAATACTTGAATACCTTAAACTAGGGTGACTAGTATCTTCACAACAATTAGAATTTTCAAGTCCTTTCTCCTTGGGTATCAATGAATATGTTAACTCTTTTTATAACTATGATTCATTATTGCTTAACTTATACTTTGCATGGATTGTTGTTAATTAGTGGTGATCAACGAGCTTTTCTTTTAGAATGATTTAGTTATAACAAGAATATATTATAAGGATATAGTTGATTTGGAGATCTTCATGTCTCCCACCCCTCTTAGAGGAGCTTGAGCAATAAGGGGTTTTTTAAGCAAGTTATACATTTCATCGTTGCTCAAAGTGGAACAAATTTTGAACCATTGCACACTACCTCTTCATAAAATCAACATTGTATGCATCATAGTTTTGTTTGATTTAAAGGAAACTATAAATGTTGGTGTTAAACATCTCATAAGTAGCAAAGTGTCTAAAGAAACCTATAGAAACAATCTAACTCATCATCAAAAGTGGACCTAAGAAAAAATTGTAACCAATTACACCCTACTCTAGTATCCCACTATAGGATTTTATGAAGGCATTGACATGAGAAATTATATATTTTGATCATATTGGGCAATAGAGGTGAAGCACGAGGAAGGATAATTCACTTAGTATTAACAAATACTTCCTAAGGAAATTGATAAAAGGATATATGATTTCAAACTTTTGCATAGCAATCAAATTCTCTACAATGACCCTTATGAAACCTCTCTTAGATGTACAAGACCATATATTTAGACCCTTTACAATAAATCCCTAGTCATAGGTGACAATAGAAGAAGTGAGTAGGCCACTTCTAAAATAAAGACCTAACAAAACCAATATGGTTATGATATTGGGACATTAGGTGATGTTAGGCACATAGGTATTGAGTAAGAAAGTTGGCTATCACTTGGGTAAAACCATCCATATCAATGGGATACATTTATTCTACCAAAGGTTATATGAAGAGGGTATTTGGTGTAGGGGCACCTTTACAAGGTTATCCAATAGTAAAGAGCATATTTGGGCTATCTTATATATCACTTGGGGGTTGGAAATATAGCCAAGAGGATGCAAAGATGAAAGCTTGCATTGTAACATTTCCAAAGTCATTTCAACATATTAGGATAGATAAAACTAGGTTGAAGATAAAGTGGAATAAAATGATAGGTAGTTTAAGCTTAGGTAAATTTCCTAAAGGAAGAGATAGCTTAAGCAAAATGTGAAGAGCTTGAATTGACAAAAATTAGCATAGCATGAAGTGCATTCATAATTCTCACATATTTTTTAGGACATTTAATTGGATTGAGAAATTAAAAGCTAATACACTAAGTATAACATAATTCATAAACCCTACAAAGAAAGTGATAAGTGGTGCATACAACTTATTATCAAATTATTTTCCAAGTTCAAAGTCATATTATTACATTATGTGGAATCCTACTATCAAATGATATTGAAAGAGAGATTGATATTAGTATCAAGCAGATGAAGGGTTCATAAAGGCAACTACAATGAGTAGATCTCCCCATTCTACTTGTTGAGGTTTCTTTTCTTTGTTATATACTTGGTCATCTTCTTACCAAACTTCATTGTAAATCAAATTTTTTTGTTAGTCATCAATCGACTCTTTATAAAATGTATCTCCAATTTCTTGTTTACCATAAGACTGCTTAGACTCATCTAAGTTTTTTTATATGCTCTTTCATATGTGAGACTTAACAAGCATTGTGATGATACATACATGATGCCTTTAAAATTGACTTGATTTCATGGTCTTATTTTCAATACCTTTATTATAATGTTTTTCAAAATTAGTTTCTATTGGGCCATGAAACTCATGATCCTCAAAGGTACCACACTATTCAAAGAGTAGAAAAAATAGAAAGATCCAAATAAAAAAGGATTTTACAATGTCTAATAAAGAAAAAAAGATCTTCAATGTTTGTTACAGATTTATAAAGAATTTATCCCATCCTCTCTTAAATTTGTTCTTGACTTAATGTTAATGTCACGTGAGAATATTACTACCTATATAAACACATTATTTAAAGCTCCAAGAAATGAAGCGTAAATGGAGTGAAACATACACCCAAATAAAACCAAATGAAATTGCTAATAAATTTATGGAAAAGTTCCATAGATTAAAGAAAAGGATTTATAAATTTTATATTAAAAAATAAACTATAATACTTTATCATTGTAATTGGAAAAATTCAATGCAAAGAGGTGATCATAAAAAATAAAATAAGATACTTATGGGTAGCTGTTTGATGTATGCTTCTTCCTCAGATGAAATATTTTGTTATTCTATGATAATTTATCTCTAAATTGCACCTTACAAGTAAACAAGCAAACTCTTAAAACTATATAACACACAACATTGCAAAGATAAATAAGCAACATTTAAAAAATTTGAAGTTTTTATAGCTATCAGAGATGAAAAGCTATTTTAAAGTTTTGCATTATGTTATTAAAATATTTTTTAACAATTACTTTCATATAATATGTTGGTCATGTAAAATTTTTATTAACACAATACCTACTTCTTAATAAAATAAAAGTTTTAACATTTAAACAACAAATTGATTAAGAATGAGGTGTTAGGATTCACTATATAAACAAAAGGAATTCTTGAAGCAAGCAACTTAATCAGTAACAACAAAAACTATTAACCATCATAGAAGAAGAACATAAACATGCAAGACAAGATAAAACACAACATATAACGTGGTTCACCCAACACCAGTCCTTTGTATTAACACCAATACAATCTCTGAAGGGAGTAATCCTGCAACACAACCAACTGCAAATTCCTCTTCAAAACACCAACATCTCCACACAATTACTCTAACAGTAATTCAACATGCAAACACCCTTGCATCAAGCTCTACACCAAGCTTCCTTGTATCTCTACAAGAGATGCACAATCCTATGCACTTCCCATAAACAAGATACTCAAATATATAGAATTATTACAATAGTTTTTTTTTTAACCATAGACCATGTTTTTTAATCTTTAAATCTATCTTTTTTATCCTTTTTGCTTTCTTGGCTTTTTGATTTTTTTGGGCTTTTGCTTTTTGCTTTTCTTTTTCTTTATACAATTAGAAAAAACTTAATTTTAGCCAAGATCAGACTCCACAACCTAACAATCTCCCACTTGGAGACTGATCCACAACAACTCTACCGTTGTTGCATCCGCCAAAGAACATATTTAAGCCAAACAAGGAATGTCAACTCCTCCAGATTGTTGTAACCATGCTCTGAACCATCACACCGGACTAGTGTCATCCACGCACTTTTATCCTGTGATCAACAAGCAACACACAATCTCTCTACCACAAATCAGTGATAATAACAACATCCTCATAATTACTTTGTATCATGGTGAATCAAACATCACCACCATGGCAAGATCTACATACTATGGATGACCCATAGCATGCACACACACAATATGGCTTTCCCACTAGCTTTGAAAGCACACTCCTCGAGTGTGGAATTACCTTCCAACTTAGGGACTTGGGGTCGCAATGATCCAAAGCTATAACCATATTATGTGTTCCATCCTAAAAAATCATACAATAAATCCTGAGCCATGTCCATCTTCCTGGACATGTCTCCCAGTTCCCACTGCTAAAAGGATCAAATCCTCTTTTTCATCTGCTATGTTTGCTTCTCCTCCATATCCATTCCGAGACCAACAATATTTCTTCAGATGCCCCTTCTTGCCACAATGCCAACACACCATATTTCCTTTGGACTTGGATCCACCTTGCTCTTCACGGTTCCCTGAATTCACTCCTCTTGTCTTCTGTTTTCCTCTAGCAATCAATGCTACACCAGATGATGATTCTTCCATGCTCTTCCTTCGCATTTCATGACTAAGGACTACACTCACTGCATCATCAAAAGAAAGAATACCAAAAACAGTACCATTGCTAATAGCCATTACCAAGCTCTCCCAACTATCAGGTAATGAACACAGGAATAGAATGGCCTTCATCTCTTCCTCAATTTTAATATTAACCGAGGCTAACTGACTAACAACCGTATTGAAATCATTTAAATGACTAGCTACAGATCCACCTTCTGACATTTTCAAATTGTAAAGATGCTTCATTAGAAAAACTTTATTTGAAGCCGAGGGATTTTCATACAACCTTTTTAGTGTGTCCATAAGATCCTTTGTAGTCTTCACCTCTGAAATGTTGAATGCCACTGAAGTTGCAAGGCACAAACAGATAGTACCCAATGCCTTCCTATCTAGAAGAGCCCACTCCTCATCTGACATGCTTAACGGTTGCTTCGCTTTACCTTCCAAAGGTAGATAGAGATCTTTCTGATACAGATAATCCTCCATCTGCATCTTCCACAGCTGATAGTTCTGGCCATTGAATTTCTCCACTCTGAACTTCCCTTCTTCTACCATAGCTCCCACTCAAGTCAAGCTCCCACTCAATCCTGAATCCCAACCTCGCTCTGATACCAATTGTTAGGATTCACTATATAAACAAAAGGAATTCTTGAAGCAAGCAACTTAATCAGTAATAACAAAAACTATTAACCATCATAGAAGAAGAACATAAACATGCAAGACAAGATAAAACACAACATATAACATGGTTCACCCAACACCAGTCCTTTGTATTAACACCAATACAATCTCTGAAGGGAGTAATCCTGCAACACAACCAGCTGCAAATTCCTCTTCAAAACACCAACATCTCCACACAATTACTCTAACAGTAATTCAACATGCAAACACCCTTGCATCAAGCTCTACACCAAGCTTCCTTGTCTCTCTACAAGAGATACATAATCCTATGCACTTCCCATAAACAAGATACTCAAATATATAGAATTATTACAATAGTTTTTTTTAACCATAGACCATGTTTTTTTATCTTTAAATCTATCTTTTTTATCCTTTTTGCTTTCTTGGCTTTTTGCTTTTTTTGGGCTTTTTGCTTTTCTTTTTCTTTATACAATTAGAAAAAACTTAATTTTAGCCAAAATCAGACTCCACAACCTAACAATATCCCACTTGAATACTGATCCACAACAACTCTACCGTTGTTGCATCCGCCAAAGAACATATTTAAGCCAAACAAGGAATGTCAACTCCTCTAGATTGTTGTAACCATGCTCTGAACCATCACACCGGACTAGTGTCATCCACACACTTTTATCCTGTGATCAACAAGCAACACACAATCTCTCTACCACAAATCAGTGATAATAACAACATCCTCAGAATTACTTTGTATCATGGTGAATCAAACATCACCACCATGGCAAGATCTACATACTATGGATGACCCATAGCATGCACACACACAATATGGCTTTGCCACTAGCTTTGAAAGCACACTCCCCGAGTGTGGAATTACCTTCCAACTTAGGGACTTGGGGTCGCAATGATCCAAAGCTATAACCATATTATGTGTTCCATCCTAAAAAATCATACAATAAATCCTGAGCCATGTCCATCTTCCTAGACATGTCTCCCAGTTCCCACTGCTGAAAGGATCAAATCCTCTTTTTCATCTGCTATGTTTGCTTCTCCTCCATCTCCATTTTGAGACCAACAATATTTCTTTAGATGCCCCTTCTTGCCGCAATGCCAGCACACCATATTTCCTTTGGACTTGGATCCACCTTGCTCTTCACGGTTCCCCGAATTCACTCCTCTTGTCTTCTATTTTCCTCTGGAAATCAATGCTACACCAGATGATGATTCTTTCGTGCTCTTCCTTCACATTTCATGACTAAGGACTGCACTCACTACATCATCAAAATAAAGAATACCAGAAACAATACCATTGCTAATAGCCATTACCAAGCTCTCCCAACTATCAGGTAATGAACACAGGAATAAAATGACCTTCATATCTTCCTCAATTTTAATATTAACCGAGGCTAACTGACTAACAACCATATTGAAATAATTTAAATGACTAGCTACAGATCCACCTTCTAACATTTTCAAATTGTAAAGATGCTTCATTAGAAAAACTTTATTTGAAGCCAAGGGATTTTCATACAACCTTTTTAGTGTTACCATAAGATCCTTCGTAGTCTTCACCTCTGAAATTTTGAATGCCACTGAAGTTGCAAGGCACAAACAGATAGTACCCAATGCCTTCCTGTCTAGAAGAGCCCACTCCTCATCTGACATGCTTAACGGTTGCTTCGCTTTACCTTCCAAAGGTAGATAGAGATATTTCTGATACATATAATCCTCCATCTGCATCTTCCACAACTGATAGTTCTGGCCATTGAATTTCTCCACTCTAAACTTCCCTTCTTCTACCATAGCTCCCACTCAAGTCAAGCTCCCACTCAATCCTGAATCCCAACCTCGCTCTGATACCAATTGTTAGGATTCACTATATAAACAAAAATAATTCTTGAAGCAAACAACTTAATAAATAACAACAAAAACTATTAACCATCACAGAAGAAGAACATAAACATGCAAGACAAGATAAAACACAACATATAACGTGGTTCACCCAACACCAGTCCTTTGTATTAACACCAATACAATCTCTGAAGGGAGTAATCCTACAACACAACCAACTGCAAATTCCTCTTCAAAACACCAGCATCTCCACACAATTACTCTAATAGTAATTCAACATGCAAACACCCTTGCATCAAGCTCTACACCAAGCTTCCTTCTCTCTCTACAAGAGATACATAATCCTATACACTTCCCATAAACAAGATACTCAAATATATAGAATTATTACAATAGTTTTTTTTTAACCATAGACCATGTTTTTTATCTTTAAATATATTTTTTTATCCTTTTTGCTTTCTTGAATTTTTGTTTTTTAAAGGCTTTTTGCTTTTCTTTTTCTTTATACAATTAGAAAAAGACTTAATTTTAGCCAAAACGAGACTCCATAACCTAACATGAGGAACATAAATTTAATTTCAATTAACGAAAATAAAATAAAATAAACAAGCGTACCACCTCAGTATTTTTATGTCTCATCATATCTTAAAACATTCAGATCAATCTCAGTGTTCTCAGTATAAAGAAATAATCTACAACATACCTTAATATATTAATATTTGAAATCAAACAGATAATATAGATTTCAAATCTTCCTTGCTTTGAAGATATTTTCCTTTTGAAACATTAACATTAAGCAAAAAGAATAACCTCAGCTGCTCGCAACTTTTCATATAAACATGTCAGAGTTTCAAATAGAAAATCAAACCCTTAGTTTCCTCATTTTCTTATTTCCTCATTCTACATTGGAATTGAAGGTAAGATACAACAATAAATACCTAAATTTGAATGAAAAAGCAAAAGGATATTACGACAGGCTTGCTAACGTAGCCAAATAAATTGAACCATTGCACATATATTCCTTCCACTCTGTTTAGCAAGGAACCCCCTCCAGCTGCCAATATATTCCTTCCGCTTTGTTTAGCAAGGAACGCCCTCCACCTGCCATAGGAATGAAGATAGAAGTAAAAGTTAACGAAGGGCAGCATTAGTCAGTTTTACTAGTCTAATGAAGTCCATGCAATGACTTGTTGTGGTTTGATTTTTTAGGATGGGTTCTCTCTTCACAACTCAACTAAAAATTATAAATGTTACCTACTAAAAAACAACCTTAACATTGTTTTTAAGAATAAGTGCATCACTCACCATTATCAGAGATAATTGTGGTTGAGTTGAACTTTCCATTTCACGCAAATGATTATATATTTTTAATAAATTATATTAAATTCAAGTATTATGGAGATCTAATGTTTAAACCTCATTCAATATGAGAGGTTCAAACCCACCATAAAATTATGTATAAATTCATTACAGAAATAATATTATATGTAAATCTCATAAAAGATATAAGAATATTTAATAGTAAAAAATACGTATATTTTTAATAGGTTCACGAATACTTATTTAATATATGTAAATTGATTAATATTTTTAAACTAATTAAAATATATATGAGATTTATTTGATTGTTCTATAAATTAAAAATGTATTGTTATTATATTTTTCAATTTCATAAAAGATATGAGAATATTTAATATTAACATATATAATAGGTTATATGTGGTTTCTATTAGGGGCCACTTCTATCAAAATATCAAGATATTACATTTGTTGCATCATACTTTTTTATCATAGTTTTTCATTTTTTTCTCTTAAATATGTTTTTCAACTTCCTCGAAGCGCTATGTTTCCACAATTAGCTCTTTGACATAATTTTTATTAAGACATAAAATCTTACTTGGTCGAGTTGCCTTCTAAAATTTGAATTTCATCAAGATGAATATCAACACCATAATTCTTTAATTTATCTGCTACCCAATTTCCTTCTCTATAAATATGCTTGCATTGCTAAGAGATTGCCTCTAGTAATAGATGATGAAGTCCCCCTCAATTGAAATATATTTCCATCCTTTTTCTATTGCAATTTTAATCCCTGTAAGAAGTGCCCTAGCTTGTGTATAGTTGTTAGTTGAAGTTCCATATGTCTGAATAAGTGATGAGAATTTTGCCTTTGTTACTTTTAAAAATACCACCTCCACTAGCTTTTCTTGGATTTCCTTTAGAAGCATCATCAAAATTAATTTTGATAAACCCAATTTTTGGACATTTCCATTTTACCATAGATTGAAGTAGATCCAATGTTTTAATTACGTTGTCGTAGATGAATCTTCAATGTATGTTCAAATCTTGTAGCCAAGTTATTAGCACCTTTTTTTTTACAATTGAGACTTCCCATGATGAGCACCATATTTGTAGATATTTTGCAAGAGAGGCAATAATACTGTTCTATTGGCATTTTTGCCACATTAAAAATTTTGTCAAAATTTTGCCTAAGTATGAAATAAAGTTTTGCCAGCAAAATCCTTTGTTGGCAGTTTCGCCCTTGTTTTCCAGTGAAATTCATTTTCGTATTTTTTTTGGCAAAATTCCCTTTCGGTCACTTTTCAACGAAGTTCATTTTTGACCTATTTCTTGGCGAAGTCCTCTCTTAGGCAAAAGAGCAAAGATCCCAACCAAAACTGCTTTTCAGATAGCAGTTGCAGCAAATTAGTTTTCAAGTAAACTTCATTTGTACCATGGTGAAGTGTCCTTTTTGCCTGTGCCTTGGCAAAATTAGATATTTTGTTGTTTCGCGCATTGCTAGAGCGAAAATCCTTTTCGCATGTTGCTTGAGTGAAACTCCCTTTTGTGCATTGCTGGAGTGAAACTCCTT
The DNA here is from genome assembly GCA_028583015.1 of Wollemia nobilis. Lineage (NCBI taxonomy): Eukaryota > Viridiplantae > Streptophyta > Pinopsida > Araucariales > Araucariaceae > Wollemia > Wollemia nobilis. Next base: position 84,637 of record JAQPPZ010001695.1, on the reverse strand, counting down.
TTCATGCACTATCAGAGCGAAACTCCTTTTTGCGCATTGTTGGAGAGAAACGTCCTTTTGTGCATTGCTTGAGCGAAAGTCCCTTTTCGTGTTTCACCATAGCAAAAGCTCTTTGCTTACCTTGTCATGGCTAAAAGCCTTTATCGCGTGATGCCTTGGCAAAAGCACATTTTACGTAATGCTTTGAAAGAAAATTATTTCAAAGTTAGGCCTTGGCGAAATCAATTTATACCATTTTCTTCAAGAAAAAATCATGGTCAAAGGTGATCTGAGTAAAAATCACACTCGAGAGGATTTCGAGGCCAGCAAATTCAATTTTTGAGGTGAAAGGAGTTATAGTTCCCAGGATTGCTGCTAATAAAAATCAGGTTTGAAAGATAATCAGAAGATTGTCCAAATTAAATGACGTCCACTCTTGACTTGGGTGTGATCCTACTATTTTTGAGGCACTGCCAAGAAGATGAATTTTGCTGATGATTCAGGCCAGGTTACGATACACCATCTCCCGAAATCACTTGTTGCTTCCCAAGGAACCACCAGATTGGTTCGTTGCTGCTATCAAGGAGAGAATTATGATCGACCAATCTGTCATTTCCCATTGTTTTTGTTTTATGAGAATTTAATTTTGGAGGTGAAATCCTCTATAAAAACTAAGAAACTTGATGTAAAAATGGATGGACATTCTGCTAAAAAATGCTTTGAGTTTAAGCTTCTACATTAATTGAAATATTGTCAGATTCTAGTTCGTGGATCAGTTGTGTAAGTGATTGCTTTCTACCCATCATTTCTATTATATTCATATTTTTGTTAAATAGATTAAATTTTGAATTTGAATTTATTTTCTGATCAAGAAGTGAATGTTGAAATGCCAATTGGAAGTTATATTTGCAATCTGTGATTGGTTCCTGTGTTATTATTTCTGATAAATGTTGGTTAAAATTTAACTTGGTTATTTAGCTACTAGTTCATCCCCACTATGTTTCTCTGGATCACATCCATATTTCTCATTCCTTTCTATTATTTCCCATATTGTTTTGTTAATTTATCTCCCTAATCTATACCAATTTTTAGAATGGCAAGGGAACCAACCCTCTCTGGAGATTTGCCCAAAGGACATCTCTTTCCTTCGACCTTTCAATGTTGGTCGGGTCTAGGGCACATAATTTTATATTTAGGTAGATTCCTGAGCAAAAAATTTTGGCACTCCTGGTGGGACACTAAAGTTCCACTTTAAACAACAATAAGATTTGATGTTCATATTTTACTGTCTGATTAGAACATCTAGTAACTTGGTTTAAGCCAAAAGCCTTCGAATGTGAAGTTGGTAAAAAATTTACTTCATGATCATGAGATCAAAGGCCAAAAGTTTAGAAAATCTTGTTGAGTTCTTCGAGCTTGACATCCAAGTTTTAGGAGAACATCCTAGATTTATCCCTTCGACTGCACCATCAATTGCAACATCTTCACAGGTAGCTGGTGTGTTTTTCATTCCTTCAAGTCCTTCTAGCACTACCACTAGATTTCCTCCCCGAGCAAATCCTTTAGTCCAAATAGCTCAAAATCCATTGCCACCATGGTAGTTTCTAGCATGGAATCATTCTGAAGCTTTGAATCTATAAGCTCAAAACTTGATCCCACAAGCAGCGTTAAAGGCTTTGCCTACTTACGATGGTATGTGAAAAACAACTTATGAGCATGTTCAAGACGTGGCTTCTCTGGCGACTATCCATAACATCACAAATAAAGATGTCATGGTCATATTGCTTGTGCTATCTCTCAGAGGAAGTCTTTGTACTGGTACCGATCCTCACCACCTGCAAGTAGTTGGTAAAAATAATGATAAAAGGCTTTAATGAGCAAGTAGATCCTTTTTCTCCGTTGCATCAATTTATGAATATTCAGAGGCATCCACAAGAGGAAATCATTGACTTCAATGTCAAGTTCACCCAAACTTGGCAGAGAGTCCTTGATGGTCTCCGACCGAAACCTGAACAAGCTACAATTTACTATCTCTGAGCCTTCAATTTCAATATTAGCATGTGAAGAACACAAGCTTATATTGAGAGGGGGTGAACAATATAAGACCACTTTTTACTTTTCTTTCCCAATCAATATTATGCAATGTATAGATAGCAATATCAACAATAGTAATCAAAGCAATGCACAAATCACCACACACAATAGAGACACCAATTTTACGTGGTTCACCCAATGTGGGCTACTCCACGGAGAAAATATTTCACTAAAATTTTCTCAATCAATCTCTTGGGAATCCTTTCCCTATTACAATGTTTATGGACCTCTTGTCCAAAGGAGACACCAATCCCCTAATCAAGTTCATGGATCTCTATCCACAGGAGAACTCCTTTCTCCTTAGCTCTAGCTGGTGATCTTCTAGAAGAACTGTTACCCCCACTACTCTGGCTAATGGATCTCTATCCACTAAAGACACCTGTCCTCACTGCCCTAGCTAATGGATCTCTATCCACTAGAGACTGTCATCCTCTATACTCTATCACCTTCAAAGCTCTATCTCAAATCTGCACTAAACATAGTCCTTTGATCTAGCACAAATATATCCTCAATCTCTGTCTCTAATTTGGCACAAACCTATCCTCAAATCTATACCAAATTCTATCCTCAAATATATCCTCAATCTCTGTCCTCAAATCTATCCTCAAATATATCCTCAAATCTCTATCCTCAAATCTGTATTGTAAGCTTCCACAAAAGCTCACACAAATCTTTCCACAAGTCTTCTCTAAGACTTACCTCAAATCTACTCAACAAGTCCACACTAGAACTTGTCCAATCTCATAGAAACATAAAGAGAATTGTTAGAGACTCAATATGCTTTACATTTATCACAATGCTCAATCACTTTCAATCACTCTTTTAGAAACATATAGAGAATTGTTAGAGACTCAATATGCTTCACATTCACCTCAATACTCAATCACTTTCTCAACTCAATTTAGAATATAGAACAATTTATTTCATAGAACTTGAACAATCACTTTAACACATTCACTTGACTAGGTTCAACCAACTTTACTCAACCAATCACTCAATGAAATAATCCTTGCTCACAAACCCTAGTCCAAGCATATGAACACTCACTCAAATATTTCCAACAATGCTTATCAACCAATCTCACATAACAATGATACTCATGTTCTTTTCAAACCCTAGTTCAAGTTCTTCACTCAACCATCCACTTCAACAACAATGCTTATAAAATAAGGTTTTATCAACAACTCTTTATTCCAGAAAACCTTGAAGCATTAATTCAACACACACTCAACAATGCTCACCTAACAATCCTTTTCACTCCAACTTTGCATACACAACATTCAACAATCACTCACTAGGAAGAATATGCCCATACCTTTTATTTGATGTAGAAGTGACCTTAACAAACCTGTCTTAATCACAATTTCCTTCTTTGCAATTTCAATGGTTAGATGACAAAATCTCACTCTTAACACTTTCTCAAATATTCCTTAGACACAAAAATAAACAAAGCTCAAATACACCTTATTGCTCCTACTTGTAATTAACATTCATCAAATCATTGCACAAAAATAATTACTTGGATACACCTTATAATCTCCAACTTAAAATAATATCCAACACCACAAAAACCTCAATCAATATTTAAAACACCTTTATTTCCTTTTCAAACCCTAAAACAAATAATACCAAAAATTTATTTTGCATCAACCTTATAACTCCCCAAAAACCTCATATACCAAATAAAATATGCAAAAATTAATTTTTAATACCTCAACAAACTTCTCCGAAAATTTTGGTGCTCAAACTTAATGCATACCTTGTTATCCCCCAAAAGGGTTTTGGCGTGATTCGATCCACCGTCTCCCCAAGCACCAAGTGCCTTAGCGCTTTGGAGCCCACCGCGTGGGCTAGAGGCACCCACGTGAAGGAAGGTGAACTTCCTTCCCTTTCAACCTTGCTCCACCATGTTTTCCAACACAAAACAAAATGATCCTCCATGGGGATTCGAACCTGCGCTTGTCGCTGCCCTCACGTCTTGCCACTACCGCGGTTGCCAACTACGCTACCAATGGTTGGTGACCAAGGCTCCCTCCTTGGTGGATGAAATGATTTTGCCTCCTCTAAGCACTTTTTAAAAATTAAAAACTTTTCGTTGCACACCACGATTCACATGAAATTCGCATAGCATAGGATTTAATTCGAAAGCATTGGGGATTTTGGTAAGGTGGGTAATCCCCCTTTTATACACATGATAAATGTTCTTCCCATGTCGACGCTAGAAATTTGAATTCATTTTAATAACCCTCCTTAGGGTTAGTTAAAAATTAATATAAATTAACTTATAACTAATATCAAAATTAATTAATAATTAATTTAAATAACTTGTTAAGTAAATTAAATTATAAATTAATTTATAATAAAAATTATATTAATTAATTTATAATTAATTTAAAACTTCCCTTTATAATATTATAAAAATATTATAATATTATTCACTTGGGCTTCTTCTTTTGCACTTTGGACCACATCTGACTTCCTGAACCCGGGTCTTGATCAACTGAAACTAGAGAACCTAAAACTGATGTTGCCCACTGAAACTACCACTGAATGGTGTTGAAAGCTTGACATCAATGACCACTCACTCTTGACATCAATGACAACTTATCTACTCAAAATGTCCAACAATATCCCCCTTTGTCATTGATGGCAACCCAAATTATTTTTACCAAAACTTGACCTTTTTCCTATTCTGCTCCCCCTGGGAAATTGCTCCCCCTGACTCAATGCTCTCTCCTTAAACCAAATATCTCCCCCTTACTCAAATCTCTCCCCCTTTGACATCAATGGCAAAGGGTCACCTTTGGGGCTCGGGGCTAAGAATGAGTCTCTTAGCTTAGCCCCTCCCCCACCTCCTTTTGAGGTGGTTAATTCTAGGGTGGGAGTATTTCTACTCCCAACAAGCATTGGTCTTTACCTTTGTCATCATTTCCTTCTCATCTGATCCTTCTGATTCCTTTGACTATTCCTATTCATGTCCATGTTCTTGTTCCTATTACTATTCTTTTCTATGTCCATATTCCTGTTCCTGTTCATGTCCATATCCCTATTCCTATTCATGTTCCTATTCATGTCCATATTCTTGTTCCTATTCTTGTTCCTGTTCATGCTTGATTCTGGAATGTCTGCTCTACACCACTTTGTTGTATGTCCATAATTATTGCACTTATAACACTTAATGTTATTATTCCTTGGAGGTGCAAATATCTTGGGATTTCTCCTAGTGAAGCCATATCTATTCTTGTCATGAACCTTGCAATTCATTGCCTTGTGACCAAAATGATTACATGAGTAGCAATACCCATGGAAAAATTGCCTGTTCCTGAAATTCCCATATTCCTGTCTTTCATGTGTCCTACACTGTGAAGCCATGTGCCCAAATCTGTGACATGAGAAACATCTTCCATTGAAGTTTCCTTGCCTTGACCTCATTGGTCTCTTAGTCTCTCTTAACCTATTCTGGTTCTTGTTCCATCTATTTCTCCTTTGTGCATTGTTCCTTTCCTTGTTGAACTTTCTATTGTCCAACTCATCCTCAGAAGTCTCACTTTCTCTTACACTATCTTCTTTTGAAGTTTCTTCTTCTGAAGTTTCTTCTTCTTCAGAACTTGAGGTTGACTCTTCTTCTTGTTTCTTTTGAGCTTGTTCAAAACCAAGACCTATTTTGTTTGTTGACCTTCTTTGTACCTTGATCATCTTATCTAAAATATTTGAGCTCTTCCCAAACTTGTGTAGCTTATCCTTAGACTTTTCTAAATATTCCCTTAGTAGGGCTACTTCTTGTTCTAACTTTTCACATTCTAAGACCTTTGCTTCTAACTTATCCTTGAACTTCTTTGTCTTAGCCATTGACTTGTTTAGATCCTCTATAAGTTTTCCTCTCTCTTCATCACATTCTTGAAACTGAATTTCAAGTTGGGAGTTTTGCTTTCTTACCTTCTTTAAAGTTTTAAGAGCATAGATAAGCTCTCCCTCAAGATCAAATCCTCCTTTTTCTAATTCTTCCTCTATTTGTTTGCCTTTGTCAACATCTTCATTTTCTTTTGACTTATCTTCTATAGGATCACCTTCTTCTTCTTCTAGTGCCATTAGAATATTCTCTTCTGGTCCTTCAAGTGCATCCTCATATTCATCATCACTGAAACTGAAACCATTCCTAGTACAACTATCTTCAAGATGTCCAAAATTACCACATCTAAAACACTTGAGAATTATTGGTGACCTTTTCTTAACTTCTTATTTTTCTTCAATCAGAAATAGGACTTCATATTTATCATTACTTGAAGAACTAGCATCACTATCACTTGAGTACTTACTTGCCTTGTCTGCATAGTAGCTCCTCTTTTGTCTTTGAAAGAACTTCTTTCCTTGTCTACCTTGTCCATCCTTGCCTTTCTTTTGGTACTTGTATCTTTCTGATTCCCTGTTCTTATGATCTTATTTTTCTTCATCATTGTTATTTTTAGCTTCTTGAAAATCAGTTGCATAGTGACCATACTTTCCACAATTGAAACATCTAACAGATTTTGCATCTTTAAATCTTCTTGAATCCTTATTCCTTCTACCATAATTAGCTTCTTCATCACTGGATGACTCATTGCTTGAATCTGACTTCTTACCCTTTGTCTTCTTAATCTCTTTGAAGGTTGCTTCCTTCCGGTGATTAGGTTCCTCTTTTGTTCTTAACTCAAAAGTTGTAAGAATACCAAGTAACATATCTCTTGTCAAAGAATCACCATCTTTTGATTCTTCTATAGCAAAAATATTTTCACTAAATCTTTTTGGAAGAGATCTTAAGACCTTATCACAAACATCTGATTCTTCAACATTAAGTCCAAGTCCTTGCATGGCATTAACAACCTCATCTACCCGAAGTAGATAAGTACTAATGTTTTCCTCATCCTTCATTCTTAATTCTTCAAATTGTCCTTTGAGATTTCGTATCTTTGCCTTTTTGACACTTTTATCTCCTTCATATATGCTTTGCAACTTATCCCAAATTCCTTTTGCATCTTTACAATGCATAAATTTTATTGATTTTGTTCTATGCAAACCTCTCAAAATTGCATTCATTGCTTTTGAATTGTAATGTTGTAGAAGCTTACCTTCCTTATCTGTAGGTGGATCATTTGGTGGTATGTATCCATTTTCAACTGCTTCCCAAATTTCATTGCCAAGTGCCATCAGGTGAATCTTCATTCTCATACTCCAATATATATAATCACTTCCATCAAAAATTGGTGTTGAATTATCTGAGGACACATTCTTAGAATCCATTGTGTTCTTGAAAGATTTTCCTTCAAGCTGTTAAACTCTTTCGAAGGAACCCACTCTGATACCAATTGAAGAACACAAGCTTATACTGAGAGGGGGGTGAACAATATAAGACCACTTTTTACTTTTCTTTCCCAATCAATATTATGCAATGTATAGATAGCAATATCAACAACAGTAATCAAAGAAATGCATAAATCACCACACATAATAGAGACACCAATTTTATGTGGTTCACCCAATGTGGGCTACTCCATGGAGAAAATATTTCACTAAAATTTTCTCAATCAATCTCTTGGGAATCCTTTCCCTATTACAATGTTTATGGACCTCTTGTCCAAAGGAGACACCAATCCCCTAATCAAGTTTATGGATCTCTATCCATAGGAGAACTCCTTTCTCCTTAGCTCTTACTAGTGATCTTCTAGAAGAACTATTACCCCCACTACTCTGGCTAATGGATCTCTATCCACTGGATACTGTCATCCTCTATACTCTATCACCTTCAAATATCTATCTCAAATCTATACTAAACATAGTCCTTCGGTCTAGCACAAATCTGTCCTCAATATCTTTCTCTGATCTGGCACAAACCTATCCTCAAATCTGCACCAAATTCTATCCTCAAATCTGTCCTCAATTTTTATCCTCAAATTTATCCTTAAATCTCTGTCCTCAAATTTGTCCTCAAATATCTGTCCTCAAATTTGTATTGTAATATTCCATAAAAGTTCACACAAATCTATCCACAAGTCTTCTCAAAGACTTACCTCAAATCTACTCAACAAGTCCACACTAGAACTTGTCCAATCTCATAAAACATAAAGAGAATTGTTAGAGACTCAATATGCTTCACATTCATCACAATGCTCAATCACTTTCAATCACTCTTTTAGAAACATATAGAAAATTGTTAGAGACTCAATATGCTTCACATTCACCTCAATACTCTATCACTTTCCCAACTCAATTTAGAATATAGAACAATTTATTTCATAGAACTTGAACAATCACTTTAACACATTCACTTGACTAGGTTCAACCAACTTTACTCAACCAATCACTCAATGAAATAATCCTTGCTCACAAACCCTAGTCCAAGCATATGAACACTCACTCAAATATTTCCAACAATGCTTATCAACCAATCTCACATAACAATGATACTCATGTTCTTTTCAAACCCTAGTTCAAGTTCTTCACTCAACCGATCCACTTCAACAACAATGCTTATAAAATAAGGTTTTATCAACAACTCTTTATTCCAGAAAACCTTGAAGCATTAATTCAACACACACTCAACAATGCTTACCTAACAATCCTTTTCACTCCAACTTTGCATACACAACATTCAACAATCACTCACTAGGAAGAATATGCCCATACCTTTTATTTGATGTAGAAGTGACCTTAGCAAACCTGTCTTAATCACAATTCCCTTCTTTGCAATTTCAATGGTTAGATGACAAAATCTCACTCTTAACACTTTCTCAAATATTCCTTAGACACAAATAAACAAAGCTCAAATACACCTTATTGCTCCTACTTGTAATTAACATTCATCAAATCATGCACAAAAATAATTACTTGGATACACCTTATAATATCCAACTTAAAATAATATCCAACACCACAAAAACCTCAATCAATATTTAAAACACCTTTATTTCCTTTTCAAACCCTAAAACAAATAATACCAAAAATTTATTTTGCATCAACCTTATAACTCCCCAAAAACCTCATATACCAAATAAAATATGCAAAAATTAATTTTAATACCTCAACAACTTCTCCAAAAATTTTGGTGCTCAAACTTAATGCATACCTTGTTATCCCCCAAAAGGGTTTCGACGTGATTCGATCCACCGTCTCCCCAAGTGCCAAGCGCCTTAGCGCTTTGGAGCCCACCGCATGGGCTAGAGGTGCCCACATGAAGGAAGGTGAACTTCCTTCCCTTTCAACCTTGCTCCACCGCATTTTCCAACATAAAACAAAATGATCCTCCATGGGGATTCGAACCTGTACCTATCGCTGCCCTCACGTCTTGCCACTACCGCGGTTGCCAACTACGCTACCAACGGTTGGTGACCAAGGCTCCCTCCTTGGTGGATGAAATGATTTTGCCTCCTCTAAGCACTTTTTAAAAATTAAAAACTTTTCATTGCACACCATGATTCGCATGAAATTCGCATAGCATAGGATTTAATTCGAAAGCATTGGGGGTTTTGGTAAGGTGGGTAATCCCCCTTTTATACACATGATAAATGTTCTTCCCACGTCAGCGCTAGAAATTTGAATTCAAAATTTGAATTAATTTTAATAACCCTCCTTAGGGTTAGTTAAAAATTAATATAAATTAACTTATAACTAATATCAAAATTAATTAATAATTAATTTAAATAACTTAAGTAAATTAAATTATAAATTAATTTATAATAAAAATTATATTAATTAATTTATAATTAATTTAAAACTTCCCTTTATAATATTATAAAAAATATTATAATATTATTCACTTGGGCTTCTTCTTTTGCACTTTGGACCACATCTGACTTCCTGAACCCGGGTCTTGATCAACTGAAACTAGAGAACCTAAAACTGATGTTGCCCACTAAAACTGCCACTGATCGGTGCTGAAATCTTGACATCAATGACCACTCACTCTTGACATAAATGACAACTCATCTACTCAAAATATCCAACAACATGGCCATTCGTCAGTCCAACATTGATACATTTATGGCCTTGTATTCTCAAGCACAAAAAGCTGATGCCGATCTAATCACTATTGGTAAGCTCCTACCAAAAATGACAATGCTAATATTTCTTGATCTTCCACAATATTTATATTACAATGCATCTTTGCAGTCTTTTCCAATGTCACCCATGTATCCAGTTCCTTCATGGAATCCTAGTTCATCTCAAACCCCGATAGTTTCTATCCCATAACTGCCTGCTCCTTCCATTCCATAGCTACCCGCTCCAGTTCCATTCCCAGCATTGCCATCTCTGCTAGTGCCACTACCATTACCAACTCCTCCAGCACCCTCAAATCTTGATCCTCAAGTGAAGTTGTTGTAAGAGATGTAATCAATGAACTCAGCAATGAGAGCAATGATAAATGAGATCACAACCATTAAGAAAAGGTAAGTTGAGAGAGATTTCCAGCCTAGGAGATTTCAACCTCCACCAATCACTAGAGAGCAAGTGACTTCGACCAACAAGATGCTCGAAAGGAATGCGACTATGTTAGCAAATGAAGAAGTTGGCCCATCAGAACAAACGTATTGGTGTTCTACCTGCAATGATCCACATGGTGAGGAAACTTGCATGGTTCATCTAAATTATGTGCAGACATTGGCAGATAGCTCTTTCGATGGTCAGATCAACATGATTAGAGAAGTCGATCATAATTTTATGGTCCCTTCCATAGAACAAGTTTCAGTTCTCACGAGAGCTGAAAAAAATCGATCATAGTGGACCCAACTGAGATGGAGCCATTGAAGGTACCTATTGATCCAAAGGTGCAAAATGAAAAAAGATAGTCACAAGTGAAGGTACCTAGCATAACATCTAAGTCAAAAGAACCTATCCTATTAAAATATCTCTTGCCTCCACAAGTGAAAGAAAGATTGCAAGCAAAGGCTTCAACTTCACAACCTCTAGCTAAAACGAAGGAACAGGCAAAAGAATACCTCAAATACCCATCCTTGACCAAGCATCAGAGGGTAGAAGCCACGCAATAATATCGGAGCAAGTATGAGGTTACCAATGAAGGAAGAGAATCCAGCGCATCTACATACAACATTGTTGAAGAATTGAAGAAGATTCCTGCCAAGGTTAGTCTCTATGATGCATTGCAATTGCCTGGATAGGTTGATTTATTGCAAGAGTCTTTGAAGTTTGTTAAGGATAAAAAGAAAAATTCCTACTCAGACTATGTTAGCCCAGACGCTTACAACTTTTGCTACTAGAAAAAATAGGCCACCCCATTTTTATTTGTCTCTCAGGATGGAGGGTTGGATTGTGCATAATTGCATGATTGACTCTGGTGCTGCGACAACTGTCATGCCGAAGGTAGTTTGTGAAGTTATGGGTATGGAATATACAAGAAGCAGCCTAGGTATCTTGTAGTTGGATGGAACCCCTATGAAAATAGTGGGTGTTATCAAAGATATCCCCATTGTCTTGCATAAGATGCCTCAGATCATTGTGATCCAAGAGGTGGTTGTAGTTGATCTGGAGCCATACTTTAGTATGTGCCTCTCGAGAGAGTTCACTACCAAAATGGGAGGTTATCTTTCTCTGGATTATTCCCACCTGGAGATTCCTTTCAAAGGGAGAAGAATATGAATCTATAATGAGAAGCCTTCCACATTTCATATAGAGAGGATTGAAGAAGAAGAAAAGTCCATGGATTCTATCAATATGATGATTGAAGAATTAGGAGAATTGGATTTAATGGAAGAAGCTTTGGATGAGCTTCATACAGAAGATGAATTTTCAATGAATGATTTTAATGCGATGATGGAAACTGAGATTGGTTGTTACTCCATTACTAAGCCTAAAAAGGTTGAAGTGAAGGTGTCTGATGATCAGGATCCTATTCTAGATCAGTTGTGGAAGCTCTACTTTGATGGTGCAAGATGCAAAAATGGTGTAGGAGCTAGAATTGTTCTCATTTCCCCTTCTGAAATATAGAAGACATATTCATACCGGTTGACCTAGAGTTGTACAAATAATGTTGTCGAGTATGAAGCATTGTGCTTAGGCTTGAAGAAAGCAGAGAAGCTTGGGATCAAACAACTATAAATTTTTGGAGATTCTGAGCTAATTGTCAATCAAGTAACTAATAAGTGTGTCTCCAAGCAGCACTATCTGAAGGTATATCACAACAAAGTTTAGGATCTATTTGAAGCCTACACGATGTTGAACATCCGAGTGATTTTGCAAGAATAAAATAAACATGTAGATCTCTTGGCATCCCTTGGTGCCAACTTTTCTCTAGTTGAGCACATGGTGAAGAAACCAAAGATCGTGAGGTTGGTTTATAGGCCTTTAGTTCTTGATAAGAATATTTATTGGCAAGTGTTTGAAAGTGATGAGCAGATTGTAAACTTCTTGATAAAAGAAGCTAGTAGTGTGGAAGGAAGAACACTTGATGAAGAAGAAGTTGAGGGACTGATCTAGTTAAGAAATAATCATATCTCAAAAGGATTGATTTCACTTGAAAGTCTCTTTGATCAGAATGATAGAGCTAAAAAACATAAGATCAAAGTAGATGAGAAGGAGTACACCGAGCTACAGTTGGGACCTAAAAAGTCAATCAAGGTTGGAACTGATTGCACTCCAGAAGAACTTGAGCAAATCAAGGAGCTATGCCATGAATTTCTAGACATTGTTGCCTGGAGTTACCATGATTTAAAAGGTTACAACAAGGATGTGATCCAACATACTATTGAACTGCAAGGAGTGAAACCCTTCAGGCAGAAACAGAGACCATTCAATCCTAAAATTGAAGTTTTGATGAAAGCTGAATTATTGAAAATACTGGAAGCTAAAATTATTTACCTAATCAAGCATTCTACCTGGGTAGCTAATTTGGTCCCTGTGCGGAAAAAGAATGGAGATATTCACCTGTGTGTTGATTTCCAAAATTTAAATCAGGCTTCTCTAAAGGATCATTATCCTTTACCATAGATTGATCAGATTCTTCACATAGTTGCAGGAGCTCAAATATTTTCTCTATTAGATGGATTCTCTAGCTACAATCAGATATGGTTCAAGGATGAAGATCAATACAAAATGACATTCACCACAAAATGGGGTACATTTTCTTATCAACGAATGCCTTTTGGTCTCTCAAATGTTGGAGCAACCTTTTAGAGAGTGATGGATGTAGCTTTCGGTGAGTTACTAAACCGAGTCATTGTTATTTATTTGGATGATATGACTATCTTCTCTCATAATAGGGAGGAGCACAACTTGCATTTAAGACAAGTGTTTGAAAAATATCGAGAGTTTGGGATATCCATTAACTCGAAGAAGTCTATCTTCATGGTGAAGGAGGGAAAGCTCTTAGGCCATGTAATCTCATAAAAGGGTTTAGCTGTTGATCCAGCTAGAGTTGAGGCTCTTTTGAAGCTTCCATTTCCAGCCAACAAGAAGGATTTGCAATCATTTTTTGGTCAGATTAACTTTGTTCGAAAGTTTATTATAGATTTTGCCCAAGTTGTGAAACCAATGACTGAACTCTTGAAGAAAGATGTTGAGTTCAAATGGACTGAGCAAAGGAAGCAAGCATTCAAGGAAATCAAGGAAAGAATTGCTCAAGCCCCTATTTTGATAAACCTCAACTATTCAAAGGATTTTATCCTTTATGTTGTTGGTGAACAAGAGAGTTACGTAGTTGTGCTCACATAGAAGGGAGATGATGGAGATGAGCGGCCAATCACATTTTTAAGCCAAGTCATCCAACCTCATGAGGAAAAGTACAATTTCATAGAGAAGCAAGTGTATGCAGTAATGAAGTCTCTAAAGAAGTTTTGGTATTTTATTTCATAAAGTAAAATAATTGTTTATGTTGTTCATCTGGATGTTCAAAGTTTCATTATCTAGGGTGAGCTTGGAGATAAGAGAGTTGGTTGGGTTTCTAAAATCCAAGAGTATGATATCAAAATTTGGCCAACCAAGTTGGTTCATGGTCGAGCACTATGTCAAGAGCTTGCAAAGAGCATTGCTTCTGAATCAATGGTTTACCAGTATGAAGATTCAATAAGTGAAAGTAATCTTGCTAATCATTCCTCAATTGACCATGATTGGATAGAGGACCTTGTCGAATACTTCAATTCAGGAAGGTGTCCTTCACATCTCAATGCTTCACAAAGAAGAAGATTTAGACTATAGGCCCTCAGGTATGTTATGTTACCAAGTGGATTGTTTCATAAGAACATTGATGGAGTGCTTCTCAGGTGTGTCAGAGAATCAGCAAAGCAAAAAATCCTGGAAGAGTTTCATTCTAGATTGTCAGGAGGCCACTATGCAGGAAGACCCATGGCATTAAAAATTATCAAAGTAGGTTATTTTTGGCCCACCCTTTTTTCAGATGCATTTAAGGTCAGTCAAAGTTGTGATAAATGCCAAAGGTATGTCGGTAGGAGCAGAAATGCACCTTTACCTCTTCACCCGATCCAAGTAGAAGCACCATTTCAATAATGGGGTTTAGATTTTATTGGGGTCATTGATCCTAATTCATCTATCGGACATAAATACATTCTGACTACAACTGATTATTTCACCCGATGGGCCAAAGCAGTCCCAACTAAGAAGGCAGACCAGGAGGTAGTCATCACTTTCCTTGAAGGATTGATCACTCGCTTTGGCATACTAGATGCGATTATAATAGACAATGAAACTCCATTCATCGGTGCCAAAATCAGTGAGTTTATGGGTAAGTATGGTATTTATTTGAAAACTTCATCAAATTACTATCCATAGGGAAATGGTTTGGCTGAATCTACGAACAAGAATCTACTTAGGATTTTGAAGAGGACTCTTGGTGACAACAAGCGAAGTTGGCATTTGCTCTTGAACCAAGCTTTATGGGCTGATCGTATCTCAATTAAAAATTCTATCAAGATGTCCCCCTATTCTTTGGTGTATGGTAAGGAAGCAGTCTTGCCCATTCACATTGAGTTGTCGACCCTTCAATCCTTGCAATTGCTTGATGATGAAGATGATGAATTTGATCCCATGAGCATAAGGTTGGCTCAACTATTATAGTTGGAGGAAGAAAGGGAGAAAGCATATAATGCTTTTATGGAGCATGCTCAGATGACAAAGAATTGGTTTAGCAAGAAGACTTTAGAGAAGGCATTTAAGGTTGGTGATCTTGTGTTAAAATGGAATGAGAACAAGGTAAAGCCAGACAAACATCACAAGTTTGAGGTAATTTGGGAGGGTCCATTTCAGATTTCTAGTGTGAACCAAGTTAATTCATATTATTTGTAGGATATGGATGATCATGTGTTGCCAATTTTGGTGAATGGTCTTCATTTGAAGGCCTACTATCAGTAAAAAACTCGGGATCAAAAGTGTAAATATGTACATAGTTTTTTAATGTCTTTTTGTTTGAAAAAATGACTAAGGATGGGGAGCAAAATTCCTTTTCTTTGGGTAGAGGTAAACCTTCTTCGCCCCTCCTGAAAAAAAAAAAAGCAAAATTCCTTTTCACTTGGTAAAGTATTTTCAAACAAAAATCCTCCTCATTGTTTTTGGGTAATTCACCCAAAATTGCTTTTTCAGCAAGATGTAAAGCATGCTTTAATATTTTTGCTTTTCAGGTAAATGGAGGTAAAATCATGCCTATTTTTAAAGTTGGGTGCTCAAGTTGGCAAAAGCACTTGATAAAAAGCGAAGAAAAAAGAAAAAAAAAAAAAAGCGATTTCGCCCAAATAAGCTTTTTGCTCATGCATATCTTCAATTTTTGAGTAAAACTCAAGAAGATTAGACTATCACTCACATGCTTTTTTGGGTGATGAAGTGTGAAAAATATTTTGGATTTTAAGGAGTAAAATGCCTTTTCGCCTTGTTTTTTGGGTGAACTCCTAGATTGCATGATGTTTTACCAATAAAATTAATGAAATGTATTTTTGGTACTCCACTTTAGTGAAATAAGGTACCCATCATGTAGTTCAAGGTGAAAAAGTGGTGAATCACATTTTTCTAAATTGATCGTTAATAATAGGTTGCACCTCCCAAAAAAGAAAAAAGAATTAAAAAAGTAAAGCAACCAATCACAGTGCTTGAAAAAGAGGTGGGTGAAACTGTTGAATCATTGGAAAGCATGACATGCCCTCAAATTTAGCTGGTGCATTATAGGCATTAAATTCGGTGGGTGTGATTGGAAAACTATAAAAGGGTGAATGCTTCAGCTAAAAAATAAAAAAATTGTAAAGCGTCTATTTGTAAAGTTGTTGCTAATTGTTTTTTACTCCAAGCTTTGAAGTTATTTGTTGTCTGCTCAAGAAAGCTAAATATGGGGAAGAGAAGGTTCAGAAGAAGGCTGAACTAGAGAAAAGACGATGAAAATCTAGAGAGGAGGAGGAAGAAATAGAATTGGTGCCTTACTATGACCTCTTGGCACAAATTGGTGACTACATAATCACAAATAAAGGCATGGAGAAATTGTGGCTAGATGTCGAGTTCACTCTGTAGAAGGTATCCGTCGAAAGTTCCTGCACCATGATATTTTACTCCCATATTTTTTGGTATCTTTGTACGCCGGTGCATTCATGTCCCGAGTTGGTATGGGTGATTGCTCAGTGCTATGATCCTTCTACGAGAGTTGTTTAAAATACCAATGGAGATAAGTTGTTCAGTATTTCAGCTAACTCGATCAGAGAAGCTTTCACTTATGGTGCAAGACCTCCTTCTGATATCATTTTTAAGAAGCTCAATCTTGTAGAGTAGGAGGAGAGATACCAGTCTACAGTTCTTATGCGATAGTTCATGGAGAATCAGTTGTTGAAGACACCATGTTTTGGGGAATTGCTAGATTTATCGATGCCACTAAGGGATTTCAAGAGCCTAGATTTATATTCGATGTTAGCATGGATGGTTGGACTACCCTCAGATTCCATAGTGCATAAGTGGTAGGCATCGCTTGCATAGTGTATTTCATAGGTTGAATTTTATGCCTTAACTGCCATGACAACAACCACGAATCCAATTTTCTTTGATTGGGTAGATTTCGTAGCTTGAAGAATGCATACATAGTTGTAGAAGGTGCAGAGTGGGGAAGACGTCACCTTTAGGTATTGCTCTTTCCTGGTATGGTATTTCTTTTATTACATGCATCCCCATTTTGCCTTTGTAGTAGTAAAGAAGATAGATGAAGTAGGTAGAATATTGCCAGTTTATTCATGGACTCAAAGTTTGTCAAGAAAAGAGTCCTATTATAATTTTAATCGGATGTTTTTGGGGCTCACCCTTGAGCTTATTTACGGTGTGTGCGATAGAGTGCCAAAAGTAATGAAAGAGGAGATTGTTACAAAGGAGAAAGGTGACATATTTTTGTTGATGCAAGGAGTTGTCATCAAAATTTTTGGCTTCATTGGCAAACCTTTTTTATTGTCATATTTTACCATCGAACATATTTTTGCACTGGAGGTAGCTCGATAGAATGATTTTACAAATGACACATATGGGTCAGGCAGGGGAAAGTGAGCTACATGCATCATGCCTTTTCAGTTTGGCGATATTAGAGTGACTCAGTGCAGACAAAATGAATTGATTGCCAAGATACTATATGACCATGGGTTGATTGAGCTTCCCTATCGATGGTGGTATGATCCTTTGGGTATTTTTGGGAAGTTCATCAAGGCCAAGAATTTTCATTCCCTCGAGAAGACATCTTGCAGTAGAGGAATAATCCCAAGGGGCATGACCTTGAGTGGCATGTTGAAAATATGATGTCACTCCCTCCTTGGCATGATTTTTATGAAATGGAGGTCGAGTATGATCTCATGAATCATCCAGAGCAGGTTCCTCCTCATGATTTGTTCAATCAAATGAAAGTGAAATTGCCCGAATGGTCTGATGAGAAGATCACCAACTGGTGGGTCATGAGGGTTCATCGAGGAAATCCTGGGTTAGGTTACCCATTGGTTATGGATGAAGCATTTTTGCTAATTTATGATGAGCATTGTGAAAAGTACTAACCCCTCTCTTTCATTGACTTGGTGCCTCGAAGTATCTATAGCCCTGATAAGGAAGAAGACATGGTAAGAGAAAAGGAAGTGTTGGTTGAAGAGAGGATAGTTATCGAAGAAGAAGAAGAGGAGCAACCATCACCCGAGGAATAACTTTCACTCAGAAATAGGAGCGTGGGTATAAGGGTACCTTTCCCTAATATGGTAAAGAAGCCCATAAGTGGTGTAGTTTCTGCTCTTAGCACAAAGCCACCTCCTTCACTTATAGTTGAGCAGATTGGTTTTAAGGAGATACCCTCTTCGGCTCAGTAGGGATAACCAAGCTAGATGGTGATAATAGTAGATCTGAAAGAAGAAGAAGAGAAAGAGGAAGAGAAAGATCTAGCAGTGCAACAACCTTCATCGTCGACTCAAATGGTGTCGAAGCCCATAGGTATGCATTTTCTTTCTTCTTCTCTCACTGATAAGCACTTGGTGACCACTGCCTCCCCTTCTGTAGTTTCCATTTCCACTTTGCCTCCATTTTCATACCCATCTCTTTGGTCCCTCTCTCTATTCCACAATTGCAGGTCACCAATGCTCCCCCCACTTCTTCCATTCCCTCCATTTCTCTCTCTTTCAGTTCATTTACATCCACCTCAAATCCATTTTCCCTTCCATTGTCCTCCATTCCATCTTCCATCCCTATCAACCCCATTTTCTCTATAAGTATGCAAGCCCCTCCAAGGGTAAGTGTAACTATAGCACCTTCCACTTTCACTCCTATTGTTGAGTCAAACCCTTAGTAGGCCCTCTTCCCATTTTCCCCAATTTTTGTAGTATAGGAGCCATTGGCTTTAGATATGGAGTTATTACTGAAGCACCCTATGGCAGAGAAGATCAGTAGAGCATGACAAAGTTCCTCACATTGGTTGAAAAGTTATAAGAGGAAGGATGCGTAAGCCTCGACTAAGGCGATGAAGAAGGTGACTTTTGATCTGGAGGCTATGGAGGTGCATACTGTGAAGATGGTCCCTCAGGTCCAAAAACCCCAAGGAGAGATGGTACCCAATGATTATTCATATCAAGTTATCACTGAGGACCTCACAAAGATTGATATGACTAAGAAAATGGGTAATATATAGGTGGAGATGAGTTTGATCTACTTGCATGGTGAGCATTTCAAGGATCATTTCTTCCAAGCTGAAGCAAAGATAGCAAAATTAGAAGATGCTTTGGCTACATAGAAGGCCCAACTAGATACTACATAGTCTGAATCTTAGTAATGGTAGCAAAAAGCGATGAGCCTAGAGGGTAAAATTGAGGGATATAAGTAGGCAGTCGAACAACATCAAGCAACATAATAGGAAGTATAGCAATAGATCTAGACCTTGAAGGACCAACTCTAGAGTCTGCAGAATTAGTTGGTAGATAAGGTGATGCAATCGATAGCTCTCACAAAGGAAAAATTTAAGGAGGCTCATAGTCATCTGCTTATCGATTGTTCGACAATGGTGACAAAAGCAATGTTGGTTCTCATGTTCCTTCAGGAGGTGCAGACTAGTATTTTGTACGGCTTGCATGTAGTGGAGTATTCATAAGAGAACCTGGAGCTAAAATTAGAAATGGTGATGAAGATCTAGGTGATGGCTAAAATGGATCTCAGATTCCATCCAATGAGCGACATGGCTCGAGCTTGGGCAAATGCCAAGATCACACTGTGCACTTATTTTTCTAGGTTGGATCTAGTTAAAGAAGCTCAAAAGTTGCTAGAGATATTTGAGCATGAGAGGCGCATTTCATTGGTCTATTTTGATACTATAGTAGCCAATGGTTTCCCTAGTTTCATTGATGATCAAGGGAATATTCTGGAAAAGGACTTAGATGCGGTATGGGCTATTTTTGTAGATGATGCTTCAAAGATTGATGATTGGGAAGAGCCCATCATCGAAGAACATGTGCTACCTTTGATGAGGAAGCTCACTCGCATCGAGTTTGGATTGTTGGAGCTCAGCTAGAGGGCCAACTATATCGACCTGGAGTAGGTTGAGACTTTTTGGTACATTATTGATACACTCCATGCTTGTGAGGTGATTAGTATGGATGCTTGGGCTAAAGCTATCATGGTGTATGAAGCTACAACTTCGCATCTCAAAGAGTAGGAAGAGACTAGTGCAAGCAGTAGGTAATCAGATGCAACTGAGTGGGAAATCTGAGCCCAATGGATAAAGGCCTTGGGTTCGATTGCATTCAAGTGAGCTGAATACCCCGCGAGCCACCAA
Source organism: Wollemia nobilis (assembly GCA_028583015.1). NCBI lineage: Eukaryota > Viridiplantae > Streptophyta > Pinopsida > Araucariales > Araucariaceae > Wollemia > Wollemia nobilis. The sequence continues at coordinate 64,317 of JAQPPZ010001695.1, read as the reverse complement.
AAATATTGGTATTTTTGCCACATTCAAAATTTTGCCTAAGTATGAAATAAAGTTTTGCCAGCAAAATCCTCTATTGGTAGTTTCATCCCCGTTTTCTAGGGAAATTCCTTTTCACCCTTTTTTTTGCAAAATTCTCTTTCACTCACTTTTTTAGTGAAATTCATTTTCACCCTATTTCTTGGCAAATTCTTTAGTGAAAGTAAATCTCAATGAAAATCTAAAAATGGGTGAATTCATTTTGGTGAAATTCATTTTTGGTGGTGAATAATTTTTGTTGTTTGATTGGGAAAATCCTTTTCTCGCATTACCAGAGCAAAACTCCTTTTCATGCATTACTAGAGCAGAGCAAAACTCCTTTTCACGCATTACTAGAGTGAAACTCCTTTTCGCACGTTTCTTGAGCGAAACTCCCTTTTGTGCATTGTCAGAGCGAAACTCCTTTTCCACATTTTTGGAGCAAAACTATTTTTTGCATGTTGTCAAAGTGAAACACCCTTTCGTATGTTGCTTGAGCGAAAGCCCCTTTTCGCGTTTCACCATATCGAATTCTCTTTGCTTACCTTGTGATGGCTAAAACCTTTATCGTGCGATGCCTTGGCAAAAGCATTTTTTGCGTGATGCTTTGGAAGAAAATTATTTCAAAGCCATGCCTTGGCAAAAGCCCTTTTCAAGCTTCACCTTGGAGAAATCAATTTGCTCCATTTTCTCCAAGCAAAAATCATGGTCAAAGGCGCTTTGAGCAAAGATCAGACTGGAGGGGATTTCAAGGCTAACAAATTCAATTTTTGGGGCGAAAGGAGTTATAGTTCCGAGAATTGTTGCTAATAAAAATCAGGTTTGACAGATAACCAGAATATTGTCCAAATTAAATGTCGTCCACTCTTGACTCTGGTGTGATCCTACTATTTTTGAGGCACTACCATGAAGATGAATTTTGTTGATGATTCCGGCTAGGTCCCGATATGCCATCTCCTAAAATCGCTCGTTGCTTCCCAAGGAGCCACCAGATTGGTTCGTTGTTGCTGTCGAGGAGAGAATTATGATCGACCAATCTATCATTTCCCATCATTTTTGTTTTATGAGCATTTAATTTTGGAGGTGAAATCCTCTATAAAAACTAAGAAACTTGATGTAAAAATGGATGGACATTCTACTAAAAAACTCTTTGAGTTTAAGCTTTTGCATTAATTGAAAGACTATTGGATTCTGGTTCTTGGATCGGTTGTGTATGTGATTACTTTCTGCCTATCATTTCTGTTATATTCATGCCTTTGTTAGATAGATTAAATTCTGCATTTGAATTTAATTTTCGATGAAGAAGTGAATGTTGAAATGCTAATTGGAAGTTATCTTTGCAATCTGTGATTGGTTCCTGTGTTATTCTTTCTGTTAAATGTTGGTTAAAATTTAACATGGTTATTTAGTTGCTAGTTCATCCCCACTCTATTTCTCTGGCTCATAGCCATATTTCCCATTCCTTTCTGTTATTTCCCATCTCTTTCTATTAATTTCTCTCCCTAAGCTTTATACCAATTTTTAGATTAGTAAGGGAACCAACCCTCTCTAGAGATTGGCCCGAAGGACATCTCTTTCCTTCGACCTTTCAATGTTGGTCGGGTCTAGGGCGCATATTTTTATACTTAGGTAGATTCGTGACCAACAGGTTCCAAACTTGGGCATGATTTTGAGATTTATTTAAAAAAAATTTGTTATTCTTTTCAAGCTATAAATTCCAACAAATAATGACAGGGTCAATCCTCCAAAGAATATATAATGCTTTAGCTTTGAAATAATTTATGATGAGTGGCTATTTGACACATATTTTTGTACCAAAATTGTTTCATTATTACAATTATATGATGATTATGATATGTTTTCTATAAATTATTATTGAATAAAATATGATTTATTAGAAAAACTGATTAATTACCATAATCTAACAAACTTGTTTGATTTATAGCAAATTTGTCCGAGTTTTGAGAAAAATATAGGAAAAATATATGGATGATCAATGAAGAGATTGCAGAACTTTGGAGTGCACCTCGGATGAGAAAAAGAACCAATAGAGTTCGGTGACAACAGTAATTGATCTTGTTATAGATGCTGATTACTAAAGTATGTTACTGAAGGTAATTACTGAAGATAACTATTGAAGGTAATTACTGAAGGTAACTACTGAAGATAGTTACTGAAGAATGTTTTACCAGCAGTTACTAAAGGATAATAAAGACTGTTGACTTCAACATGCCACATCAGATTTGGACGACACATTAAGATGTACGACACATTAAGTTGGACGACAACTGATATTTTCTATCTAGCAAAATATTTCATTTCTCACATACTATCTGCAAGAATATTTCAAGTTGACAAAGTTATGATTTACTTTATAAAGCTTGTAATCAATTTATTTTGGGAAGTTTGAGATATAAATACAAATATTGTTAGACTTTCCTAGAATATAGGATATGAGATCCTAATGTATATCTTGCGAGTCAGTTAAAGTAGCATTGTCTTGTTAGGATTATTAGTAGGATGCCACTTGGACCAGTCAAAATATTTATAAGTCCATGTAGGAGTACGTATTATGATTAGGTTTTAGATTATTCTTGATTAATGTATAGTCATTAGTCCACAAAATCCACATGTCAAATACGTGGAGAATACTATTTAGAATTATATTAGTTACAATATAAATTACATAGAAGACCTAGAAAGAGGTCTGATTCTCTACTGCATCTATCATTACATTACAGTCTGTTCTCAGTTTACAATTCAGAGGAAATACACTAGCATGTACAGTTGAAGCTCCAATAATAAAACAACACTTTGTTCTTCAAATATGGTAATTTGTATCAATTTCATGTGTTATTTGATTTCTGTTATGTAAATTGTGTTTATCTGTTACCTGCATTCACAAAATAGACATAATGTTAGTATTGGTTAGAAAATCTAGTTACTGAATAAAGTAAACTATGGGAGAAAGACTTACACTGCCCTCTAGGAGGCAGGGCCCACTCCTATAGACAGTCCCTGAGCTCTCGCCCCTACAATAGATTAGGATTAGTTAGCATTAAATTAAAATGCATTTCAAATTACATAAAATAAAATAGATTGCACAAGGATCCTCACAAATAAATTAAATCATATTTACAGTAATTAAGTGCATCAGTAAATCAATTCATCAATAAAAGTAAAACATAATTGCATTTATTTATCATATCTTGCATCATTAATTTTTGCACAATTTTAATTTTGTTCATTTACTTTTATGTACAGGTGAAGCCTGAAAAAGAAATTTGAGCTAAGTTTAGTATTAACTCCTATGATATAATCTATCCAGGATTGTTACTATTTAAATCTGACCTTGATTTCCCTCGAATTGATAAAATTAAATGTAAGCTCTACAACCGATCATTTTGGTGTCGTTGTCGAGGAGAGTAGCGTCATAGTGGTTAGTCAGAAAAGTTGTTTGGCAGTGCAAAGCGAGAGGACTTACTTGTATGTGAAAAGGGGTACGTATGAGACCTTGGTGTGCATACGAGTCAAAGTGGCCCGTAGATGGTTCCAACAAGCCCTGAATTTTGACGTTGCGAGGTTCATTTTTTATAAAGGTTTCATTTTTACTACTTTCATAGATTAAAATTTTATTTTCTGTAAATTTCCTTGCTTTGGGTAATTACTATTGTTAATTTGATTTAGGACCTATGAAAAAGAATAGGAAGTAGGTGAACGCTGAAAACAACCTAATATTGTTTTAGGACCCTGTTTTTGTTTTATAGGAAGTAGTTAGGTTGAGTGACACAACTATAATGAAATCCTTCCTAATAGTCAAAGAACAATAGTAATTTACCTTTTACTTCAGCAATTTTAATTTCAATAAAAATTTATTTTCCAAGTACTTTTACTTTTCCCTAATTATGTTGAAATTAGTTGTATAAACACATCTAATTTTAGTAGCATTAAGACTGTTTAGTAATTTTAAATTTATTTCTTTTCTATTGTGTTAAGAGTATTTATAAGTTTTTGAAATTTATATTTAGAACTTAGCAGACAATACGTTAAGAGTATTTATAAGTTTTGAAATTTATATTTAAGCTTAGCAAATAATAGGATTGAAACAAAAAAAGAAATTAAACCCCCCCCCAAAAAAAAAAAACACAAAAATCAAAGAGAAAATAAATAAAAATTGCCAAATGGTTGAAAGTAGTCAAACTGAATTTATAGACCTTAGAAAATTACTAATACAACAAGAGGTTAATCTTCTTCTTGACCAAGATTACAGAACAACCAAACCAGAGTGGGAAGAACTGTGTGAACGCATTGACACTATCAATAATAGATTAGATGAATTAAAGAAAATCAAGAGGATAAATATAGCAAAAAATTTACGGGTAAATCATTCTTCACCTTATCAAGATCTTGGAATAAGTTGTGAAAATTGGTTGTGGGATAGGAGAACAATAGTAAATCCAGTAATTTATCATTGGAATAAATACCTAGAGGATTCCCTCACTTTCACAACTTCCTTGCAGATATAGAAAGAAAAAATTTAGCCCTACAATACAATAAAAGATACTGTAAAATTCCTAGAGCTGTACATTTTAGAGAATTGTGCCAAGAGTTGCGTTATGCGTTACAATTTGGAATTCCTGATCCTATTGCAACTAAAGCTTACCTTGTTCAGTTGATTCAATTGTTGGTAGACTATTTTAATTTTGAAGAGGAAAATTTTATGACACCAGAACAAATTGATCCAATCAACGATATTCATAAATTATTTAAAGAAGATTAGATATATTGCTAAAAAATCAAGAAAGTTTAGAAAATTCATGAGTAGACCTAGAGAATCTAAAGGAAGATTCATCAAAAACTAAAAAAACAAAAGAAAAATCCCCAAGAGACTTTAGAACTCTTGGGATTTATAAACTAGTAAAACTGAGGCTACAACATCAACCAATCAAGCTGAAATCCTAGATCAAGATCCCAATTCATATTTATTGCCCAATCCAAAATTTGACAACTACATAGATCCTTCCTCTATCTTTTTCGAACCTATACCTGATTCAATTCTTGAAATTCTATATTCAGGAATGGCTGATGAACAAAGTGGTTTGGAAGGAGAAAACCGTGGAGATGGGAGACAAAGGTAAGAGAGAGATCAGGGAGAAACCAGACAAAGAAAAATATTCCCTTTCCCAATCTTACATACATAAGGGACAACAAGAGAACCTAAATCAATTTCTATTTCTATATTGCCTACCTTTCATGGAAAACCCTATGAAGATCCTGATGCTTTTCTTTTCGAATTTGAAGTAGTATGTCAAGCTTACTTTTACACCACCAATGAGCAAAAGCTAAGATTATTTACATCTACTCTTAAAGATGCAGCTTTAGGATGGTTTTTGGGTCTAGAAGAAGAAGTTTGTAATTGTTGGGATGGACAAAATGGATTGAAAGAGTTATTCCTTGAAAGATATCAAGATTATTGTAGAGTTAGGGATAAGAAAGTTGAGCTTTTTGGTATGAATAAAAAAGAAGATGAATATTTGGAGGATTATCTTGAGAGATTTCAATTTGTAGGATCTAGAGTAAATATAGATCTTGATGAAGAAATTCTAAAAGAATTTTTCTTGAAAGGATTAAAAGAAGATGTTCTTGAGATTTTAAATCTTATGGCAAAAAGAGATATTCATCTTATATCACTTGAGGAGATTATAAATCTTTGTAGAAATTATTCAAGAAACAAACCTCTCAGAAGTAATAAATATACATCCACAGGAGGAGTGACAAGAGCTAAAATTGGAAATATGTTGGAAGGTTTAAAAACTATTTTGTTGAGTAATTTGACCTCATATTTGAACTTAATGGATAAAAAATCAAAGGATAGTGAAGAAATTTACTGCCACAGATGTAGGAAAAAGCACAATATGAGAGAATGTCCTCTCAACATAATAAATACATCCAATATTTCTGCTTGTTGTCAAATTTGTGATAAGAATCATAAAACTAAAAAATGCAAGTATATCTTCGCTGTTAAAACTGCCATAAAAGAACCTGAAGTAGAAGAGGTAGAAGATGTTTATTTTGTCGCTCAAAGATGAAATGGTCTATTTAATGGCCCACCAAATTGGTCAAACCCTAATTATCCCAACCAACAAAGGCCTAATCAATGGTCTAATGCAAAAAACTGGACAAATTGGAATTCTTACAACCAAGAATGGAGCATACCCCCATGGGCTCAATTTATGGCTAATTTCTATGGAGGACAACCCCCATGGAATCAAGGGACACAAAATCAGAATATGCCTGGTTGGAATAATAGTGGCCAATATAATCAAGGTGGCACCAATTGGTCCCCAAATACAACACCACAACAAAACCAATTTAGGGGACAAAACACTCAAAATCCACCTCAAAATAGACTTCTACCACCTCCAAATAATAATACTAATCCTCCTAAGAAACCACATCTTCCAGCTCAACCAATTCCTAATCCTAACAACAATAATAATGTTCAAAAATTTTATGATACTAGTGAGAGATGTTCTATATCTGTAACACCATGTCAACAGATTCAATTAAGATCAAGAAATGTGTTGGAAAATAATGTCACTCTCATAGAACTTGATGACCCTATTCTACATTTGGTTGAAAAAGAAGATAGTAACAAAAAGGAAACATAAAACCAACCAGAAAATATTCCAACAAAGAAGCAAGAATTCCAAATAAGGAAGGAAGTAGAAGTTCCATTCCCTCAAAGACTAGCAATACCAAAAGAACCATCTAAGCCAACCTTTAACTTCCTTCAAGAAATAGAAGGCGTTACTATTAAAATTCCTTTATTACAAGCTATCAAGGATATACCCATCTATTCCAAGATTATTAAAAATATATGTTCAGGGAAGAAAAAGAAGATTGAATTTCAAACTATTCAGGTCATAAATTATTTGAGATAATGAGAGGAGATAGGTTATTACCAAAGTATACAACTCCTGGAATACCTATACTCACTGTGCATATTGGAGACATAACATTACAAAATGTTTTGATTGATTTAGGAGCCGCTATTAATGTCATGACCAAAGAAACAACATAATCCTTAGGGATGCATAAACTACAATTAACTTCTATTATGCATCAACTCGCTGATAGATCTACTATTAAACCAAAAGGAACGTTAGAAGACATTATGGTCTCATTAAGTTCATGGGAATACCCTGTAGACTTTATAGTATTACAACCCAAAAATAAATTAGGGGGACATTCCTTAATACTAGGATGCCCATGGATTGCAACAGCTGATGCTTACATTAGTTGTAGATTAGGAAATATGACTAATTCTAATGGTAAGGATACAAAATATCTTAGTTTATTCCCTGAATCACCAATAGAGGAAGAATTTCCAAAGAAATTGTGGTATGATTTCCCTCATGAATATGATGATATAAAAACTTTATTAGTTAATATTCTAATTGAACAACTTGAACAAGAGGTTGAGGGACCCCTACCATTATTGTTAGAAAATCAACAAGAGAATCAAGGTCAAGACAGTAGTTCATCTCAATCTTCCATTTATAAGGAAAGCACAAGTCAATCTCAAATGGAACCATATGGTTATGATTTCAATATTTTTGAACATGAGATAAATGGGATAGATGCAAATACAAAAAAATGTAAACAAATAGATATTATATCAGGAAAAACTCTCAACATTAGTAATGAATTCATCGGCATGCAAGAATCTCAGTTGGTAGATGTGCTTAGAAAGCATCAATCAACATTCTCATGGAACTATGAGGATATGACAGGTATTCACCAAAATGTTTGTACCCATCGCATATTTATTCAATAAGGTTGTAATCCTGTAAGACAACCCCAAAGACAATAAAATCCAACTATGAAAGAAATAGTTAAAGAGGAAATCATTAAACTCTTAAATGCAGGATTTATATACTCAATTTTTGACAGCCAATGGGTATCACCTTTGGTGATAGTCCCTAAAAAAATGGTAAATGAAGAATTTGCGTTGATTATAGAGAATTAAACAAAGTAACCAAGAAATATTATTTTCCTTTGCCATTCATTGATCATGTCTTAGATACATGGGCTGGAAAAAACTATTTCTACTTTTTAGATGGTTTTAGTGGGTATAATCAAATCTCCATAGCTGAATAAGATCAGGAAAAAACAACCTTTACATGTCCTACAAGAACCTATGCTTATAACGTTCTACCTTTTGGACTATGTAATGCACCTGCAACCTTTCAAAGAGTTGTATTGGCTATCTTTGCTGATTTAACTAATGAATGTGTGGAAGTTTATATGGATGACTTCGCAGTATACGGTACTACCTTTAAAGAAACATTATCAAGCTTGCAAAATATTTTGGTAAGATGTCAAGAGAAAAACATTTCTCTAAGTTATGAAAAGTTCTTTATGATGATGAAAGGAGACATTGTTCTAGGACATTATATATTAGAAGACAATGTTAAAGTAGACCCTGCAAAGATACAAGCTATTCAAACCCTTCAACCTCCAAAAACACAAACAGAGGTGAGAAGTTTTTGAGGACACGCAAGATACTATCGTAGGTTCATTAAAGACTCCAGTAAAGTTGCTACTCCCATGTTTAATCTCTTAACTAAATATAATAAATTCAATTGTATAAACGAATGTCAAGAAGCCTTTGAAAAAATAAAAGAAAATTTGACTGCTACTCTAATCTTGAAAGGACCAAATTGGGAATTACCATTCTACATTCAGTGTGATGCTTCAGGTTATGCAATAGGAGCAGTATTGCAACAAATAGAAAACAAAATACCTTATGCTATCTATTATGTAAGTAAAAACTTGCATGAAGCTGAGTTTAACTACATCGTTATAGAAAAATAATTTTTAGCTATAATTCATGCTCTCAATAAATTTAAACATTACATAACATGGTATGAAGTATTTTTTCACATTGATCATTCTGCCATTAGATATTTAACAAACAAAGCAACAGTGGGTGGTAGAGTGATTAGATGACTTCTTTTACTACAAGAATTCAATGTCACAATTATAGATAAGGCAGGAAAAGATAATGTTATTGCAGATCACTTATCTCGCATGCAGATCTTTGATGATAACGAGTTAATTCTTGATAATTTTTCAGACGAACATTTGTTTGCTATTTCTATTTTTACCCCTTGGTATGTTGATATTATAAATTATTTAGTAACAGGAAAAATATCTTAAAATTTTACACCACATGAGCGTAGGAAATTAATACATCAAAGTACTTCTTTTACATGGATTCATGGAACTCTATTTAAAAAATATTCTAACCAAATCATCAGGAGATGTGTGCAAGAAAACGATGTCTATGAAATTATTAGGGCAGCACATGAAGAACCTTTTAGATGTCATTATGCCACCCAAAGAACAATTATGAAAATACTTCAAACTGGGTACTTTTGGCCTACTATGACTAAAGATGTTCATCAATTTATTGATAGATGTGATGCTTGTCAAAGAGCTAGCAAGCCTACACTTTCTATGGAAATGCCTTTGGTTCCACAAATAGCTCTTAAACCATTTGAAAAATGGGGAATTAACTTTGTTGGACCAATAGACCCTCCAAGTGATTTTAATAAACACATACTTGTATGTATAAATTATGTTACCAAGTGGGTTGAAGTTAAAGCTCTTCCACGAGCTCAAGCTGAACTAGTAGCTGATTTTATTTATGAGAACATAATGCAACGTTTTGGAGTACCAAGAAAATTAGTTTCGGATCATGGACCTCAATTTACCTCCAATGTGATTGATAATTTTGTTAATATCTATCAAATAAACCTCACCATATCACCCTCAGGCTAATGGACAAGTAGAAGTTACAAATAGGGGACTTGAAAAAATTATTACAAAAACTGTAACTGTTAATAGGGGTGATTGGTATGAGAGATTAAAAGAAGCTATATGGGCATATATTACAACTTGGAAAACTACCACAGGATTATCACCATATGAAAAGGTTTATGGAAAACAAGCCATCATGCCGATTGAATTCAAAATAGAAACCCTTTGCATAGCGATACAACTTAACATGAATTTGGATAACGCACAAAAAGAAAGGTTGGAAAAGTTAAATATTCTGGATGATCGAAGATTAGAAGCATTGCATAAAATTGAAATAACTCAACAACAATGAAAGAAATGGCATGATAAACACATTGTACCACATACATTTCAATAAGGAGATTGGGCCTTGTTATTTGACTCTCGTTACCAAGATTTTCAAGGTAAATTAAGAACAAAATGGCTAGGACCCTATGAAATTGAGGAAATATTTGGAAACGATACAGTCAAGCTTAAGCCTATAGATGATTCAACAAGGAAACTACTAGTAAATGGACATAGACTTAAACTTTATAAGAAGCCATTATCTAAGGAAGAATTCATACATCATTTTAGACAACACATTGATTTGCAGTATCTTCTGAACTACAATCAGTTACTATTCAATAAACTCTCTATTTGAAAAGAAAAAATTATTATAATAATATAATTATATATATATATATATATATATATATATATATATATATATATATATATATATATATATATATATATATATATATATATATAAAACATAAAAATGATTATGCTTCCTTTATTTCATTATGAAGTATCTATATTTGTTTCCATTTTTAGTCTTAAAGCATTAAAAAATAGCTCAAGGATTTTTTTTTTCTTTCAAACTTTGTAGAAAAATGATTACCACATGACACATAATACCCTATTGCTAGATGAAATATAAGTATTTTTCAAATACTCAAACTATATCTAGTATTTTGGGTAAATTTTTCATTGGATCTGAAGAAAATCTTTTAAAATGTTATAAGTGACTCCTAGTTGATCAAGTTTCTCCATTGACCGCGCACAAATACATATCTAAAAACATTGTGAAGTTTTGGAAAAATTAACTTATGTGTTAGCCATAAAGTAAAAAGTTTCCCTTGCTTATCTATTTTTACGCATGGTCTAGAGTACTAATGAATTGGCAAAAGGACAAGCTCGCCCTTCACCCTTCAAAAAAAAAAAAAAAAAAATCCTTTGCTCCTCCTCTAATCGAGCAAGTATCCTAATGAAAATATTCTTGCTTTTCCTCAAAATTAGCAAGAACCCCAAAAATTCAAGAAAATTTTCTTGCTTCTCAAAATAAGCAAGAACCTCAAACAACACTAAAAATCCCTTGTTAAGCAAATATCCCAAATAAAGCACAAAGCAAAAAGATAAAAAAGAGCTTGAATCCCTGGAATTCTTAGTATTTAAAACACTATGGTGTATTATTTCTTAAGGTATCCTTTAGTATTAGCAGTAAGTCTGGATAAGACCTCTAGATGCTGATAAGATCAGCTAGCTTTTTGGCATATATAACACTTGTTGTTTTTCAATATTTACTCATAATGAGAAATGAATCTTCACTACACACACAGTTGGTCTTGAAAGAGACTTGAAAATTCTATGACAACTTTGACACTATATTAATTTGTGAAAGAAGTAAATGAAATTGTTCAAAATTGCTAGAATGTTTGATGTCTTTGAAGAATAACCCTAGAAACATCATATGGAGCTAAGAGTTCAAAGTACATCCTCATGAAAGTACTATGATTTCAATATTTTCTACAAAAATATGGTCTGTATCTACCACATTCTATCCTTTAGATGACAAGCCATATTCATATCTATTTCACTTTTTCCTATCATTTGCGATATCCTAGAAGACTGAAATCAGACTTTATATAACATATTTTTATATCTTTGGAAACTTCTTAATGACATATAGGAAGCATACTCATTAAAAATGTAAATAAACCCCAATATTTAAAATCATTATTATCCATCAACATAAATAAGTATCCTTCCTTTTGTTTTGGCTATATAGCCAAAATTATAGTTTGGGGGGAGGATAAACAAAGGCATATATAGCTCATAATATAGTTTGGGGGAAGAAAACAGGTAAAGTATTTTCTTAACTCTAATAATGGTTTTGGTAGATGTCTTCCGTAAGTATCTTTCGTAAGTACCTTCCGTAAGTATCTTTCATAAGTGTCTTCCGTAAGTAGCTTTCGTAAGCATCTTCCGTAAGTAGTTTTTGTAAGCATTTTTTGTAAAGTGTCTTATGTAGATAATTTTCGTAAATATTTTTTATAAAAGCTTCCGTAATATCATTATTAGTAATACTATTTCGTAATATCATTATTAGTAATACTATTCTGTAATACCATTATCAGTAATACTATTTCGTAATACCCTTCTGTAGTTATCATCCGTAAAAATCACAAATTTAATATATATATATATATATATATATATATATATATATATATATATATATATATATAATAATTAAAAAATATATATTAATAATAATAATTAAAATAAAATATATTTTGGGGAGGGAAGAAAGTAGAGAGGGGAGGGCTCTGGTCCCTCCCCTGCTCCCCCTCCCATGGCTCCTGGTTCCTGCCTAGTCCTTGGCTCAACCCAGGTCATCCCTCCCGGGGAGTGGTTGTTTGCAGATGATCTCCTGGGGGGAGATCCTTCTCCACTATCTGCGCCCCTCCCGGTCGGCTAGGGTTTCCTTGGTTGTTTTTTCGGATCGGTGCTTCCCAGGGATCCCTGTTTGGTTGGGGATCCCTTCCCTTTTTCCCTCAGGCTTCCCCCTAGGGTTTTTTGCAGGTTATTCGCGTGGATCTGGTCCCCTGCGTTTCTCGGTGCGATGGAGGTGACGGTTTAGGGTTTGGACAGCTTCCCCCTTTTTTCTTGTGAATCCTCGACGGGCTCTGTGCTTGGACGGGATTCTTGGTCCCTGCTATTGGGATCCTCTTCTGTTTTCCCGGGGCGGGTTCCTTGTGGTGCAACTCTCTGGTCACTTCCTGATGGGTTGGATCCTCTTTGTGCTAGCTGTCGGCTTCTTGCAGGATGGCTCTCACTGAACGGAATGTTTTCCCGATGGGCGGCTGGTTTCTCCACAGGGCGGGATCCGCCAAATCCGTCGGTTTTCCCGTGAGGCGGGATCCTTTCTTTTCTGCTTGGTTTCCGGATGGTGGGATTTCCCTGTTGCTTCCCGCTAGGCGGGACTGTTTGTGGTGGTTTTGATTTGCTTCCCACGAGGCGGGATTTTATTGTAACAATTTTTCTTTGCTTCCTGCTGGGCGGGATCTTCTCGATGGTGGTTTTTGGCTACTCCCCGCTGGGCGGGATCTCCAAAACTACTTTCTTTCTTATTTGTTTGTTTCCCGTTGAGAGGGATTGTTTCATGCTTACTGTTACCGCTAGGCGGGATTTCTATTTTGGTGTTCAGTTTCAAGGGATTGATGCCCTAGGCCCATTGCTTATGTAATCAGGTTTTGGGATCCTTGTTAAAACCCGTTGTAAATACAAACACTACTTACAAAAAAAAAATAAAATATATTTAAAATTAGAATACGAAATAATACTATAAATAATAATACTTTTAATATATAATACTTATAATAATATATAATAATACTATATATTATAATAATAATAATAAATAATATTATAACTTTACCATATATATTAAAATGACATAATATAATAATAATATAATTAATAATATATTAAAATAACATAATAATAAAATTAGATAAATAAAATATAAGTTAAATATAAGAAAATAAAATAAAAATAAGAGAAGGCCCGTGTAATTTAAGCCTTTTATTATAAGGCCCACACACATATCATGTGGCAAGTAGCTAACACCTCACCTGCCAACTGCCACGAGGCATGCACGGAGAATTCAATGTCCCAATCACATGCATGCGTGAGGATCGCAATTTTTTGGCGTTGATTTTGAACACAATCAACTGATATAAATCATCCACGTGAATCGTTAAGACAACTTTGGTCAAACGTAGGCAAAGGCTATGGGACACGTGACCATGTCTAGCCAATTAGACACGATGATGCGGATCATAATTTTCTGTCGTTGATTAACATGAAGATCAAAGGATGAAAATGATGGGAGAAAACATAGTTAAACCCCTGCTACGATTAATGACATGTGCCCTTTGCATTGCCCAATCAAGCATTAAAATGATAATAAAATGCCCACCGTCGATTGAATTTCATCAACGATTTGCGTCACATTAGGGTAAATAGATTTTAGGGTAAAATTTCTCCATCGTAGATGGAATTTTTAAAGTTTCTCTGACCATCGATGACATTAGGGTGAAATTTCTCCGTCGTAGATAGGTATCTAAAAGAACAACTGCCATCGAATAAGAGATTTATTTGCCGTCGATGCTATATGCGGCCATGTAGAGAAAATTACCAAATCCCAAATCGAATTCCATCGCGAACTGTAAACAATTTTTATGAGGGTTTGTATAATTGCCGATTTGTTTGAGTGAGAGGCTAACAATAAGTGATTTTGTGTGATTTTCATGTTGAATTTGAACGACTTTCGGAGACATAAAGCAAGGGTGGTCAACGACGTCGAAAGGTGGCCAAATTTTAGTGATCGCGACAGGTAAACATTTTTTTTTCTTTTTCTTTTTTCTTTACTATTCCTATTCTCTGTACATATGACAGAATAAAATACTTTACATTTTGAAATTTGGTAGAAATTAGGGCTAATTTTGGAATTAGGCAACGATTAGAATAATTGTTTGTTTTGGAATTTGGCAGAGATTTGATTACAATAATGAAAATTGGGTTTAGGGTAACAGTAGGGAAATATACGCAATTTCATTTTGAGCTAAAATTTGGGAAAACTCTGAAACTCTATTTTAAGGTAACAGTGGGAAAATATCTGAAATTTCATTTTAAGCTAACATTAAGGAAAAATTTGAAACTGTATTTTAGGGTAAAATTGGGGAAAACGACACAATTTTATTCTAAGGCAAAATTTCGTTAAATTACAGTGATTCTTGTTACCAAATTATTTTTCTTCTTAGAAAATATTTTATTTGGTTAAATTATCACAATTATCTGGTAAAATTATAGGAATTATTTGATAACTTTGCAGAAATTACTAGGAAATATCTTATTTTGTCGAATTATGGAGACTGTCTGGTAAATTACACCAGAAATTTGTGTAAATTAGGGATTTTTGCAAATAAAAAAAAAACAACAAATAACAAAGGTAACTCTTTTTGTATTATAAATTTTTACGTTTTTATAGATTCAATATGATAACAGTAGGATTTTAAAAGTTTATGTATTATAATTTTTTACGTTTTTATTTGTTTGAGAATATATTGTATTTTATTTTTGTTGTAAAATAAAGAAAACAATTTAAATAATGAAAAAAAATATAATAATATAAAAAAAAATAAAACAAAACAATAGATTTTTAAGGATTTTGCCGACCTCTAAACAAAACTTCTGTTTATATATAACTTGCAGGGTTCTTGGTGAAAAAAATCAACTCCTCTCAACTCTCAACCATCACCATGCCTAAACCTGTGTTCCAAAAGCGTAGTGAGTCGTCGTCCATTGATACACAAAATCCGAGCGACTTTGTAATTGAACTTTTCGAAAATGCTCGATGGTGGAGGCGCTGACAAAATTTAAAGGTCATGACTTAGGGGTGGCGAGGTAATTTATATTAAACTATAACCCCGACACTATGCTCACCAATGTTGGAGGACTTCAAATAGAACTAAACCCTAGCCTGATTTATGAGGTGTTGAATTTACCTGAGGTTGGTCTTTCGTATTATAAAAATTTGAAGAGTATCACCTAGTTGGTAACAAAATTTGGTGAGAAATGCACAATCCTTAGAGATAAGGAAGGGTCGATCAAAGGTGTTTTAACCTCTACACTCCCCCTTCTATGGCAGGAAGTAGTTGTAAATATTATTAAATTTTTTACTCTTGAGGGAAGAATGTCTGTTTTATCAGCCTATCACATTCGGATGTTAATAAATTTGAAATATCCAGATAAAACTGACTGTGTTATCAACCTCCCTTATTTTCTGTTCCAATCTTTGAAGTCAATTGTTTTAAGAGTGAAACCCAGAAGTTCTTGAGAAAAACCTAAGCCGCACCTAATTGCTCACCATGACTTGATTAAATTAATTATTTTGAAAAAGGCTCATGAAATGAAAGTGTCTTGGAACCGAATCGTGGAAGAATCCAACTTACTTGAGTGCTTAGAATCCACTAAGTCAGAGGGAGAACAGTCAACATAGGAAGAACATGACTCTGATAGCCAGGATGAAGAGCCTGAAATCCCACAACGAAAATGCAAACCTGGTAAATATAAATCCCAACCAGATATTAGAAGGAAGAAGAAACTTGTAGAAAATTTTGAACAAGAAGATGAACAAGGTCCTGAACAAGAACTACCTATAAATGAGTCTACTGTAGAGACCCTGTCATACCTTCAAGCACAAAATATAGTGCTGCAAATGAAAATCGATAGGCTAAGAGAGGAATTTACAGGACAATCTAAAATTATCCAGCGAGCCTTTGTTGTTCAAATTGAATTAATTAAGCAACTTTCTACGGATAAGACACCAAGACCTATGGACTCTATCAATCGGTCACCACTTGTCGAAGTCTTCCCGCATAAAAGTTCTACTTCTGGTAAAAAGCCTAAAAAAATTGTAAACTTTAGCAAACAGTTGTATACTAATAAACCAATTGAATTTTCAAAGATCCTCGAGGAGGACAGTTCCCAACAGATTCTTAGTATTACGCAACAAAATCAACCTACAAAACTGTATCTGCCTGCCAAAGAAGAAAATGCATTAAAAAGTCTTGTCTTGGATGTAGGGATGCCTTTAGAGCCTGATCCGATGATTAACAATGAATAACTTCATCCTTCACGGACAAAGTATGCAGAGTAGAAAGGAAGTGCTCAAGAGATTGATCACATCAAAACGATTATGGTGGAAACACTAGTTGCAATAGCTGCAAAATCTGTAGATCAGAAGGCTAAGGAGCAGGTACAATGAGTTAAAAGGGAATGTATATTACCAGGACAAAGACCACGATCATCTCAAATTTCTTCTCGAATTTTATCTCAGCAGGCTCAAAATTGAATGAACAATAAAAAACCTTTATTAATTATTCAGACTTATATTTTTAATTATATCTGTAGTATATTTTATTTGTATGGCATATGTAATATGTATAGGCAATATTTGAAATGTTTGTATCTGTATATTTTTATAAGTCAGTTTACGTAATATGTACAGTTAATATTTACAATGTTTACGTAATATGTACAGTTAATATTTGAAATATTTTTGCTTTATAATTGCTAATATAAACAGTTTATTTTTTTTTAGTTTTATAAACTTTGTAATTTTTGATAAATGAATTCTTTTATGTACTTTATATTAGAGATTAATTTTTTAATTTTTTCAAGAAAAAAAACTTAGTACAGTTCTGTTAAAACTTAAGCTGTTTTGAAAGAGTTCTGGAAAAAACATGTGCATATTTTAAAATCATTGTAGGTTTTGTAAACAATATTTCACTGAGATCCGCATGCATAGAGTAGTTGGTAAATGCCTTGGGTGCTGGTTGTGGCCGACTCAAGTTCCATTTCCACTGCCTCCACCCTGTTGGATATGTAGGCATAGCTGGTAAATGTCCTATGTGTTGGTAGAGGCCGACAAGGTTTCATTTTTCCTATACTCAATTTGTGGATGTATTAATAATTCAACCCCCTTGTGACTGATGCCATGTGGTATACTCGGATGGGACAACTACGATTGGCCATAGAGCTAGGTTCTTGGGGCTTCTAAACTACCCAACTTTTATCCGCGTGCGTAGAGCAGTTGGTAAATGCCCTGGGTGCTGGTTGTGGCCAACCCAGGTTCCATTTCCACTGCCTCCACCCTGTTCGATATGTAGGCATAGCTGGTAAATGTCCTATGTACTGGTAGAGGCCGACAAGGCTCCATTTTCCTTATGCCCAACCTGTGGATGTATTAATAATTCAACCTCCTTGTGACTGATGCCATGTGGTATACCCAGATGGGACAACTACGATTGGCCATAGAGCTAGGTTCTCGGGGCTTCTAAAACTACCCAACTTTTCATCTGCATGCATAAAGCAGTTGGCAAATGCCCTGGGTGTTGGTTGTGGCCGACCCAGGTTCCATTCCCACTGCTTCCATCCTACTGGATATGTAGGCATAGTTGGCAAATGTCCTGTGTGCTGTGGTAGAGGCCGACTATGCCCAACCTGTGGATATATTAATAATTCAACCCCCTTGTGACTGATGCCATGTGGTATACCCAGATGGGACAACTACGGTTGGCCATAGAGCTAGGTTCTTCGGGCTTCTAAACTACCCAATTTTAATCCGCGTGCATAGAGCAGTTGGTAAATGCCTTGGGTGTTGGTTGTGGCTGACCCAGGTTCCATTTCCACTACCTCAACCCTATTGGATATGTAGGCATAGCTAGTAAAATGTCCTATGTGCTGGTAGAGGCTGACAAGGCTCCATTTTACCTATGCCCAACATGTGGATGTATTAATAATTCAATCCCCTTGTGAGTGATGCCATGTGGTATACTCGGATGGGACAACTACGATTAGCCATAGAGCTAAGTTCTTGGGGCTTCTAAACTATCCAATTTTTAGAGGGAAAAAAGTAGAGGGGAGGGTCCCGATCCCTTCCCTGCTCCCCCTCCCCTAGTTCGTGCCCAGTCCCTGGCTCATCCTAGGTCATCCTTCCCTGGGATTTTTTGTTGCAGATGATCTCCTTAAGGGAGATCCTTCTCCTCTTTCTGCACCTCTCCCAGTCGGTCAGGGTTCCCTTGTTTGAGTTTTTGGCCTGGTGCTTCCCAAGGTTCCTTACTATTTTCGGGATCCCTTCCTTTTTTTTCCCTCAGGCTTCCCCCTAGGGTTTTTTGCAGGTTTTTGGCATGGATCTGGTTCCCTATGGTTCTCTAGGTGGTGGGGGTGATTGGTTGGGTTTTTGACGGCTTCCTGGGGTTTCCTTTGAGGTCCTTACTGCTTTGGGGGTGGTCTGGGGGGGCCTCTTTCCCCCTTTTGCTAGTGAATCCTCTCTGGGATCCTATGGCTGCTATTGGTCTCGTCCCTATGGGGAGGGCCCTCTTCGATTTCCCACTTGGAGGCTTCTTCGTGCTGGTTCTGCTCCTTGGTGGACACCTTGGGCATTTTTTTGGCCTTGGTGGGGTTTTTCTCTGCCTGGGCTGTTCCTAGCCTCAGTCCCAGTTCCCTGAAGTTTCTCCTGTGCAAGGATGGGATTCTTGGCCCCTGCTATTGGGGTTCTTTGGGTTTTGTTGCATTTTTCAAATCATGGGGGGATCTGATCTATGCATGCAGACCCTAGATCCCCCAGGCTAGACTCCTAGGGATCCCATATTTGTGGCTGTTACCTCTTCCCACTTGAGATCCCCAGTCCTTGTATCCCTGGTCCCTTAACCTATTGTCTTTTATTGCTAGTTGTCCTGGGGGCGGGATTCTCTTGGTGGTGCTTTCTGGCTGCTTCTCGATGGGTGGGATCTCCTCTTTGCTGGTTTTTAGTTGCTTCCTACTGGGTGAGATTCCCCCTTTTTTTTGGGCAAGATGGTTTCCCACGGGGCGGGATTCTCCAGAACTACTGGGTTTCCTACTGGGTAGGTTTTTCTCATTTCCTACTGGTTTTCTTAGGAGGCAGGATTCACTTGGTAGAGGTTTTTGTTGCTTCCCACTGGGTGGGATCTACACTAGGATGGATTTCAGCTGCTTCTCGCTGGGCGGGATTCACTCTTTGGTGGTTTTTTGACTGCTTCCCGCTAGGCGAGATTTATATTATAATGGTTTTTTGCTACTTCCTGCTAGGCGGGATTTACACGATGGCGGTTTTTAGCTGCTCCCCACTAGGCGGGATCTTCAAACTTACCTTCCTTCGAAATTGGTGGTTTCCCGCTGGACGGGATTATTCAAATTTACCTATTCCCGTTGGGCGAGATTTCTGTTTGTTTTTAGTTTTCAGGGTATTGGTGCCTTGGGCCCAAAATTTTGTTGTAATGGCTTATCCTCGGCATGTTATTTTCAACTCTTTTGTAATCAGGTTTTGGGATCCTAGTTAAAACCCACTGTAAATACAATAGCTACTTATCAAAAAAAAATATTTCACTCAGATTTTGTCAATGATTATGATAACTTATGTTATTATTTTTCTATAACTTAGAATTTTAATTCTGAATATTTGATACATGCATAAGGTCGTTATATTTTGTTCATCATTATCTTTTTGCATGAATGAGGACATGCATTGACTTCAGTTTAGGGGAATGATGAGTGGCTATTTGACACATATTTTTGTACCAGAATTGTTTCATTATTACAATTATATGATGATTATGATATGTTTTCTATAAATTATTATTTAATAAAATGTGATTTATTAGAAAAACTGATTAATTACCATAATCTAACAAATGTGGTTGATTTATATCAAATTTGTATGAGTTCTGAGAAAAATGGATCAAAAAGATATAGATGATCAATGAAGAGATTGAAGAACTTTGGAGTGCACATCAGATGAGAAAAAGAACCAATAGAGTTCGGTGACAACAGTAATTGATCTTGTTACAGATGCTGATTACTGAAGTATGTTACTGAAGGTAATTACTGAAGATAACTACTGAAGGTAACTACTGAAGGTCACTACTGAAGATAGTTACTGAAGAATGTTTTACTAGTAGTTACTGAAGGATAATAAATACTGTTGAATTCAACATGCCACATTATATTTGGACGACACATTAAGTTGGATGACAACTGCTATTTTTCTACCTAGCAAAATATTCCATTTCTCACATACTATCCGCAATAATATTTCAAGTTGAAAAAGTTGTGATTTACTTTATAAAGCTTGTAATCACTTTATTTTGGAAAGTCTGAGATATAAACGCAAAGATTTTTAGACTTTCCTGGAATATAGGACATGAGATCCTAATGTATATCTTGCTTTTCAGTTAAAGTAGCATTGTCTTGTTAGGATTATTAGTAGGATGCCACTTGGACCAATCAAAATATTTATAAGTCCAAGTAGGAGTACGTATTATGATTAGGTTTTAGATTATTCTTGATTAATGTATAGTCATCAGTCCATAAAATCCGCATGTCAAATACGTGGAGAATACTATTTAGAATTATATTAGTTACAGTATAAATTACATAGAAGACCTAGAAAGAGGTCTGATTCTCTGCTGCATCTATCATTACATTACAGTCTGTTCTTAGTTTACAATTTAGAGGAAATACACTAGCATGTACAGTTGAAGCTCCAGTAATAAAACAACACTTTGTTATTCAAATATGGTAATTTGTATCAATTTCATGTGTTATTTGATTTTTGTTATGTAATTTGTGTTTATCTGTTATCTGCATTCACAGAATAGACATAATGTTAGTATTGGTTAGAAAATCTAGTTACTGAATAAAGTAAACTATGGGAGAAAGACTTACACTGCCCTCTAGGAGGCAGGGCCCACTCCTATAGACAATCCCTGAGCTCTCGCCCCTACAATAGGTTAGGATTAGTTAGACTTAAATTAAACTACGTTTCAAATTACATAAAATAAAATAGATTGCACAAGTATCCTCACAAATAAATTAAATCATATTTACAATAATTAAGTGCATCAGTAAATCAATTCATCAGTAAAAGTAAAACATAATTGCATTTATTTATCATATCTTTCATCATTCATTTTTGCACAAATTTAATTTTGTTCATTTACTTTTTTGTACACATGAAGCTTGAAAAAGAAACTTGAGCTAAGATTAGTATTAACTCCTACGATATAATCTATATGAAATTGTTACTCTTTAAATCTAACCTTGATTGCCCTCGGATTGATAAAATTAAATGTAAACTCTACAGTCGATCAATTTATCCAACATTTTATCAACTCTTTCAATGTTGATGGAGCTACCCAATATAATTTCATATTTAAAAAAAATAACCCCAAATGGTGTGAGCAAACAAACAATGAAGAAGTAATTTATCTGATGTTTCTAAATCCTTCTCACACAAGGCACATTTGAAGGGTCCATAATATCCTCTTCTTTGTAGACTCTCTCCAGTAAGAATATTACTATGAACTGCTAACCAACGAAATGTTGAGGCCTTAGGGAAAGCCTCTAATGACCAAACATTCTTCCAAGGAAACTATTTGGGAGAAGGAAATCTTAATTTTTCTAAATCCTCATATCCCAGCTTGATCAACCATTTAATATGTGTATTTATCAATTGCAAACTCTTTGATATTAAGTTCCATGTTGATGATCCTTTGGGTAGAGTTCTTTTCCTAAACAATTTCATTGCATCAAGAGAACCTATTATTTGTTGAAGTAATATTTTTGCCCAATTCTTTCCTTGATCTTTGAATAATCTCCACCCAAGCTTTGCTCCTAATGCCAAATTCATAAGTCTACAATTTTGCAAGCCTGCTCCTCCAATATTCTTTCCTTTGCAAACCCTATCCCACTTACAAAGAGGAAACCTAAATTTTTCCTCACAACCTTTCCATAGAAAACCTCTTTGAATTTTATCAAATTTTGATGCAATACCTAATGGCAGTCTTGAAAGTGACATCATATAAATAAGAATGGATTGCAATGTGAGTTGTAGCCCTCTTACCATGGTTAAGAACTTACCTTTCCAACCTGCCAAGCGAGATTTCAATCTATCCAAAAAAGAGATCTAAAGCTCTTTTTTATTTCCTTTATTAGATAAAGGAATACCCAAGTAGGTTGATTCACAACATTTTGTTGTAAATCTAGGGCAGTATTAATGAAAAATCCTAGATTTTAAAGTATTTATTAACTATCCAATAGCCTTCTCATAGCATGATAATATTGATTTAAACTCCATGGCCTCAATGACTAAAGGATGGCCTAAAAGAAAAGTATCATCAACAAATTGGAGATGAGATTCAAAGGGGCCTTTTTTTGCAACTTGAATTCCCTTGATTTTTCTTTCCATTTTTACCTTTGAAAAGGCTCTCCCTAATGATTTTTCCATAATAATGCATATATAAGGAGAAAGGGGATCACCTTGACGAAGTTCAAAAGATGACTTGAAGTATGCAGCAGGAAAACCTTGATCAAAATAGAAAATTTTGTAGTTCTATAACAACATTTAATCCACTCACACCGACTATAATCAAAGCCAAACTTTTTGAGAATAGCATGTAGAAAATTCCAAGAAATCCTATCATATGCTTTGTTCATATCTAATTTCAAAAGCATACCTAATTTTTTCATGGAATGAAGAGAATGTATGACCTCTTGTGTAATAATTATACCATCAAGAATTTGTGAACAAAGCCACCTTGTTCCTTTTAGATAAGAAACCCTAGAATGCCCTTCAACTTGTTTGCCATAATTTTTGAAATGATATTATAAATCATATTACAAAGGTTTATTGGATAAAAATTATCAAAATATTTTACATCACCTTTATTGGAAACCAAGGTAATAAACATATCATTGATCTCACTTATTATAGCTTTCTTTTTTTTGAGCCTCTTCAATTGCATCTAACATATCTCTCTTAAATAAATCCCAATTTTTTTGAAAGAAAATTGTAGGAAATCCATCGGGGCCAGGTGCCTTGTTAGAATGGAAATAGAAAATTGGTTCATGGAGCTCCTCCATAGATATATTCTTCATCAAGATTTCATTTTGTCCCTGAGTGTTAATTGATGGAATATTTTGTAGAAGTTTTCTTGTGCCTCCTTATCTTTCCTAGAATCTGATAAAATATTTTTGAAATAATTAATTGCTTCCTTGTATCTTCTTCATCCTCAAAATTTCTCCATCTAGAATTATAATATTTTTTATATGGTGAACAAAAGAAATTGTTTTTGTTGTAACATGATTTTTTTGTATTTCTATCTCCTTCCTTGAGCCATTTATCTTTAGATTTTTAGAACCAATATGACTCATTTTTCAATGTATTATGATAATAAAAAAGTAATTGTTTTTCTTTCACATAAGAATCCTGATCCATTCCATTAATTTCTACTATCTCTTGTAAATGTTTGAGATTGGATTCAATTTTTTTTTTTCTTTAAAAATGTTACCAAAATATTTGGTATTTCATATCTTCATATGCTCCTTTAAATATTTCAACTTTTGAACAAAATTGTACATACATGATCCTTAATATTTTGATTCATCCCGTCATAACATAACCATTTGGAAAAAAAATCAGGGTCTTGGAGCCACATACAATGGAAGCGAAATAGCTTTGGATGACCATTATTAGGTAACTCACAAGTCAAAAGAATGGGTTTGTGATCTGATCCTGCTCGCAATAAAATATTTGAAGAGATTGTATACTTTGTTTGCAACCATTTATTGGATAACAATAATCTATCTAGTCTTTCTGCTATATGATTTTTTCCAATGTGTCTATTATCCCATGTATATTGAAAGCTTGAGGGACTAACATCCCAAAAGTCATTTGAGTTGACAAATGAAGCAAAATATTACATTGATTTAGACCATCCTGGAATGCCACCCTTCTTTTCCAAATGAGATATAACAATTTTAAATCACCACCAAAAATCCATAAATCACAATGAATCATCATTGCATTTGAAAAAAATATGCTAAAGTCCTTCGAACATATTTCATGGAGAGTAACTATATTTGAAGCATATATATTTATAACCCCAACTTGGATGTTTTCCTCTTTCCTACAAAATAATCCAACAACCCAATTACTTTTTGCTTCTAATAGTTATCCATCCCATTTGCATTTGTCCCATATTATTGCAATACCACTTGAGGCTCATGTAGAAGTAATTTCTAAATAATCACGTGTCTTCCAAATATTCTTGAAGGCATCCTTACATTCCTCACTACTTAATTTTTTTCTTGTATTAAAATAAACTCATGGCTACAACAACCTATTAATTCCTTAATAACTATTTTTTTTAGGGGTTTTATTGATACCCCTAATATTTCATGATATCATTTTTATCATCAACACTTTTTATTTTTATTAGTGAGCTTAGTCCCACTTCTTGTTAACACTTGTGATATTTTTATTTGGATTCCTAGATCAATATCCTTTTGAGTTTCTTTTTCTCTTTTTTCATGCTTTGATGACATTCCTCTCCTTCCCACAAGCACTCTCATCTTCATCAATATCTTCTATTTTTCATATTGTTCAAAATGAGACTTATATTCTAAATATTTATGTTTCCCTAAAGAGTCAAAAGTGCAAGGAATAACCTCATTAGCATTTTTTCTTTATGTTGCCCTAAAAACTCTAAACTGCATAGATGATCCTCCATAGTCATCACTTTCTTATGTTGTCTTGGAAACCCTAAATTTTCTTGGATATCCTCCATAATATTTTCTTTACTATACTACTCTTGAAATCCTAAAGTGCAAGGAATACTATCCATACTACTTTCATTTTTATTGTAGGAGAAGATTTTAAGCTACTTGAGGATAATAAAGGCGACTTACCTAGATTAACCTTGTTCTTCTTCACCTCATTTGCTTTAAAATTCATATTCCTATATTCATTTGTTATAAAATATACCTTTACCTCTTCCTTTGCACCTCTATATCCTTCTATATTTGAATTTGTGCATTGTATTCTTCATCCCCCACAACATTATTTTCTTCTAATGGCTGATTCGGGTGAACTGTAATGGCCTTTGCCATTTGATGATGCAGAGAGATTTTTCTAAACATTTTCTTAGAAGTGGATAATCCTTGATTTGACCTAGTTTCTCCTATGATATGATCTCCTTTTTTCAAATTGAAGCTACCCTTATGCCCAAAAAATTCCATCTCTTCCTCCATTTTCACTTTGTAGTCTCTTGCCATGTTCCCAATTTCATGACATTGTGACATCGAGAATGCAATATTTTCATAATCCACTTGTTGATCTCATTCTCTTGATTCAAATTTAATCCTAATATACTATGGTAAAGGTTTAGAAATATCCATGGCAACACATATTCGAGTGTAAACAACATAACTTCTCTTCTTAGTAGTTGGTCCCTCTTGGATGAATTCACCTAGAGTATTACCAATATTCTTCAAAACCTCCTTATTGATGAGTTGATAAGGAAGTTCAAAAATCCTAATCAATACTAGAATCCTTTTAATAGTTTCTATGTCCACAAAAAATTTCTCACTCCAAGATCTTAAGTATAATGCATCTTTTCCCCTAAACCACAAGCCTTGATCCATTATTTTATCCCTTATTTTTGAACTGGATAAAATAATGAGAAAAAATCCTTTTCGAAGAAAAGTCATGGAGTAATTTGAATTCAACCCCCACTTCCACTTGATCCAATTTTGAATCTCTAAAAAACCTGACCAATATCCATGAAAGTTACATATTAACTCTCTGGTTTTAAGAACCGTTATATCATGTTCAATCATCTCATCCTTGATAATCACTTATGGTGTAGAATATACTACCTGGACTAGGTTTTCCATAGACTCACTCTTCCTATTATTGCTAGCTAGGGCATCCATACTTCCAACTTGGACATTCATACTTTCATTAAGGACTTTCACAAATGAATTTATTTCCATGTTACCTAGATTTTATTCAAATGAATCCTTTAAATTCTCCTAATATTTGGAACAAGAAGTGGCACTTGTTCCTTGATCACACTTTGCTTTCTATTTTTTGCTTCCTTGCTCACACTTCCTCCTCACTTCCTTTGGTTACCCTCACTTCTGGCTCGTGCTCGCACTCACTTCTGTCTATACTCACTCTTAGCTCATGCTTGCACTCCCTTTTGACTGCACTCACTACCAGCTCACGCTCACACTTGGATGCACTCACTCTTGGCTCATGCTTACACTCACTTCCAGTTGCACTCACTCTTGGTTTATGCTTGCACTTGCTTTCGATTTCACTCACTTTCGACTCGCACTCACACTTGCTTTTGTTTGCACTCACTCTCGGCTCACACTTGCACTTGATTTTGGTTGCACTCACTCCTGGTTGCACTTGCACTAATTTTTGGCTACACTCGCACTCACACTAACTTTCGACTGCACTCACACTCGCTTTCAGATACACTCTCATTTACTATTGCACTCGTTTCGGATACACTCTCCTTTACTATGGCAAATTTTAACAAATAATTATTTTAATATATATAAATTGATTAATATTTTTAAACTAATTAAAATATATAAGAGATTTATTTGATTGTTTTATCAATAATTTTTTTTATTATTATATTTTTAAAACTTAGGGTTTTGAAAGGGTTGTCATTTTTCTTTTACATCAACTTAGTCATATCGAGCTATATAAGTTTATTTGATGCCACCTTGGTGTGGACTACATCATTTATTTGTCCCAACCATTGAATGAATTTACTTAGATGACTTTGTGTTTAAATAAGTTAAGTCCTTTTTTGAAATTTTATGCTTGTAGTGAGTAATTACTATCTTCTTCATTTTAAGGAGGAAACCTTCAAATTATTGATACTTTTTCTACCAAAATCATCACCTAACCATATTTGTTAAGATACATCACACCCGGTCTTAATGCGATAATTTACCTAATATTTTCTACTTAATAAATTTAAGAATTATGTATATATATTACTTGACAAAGTTCAAAATCTATATCTTTGTATTGAAAACCCTGATTGTAACCATCTCTTGCCTTTTGATTTAATTTTAAGGTTATTATTAGTTAGAACTTATAGAGAACATGAGTGTGGGCTTTGATCCATAATATGGGAGTTGAGTTTGTGTATAGTCATTAATTTTACTTTACCTTTAGATGTCCTTATGGCATTGAAAGGTGTCTTTGTATAGAATTAGAACTTGAGATTATAGTCTAAAATTCCTCACTCTCCATCGCTTGCCCCAAACCCATTGGGCAAGGTGAATAATTAATTTGAATAATGAATGCATTAATGTAATTAAAATTAAAATTTATGATATTTTTTTTTTGGTAATTATTATAATATATTAACAGTGGGTTTTTATAGAGGATCCCAAAACCTTATGTACAAAATTAGCCAACTTTCTAATGATGCATCATACCTCTTGGCTGTAACAATAAACCTAAATGAAAATAAAACCATCCTAATGTTGCAGACTTGAAAACAACAAAAAGGGCTTTTAGGCTTGGAGACCCAACAACAAAAAGAAAACAGGACAGACCCAAGAGAAACCCAAAAAGAAGCCAAAAACAAAGAGACAGACACCAAGTACAGCTAATCACAATCCCCAAAACACGTCAGAATGGGCCTTCCAAAAACTACGTAAGGAAAACATCAGGAAGGGATATCTGCCCTGGCCAACCTTTCCACCTCGGATGGGAAGCAAGACCGCCACACAACCGGGCACATGGTCGCGAGCCCTTTATTGGCCATGTGGTCAGCCACGCGATTTCCTTCTCTCAAAATATGATTTGCTTTCCATCTACCGCGATAGGAGAGAAGAGATCTAGCCTCGAGGATGATGTTGTAGACTTTCCAAGACGGATTTTTGGTGCCAAGAAGGTAATTCATGATGTTGAGCGAGTCACCCTCAATGATAAGAGGTCGGGGATCCTCAGAGAGAATCTGAATACCATTTAGAGCGCCTCGGGCTTCAGCATAGTGATTCGTCTAGGAGCCCAAATCTTCACAATAGGCCATCACAATATTCCCGTCATGATCACGGACAACCCCACCAGTGCCAGTGGGCCCAAGATTCCCCTTAGCCACTCCATCAAAGTTTAATTTAATCCACCCTTCGAGGGGTTTGGTCCACACAACATTCCTTCGACAGGGCCCTTTAACAACCTCCAAAAACGGCCAGAGATTCATCATTTTGAGAATAGCTTCTTCGCTCAAAATATGGGGATGAGGACTGGGAACATCAATAGAATTCTCAATGGCATAAGATAACACCCTTTGAGCAACAAAAGGGAGCCCTCTAGGAGCTTTGCCAAAGATTCTGGCATTCCTCTCTAACAAAATTTGCCAAATTAAATGGTGGAAGGAGGCCTCGAGGAGGAAGCGAAGATTGGGATTCTTGAAAGGATTAGGCCATTGATGAAAAGCATCTCTAAGGGATTGAGGAGAGCACCAAAGGATCTGGAAGGAGGATAGGACAATGCTCAAAACAAAGTGGGAAAATGGGCAATGCAAGAATAAATGATCCCTCATCTCACAATCTGCTAAACACAAGTAACACCTGTTGGGGAAGGCAAAACCTCTCTTGTGAAGGTTGTCAATAGTTAAGGCTTTATTTTGGAAAGCAATCCATGTGAAGAAGTTGATTTTAGGAATAAATACTTTCCTACAAATAGTATTCCACCTATAGTCAAGAGCAGTCTTGGTGGTGAGAAGCTCATAAGCCGATTTAACAGAGAAATGCCCATCCTCTGTACCACTCCAGATGATACTGTCATTCCTTCTGGTAGAAGGAATTAAAACTAACTGAAGGATATTATCAAGGAAGGTAACCTCATTATTAAACCCCTCCACAATAGGAAGCTTCCACCAAGGGAAACAGGTGCTTCGATCTATGAAACCTGCCACCCTGAGCTAGGCGTTTGGGTCGATCAAGCTTCTCAGCCCAGTGAGGTCTGCCCTCAACCCAAGGGCTTCTTCAGTCGCCCACGTATTCTTCCAAAAGGAAATGCAGTTGCCATCACCCAAAATCCAGTGGGCTCCAAGACTAATCAAATGTCGGGTTTGGAGCACAGATTTCCAAAATATCAATGCCACGGAGGATGTTTCAACATCCAATAAGGAAGTGGGGCCAAGATACTTCATTTTAACCAACGTAACCCACTCCATCGGGTCGCTAGACATAATCCTACAAGCGTGCTTCGTGATCAGAGCCAAATTCATAAGTCTGGATCTTCTCAACCCCAGGCCGCCTTGATCTATCCTCGAACACACCTTGTCCCAGGCTACAAGGGGAAGTCTAGATTTCTCTTCGTTACCAGACCAAAGAAAGGTCCTCTAAATCTTCTCAATCTTGGAGTGGACTGCACTCGAAAGCATGAACACTGACATGAAGTAGGTCGGGATCCCCTGAAGACAGTCTTTGGTAAGGGTGGCTTTCCTAGCTTGCAATAGGAGTTTTTCCCTTCCAAGTGTCGAGTTTCCTATGTAGGTGCTCAAGAATCATGTTCCATATGTCCCCACTGGCCCATCCGCTATAAGATAGAGGCAAACCCATATAGGACGTAGGCAGGGAATCAATAGTGCATTCAAGAATTCTAGCAATCTGATATTGTCTACGCAGAGGAGTGTTAATAAAGTAAATTTTGCTCTTGATGTAATTGACCTTTTGCCCTACAACTTGCTCATAATGAGACAAGATCTTCTTGAGCAACTTGGCTTGAGCAACGGACGTCCCAGTGGAGATGAGGGTGTCATCCACAAATTGTTGATGAGTGACAGGATTAATTCTAGAAGTCGGCAAGATGCCAAAAATCTTGTTCTGCCGAAGAGCCTCTTTCATGGACCAACTCAGAACCTCTGCCAGAAGAATGAACATGATGGGAGAAAGAGGATCTCCCTGTTTGAGGCCTCTAGAGCTCTGGAAATACCCAGCTGGGGACCCATTGACCAAGACAAAATAAAAGGGAGTGGATATACAACTGTAGACAAGGTCAATCCAGTGGGGATGAAAACCGAACTTTAGGAGGACTGCACACAAAAAATTTCGATCGACACGGTCGAAGGCTTTGTTCATGTCAAGCTTAAGAAAAAGAGCAACATTCTTAGAGCGGTAAGAAAAATGAAGGGTCTCATGGATAGTGATAACACCATCAAGAATGTTTCTGCCTTTGACAGTGCTTCCTTGACAAGGATCAATTAGGAGGGGGAGGACTATTTTGAGTCTATTGGCTATAGACTTGGTAAGGATCTTGTAAAAAACATTGCACAGGCTAATGGGCCAATAGTCAGAGAAACTTTTGTAGGAAGGAGACTTAGGAATGAGGGCAAGAAAGGTGGAATTGAGTTTCGGGTAGATAGATCTGGACGCTTAAAAAACCCGAATAACATCACACACATTCGGGCCCACGACCTCCCACATGACTTGGAAGAATCGGGGGGGAAACCATCGGGCCTAGGGGCCTTATCTGGTTGCATGGAGAACAAAGCTTCCTTAATCTCAGACAAGGAAAAAGGTTCCAAAAGTTTCATGCTTACCTCATGGGGAACTTTAGTCAAAAAATTGGTGAGCATAGATTTCTGGACCTGGAGGTTGCTATCCGGAGGAGAGCCAAGCAAATCCTAAAAGAAATTAACTGCTTAGCTCCTAATTTCCTCAATCTCCCTAGTAATATTCCCATCCTTACAAGTCACTTCTTTGATATTTTTGCCCCCCCTATGCCTCATAGTAGACGCATGAAAAAATCTTGTGTTGGAATCTCCATTCTTCAACCACAAGTCATGAGATTTTTGGCACCAGAACGTTTCCTCCCTAGCGAGAATAGAATGAAAGTCCACCAAAAGGCTCCGCTCTTCCTCCTTGAGACCATCAGTATAACCTTTGATAGCCATCCTTTCCTCCACAACCTTCAGGTTCTCAGCGATGGATTTTTTGGACTCAAAAATGTTGCCAAAAACCTCTTTGTTCCAAATCTTTAGTTTTTCTTTGACCATTTTGAGCTTTAAAGCCACTCTCTTAGGAGCGCTTCCTTCCACCTTTGATTGTCACCACGCTAAAACCAATCCTTTGAAGTCTTTGTGGAAAATCCACATGGATTCGAATCTGAAAGGGGTCATAAAAACAGGCCCATCATTCGCCTCTAAGAAAATAGGGTTATGGTCAGACCCAATCCTTAGAAGAGCCGAAAGGATAGCCCCACCAAGGATGGGAATGGCTTCTGGGGAAATGAAGAATCTATCAAGTTTGACTTGAATCAAACCACCCCAAATCCTTCTGTTACTCCAATTGAAGGAAGCCCCTTTGAGTTCGATGTCAAGCAGTCCATTAGCAGAGACAAAATCTCTGAAATCTTCCAAGTTGCAACTAGATTGGTCAGACCCTCCTTTTTTCTTCGAAGGATGAAAGGGACAATTGAAGTCACCCCCTAAAACCCAGGGAAAGTTTCTAAAATTCTCCCTCATCATAGAGATAGCTTTCCACATTTCTGCTCTCTCTGTGGCAAAATTTGAAGCATAAACATTGGACAGAATCCAAGAAAAATTGGAGGTTTTGGATTGGAACAGTACATTGATGATTCTGTTGGAAGTTGACAACAAGCTGCCCTCAAACCTCGAAGGGTCCCACAGAACCATGAGTCCTCCAGCTATTCCCACTGTAGGGCTAGACAGACAATTTGCCTTGGCCCAAATGGCCTTTGCCACTTTGTCAGAGGAGATAGCATCAAGCTTGGTCTCTTGCAAAATAAGGATAGAAGGGTTAATCCTCCTACGAAGATCAGCCACTAACCTTCGCTTGGCTGCACCGTTTAGTCCTCTCACATTCCATGAGAGGACTTTCATTCGGATAGTTTGAAGTTTTTCTTGCCTCCCCTTCCTTATTGAGGGGGAGGTTTTGATGCATGTGCTTCGTTCGACTGTGTGTCACAGTCATCTAGAACCAAAAAACGTTGGGTTCCATTTGCAACGTCAGTTGCAGTCTCTTTGTCTCACATTTCCTTGTTAGGAGGATGACCCTGCTTCCTCTCACTACCAAAATCCACACTTTGCTTTCGGCTCCTCGTATTCCGGGGGCTAATGTGACCGAACTGTTCACCCCTCCTTCCTAAGAGGTAATCTTCTAGCAGCGTCTGTGACTGACTGAAATCAAGATGACCCATATCTTGGAGCAGAGGAATAGCCTGAGTCAAAACTTGGGAAGGTGTCCATTCCATATCTTCCTGTAGTTCACTTTCCAAGTGGGAGTCTGCTCCTTGTTGGTTGTTAGCCTCAAGATGCTCGGGGTCCGATTGGAGAGAGGTATTCTCTTCAGGCTGAGAGAGTCCGCCACAATCTCTAGAGGGGCCTGGGGATCCATGGCCCTTCACATCTGGGAGATGTGGTTGCTTTGCCTGATCTTCCTTGTGCTCCAGGGGGTTGTTGTTTTCACGTTTCTATTTTCCCAAATTTTTAAGAGGACACTGGGACTGGAGGTGCCCTTGGGACTGACACTGGGTGCAAAAAGCTGGTCTATTTTCATAGACAATTGCTTGTTTATGAAGAATGGTACCTCCAAACCGAAGAGTGATGGAATTTGGGAATTCTACCTCCAAATCTGCCAAAACGCAAAATCGGGCCTAGACGAACCTTGTTCGAGATCGGTGGGAGGGTCAATGGTGACCAACTCCCCAATGGAATGTGCAATACCTCTTATGATATTTTCATGCCAGCCAAAGAAGGGAAGATTCGGGAGCCTAACCCATATTGGGGCAATGTTGATGTTCTGGGTCTCCGGACTGAAATCAATGTCCCACTTCCTGAGAAATAAACTTTTGCGGCCCAAAAACCATGGCTTGCCAACCATAATTTTACAGTAATCCTCCTTATTGTTCAATCTAATGGCAAAAAAACCTCAGGATAGGGTCGCCAGCTCCAAATGGCCAGAAGTCCTCCATTTTCTTGCTGCCCATTTTCGGATAGTTTCCATGTCGGGATGGCCTCCAATGAATTTACCTATTAGGGTAAATTTCTCAAACTCCATGAAGCTTGAAAGAACTTCCGTCGGGATGTCCAGCTCATCCCCAACAGGAAACAACTCTTTGGTAAAAAACCCGTTTAGGGTTTCTGAGGCCATTGCCTGGGCATAAGACTTTTGAGCCCCACCACACCCTTTGTCTGGTGGGTCCTTATCTCGACCAATACCATTGCCAGCCCGATCATATTCAATGGGCCCGGGCATTTTCGCTCCATCGAATTCTTGATGCCCTACGATTGCTCCGCTGCGTCCAAGAACCGAACCACCGCCGCTCCCGATCTCACCTGCAGACTTCCCGCCCATCGAAATCGTCCCAAGATTAAAATTTATAATATTTTTATTTGTAATACATAATGTTGATTTTTTTCCTTCATAAAAATTAATACACAAAGTTTTTAAAATAATAGTTGGTCCATGTTTGTCCTATGATGGACATAATATCCCTAAAATTAGAAGATCCTTTTGGGAATTCTCATGCAAGTTGACATGATCATGTGCAATTGGTTGGTTGGTGATGCAATGTAGATTTTGAAGTCATAATGTCAATGTGGCATTAAAAAAAAATAGTTGGTCCATTTTTTTCCCTATAATTCATGAGGGTGAGGGAATAAAAAAAGGTGGTCTACTTATTACTCAAAAAATCTTCAAAGGAGGTAAAAATGTAAATGTAAAGTAGTTTTTAATGCTCAAAACACCATAGGCCATATGAGATGACCCTCAACGAGATGTTACTTACCCTATATATGTTTATCTAACCAAACGTTTGATTACTAAAGTATAGTGTACAACTCTACCCCTATTGGATTTGAACCTTAGTCTTACTATTAGGCCTACTTGAGGAGGAATAACAAATATGAAATCCTAATGGTAGGTTTAGAAGCCCACATCCAATATATATGTTCAATAATATGGGATCGAGATCTAAGAGTAGATAAATATGTTAGAACCAATGATATTTTTGGCTTTTGAAGAACCAACCATAGAAGTCTAATAGGGAAAAATTTATCCAATGTTTATTTAAGGGACCCACTAAAGACCTATAGAAGGGACCAATTTGTTTAAAATATGCAACCTCTCAAACATCATAAGAAAGGTACTTTAGCACCATTGAGAGAGACCTAGATGGATATATATGGACACATCACTTTCATTTGAACTATTTTAGCATTTAAAAATAGATGGAATGTGCATAATAAGGTTGGAACAAAATAAAATTATAAAAAACTAACCAAGAAAAAAAGGAAAAAAACTCTAGTAGCAAGTGATTTTTCATCAAAAGGAGGAATAACCTCCACAATGAAAAAATGATAGAGCTAATTCCAATAAGCAACATTAAAATAATATATATATATATATATATATATATATATATATATATATATATATATATATATATATATATATATATTTTTTTTTTTATATTTGGTAAATTAAAGTTTTATATACAAAAATGGGTTTTTTAAGAGGATCCCAAAACCTTATGACAAGAAGGGGCATAGGACCCTGTAAACATCCTTAGACAATAAAGAACAAACAAAAGTAGAAAAACCAGTAAAAAATACTAAACCAGTAGAAAAACCAGGTTGTAAAAATCAAACACAGGTCCCATTTGTCACAAAATGCCATCCTCCCCTGGCTGCCAAAAATCATGCTCCCTAAATCTTTGTGGTTTCCTCCTGGTCATCAGAGGCCTTGCCTCGCTTGTGGATGAGTTGCTTGAAAACTTTGGCCATGACATTCGTTGAACTTGTAATGTTGGCCATCGATTTAATGGCCATCTTTAGGAGGAGCTGGGTAGGGGATGCTTCACTTTCGCTATCAGAGTCCGATACAATGTACTCAAGGGTGGGCATCTTCTCCTGCTTGGGTCTCTTCAGCCAAGATGAAGATTAGGGGACCGACGAGGAGTCCCCTATGGGGTTTCGTTTCCTTGGGGGATTGCACCTGCCACTCTTGATGGGAGAGGGATTTCATCGACCCATTGGACTGACATTTTTGTCCTTGGGAAGGCTTGAAACAAAGATGGTCAGGGAATTCAGGAGGGTTGGATGCTAGGGGGAACTTATTAGGTGGGGGGGCAGTTGGCCACAACATGGCATAAGATGACCACAAGAAGGCCCTGGTGAAGGGGTCTCGCTTGGGATTTTTAGCACTTTTTAGTGGATAAGGTGATGGAATACAACAGATAGTCAAAAATACAGACCTACTTGGAATTGCAAAGGTGGTTGATGAAACTGATGTGGAAACTACGAAGAGGCTTCTCGGGGTCATCATAATTCATGTATTGCATTAATGGGACTATGACCTCATTCCAGGGATTCAGTAGGGATGAGCGATAAAAAGTCGATTTGTCCCAACCAAGGCTCTTAGCTCTGTCTGGAAATTGGTCAAGCTCCTCCTCCCAATTATGTTTATCTCACTGTATGAAGTGTCCTATGAGGGGAAGCCTCGTAACCTCACATAGTAGCTCCAATGACAGCCTGAAGTGGACACCACGAACACACACCTCTTCCTTGTGCCATGTATCCACAAAATACTTGGTGATTCCATCATTTGGACCCTTAATTTTATGCAAGAATAGAGAAAATCCTTTTACGTCCATGAACACATATGTAGTGCTGCTCATATTGAGTTGGGTTGACTCCATGAACATAACAGCCATGGGGGTGAAGATAGAAAGGCTAGGGCATGGGGGAAGCTTGGATTTGAAGGCCGAGTGAGCTGGCCGATAGAACCCTAGTGAGGAGTAGATCCGAGGGAGACCTGAAGGGGAAAATGGATACAAGGAACCATAGGGGAACAAAGGTGGGGAATTGTGATAAGGGGACATCGATCATTCAGATGTGGTTAAGAAGGAAGTGGGAGGCACAAGGAGAGGGGGATCGTCGGTAAGAAGCAACCATCTATATGGGAAAGCAGCACCGAAAATGAAGGTTGGCACACTTTTAGGGTGGCAGGGAGAAAAATGATGGAGGTGGACGGTTGGATTTGAAAGGTCCTCCAAAACATTGTGTGTCACATAGATATCCAACAACCATCTGAAAAAATGTGACTGCACCAACGAACATGCCACGGGGGAAAAACTGCATCATTACCCTTGGTGGAGATTTCCTGACCAAAGAGATGAATGGCATGATCACACACATGCCAGTTCCCAATACTTGGATCAGTGGGCCCATCAGAGGTATGAATATGGATGGTGTTGTCCAAATCTGAATGTCTTTTTGGTTTGATTCTAATGTGGATGAATTTGTTGAGCTATCCAACCATTTGTGAGAAGGGGTCCAATGGGAAATGATTGAGACATGTAAGCCGGGGTCCAAAAAAACATCCTCATCTTTATTCCTTGCTGATGTGGAGCACTGACCCATGTCACTCTATATTAATATCCTTTGGCTTTTCATGATTTTTTACATCCAGGATATCTTGAGGGAAGTCTTGGTGCCACAAAAATAGATGGATGAGGAAAGTTCCCATGTTGGCTAGGTATTTTATGAGAGAATTTACCTCTCTATATTGATACTAAGCCTTCGAAAGACCTCTAGACTGTGAGAGTTTCTTGGCATCTTGAATTGTACTACTCACCCTCCATGCCAAAATATTGGAGTTAGCCAGGTAGTTTATGACGTTCATGGAGTCTCCTTCTATGATGATACATTTGAGATCCTTTGAGAGGAGGGAGAGGCATCTCCATAGTGCTCTGGCTTCAGCTACATGATTGGTTTGAAAATCTAAGAATTTGACATACACTAGGATCAGCTCACCATAGTTATCACGAACGGCTCCTCCAGCTCCAGTAGGTCCTAGGTTTCCTTTAGATGCTGCATAAAAATTTAGTTTAATATATCCTTATGGGGAGGATCCCACCAGGCTCTTACTCTGGGGTGGACCGAGCTTGGGGAGTACTTCGCCACCATAGGGGATGCAGAGGGATTTGAAAATAGAAGCTTCTAAGGCTGACTGAGGGGTGGAGGGGCAAGGGATAAGCTTGGAATTTTTAGTAGCAAAGGCAATGGATCTAGATGCTATAGATAAAGGATCCCTGGAGGAGTCACCAAAGGCTTTGTTATTATGTTTGAGCCAAATCTGCCAAAGGAAGTGGTGGAGGCACACATCCTAGAGGAACCAGAGCTTGATATTGTAGAAGGGGTTGGTCCATTGGGCAAAGAGATCAATGATGGAATTGGTTCAGGCCCATTGGATATGAAAGGACTTCAACATGGACTCAAGGATAGTGGATGAAAAATCACATCTTAGAAACAGGTGATTTGTGGACTCCCAATCGGCAAAGCACAGGTAGCACCTGTTGGAGATCGAGAAGTATCTTTTGTGCAAATTTTTGATGGTAAGCGCTCTATTTTGAATAACAATAGAGGAGAAGAATATGACCTTGGGAATCAAGTATTTCTTCCAAACTAGGTTGAAAGGGGTGGCTAGGACAAGAGAGCAAATTTAAAATCCATACTCTGACTTGATTGTGAAAGCTTCACTATCGGACCCCTTCCATATAGGTCTATCTGAACCCTCTCCGGTAGGGATGGTGGTCGAGTTGAGAAAAGTGGATAGGGAGGTAGCAACCTCACCAAGTTCATCGTAATTGATTGGTTTCCACTAATGGACTCCATTGGAGAGGGTTATGAAGTCAACCACCCTTATCCCCATGTTATAATAAGTGAAGTGTTTGAGCTTCACCATCTCTGTATTGTCAATCAAGGGTTCATCTTGGATCCACCTATCATACCAAATATCAATGTGATTGCCATCACCGAGGATCCATCAAAGGCCATTCTGGATCAATTAATGGGTGTGAGTGATGGATTTTCATAAAGATGATCTACTCAAGGGGATCCCATCATCAAGGATTGAGTGGACAAGTATTTATTTTTTACTATCTGCACCCATTATGCTCTGTCGTTGGTTATGATCCTCCATGTATGTTTTTCCAGCAGCGCCAGGCTTATTTTTGCTATTTTACTAACCCAGGCCTCCTTATTTATTGCTTTTGCACATGATGTCCCAGGTGTCAAGGGGGATTCTAGTATTTTCATTCGTTCCTGACAATAAGAACCTTTTATGAAGCTGCTCAATCTTATGATATACTATCATGGGAATCTTGAACACTGACATGAAGTAGACGGGTATGCCTTGGAGGTAGACCATGGTGAGGGTGGCTTTAGTAGCTTGGGTTAAGAGTTGATCTTTCCAGGCCACCAAATTCTTCTAGATTCTCTCTAAGACATTGTTCCACATGAGATACTTGGGGTTACCACAAAACAGGGGGAGGCTAAGGTAAAAATATGAGAGTGAATCAATGGTGCACCCCAAGATTCGGGCTATTTTGGATTGGTGAGCTACAAGGGTGTTGATGAAAAAAACTTTGCTTTTTATGAAAACATTTTGGCCAACAACTTTCTTGTAAAGGAAATGATATGCTTGATGGATTTGGCCTGACTAACAGAAGCTTAGGTGGATAATATGGTGTCATCGACAAATTGCTGATTGTTGATGTATGATGCCTTCTAAATTTTAGAAATCCTCTACCTTTGGCAAGCAGATTTGAGAGCCCTACCTAGGAAATCCACCAGGAGGATGAAAAGGATGGGAGATAGTGGATCACCCTATCGAAGGCCTCTAAAACTTATAAAGAACCCAGCCAGGGAGTCGTTGATGAGGACGAAGAACCACAAGGAAGAATAACATCTATGGAGGAGGTCAACCCAGGAATTGTGAAAGCTAAAATTAAGGAGGATATCATAGAGGAAATCCTAGCTGACCCTATCAAAGGCTTTTTTCATGTCGAGCTTGATAAAGAGGACTGGATTTTTTTCAAGGGAGGTTGAGTGTAGGGTTTCATGGATGGTGATGACCCCGTCTAGTATATTTCTATCTTTTACCGAGCTACCTTGGCTAGGATAAATGATGAGGGGGAGGATCGCTTTAGCTATGAATTTGTGAGGATATTGTAGGGGACGTTGTAGAGGCTTATGGGCCGGTAGTCTAACAGGGATCTACAGGTAGGAGACTTGGGTATGAGAGCTATGAATGTGGAGTTAATACCTCGAGGGATAGATTTGGAGGATTGGAGCTCTTTGATGGATTCACACACATCCCACCCCATAATATCCCAAAAGGCTTGGTATAAAGGAGAAGAAAATCCATCCGATATTAGAGCTTTATTTGGTTGCATGGAAAAGAGGGCTTCTTTGATATCGTAATGGGAAAAACGACTGATGAGCATGGAGTTAACTTCCTGGGTGATAGAGGAGGGGATGTTATCCAAGAGGTTAGACTTGTCTTAGTCATCACACTCAGGAGGACTACTGAGAAGAGCTTGAAAGTAATAAATCTATTCATACCTAATATCATAGATGTCCTTGGTGCTAGATCCATCGCTACGGGTGATCTCACAGATTTTGTTCGAGCCTATGTGCCTCATGGTGGATGCATGGAAGAAACTAGTATTGGAGTCACCATATTTGATCCAAAGGTCTCTGGACTTCTGTCTCCAAAAATTTTCCATCCCTGGCTAGAATGTTGTGGTACTTGACAAGGAGGTTTCTTTCTTCATCCCTAGTGGAGCTGCTTTGATCTCTAGGTTTGATTTGCCTTCCAATATATTGGATTTTTTTTGTGATGGCCTACTTACTAGAAAATATGTTGTTGAACACCTCCTTATTCCACACCTTTAGTTTCTCTTTGACCAATTTTATATTTTGGAAAAATTGGAAGGTAAGGGAACCCGAGATAGGCTGTTGCCACCAGAGGGTGACTTAGGTTCTGAGATCCTAGTGATGGATCCATAGATTCGAAGCGAAAGAGGGTCTTGAAGGATGGAGATTTACCTGCTTCCAGGAGGAGAGGACTGTAGTCTGAGCCAATCTTAGGGAGGGCAAGGAGGCATGCATCCAAAAATATCAGAATAGCCTCTCTAGATATGAGGAACCTGTCAAAATTTACCTGAATAAACCACCCACTTCCTATTCTTCTATTGCTCCACGTGAACTTAGCTCCTTTGAGATGAACATGAATGAGCTCATTAAGATTCACAAAGTCCTTAAGATCCTCCATGCTTCTGTTTGTGGTGTTGAGTCCCATTTTTTTTTTAGGGGCGTATGGGACTATTAAAGTCTCCATCGATGATCCAAGAGATGGTGTTGAAAGTGCTCCTCATATGACTAATAGTGTTCCATAGTGCTACTCTTTCAAGGGGGAATTTGGGGCATATACATTGGATAGTATCTAGGAGGAGTTGTTGGTATTACAATGGAATAGGACGATGATTCTATTGGAGGATGACAAAATCCTCCCTTCGACCTGAAGAGGATCCCATAGGCACATGAGACCTCCTAAGGATCCTTGGTCGGGGTTGAATAGGATGTTTCCCCTATTCTAGATTTATTTGGTCGATCTGTAGGAGGAGGCATCATCATTTTTGGATTCTTTGAGGATGAGGATGGTAGGATTGCATTATTTCCTAAGGTTAGTAGTGAGGCATTGTTTGAATGCTCTATTTAGGCCTCTCACATTCCATGAGAGGATATTCATTTAGAACTTTTTTGCGATTTTTTTCCTTCGTTCATCTACTGAAGGGGAGGTTTGTTTCCTATTGGGTCTTCTTTCTGCATGTCTGAGCTCTCAGGGAAGAGGGTGGACTGGGTTCCATTAGCTATATCTTCTACTGTATATTTATTCCACTACTCCATGATGTATGGTATTCCCCTTTTTTTGTCGCTTCCAAAGTCGATGGAAGATTTTTTGCTTTTAGTGTTTTTCGGGCTAAATATCCCATAATGGAGAGGGATTGATAGAAGGCTTCCCACCTCTTCAATGATAGGGATATGTGATGGTCTAGATCCATTCGAGGATGGGGAGGGGAAGGATTGATATGGGTTCCTATGAACCATTACCAGAAGATTGTCGAAACTTAGATTTGAAGTAGCTATGTGATTAGTCTCATCGCCAGACTTAGCTATTTATTTAACTTTTATTTCAGAGGGGGCTTACTACCCTCACGATGGGGCCATTATTTCATTGCTCCCTTGAGGGACCATTGCTGGAGGTTCCTCCGTGTCCATTCCTTGGCACAGGGAGGTTTTGGGACTGCTCCTTCAGAGGACCTAGTCTACGATTCACACCTTTGCTACTTTAGAATCTTGAAACTAAGCTTTTAAGGTGGGACACTAATTTATTAAGTGTCCTTGGGAGTGGAAATGAACACAAAAAGTAGATTTATTCTCATACTCCAGAGGTTGACACCTTATGATAGGGGATCCATGAAAGAGGTTGACATGGGTGGGGAGCTCTGAGTTCAGATTGGCATTAATGCAAATGTGAGCATGGATCATCTAAGATCGAACTTTGGTAGATGGATCAACTGCTATTAGATTACCGATGGTTCTAGAAATCCCTTTGAGGATGTCCTCGTGCCAAAAATAGAAAGGGATATTGGGTAACCTAACCCAAATAGGGGTAAAGTTGATGTTTTGGGTTTCAATATCGAAGTATTTATCCCATTTGCAGAGGAAGAGGCTCCTTTTGCCCAAGAACTAGGGTCCTACAGAGAGAATATTGCAAAAATCCTCTTGGTTGTTTAATATAATGGTGAAAAAACCCCTAGATAGGGCTACGATCTCTATGTTTTTGCTAGTCCTCTATTTGGAATAAGCCTATTTATGAATGGTCTCCATTTTTGGGTGGTCTTTGATGAAATTGCCTACCAAGGTAAGTTGTTCCATCTCCAGATAGTTGGACATTAGGCTTTTCGAGATCACTAGGTCCGATCTGATGGGGATTAGCTCTTCAAAAGGAGGTTTGAAGAGGGGGACCTAGTTGAACAGTTGAGCATAAGAAACTACTGAGGGTTTGATCGGGGTGGGACCATTCCTAAAGGGAGGTCCATCCATTGGTCTCCCTTTGTCAGGGGGCTCCTTTCTGCACATCGGGACCCCGTCAAACGGATCCTTACCTGCTTCACTCATGACAGATCCTGCCTTGGATCCTTTACCCTCTCGATTGCATGCGCCTACTTCCTCCACCATATTCTGCTCCTGCTCCCACTCTCCTTTAGGTGAAGATATTAATCACAAACCAACAATAATATATTTTACTATAGATGTGATGCACCTAATTGTTTGTCTATGAAGGGATGTTTGGGTGGGATAAAACAAATTTGATGTGGCACAACCAAAGTATGTTTGTATATGACATAATACAATTCACACCATATAGTAGACATAGTGTTTGAATCCTTATTAAGGTGGAATGTTAGGAACAACTAGACCATCAACATATTTACACCCCTAAAACTAGGGACCCTATAGATAATGTTCATAGTTAAAGAGATAGGAATACCTATATATACAAATAAAAAATAAAATATCATATAATCATAAAGTGTAGAAATTGTAAATTGAAAACTAAGCACAATAAGTTTTACCTAATTTTACTATAATATAGACATAAAGCCAACTATAATAAGATTTTAATAATACAAGAAGGAAACCAAGCAAATGATTACCATGAGAAGTGAAAATGTGTAACGATCCCAATAAAGCCATGTCGATCAAATATCTTTATTATTATCTTGAGCCATAGATTTAGTTAGTCGACCCTTGAAAATTAGGGTTAGGTTATTATTGATTTCATCTATAAATAGGAAGAATATTTTATTAATTTGGATGATCGAATAATTTGGATTTAATTTGCCTTGGTGCGTATAAGAGACTTTACCCTCTCAAAGTGGATATAAGACAAAATACTAAAACAAAAAATGAGAAAGCTTTAAAAAATAAAGAAGGAGAAACAAAAACCAAAGATATCGAAGCCTATAGGGTTTGGAGCAAGATGTGGGGAGCAAGGATATTTATATTGCAACCCAAGGTTTCAATCATATGGGTGAACCTTAACATTTATCCCACGGGGTGAAGTTTGGC
The DNA here is from genome assembly GCA_028583015.1 of Wollemia nobilis. Classification (NCBI taxonomy): domain Eukaryota; kingdom Viridiplantae; phylum Streptophyta; class Pinopsida; order Araucariales; family Araucariaceae; genus Wollemia; species Wollemia nobilis. The sequence continues at coordinate 20,749 of JAQPPZ010001695.1, read as the reverse complement.
TAGTGAGAATTTTGGCTCACAAAAAGTCCACTATAGTTCAATTTTTTAGGTACCATGATATCATGAATATTGTAATATCACCATGTGATTCTTTGAAATACCCGCTATGTGGTTCATGAAAATGCCACAACAATGTGATAATGCTACAATAGGGGTGGGACCCATTTTAATCCATATAACCAATTAAATAAGTGATACATTGGAATAAACTATGCATGATATAGTGATATCAAGTAGAGATCCACAAGGCTCAATTAAAATAATAGAAGGAACCAATGTGGTACAAATTAAGCAAATACAAAATACAATTATAAACATAGAAATAAAAGAGAATAGTTTTATAGAACTACTTAAGAAGATAAAAGCCAAGAATACTTGGTCAAAACATATCATCATCAAAGTAGTGAACGACTATGATGATAATGAAAATACCCAAAATATAACAAAAGTTTTCTAATAAGATAAAAATATTAAAAGAAACATATTAAAAGGGTAAGAAGGTTATTAAAAGCACAACAAGAAGGAGATATGGACGTATTCAACTCACAACAATTAACCTAAAAGTAAGAAACAATTAACAAATATAAGAGAACATTGCATCACTCATGTTTCTTCTATTAGAATAATGAAATACTTGATATTATTCAATGAAAGTGGCTTTGCTTAAATAGCAAAGATGTACAATCTGATCCATTGGATCATAACTAACTGAGTTAATCTCATCCACACAAACTATCCTAGTAGCAACTTAGGATATGATTTATTCTAACACCCCCCGTTAAGTGGTACTAGGATATACTAACACCCTCCTTAAGTGATACTAGGAGGTAGTAAAAACAAACAATACTAAACAAGTGGCATATCCACAAGTATGAGTCCCAAAAACAAGGCCTGATAAGGTACTCATGTACAATATATCCATAAAAAACCTCTGTTGGAGAGATGATGAAAAACCACAAGGGAGAAAACCACCTGCCAAAATAGAAAGAAGGAGGAGGAAGAAGATGTGCATGGAGGATGGAGAGGAAGATGTCCTCTTCAACCCCCTTAGGAAAAATTCCATCAAGAAGCCTGCAAAGGATCCATGAGATGTCTCAAAAAATTAGAGAAGCCTCGTCACCGAATTGAATGAAATATTACTCCTAGACTGGTGCTTGTGACACAGATCAAGGTTGTGAACCATGAAGAAAGGTCACTAAAGAAAACTCCCCTGAAACCAAAGTGTCTCACAAAAAAGAGTGTGAAGATAGGATGGAGAAAGAACCACAAAAATCGTAAGGGTAGTCCAAAATGACTCCACAAGCATGAGTATGTGGTTTCCACCTATATGAACACAATGAGCTAATAACAAGGTCCAAATTGTGTGGACAAACAACTTAAAACAAGGGAATAAAAATGAAGCACCAAGGTAGCTGTGAATGTGTCCTTATGGTGACCTCCTCATCCTACCGAAATGCATGGGTAACCAGTCGTTGCAATCGCTAGGTGATATAGAGGAGATGACTAGATACTAGGATCACTTACAACTGCAATGGGAGTGTCGGGTTCAACCGAGAGTGCACTCCATGATACAATAAATTTGAGGTAAAAAAATACAGGTTAAATTGTATCAAAATTGAAATTGGATGCCACCAATGTGTCCATCTTGGAAAAACCTTTTTGATGACTATAAATACCTCTATGTTCCACTTTCAAGGGGGCCTTCATTTTGCTAAAAAATAACAAGTCTTATTTTTTCTTTAGAAGTGAATATTCCAAAATTTGTTTAGAATTTTCAATATTTGAAATTTTTACATTGAACAAATTGAAATTGATTAAAAAATAACAAATGTGGCCATTTTACTTCCTTGTGGAAAAGAAAAACAACTAATTTATGGTCAAACATTTATTAAAAATATCCCTGTTTTGAGAAAGGCTAAAGGTAGCCTTGTTTCCATATAAAACATAAAAAAAAATTCCAAATTCTCTTAATGTAGTGGAAGCTCTTCTGTTACTCTCCTAGAAAAAAGTCAAACCATCACATTGGTTTTAAAAAGAAATGGGTTTATATGTTCTTCTTCTTATTTAAAAATGCCAATAAAGTGAATGAACGATCACATAGCAAATCGGACAGTATTTGTTTTACCATCATCGATGGAATTTGTTGCTCTCCATACGTGTGCTGCTTCTATGGTGCTTGTTGATGCACTGCTCCTACCTTCCGGAGCCTCATCGTGCATAGCCCTAAAAAAAAATTCTGCCCTCCAGAAGGCTATGAAGCCACCATGAAAAACTATACCAAATCAACATGCCTGCCGACACAGCCACACAAATGTCCTTGATATCTCTGCTGATTGTAATCCAGAACCACCATAAATAAAACATGGACCTCTTCCTTATTCATCGATGATTACCTTGCCAAGCTCCTTCATCCAATCCACATCAGACATAACAATTGCTTCACTACATGGCAAATAAAACACTTGATGTTCCTCCACAAATAGTTTCACTTCAGATACCACCATAGAGTAGTTTTACCTCAAAATTACCCACCAACATTTATGGTGAAAAAAACATTGCCACTGGTGAGAAAAACAACATAAGGTGGCAGTGGAGTGGACCATAGAATTACCGCTCGAAGTTATAGGTAAAAATAATCCATTGACTTTATTGATAGCGCCCATAAAAATAACCACCACAGTCAAATCCCATAATGTCGAGACCCGTTATGTTTAACATAAGTTCACTACCAAATGACATCACCTTGAAAATAGAAAAATAGCTAGACCTATAAATCGATCTGCTGCAAATCTTCACGATCGCTGATGAGAATGTTATACCCATATTTCCTGATTGACATAAGCAAATGCAGCACCACCCAATGCAGTAACATGATGGTAATGTTTTGTTAATTCTACTTCCCCACCAGCAACATTGCACTACTTCCACACCAAACTCCAGCTGTAGTGTCCAAGAAAGCAACACTGGAAGCATCCTCTACCATTTGTCCCTTACCATGATCACACGAAGTGCTGTTCAACATAAAACAGCACCTTTCATACACCGTTATATCCAGATCGGGTTTTTTGCTTCAAATAAATCACAGGAGACCAAAAGAAATAATTTGGATGTCTCCTCCGCAAGGTAATTTTTTCTAAAATGGCTTGACTCGCGTTGATCTAAAAAAAAAAAGCAGTTATATTTTTTACTGTTTGTGTGTCGATCTGGCTATCCTCTGCGTTGATGTCTCCTATGTTGATATCGCATAGGATGAGCGTGGAGGAGGTGTTTCGAGTTATGGATAGTGATGGTGATGCAGTTGGCAAAAATGCATCATTTAGTTGATTAGGAAGTGCTGGAGATCATCATGCATTGCTACTGGATGTGCGCTGCATAGTGGAGTAGCTGATGTAGTGCAGCTAATGTAGTACCTCATGCTGCTATGGTGCCAGTCCAAAAACCACTTTTCGAACGCTACCCTCCTTCTAGCACCAAGATTATGAAAAACCACTACCCACTCCATATCTAGCCTGTACGGTAGACCTGGCGAGAATATAACAATAATTGAAAGGCACCAAAGCATGTACTTTTATGCATTACTATCTCAGCTATCCACACAATATGGAAAAGGATGTTGTTATAAACGTCTGCACCCTGCTCACACGAGTTGGCCGCCAGGAAAAAAATAATCCTAAAATAGTAGTCCAGATCGTGATATGCAGACCAAAAATGTTGTAGCACGAATGGAATTCTCATAGTGGACAAAATATCTTGTTGGAAAATGAACGTCCACCTTGAACAGCTACTGAAATTGGCATAGGAGATTGATCTCTTGCACTGATGTGGAGACATAATACCATCAGCCCACACACACCCTCATCTTAGCAAATCATCCTTATGGTGGACACCTTCGTGATTCCTGCAACACATGGATGATACCATATTGTTTTCACCATAGGCATGAAAGTCTCCCAGATCATTCCACGACCACTGAGATCGGTTCTTGCACAACAATGGCCCTAAAAAAAAATGGGCACCATCAACAAGTGGCACGAGCCGTTAACAACTGGCACTAACACTGTTATGGCTGACAAACAGCCTCCTCGAGCCTGCAAACTAAATTTGCTAGTAAGGTGGATAGTGTTCATCGAGGAACGTTGGAAACAACAGGTGGAAGTCAAAAATGTGTGCGAAGAACTTCAGGAAGGCCTAATCTAGTGTTGAAGTGTTGAAAAATTTTTATCGACACCAACAAACATCAAAACCTAATTCACCTGCTAATGAGATGGGTTCACTGCTGCGGGATTGCAGTATAAAAAACTCTTTTACACTAAGTGTTTCCTATTGCCAGACTTCGATCCCATGGAAGCACTTCAAACTGAGGGGCCTTCTATTTCTACCACGTATTCGCAGCTGCTTTTTGGCCCGAGACATTTTGCCATGCATGCCAAATTATTTTTACAGATCCAGAAAAAATGGAGTTGAAGGCCTTGTAAACTACAATTTGTTGCGGCGAATTCCACATGATTTTTGTGTTCAAGGGTTTTTGCAATAGAAGGGCTATCATCCGGTTGGAAGTGCCGCACTCTCTCGCTGTCATTGACGATCCCAAAAGTAGTGAAAACAACAAATCATGTGTTCACCTTCGATTGCTCGGGCGTAAGAGTGAATCCTCTAGGATGTGGTAGCCAAAAGTTTGCTCAGCATGTGCTTTTAAACCATCGATCCAACTTTAATCAACCCCATCACTGAATTGGAAAGAAAATGTGAATCACTACCACCAATATCCATGCAGCTTCGATGATCCATTTTTAGAAAAAATTGTTCAAAATGCACATCGCTCTCTAGGTGGATAGAAAAAAATGTGCTCATAGCGATTTTGGTCTCCATTGGAGGATCGAGAGGTGGAATTGAAAGCATAACCATCCGCACTACCAGTGGTAACATCACCCTGATAAAACCATCTCATATACACTCAGCAGTTGCCAACAACCTCTAGTGCTGAAAACGAAAAAACAATGGTAAAAAAAAGGATGATTACGGCCTGTGATTTCATCATGATTGACATTACTAGAAAATGCCGTAATGGTCATTGTTTAAGACATCACATGCCATTCCTTCACGTTCAGGTCCTTGCTTTTCTTCTTCAACGATCAATGACAAGAACACCAACAATTGAAATTACAGTCACCACTACTCCATGTAGGGCACATCGAGCACATTACCTCCGCATAAGCACTGGTATAAGGTCACGTATGTTTCACTAGTGGATATGCACAGGAAAAAAACTGGTGAGCCCTTAGCACTGCAACACAGTAAGCCCCCCGTGGATGTCAAGGCTCAGATTTGCATGACAAAAATGACAGTGGCATTTCATACCAACTACGCAGATCCAGGTCGTAGGTGCTCAATTGGAAGCACTACCTCGTGTGAAGCACCCCGAACCATCTAAAAAATAATAGTAATGTATATGTCTCATAGCTTAAGAAACTCCATGCATCGTCACGTACCGCAAAAAAATAGTCTTCTTTTAAACTTTCATTAAATTTTTTTTTCACTTATTAAAATATTTGCTACGCTCACAGTGCCCTAGCAAATTTCGTTGTGCCAAGATGCACTTATTAAATGGTCCTTGTGGGTCATCTAGCGCACGTAGGCCATGGTAGTTTTCTAGAATTGTTATAGCCAATTACCACCTTGATCATCACTCCAAGACTAACGTTGTGGGTATCACCATCAATGACAACCAGGTGGAGCGCACCCACAACTACAACAACAAGGCAGGACTAGAATCTCTGTGTGAGTTGGTGTGCGGAAACTTTCTTTGTATGTCAGGGCCATCTCTAGTGATGGTAATAGCAACAACCCGCCAAAAAAAATCTCTGCATCACTTGATTGACACACGAGAAACATCACTTTCACAACCCAATCATCAAAACTAAGATCTGCAGTATAAGACTGCAACCCAATAAAAACCAAAACAAAACTAAAATATGACCTCGCAAACTCTAAAATTTTTCAAACCATTTGGTTTCTAATCCATCAAAAGATGGAGAGCATACTCCCTCGAAAAAAAAATTTAGAAAAAAAACGGGGAGAAAAAAGAGAGAGGGAGAGAGGGGATTTCCATGAGAGAAATCTCCCCATGAGGAAAAGTTCCTCAGGCTCACAGGGCAGGGAAAACCTGCTCTGATACTATGTTGTAATAATGAAATACTTAATATTATTTAATAAAAGTGCCTTTGCTTAAATAAGAAAGATGTACAATCTGATCCATTGGATCATAAATAACTGAGTTAATATCAGCCACACAAACTATCCTAGCAACAACTTAGGATATGATTTATTCTAACATATTCTTTCATGATGATTTAACATTAAGACAACTAGAAGAGAGGATATATGAGTTGATAAAGCGAAGGAAATAATTAAAGACAAACGAGGATGGTTGACAAAACAAAGGTTGAGATAAGTATCAAATTTATTCACAAGGTATTTATTGATTCCAGAAGGAGTAAATACAAACATTTGATCATCCATTTTGGTAAACAAGGTTTTAAATTGAAACCAATTTTTATAGTCAAACATTCATTTTATCTACAAAACAATTTGTTTTCAAACTATATAAATATAAGACCATAAAGTCAAACCTATATTCAATACCTATAAAGGTAAAAATATTATAATCCTATATTTATTATAGAGAGGATACATAAGTCTATATCACCCCTATGGTCCCTTTTAAAGTAGGAATTACTATACATACATGTGTATGAGTATGCATATAATTGGTGTTTTTATACTTGACAATGCTCTAAGGATTTTGAATCCACTCTGCCTTGTGTAGATACATGTACACATAAGACATAAATATCACAATTTGAAACAAAGAGATATTATACAAGTATATCAATATTTACTTATATTATTCAACCTTTTATTTACATAAATATCTCAATCACCAAGTGTCCATTTGAAAATCTACTTAGGTTTTAAAGTATCACAAGGGTGAACCACACTATTCACTACTACACTATTCTATGTGCTACACTTACATATTTTTTTACATGTATATATAATTCTAAGGGATGTTTCCTTTGAATGCTTATACATATTTATAATAAATTCATTAAATAAAATTAACATAATTGTAAATACTTATCCCATAACATAGTAAGCATCTTATACTATAAAATATTGGCTAATACCCTCTACTTAACCCATTTTCTCATCCCAAGACAACTCTAAATATAACTTTTTGGAGAAATTTAATCTTTGTCAATATTTGTCTTCTCTAGTTTCCACTCATATGTCTTCAAACTATTTAATCCATCTTTTAAATCTCCACAATCTCTTGTAGAAAAATAATTACTTTGCTTATATTCTTTAATTCTTTCTTCTTTGTTATAAACTAAAGGAAAACTTATAATGCCCAAAGACAACATAGTAGTACAATAATTAGAATGGCCACTTTAATATCTAATGAGGATCACATCATCGAATTCCTAGGTGTTTTGTAAGATCACTTAGCACCTATTTCCTAAGTGTGTTATAGGTTCACATGGATTTGTTTGTTATAGTATCACATTTAATGGTTTGTGGTTTGTTATAGGATAATGATAAGGATTATATAAAACTTAATTATTGGGTGCATTATATGATTACATAACATGGTTTGTTATAGGATCACATGTCATGGTTTATAGGTTTATTTTCAAAGCACATAGCATTGTTAATCAATATATTATCCATGTAGGTTCCTAGGTTTGTTTGAGGATGACATAATAATAAAATCACATCGCATTGACATCTAGCACAATGCCCATATGTTCATTCTAATTTTATCAATTATTAGTCCCATTAGGATAAATATAGGTCTACTTAACGCTCTCTTTTTAATACATAGTTGGAATTGATTCCATATTAGTTGGTATTAGAGTAGTTCATTCTTAGCATATAGAAGGCAATTCTTTCCTCCATATTCTCAAGCTGCATTCTTTGGTTTAAATTTTGAATCATATTTAGCTTTTGTATATGTTGATTTAGAAATTGGACTAACTTCTATTTTAGTTGTTTCACCCTAAATCTTAGTCTCAACAAGGTTGGAAGGCTTTGTCATGGGCTTCAACCAATCTCTAAATTTAGATAAGCTCCTTACTATCCTCGTTTTAGATCTAACTAAACTAACTGTGAAATTAAATGCACACACAAAAGTAAATGCAAAAATTAAAATGTGAAAAGTAAATACATGAAGTTTAGAGCGTAAGAGATGAAAGTAAATATGACTATTACATCATAGCGAGGATAAAATGCAATTAATCAACATATGAGATCTCAAATAACACCAATGTTCACTCGTTTTTTTTATTATAAATTTGTCAAGCAAATGAAAAGTTGGGATAGAAGGGCAATAGCCAACCACCATGCACTCAATAAATTATTAGGTGATGCCTCCAATAGGATGCAACAACTTGTAAATTTCTTACAACCTCATGATAACAAAGCATAATATAGATTTCATAGAGTATAACTATAAATTATTGAGGCCAAAATATATTTACAATGAGGGCCTTAGGCCCCTATTTATAGTAGGAGTTTATCCCTAAGTTACCTAATATGAGAAAAAATAATCCTAGTAAAAGTAAATATTTGAGGGTAACCTTAATTAAATGTTGCACCTCCAAATTTTACATGCCTCTCAATATACATCTAATAGATTTAGAAGGATCCAACATTACTTAGTGCTCCATAAAATGACAAAAATATTACTTTTTGGAATATTTTCTATGGGTTTCCTGAGTAAGCGATTCACTTGCTATGATGAGAGATTTGCTTGCTTTGTTGATGTTTTTGTTTAGCAAAATAAATCACTCATTGAGCCGATTAATACTTTTGTTGAGAAAATTGCTTTTATTAATGAGCAGAACAAATCGTTCCTTGAGCGGATTGATGCTTTTGTTGAGAAAATTGCTTGTATTAGTGAGCAGAACAAATCACTTCTTGAGTGGATTGATGCCTTTGTTGAGTAAATCACTTCCTTAAGACAATCACTAGTTTCCTTGAGTGAATTGCATCTCTTTCAAAACTTGTCAAAATGTTGAGGATTTGAAGGATTTCTTTGATGGAGTTTTAGACAGATTAAATCATAGGTCCCAATATTCAAGATCATAAATAGACTCAAATATTAGAGTATTGAATATTTCAAATTAGTATAAATGAATATAACATTCATGAAGTATAACAATATCAATATAACACAATGAACAAATCTATTGTACTATGAATCAAACATACAAGAGCCTTATTATATTAATCAATGCTTGATACATATCTTGATATTACAATCCATGGAGCTTTATATCCATAATATAACATTATAAGTGACCTTTCAATACTTTATGTATTGCTCTCCTCACATGTTTAAGAGATGCATCCTTTCCTATTCCACACATAAGACAAACCTCTCACGTCTCTTGACTTTACATCTTACCACATATATGTGACTCTTCACTTGCATACTTGACACATACACATGACTCTTAACTAACCTATATGACACATTGCACACACTTGCACACTTAATTACATGACACTTGCACACTCTCTCACTCTACACACTTGCACACCTTATTACATGACACTTGGACTCATCCTACACATTAACACATACTTTAGAGGAAATATAAATCACACACCCTAATCTAATAACTCACACCCTATTCTAATATTTACAATTGTACAATGGTACCATAGGGGTACATTCACTTATACCAAATAAGGTAATATCCTCCAACACCTCTCTATATTACATTACTTGGTTGTTGTAGACTTTAGTCTTCAATCTCTAATGATTGCTTTTGTCCTTCAAATTTGGTTTGGGCATTGCTTGAGACTTTGGTGCTGATATGTAAACCTATTACATGCAGTATTGATTAGATTTTCTTTATCTTCAACTATATTTCTTTGGCTCTTTTTTATTTTCTTATTTTGTTTCTTTGGTCTATTATTATTTGGTTTGGTCTTGATTGTATTCTGTTGTTTCTCAGTGTTTTTCTTGTTTCTATTACATTTCTCAATAGATCATCACAATCATAAAATGATTCATATTGTTCATCAGTATCATTCTTGCTACTATCTGATAAAGAATATAAAGATTCTAATTTTTTATTTTTATGAGATTGAATTTCTAATGAAAGCAATCCCATATACACTATTATCATTATCTCAACAAGCACTAAAATGACCGTTTTAGAGTCTTCACTTACTTTTGTTAGTTCTATGCTCAGATAATCTTCAAGAGTTCCATATTGTTCATTTTTGGCTTCTTTGAAAATTGTTTGCAATAATTTTTTTAATTTTGCATATTTTTGTTTTTCAGCATTCTTGATCATGCTTTGTGTACAATGTTTTAAATTTTCCAACATTTCTTTATTATCTTCTAAAGATATATTTTGAGTAATTCCTTCCATAATTTTCTCAAATTAAACATTTTTTCAATCAACTTTTTAAATTCTTCAAACTAATTCTTTTGAATTAGAATCCTTATTTCTTTGAAATTAAATCTCTTTAATCAGTCAAATTCAAATTTTAATCATGTAATAAATCAATTCATCAATTTCAATTTCAATATTCTTATAACCCCTACAAATTCTTTTCAATAAATATCAATTTTCAAATTTGAATTTCATTCAATAATCAAATTTCAAATTTCAATTTTCCAACCAATCAAATTCAAATAGTCAATCCTTATCTCTCCAAATTATTCAAATTTAATTCAATATTAAGTTTCCTTATCTTTCCAAATTAAATTTTTTATCAATAAATAATTAATGTAATATTCACATTATCTCTCCTAAAAGTTAAAATCAAAAAATAATTTAAATTTTGCATCTTATTGCTCCTAAAACATAAGCCCTCAATAAAAATAAATTTTTCCTAAAAATTAAATTTAAACCTTAATTCATTATTAACTTCGTGCTTAGCCTTCATCAAACTCGTTAGAATTTTGAATTCATGTCTGACTTGCTAGATAACGCCAGGGTTGTTAAGTTGCATTAGGGTTTTTAGGTTGACTTAGCGCGAGTAATGTATGAATGTTACACCTGCACTTTCCAAAATATTCTCTCCCATGTGAATGAATTTCAGGAGGCACCTTAATTATCATTTCAAGCTAATTTATCCTTCATGTTGTGTCTATGGTGCTTCACTATACTACAATCTTTACTCATGGGTGCTTCATAGATATTCACTATTGCTTCTATTTAGGCATTTGTTTTCTATCGATACTTTTATTCAACCAGATCATAGACACTCTATTCTACTTCTTAGGATTCTTCTGATCATTGAGGCTTATATTTCTAGAATCTCCAAAATCAAGCATCCTCAACATGTTCTAGGTTTTGACACTTTGTTTGTGATATTTTCCTTTTCATGGGATACATCATCGATTATCAATATCCTTTTATATAGAGATGCTTTTATTCTGTTGGTGATACAACACTATTCTCCTTTTTTAAATTTGAGAGCATCAAAATGTCACAGTCCATAGATTGGATATTTTTATCTGGCATTTCCAATCCTTTTCCTAGTTGCTATTCTTAAACTTTCACCAACGTATCCAATATCTTTAATGACTATTTACTTCAATAGTCTATAATTTTTTTAATTCTCGGGTGCTATTATCAACCCGATTTTATTTTCTCAATATTTCAAATTCACACTAGAGTTATCCTATGATGCTAGATTTTAATTTGAAACTTATCACTCCAACATTCTTAAAAAATTTGCACAAAAAAAATATGGTGCTAGCTTTTATCCAATATGGCTCTATAGAGTCTACTCAAAGTAGCTTTGATACCATTGATGGATTTTTAGCCAGATTAAATTACAAGTCCTGACATTCAGGATCATAAATAGACTCAAATATTAGAGCATTCAATATTTTAGATCAATATAAATGAATATAACATTCATGAAATATAACAATATCAATATAACACAATGAACAAACTCATTGTATTATGAATCAAATATACAAGATATTTTTATATGAACTAATGCTTGATACATATCTTGATATTATAATCCATGGAACTTTTTCTCCATTATATAACCTTACAAATGACCTTTCAATACTTTATCTATTGCTCTCATCACATATGTGAGAGATGCATCCTTTCCTATTCCACACATAAGACAAAATTCTTATGTCTCTTAACTTTACATCTTACCACATACATGTGACTCTTCACTTGCATACTTGACACATACACACATGACTCTTAACTAACCTATATGACACATTGCACACACTTGCACACTTAATTACATGACACTTGTACACTCTCTCACTCTACACACTTGCACACCTTATTACATGACACTTGGACTCATCCTACACATTAACACATACTTTAAGGATAATATAAATCACATACTCTAATCTAAAACTCACACCCTATTCTAATATTTACAATTTTACAATGGTACCATAGGGGCACATTCTACCAAATAATGTAATATTCTCCAATATTCTTGTTGTTTGGTTTCCCTATGTCACTGCTTGTTTCAAGTGTATAAAATTTTGTAAAGGTACTATTGAGGTACTACATTTATAGTGACTTCATAGGGTTCCAAGATTAATTAGTTCCTAAGTACTTACTTTTATCCTTGGGTGCAGAGTCTATAAAATTGATATCCTTCTACAAAATTGACAAACTAGTATCCCCATTGATGTCTTGACCCCTTTAAGTAGTTCTTGGTGGCAACAAGTTCAACAATTTCTGCCACTCATTATCATCAAGCAATTATACTATCCCTAGTCTTTATCTTCTCCTACCAATTCTTCAAATGGGTTCTTGATTTTTCATGATCCCTAGTAGTTTAATACTTCAAATTGGCTATGATTGGTTTTAGTTTCTCACATACTTCGAAGACATTCCCTTCACTGATCTAATATTTCTATTTTTCAATAATGGCATGGATGACATCATCATCTAGGATGTATTTCATATTATAAAATACATTTGGGAATCCCATAGAGATTAGCCTTTGCATTTATTTTTCCATTTCTTAGACCTAGAATTTCGAATATCACATGATATCCTTGTAGGCTTATAGGTTCTTTTGGGAACTTGAGATCCTTTTAATTTTCTTCACCATATTTTTCTATTGATCCCATGTTGTTGTAGCTGTGCTTGGGTCATAGGTATAAGGAGATGTAGGACTCATTTATGTTACTCTCTTATAGAGAATTGATTTTATATTTTATTTACCATGTCCTTGGCTTTTTTTAGACTCTCTTCTGTAGAAGACATAATTCTAAAATACTCAAAAGTATTCTAAGCTTCCTCCTTGATCTGATCTAAAGCATCGTTGGACATTTGTATTAATTTTTTGATCTTAGGGTCAAACTCCTTTTCTATGGACCTTGAAGCTTATAAATCCTTTATATGCTAGTCTTTCTTTTTAACATCTTCTTGTAATCTACTTTGTATTTTTCTCATCTCTTGAACAAGTTGTTCAGACTCAACAAGCTAGGCTTTGAGGTCTTCAACTTGTTTCTTCAATTGATATTTTTTTGCTACCTCCTTTTTAAGCCCCTCATTCTCTAATCAAAGTTGGTACTTTTTGGCCTTGACCTTAGCCAATTATATCTCTAACCTTTTATTCCTAAATTGTATTTCTTCATCCTCAAGCATTAGTTGATCATATTTTATTATTGTACCTAGTGTGAGTTGGTTTGATAACTAGACCATCTAATAATAATCATGTTTGTCTAGGTCCACTTGTGACACTCTAGTAGTCAAGCTAGTATACATTAATGTCATCTAAGATTATTTGACCTTGGTTGTTTAAAAAATGAGTATTTTTTCCCCCTTCTTGGAGATCTAGGATTGAAGGAGTGTCGATGCTTTAAAGGTTTTTATGTTGATACATTTGTACTTTTCTTCCTCCCATTCTCCTCATTGAAGAGTAGACCAAATTCTTTGGCAACTTTGGATTCTCTAGCTTTGTAAGCATTATTTGTCCATAGTACTTCCAATGTTGTGGTAGTTGGGAGAGTCCTTGTAGAAATATATCTTAAGAAGGGATGGTAGGCATAGTTTCCTATAGGAGAATGTGCCTTGCATAATATGGAGGTTGAGTGGACATGGTAGGTACAACAAGGAGATAAAATTGAATGGTAATGGTGGGAAGAATGGAGGTGGGAAGAGTGGGTTGTGACACCAAATTGGTTAGGGCGGATAAAAGAGATGTCATAATTTACACAACAATGGAGTAAGCTATGATTAGTTTCACAAGTTGAGTGGTGATAGGGGTGGCCACTACTATGAGGGAAATGGAGGGGGTGTTGCATGAGTTAAAAAATGGGCTACGATGATGGAAGGTGGAAGAAGCACAACAAAAGAATAAAAAATAAGAGGAGATATGATAAAAAGGGGGAAGAGATAAGAAGGTAAAAATAAAATAAATAGAAGTGATAGAAGAAAAATATGGAATCATGGATGATGGAAGTGTGGAATGGGAAAAGGAAACGATTGTGGCCACTAGAATGGATAGTCCTTGGATTAGAGGAGGGGTTCCTTGTGGTAAATTCCTTCTTTCACCTAAGTGTATTGCTCCTTTTGTTGCTTCTCTATTGGCATAATAACCTCTCCAAAAAAAAGATGAATATCTATCAAAAATCCTATTCCATTTAATTATCGTTTGTTATATTGTAACACTAACCATGACAAGTGTTGACAAAGTAGCTGATATGGATATTTTAGGTGCTATTTATTTCTTGGGATTTTATTTTTTGGGGTTCAAGGTACTTGCTAATGCAACCACTTCTATAAATGTCTTAGCTCTCTTTGGACCCTTGTAGTGTACCTTGTCCCAAGTGGTAGATTTAATGTAAAATAGGTCATCTCTTGTGCTTTTGGCCATTTTGTTAGTCTCAAATATCATCCTTTGCCAATACAATATTTTTTTATCTAAATACCCCATATTCTAGAGATACCCTAGGCTCTAATAATTAGGCTTAATATCAAAGTCAAATTTTTCTTTTACCTTAAGATAGAAGGCATACCACTATGGAGGGTTGTCGTACTAGCTATGGATCTCATCTTCATAATCATTGTTACTCCTAGAATGGAAAGAGTTGTCTCCTCATTTATATTTACCTATTGTTAGACATTATATCTCTTTTCATGCATAAAGAATGTGTTCAATTTTTTTTCTAAGGGTATTCTTGAAGATTTCATGTGGGTGATAGGACCATAGGTCTTTGAGTTGTTCAAAACCCATGTCTTTTAGCTTTTCCTCGATCATGATGGATTTTTATCCAGATTAATCATAGGTCCCAATATCTAGGATCTTGAGTAGACTCAATATTAGAGTAATCAATATAACATATCAATTTCAATGAATATAACATTCATGAAATAACAATAATACTATGCATTATTTGACCAAATATCAATAACAATATGAATAAACAAACTTACAATATAATTGTTCAAAATTGTATACAAACTTATATTATCTGTGATGATAATGCAATATTCAGATTATACAATACATGGATATTTATCTCCATAATATAGCCTTATAATATGAGTCTTCAATACTTGACTATTGATCTTCTCACATATCTGGGAGATGCATACTTTCCTATTCCACAGATAAGATAAACCTCTTATGCCCCTTGGCTTTACATCTTGCCACTTGTATACATGACACCTATGCATGACTCTTGACTTTCTACACGCTTACACACTTTCACACTCTACACACTTGCACACATTTATACATGATACTTGGACACATCCTATACATAGACACATACTTTCGGGGAAATATAAATCACACACCTAAACTATTGATTCACACACTATTCTAATATTTATAATATTCACAATGGTACCATATGGGTACATTTACTTATACCAAATAATGAAATATTCTCTAACACTCCCCTATATTACATTGTTTGGTTATTAAAGACTTTAGTCTTCAATCTACTCCTTTTAGTCCTTTGCTTTGATCTTTTTTATATTTAGTTTCCACTTCATGTCTTTTGTTCTTCTTTCTTTGGTTCTTTGCTTTACTATTCATCTTTAATATTCTTTTCTTCATCTTCAACTATGGTATGGCTATTGGTGTGACTTCAGTATAATGAAAACAAGTCATCATAGTTACATCTTATGAATATTAGAATTTAGAGATTTTACATTGAAGTTAACATATGTTGTAGTCAAATCAATCATATCACAACTAACATCTTTTATTTTATTTTTTCTTCTTGTCTTTTCTCTTAATAAATCTCAAAAGTTAGTAATGCCATGTACATCACTATCCCTTATTCAATAGGTAGAATAATATAATTTTGGTTATTCCACCATTCTCCAAAAAAAATTTCATGAAGATAGTTGATGAATGTTGTAAATTTTTCATATCTGGTATTTTTAAAAATTAAAGATAATTTTTTTTCAAGTTATCTGATATTCCTTTCCATAAAAATAATCCATCATATTTTGTGTATAGAACTTTAGTTTCTTTAACATTTCATCACTATCTTCTAAAAATGCATTTTTAACGATTTCCTCTATAATTTCTTTGATGTAGAAATCCTTATGACTCCCAAGTGCAACAAACAATTTTTCAATCAACTTCAATTTAATCAAGCAATTTTCAAATAACAATTTTTTAGTCAAATTTCAAAATTTTCAAATTCTTTTGGAGTAGAAAACCTTACAACTCCAAAACTTATTCAAGAAAAATTTTCAATTTTTGATGTTCTCAATTTTCAATTCAATTCATCAAATTAACTCTTTTGGAGTAGAAAACCTTATTCGTCCATAATTTTCAAAAATTCAATTTGCAAAATCAATCAATCAATTTTGCATCAATAATCATATTTTATCAAGCAATTTTTTAATTGCAATAATCAAATTCAAATAATCCTTATCTTTCTAAATTCAATAATTTCATTCAATATTCAAAAATTCAATTCCTCAAAATATTTAAAAATCAAATTTTAAATCCTTAAAACTCTTATCAACTTTATGCATTTAATAATAAATTTAAAATTATAACTCAAAATATGCACACCCACTATATTGAAATAGTAATAAAGGATAATTTAGTACTTTACACATGGAAAATACTTCTCATGCAATTTTTAGACATTATCGTCAAAATTCCTTCTTGCTGCAATGTTGTTCAATCTTTTGTTTCTTCTCTGGTAGGAGAAAATTTTACTCTCTAGACTCAAAAAAAAAATGCTCTACGACCTTTAGGCTACTTCAGACTTGATAGGTAGTTTTAGGTTTATCTCCATAAAGGCACTTTTGATTTATCTTCACAAGGCCACTTTGATCTTTATCTTCACTGGGTAGCTTCAGGATATATCTTTTCTTTTCCGCTTCAACTATGTAGCATCAAGATGTTGTCAACCCTATACTTACTATTTGGAAGGTGCTCAGCACCAGGCCGCTTAAATTTTAGTAATTCCAATGATTCGTCTTCACTAGTCTTTATCTTCAACCAACAAAGATTTCACCTCCTCCAAATTGACTACTTATTATTTATCTTTTCTTCTTTGTGAAACTCTAGGACTTGCTCTTAGATACTTCATAGTTTTCAGGATGCTTCAAAAATAATCTCAAACTCTCCAAGATTACAGTCCAAAACTTCTACCTATTAAGCTTCTTTGGCTTAATTCAATATCTTTTTATTTAAACTTCAGACATCAAGAATTGGATTTTGGCTCTAATAATAATATATTTTTCTAGAATGTCACCTTTTGGTATTACTAATTTAGAATATTTGGACCCATAGTTTATCCTTTTGTCAATGAAGAATTTCTTCCAATTCTTCTTCAATGCATTCCATATGCACTCAAATTTTTCTCACACAAAATGAGAATATGTGGTTCTGATAGCATAATTCTCCAAGATTCTTACTTAGATTTTATATGTCTTTGATAGGTAATTCTCCAAGCTCTTTGGATTAAATGTAGCTTTGATAGAGTCTACTCGAGGTAGCTCTAGTACCATTGATATTAGAGCAATCAATATAACAAGCCAATATCAATGAATATAATATTCATTAAATAAAAATAATATTATGCATTATCTTGCCAATATCAATAACAATATGAATAAATAAACTTACATTATAATTGCTCAAAATTGTATACAAGTTTTATATTATCTTTGATAATAGTGAAATATTTAGATTATACAATACATGGAGCTTTGTCTCCATAATATAGCGTTATAAGACAACTCTTCAATACTTGACTATTGCTCTTCTCACATATCCAGGAGATGCATCCTTTCCTATTCCACACATAAGATAAACCTCTCATGTCCCTTGGATTTACATATTTCCACTTGTATACATCACACCTACACTTGACTCTGGAATTTCTACACACTTGCACACTTTATTATATGAAAATTGCACACTTTCACACTCTATACACTTGCACATTTTATACATGACACTTGGACACATCCTACACATAGAAATATACTTAGGGGAAATATAAATCACACACTTAAACTATAGACTCACACCCTATTCTAATATTTACAATGGGATCATGGGGGTGCGTTTACTTCTACTAAATAATGTAATATTCTATAATAGATCATTGTATTATACCCACACATATTTGGAGTGATCTTCATATTTTTGCTTCAATAGATAAAATGTAGTCTTCTTTAAATCCACATAGTCGAGTTGCCTGACATATTCAAGGTTGAATATGTAATTTAGAACTTTGGTGGGCAACTTGAAGGGCATAGATGAGAAGCCGTATAGGCAGATGAACAACATGGTCCTCCCTAGATAAAAATTTCCTTGTGGTCATATCCCTTTGATCATTATTGTTTGAACCTTGTCACTTAACCTTAGTGCTTTGCCCTTGAATTTTTCCATGACCATTTCATAGACCTCACTGTAGAAGCAATACAAGGACTTGTTATCCTCTCTACATAGAACATATTTGTAGTTTATAATAATTAAGGGCTTGCTAATCTTATCTACTTGGTCTAGTTGGAGAGTTTGAACCAAATTTTCTTCTGATATAAGATCAACCAGACCAAGTAAGAGGTGTAGCCAATTTTTTTATTCTCTTTGAATTACTTCAACTGTAGATCCATTTGGTCAAAGATGTATTGTGTGCAATAAATTATTTGAGAATACCTAGCATACATTTAGACTACATGGCATAGTAAAATGTGCTGCTCATATACTCTATTATCATAATTTTTATCTAAGACAACTGTAATGCCTGACAACACCATTTGTATATCATCTTTGAATTGATCTAGGTCTAATGGAATGGTGAATTCTAAGGTAAAGTTGGGCTTCTTCAGATAGGGGGTGAGGAAGATATATCTAGTAAGTCTTAGGATGCATATAGTAATAGTCCTTTTGGATCTTAGGCCTGCATGACTCCCATAAGAGTGAGTCTTTACTAGCCCTCAAGATACTCCTTATCACTCCCATTCTAATATAGAATGCATCTTCAATTCATTGGGGGAGGTAGAAGCTCTTTGTGGTAGAATCATATTTCTTCTCTAAAGCTTCTACCAACTATGGGAAGTATCATACCTAGGGTACCAAGTTCATATCCAGACATTCAAGACCAACTTATACTCTAGCCATAAGTTTGTGGGCCTAGGTTAAACCTTTTAATTCCTCTACTCTCACCTTCCCTATAGAGTGTGTATTTTCCCTTGTTATCACCATATGTAGGACATTCTCAAAGATTACACAAAAATTCGTATATTTTAGCTTGATTCTTGATTCCATCATAGTCTATTTTGCTTCTAAGAAAAAAGTAAACACTTCACATTATTCTAGAGACTTTGATTCTATATTCAAGTAAGGATCAATTGATTCATGATCATCCTTATTGTTTGCTTGTTTTTCCATGTTATCTTCTTCTTCTTCTTTTCTCTCATTGTGTTGTGATAAGTCCTTCATCCTTTAAGTGCAAAGGTAATTTTTTCCTTCTATGTATTGTTGTATCCTTCCCTATTTTAACTTGCTTATTAGTGGAATACTCTTCAAAAATTTTCCTCTTATCTCTATTTTCAACCCCTTATTGATATATGACATCATATTCAAACAATAACTCCTCATTTATTTCTATAACACCAAAATTTGCTAGTATTACATCATTGAGATTGGGCAAGGTTTGAACTAATGGTGGATCATGTTGTTGTTGGTAGATGGTCATATTAACTATGGGGAGAACTTAACCTATGATGGAATCATGTTGATCTTGACATCACTGATTGTACTAAATAGTCTAAGAAGGTCTGATGGCTCGAAGGCACTCTATGGAATCATGCCTATCATTACAAAGAAAATACCAAAATAGCTCCATCTCCATATTAGTGTTAATTATATGATTATAAATCTAATTTTCTCCTTGATCAATGCCTTGCTAAAGCACCTGATATTTTGTCAAGTATGGAGTCTTTTGGGGCTACCAATTATGTGATGTTGCCACTGTTATTTTGTAACATTGTTTTGATTTATCAAAGTCTTGATCACCTCTATCATTTTGTTTATTATAAAACCATTATTATATTCATTTCTTAGATTGGGTGGAGTAGGGAGGGATGGAAGTTATGGTTGAAAGGCTAAAGTGGACAACATGTTTTATCCTAGATGGGTAATGATACATGGTGATGTAGAAGGCTGAGTGGAAGTGTTTATTTGGGAAGCAAGAATTGGTGAAATATTAGACATGGAACTATGT